>CM053627.1:66960012-67064789 GCA_028646595.1 Phalanger gymnotis | reverse complement strand
AAATACTGCAAGGAGCCAGAAAGAAACAATTTGAGTATTGTGGAAACACAATCAGAATAACCCAAGATCTAGCAGCTTCTACATTAAGAGATCGAAGGGCTTGGAATATGATATTCTGGAGGTCAATGGAGATAGGATTAAAACCAAGAACCACCTACCCAGCAAAACTGAGTATCATGCTCCAAGGCAAAATATGGATTTTCAATAAAATAGAGGACTTTCAAGCTTTCTCAGTGAAAAGACCAGAGCTAAATAGAAAATTTGACTTTCAAACACAAGAAGCAAGAGAAGCATGAAAAGGTAATCAAGAAAAAGAACAAGAAAAAGAAATTGCAAGGGACTTACTAAAGTTGAACTGTTTTGTTTACATTCCTACAAGGAAAGATGATTTGTATGATTCATGAGACCTCAGTATTAGCGTAGCTGAAGGGAATATGCATATATTTTTGTTTATGTATATATATATGTATGTATATGTGAATGTATATGTATTTATATATGTATGTGTATATATATATATATATAGAGAGAGAGAGAGAGAGAGAGAGAGAGAGAGAGAGAGAGTGCGGGCACAGGGTGAGTTGAAGATGAAGGGATGATATCTAAAAGGATGATATCTAAAAGAAAATCAAATTAAGGGATGAGAGAGGAATATATTGAGAGAGGGAGAAAGGGAGAGATAGAATGGGGTAAATTATCTCACATAAAAGTGGCAAGAAAAAGCAGTTCTGTAGGAAGAGAAGAGGAGGCAGGTGATGGGGAATGAGTGAATCTTGCTCTCATCAGATTTGACCTGAGGAGGGAATACCTTACACACTCAATGGGGTATCTTACCCCACAGGAAAGAAGGAAGAAGAAGATAAAAAAGGGAGGATGATAGAAGGGAGGGCAGATGGGGGAGGAGGTAATCAAAAACAAACACTTTCGAAAAGGGACAGGGTCAAGGGAGAAAATTGGACAAAGGGGGGTAGGTTAGAAAGGAGCAAAATGTAGTTGGTCTTTCACAACGTGAGTATTGTGGAAGGGTTATACATATGCATGTAGCCTTTGTTGAATTGCTTGACCTCTTAGGGAAGGTGGGTGGGAAGGGAAGAGGGGAGAGAAGTTGGAACTCAAAATTTTAAAAACAGATGTTCAAAAACAAAAAAAAAGTTTTTGAATGCAACTAGAAAATAAGATACACAGGCAATGGGGCGTGGAAATTTATCTTGCCCTACAAGAAAGGAAGCGAAAAGGGGATGGGAGGTGAGTGGGGTGACAGAAGGGAGGGCTGACTGGGGAACAGGGCAAACAGAATATATGCCATCTTGGAGTGGGGGGGAGGGAAGAAATGGGGAGAAAATTTGTAATTCAAACTCTTGTGAAAATCAATGCTGAAAACTAAATATATTAAATAAAAAAAAATTTAAAAAAACTAGAGGAGAGCTTGGATATCATCTTATTCAGTCCTCTCATTTGACAGATAAAGAAGTGAGACACAGAGAGATAGAGTGACACAGAGGTAGTAAGTGATAGAGTCAGGATTCAAATCCAAGTCCCTTGACTTGGGATCCAATGTTGTTTCTGCTGAACCTTCCAAGGCCAAATAAATAGTTGATTGCATGCTGCAAAAAGTATCTGAAATTAGCTGTATTAGAACCCCACTCCCACAAAGCCTTGGGTGGTTTTCTTGAGGCACTGCCCTGTAATGTTGTGTATTATAGAGGCAGAGAGAAATGTGACTCCTGCTTGTCTGAGAGACTGCTGAGCTCCTGACACTGCATGCTTCTTTAAGTGAAGAAGGGACTTGCTCATATTCAGAGAACCCTTTAGGAGAAGCAGAGAGGAAGGCTTCAGTCTCTTAACCAATGAGGAGTCATTTCTCCTTCCTGTGCAGCAAACAACATCACAGAGCTGTTCTTCAGGAAAACCATATCAGGCTTGGTTGGGAGTGAGGTTACGATAAAATTTTACTGTCGTGTTAATATTTCATAATCAACTCCATTGTCCCAATATGATAAGTCCCGTTTTCAATTATGGATGAAGAACATACAGATATTTTGACTAGTATGTACCCTAGTATCAGGAAATAGCATAGGGCTATTATCTTAATCATTAAAAAAATAAACTATAGCTATCTAACAATCTTATACTTAAAAAAATTATTGCCACAAAGCTCTTCCAGGTATTTTATAGATAACACAAAAATAGCTTATTTAAACTCTAGGAAATTAAAGATAATAAAAAGACATATTACATAGAGCAAAGTTTATGTTTATAACAACGGGCTATAAAGGGGGAAAAAAATTAGTCATCAACCTTTTTGCCATTAGGAAAATAACCATCTCACAGTGTCAGATGATTGAATCTAACTATTTTTCACAGGCTTCAGTGAAATGTATACCTTCAGAAGTAGTTTTATTATCAAGACTATATTTGGTCAAATATAAGATATATTTAAAATGTTTAAATTTCCCCTTTTTGTCCCAATAATTAATAGGCATGAAATTGGCATGTTTTCACAGCCTGTAGCAATGATACATGCAATTTTAATCATAGATATTAATTTCCTTCTTTAAGCCATTGGACTGGTCATTTAACTACTGGTTTCACACTGATATTTATTTTACTTCCATAGTGATGTGATGGAAATTAAACTACAGCTATTCATTATTGGGCTACTTTTGCCCCACTACATAAAATTTTAACATGTATGTTATTAAGAGGTAAAAATTTCATCACCATAAGCACTTGAGTATTATAATGTCACCTGCACTATGCGGATGATTTAATATTATGAGGGGTTGGCATGAAGTTATCAGCCACTAAAGAAGAACTGTAGTAGCCAGTGACATGGGAGATGGCTGTGCAACTCTGACAGCTGTGAAATAACCCATGATCTTTAGAAAAAGCCAGCATGCTAGACTGTAACCCTAACTATCACTTTTGAAAAGTGAGGTTCCACAATGAAAATACCAGGAATTCAATTGTTTTCAAATGATACCTTGGGTGACAATATTTTTGTCAGCAATTACTTGGCACAAAATCTTCTTTTCCCTTTTCCTCTTGTGCTAGTGATATGGACTCAAGCCTTGCTCAAAATAACCCTTAATTACAGCTTTTGATCTTGACACTCTTGGAAAATACCTTACCTGTTAGTTTAATGTGGGTACCATCTGTAAGGTTTGATCTTAAAGTAACTAGTTCTGGAATGTGCCTGGTTAAAAAAAAGTGTTATGAATCTTTTTTGGAAAAAGTCAAACATATTCGGTTTTTACAGTCTTGGAACTAGAAATCATTTCCTTACAGCTTTTGGGGGTAGGTGGAGGGAAATCTTTTCTGGCGTGAGATTTTGTGTTAAAATTTTCAAATAAAAATAGATGGGCAGAATGAGAGGATGGTGGGGGGAAAAGATGCTTACAATGGAAATTTTGACTATATTAGAAACTGCATTTGTCAAGAAAGTAGGAAAGTAATTTGCAACTATACTGTCATAGGTCTAATTACTTTCACTGAAAATACTATGAAGTGATACTTATATAGCAAAAATCTAAGGATAGGAGAAAAGAAATGGAAGATATGATATTAGAGCAGTAAATCCTGAAGGAAGATTTTTCTGGTGCCTTTGAAACTACTCCTTCTTCCATAGTAGTAAGAGATGGATTGGCCTAAAAGGAAAACCAAAGGAATAAAAATATAACCCTCTAGAGCAGCTCTGTGTAACATCAAGACCAATCAAAGATTCCTGCCCTGCTCATCACTAGTGGTCTATAAATGTAAGAAATAAGAATATAGCACAAAATAAAACTTCATAGGGAGAGATGTAAAATTCTGTCATTTCATTGAAAAATCCCAAGAGACTAAACACAAAATGCATTTTGATGAAAGTACTGCTTGGGAAGAGTTGATGGTCTTTATCAGAAGAGTCATTTGTGAAAAAATTGCTATAGGTATCATCTGGCTAACATTATTTTTATAGCTTCCCCTATTAACTGTAGATTCCATGAATTATGAAGCCAGATACTCAGTATTACTTTTATGGAAAGCCTTCATTTTTTGTTGATAACATACAAAAGCAGGTCCCCAAAGAAATGCTGGGTTTTATTCAGGGTAAAACTAGCACAGGGGATGATTGGGCATTTGCACTTTGTGTAATTTTCCAGTGGGTCAGAAGGGAAGACACAGTAATGACTACTTTCAATGATCCAGTATCACAAGGATTTGAAAGTTAGTTCAGCCCTGCTTTTACAAATGACCCAATTTTATTTTAATAACAACTATCAAATAAGGTTATTTCATGCATCCAAGAAGTTTCACTGAATGTTAGAGTTAGAAGAGACCTCAGAGATCATCTAGCTGAATGCCTGATACTACAGATGAAAACCAGGACAGGGAATTGACTCAGCAGTCTCACACAGTTAATAAGGTTTTGAGGAAAGGAGTGACATTAGCAAAGACAGGAGTTAAGACCCATTCTTTTAAATCCAATGCTTTTTTTCGACTATGCCACACTGATGTATCATTCAGAATATGCATAACTAGAAAAGGAGGTAGGCTAGTCATGTAGTGAGAATGAGGAATAACAGGTAGACAGCCAGAGTTTCACTGGTATCAAGATATGAATCTACCAAGTGAGAAGGGATAGGCATGTTACAGAAGGTGTAGACACACCAACTCAATAAGAAATCCATTGATGCATTGAAAAATAAGTAAAATAAATTCACTAAAAAGACACAGCTTTATTTACATTTTAGTAGGGTGATATGGCATACTCACTAATTATCATAATACATAATGGAACATTGGCAAAATATTATATGAATTCTAAGAAGGGAGTCATTTCTGACTAGATGAATCTGGTAAATCTATATGATGGAGTAACTATATTTTGAAAGACAAGTATGGTTGCAACAGTAGACCATTAGAAGCGTTGGAAAAGGCATGAGGAAAGACACAGAGGCGAAAGTGTACATGACATACATGAGCAACAACTCCAAGTCCAACTTGGCTAGAGTGTAGAGCATAGGTCTAGGTGATGAGGCCCCAAAAGTAGTGTGGCATTCCTTGAATGTCATACAAAGAAACTTGGGATTTATTCAGCAGGCAATAGGAAGGTACTAAAGAGTTTTGATCAGAGGAGTGACACACTAAGATCTTTGTCTAAATAAATTTAATCTGATATCTATATATTAAGAAGCATTCTTCTGAGCATGGACAAATTTATCTGGGGATATTTGGTCATGGAATTCTGCTTCTACTGCTTGATTTGAAAACACATGTTCTAAAATTGAAGAGCAGTAAAAATCATAGGATTCTTCATATCTATTCCTTTACCGTCTATCTTCATGTCTCTGCTCTCACTCTATCTCCCTATCCGCCACCCTGCTGCAGAGTGGCAGGGATTTAGCTGGGGGCAGGGGGAGGGAAATGGTGACAGGAAATGAAAGAGAAGCAACAATGCCAGAGAAATGGCATGCTCAAGTTCAAGACTGGAAAGAAAAGGGAAATCTTAATGACAATGGTTGGTCTTCTCACCTTGTTCTGCAATTGTCTAGCTGAGGTTGGAAGCCATTAGATTTGATTAGTTAGCCTGGCTTGGGATAATCACCCACCCTTCCAAATTCTAGTTCGCATCAGACCCCTAATTTCACACTCCTATGCCACAAATCCCAAATACAGATTTTCCTTAGAGTTCTGAACTCTTCTTTTGGTAACTGGTCAGGCTGGAAGTACACGATGACTATCCAATGGAAACGGTATTGTTTACAGACTTTGTATGCTCAAAGAGAGCAGAGCTATGGAGAACTAAATAAACTCAAGCAGTTCATGTCCTATAACTCCTGAGTCCAGATCAGTTCTATGCTTGGGGGAACTTCCCAGGTTTAAAAGAATGTTAGGCTCACAGCCATTTGGTACATGGTTTATTATTAATTTTGTTCACATTATTATGTAATTACTTATTTGGTTATTGATTCTACACTGAGTAAAGACCAACATCCAAGCATGTTTTTCTGCTTCTGTGGAAAGCAAATTTTACTATGCCAAGGTCATGTGAAGCCAGTTCAAAAAGGAGACCCCTTTCACCAGGGGTTGGAGGTCAGAATTAATTGGTAACTGAGTAACCAAACAAATCCACACAACCCCTTACACCAAGTCCAAGTTATGTATATAAGAGTAAAGAGCATAACTATACAAGAGTAAACAGCCAATGATTCTTTGAGAAGCACTTACTCAGCATATCGCCTATCAGGGAATACACAAATTTTCAGAATGAGTGTGAGATGCTCCACAAAATGCTAACCAAATCCACTTAGTTATTAAATATATATGTATAAAACTCTTGATATGTGCCTATGAAGAATTATGCATTCAAATTTGGTTTGAAGTTGTTACACCATTAATGTGTGGTTATAGGCATATTGAGTTGCTTTCCTCAAAAATTCCTCAAAAATCGTGATTCATGATTGTGTTCCATGGGGAGAAAGGACATATACATAGAATTCACTAGAGTTACCGATAGACTCAAGAAAGCAGTCCCCCCTGACAACACACACACATTTTTAAAGGGTTTTTTTTATTGTTTTCTTTGTCTCCAGAGTACAGCATGGTGCCTTTTCCTGTAATAAGTAATTAATAAACACTTGTACAACCAGATTGACTGGATTGGATTGAATTTGTGCATTTGAAAAAGGCTCCAGTTATCATGACTTTTTAGAGTAATATAAGAGGACTAGACTATTCCTAACCTCTTCTACTTCTTAAATTTAACAGGATTCTAGATAAACCTAGGATTCCCTGAACCTGGCATATGTGATACTTTTCATCTGATGGACTAGGATAGAAAGATGGGAAAATGGAAGGTGAGAGTACATGTTTGGCACATGTACCCTCAAATGCTTTTTTGTGCATGACATCCATGGTTGGTACATAAAAAAATCTTTATTGAGTTATATCTATGTAGTATATGGCTATAATTCCATTCCTTGAGATCTAGAACTTGACTAATTTAGCTCTCATGTCTTTCTGAACCAAATAAATTGATAAGCTTCTGGGAACATTTTATTACTAAGTCCCATAATGTAGAAACCTTTCCATGATGGGGATGTGGAAGAACAGATATAGCATGAACGCAACCTCATATTTGTAAGAGAAATGGCCTCTTTAACTGCTAGTTACAGCTCTAGTTTCTAGCAAAGCCACAATGTTGGGTGTAAGGAAAGAAATAATAAATTCAACATTTTTATAGTTTAATCTCTGTTTAGATTTAGAATGGAGATGAGAAAGATATCTCTCCTGATACAGCTGCCAATTGTTTAAGAAGTAATAAGCATGACTCCAGTGTCTGGAACAGCCTGGAAAAAATTAGGAAGACAAAGAAAAGTGCATCAAGGCAGGGATATTACTTAGTTGTTCCTAAAATCCACCTACATTTGGAAAAGAAACTGAAATAAATCCCTAGATAAAGAAAAGTGCATCAAGGCAGGGATATTACTTAGTTGTTCCTAAAATCCACCTACATTTGGAAAAGAAACTGAAATAAATCCCTAGATTTACCACAATTAGTGTTGGTTGAATTCAGTTTAGAAAGAATGGGGAAAGAGGCAGGAAATTAGATATCTACTATGTCTCAAAAATGATGTGGAAATACCTGATACAACTGCTAAAATTTAAAGTAAGGCAACAGAGAGAAAAACGGCCATCTCCAATTTTAAAAATATTCACTTTAATAAAGAAAGTGAACTAAATGGCAGTTCCACAGCATCAGCAAACCTCATAGAGATGGAAACACTACTGGCCATTATAAGCTGAATTACTACTTCTGGGAAGGAAGAGAGATCTATTTTTTAAAAAGTATACTGGGATATGTTGGGTGTGTAATTTACTCTAATTTTAAAACAATGTTCTCAATGGCTACTATAAAACTTAATAGCAAAATAGCAATAAATACTAATGTTAGTAAATATGAAGAACAATGAAAGCTTAAGTATTTCATATAATGCTATCTATAAATAATGAAACTAATTATGTTTTAACAGAACTGGATATTAGTGAATATATTAAAAGTTCTTGCTCAACAGAAGAAGCTAAGAGACAACACTGGGTACAGTGCCCATATTAACCAGTTGGTATAAATAAGGTAAAGAGTTAATGCTGACAGTAAAAGGGGTATAAAGCCTATATTGACAACTAATTGCTTTTGGAAGTACAGAGATCTTAACTGCTTCATCAAATGTCCAAAGGAAAAAGCTCATCTTCAATTCAATTTTAAAATATTTATATATAATGTATTTTGCTAGACACTAGTGTTACAAAGATAAAAATTTCATAATACTTGCCCTCGATAAACTTATATTCCTCTGGAGTGAGAGTAAGGGGTTGAAGGGCATATGTTTATACAGAAAAGTAGAGAGAAAGAGAGACAGAGACAGACAGACAGACAGACAGAGAGAGAGAGAGAGAGAGAGAGAGAGAGAGAGAGAGAGAGAGAACTAGGAGGTGGGGGAAAAGGTTTAATGTAGGAGGTAGCACTTAATCTGAGCCTTAGAGGAAGGTAAGCATTCTGCAAGATGGACATGAGCACAGTTGTATTGCCAGACAATGGGCAAAGGGAGAAGGAATGACCTGTATAAAGACCTGGAGAATTGAAATGGAATGCCCAGGTCAAGAATGGGAAGAGAATAAGGAAATGGAACTAGCATTTGTTAGGCATCTACCATGTGCCAGGCACACAGTAAGTGCTTTGCAAATATCTCGCTTTAACCTCACAATAACTCTGTGAGGTAGGTGTTATTGTTATCCCCATTTTAGAGTTGAGGAAACTAAGGCAAACAAAGGTTAAATGACTAGCTGCCAATGGAAAAGCTAATAAGTCATTTTGGCTAGAATGTAGACAGTGCGAGATGATATAATATGAAATAAATCTGGCAATGTAGATAAAAGACAGTTTATAATGTAAATGCCCAAAAGAGTGTAACAGGAGGTCTTGTAGATGTGGCTCAAAGGTAAGCAAGAATGGACGTCTTAATCATCTCCTATTCCTACCCTTTTCCAAAGCAGATTTAAATTCTGGCCAGGGTAGGGGGAGAAGGACAAAGCTAAAGACTGAGTCCAGAGCCTGGACAATCTGCTCTTATCAGAGGGTTGGGGGGATTGGATTAGAGTTATATCTTTCTGCTCTTTCAAATATATTAGTCTAGGGAACATAACTTTAAGATTCAAACTAAACCCCCAATCAATATTACTTAGTGTGGAGAGGAAAGCCCCAAGATTCTATCAGAGGCTTGACTCCCTTCTGACAAAATGCCAGTTCTACAATGAACACCCATAGCAAGTAGCAAATAAAACCATTTACACAAGTCAATAGCAAAACAAAAATCAGAAAGTGTATACATGAGAATATATACCAGACAATACAGATGGAACGAGCTTTCCCATTGGAAGTGAGTTACTGAGAGAACCTAAATCCAGTCATTACATGCACAATATGGTGGTTATAGTACTGGACTTAAGTCAGGAAACCTTCAAATCAATGCTCAACCAAGAGGGATTGAGAGAGAAAGTCCCAAATCTCACCCAAATGTCTCTAATATAGCAAGCTGGGGAAAAGGATATGATCAAAGTTCTACATGTCAGCTTCTTTCCAGAGTATTTTCTCCCTTAATCTACTTGAAGTATGGTTGGTGTCACGTACATCTTCTCTCTTAATACTAGAAGGTAGCAGACCCTGGAGAGTCTGAAGAGACCTATCTTATTTCTTGCTCTTTCCAATTCTGTCCTGTCACTCACACAAGTGGGAAGCATTGATCTCCACTAATGAGGAGAGAATGCTATGCCAGTGGACTTCAAGGCTTGGGTCCCAAGAGGAATTGGTATTTTATTCTGGAAGGCACAAGGGAGCCATAATGATATTTGAGCAGTGGAGTGAAATATTCAGATCTGTGTCTTAAAAATATCAAACTGGGAGCAATTTGAAGTCTATATTGAACAAAATGGGAATAGAGGCAGTGAAATTAATTGATAGGCTCTGACAATAGGCAAAGCAATAGAAATCAAGGGTCTGAACTGGGATAGAAGCTATGTGAATAGAGAGAAAGGGGACAATGTGAGAAATGCTGTGGAGATAGAAATCAACAAGACTTGGCAATTGATTGGATAAGGAGAGGATGAAAAAGACATAAAAATCAATGATAATTGCAAATTTTCAAACCTAGGAGAACAGAAGGATAATAATAAATAAATAACATTTATAGCATACTATAAGATTTATAAAGACTTTACATATATTATCTCAATGGATTCTTACAACAACATCATGAGGCATATGCAATAATGATCCTTGTTTTACAGATGATTGGGACTGAGGCATAGAATAAAGCAATTCATAGAGGAAGAAACTGAAGCTGAGAGTGATAAATTACTTCTTTGGGGTTATGTGCTCAATAGTCAAAGTCACATCTTCCTGACTCCCCCCATCCATGTATAGCACTCTATGACACCTATTTGTAAGAAGTAGGAACATTTGAAGGAAGGGTTCACTTTGGAGAAAATACTATGAGATCTGCCTTAGACATGTTGAGTTTGAAAAAGCAATGGGACATCCAGATAATGATGTCTATGCAGTATCTATCTATCTATCAGATAATAATATCTATGCAGTAAGTAATTGGAGCTTTGAACCTATATTTTAAGAGAGTGATTATAACTGGATACATAGATTAGGGAGTCGTTTGCTTACAAATGATCATTGAGATGAGAAAAAGAAGAAGGCCAGGGCAGAACTTGAGGAGCACCCATGCCTAGTAGGTAGGAGATGAGTAGTTTCAGCAAAGGAAATTTAGAAGGAATATTGAGATGCAAATGGTGGCATTTTTAGGTTCATCACCTAGATAAACCTAAACAGACAAACCTTACAAATCAATCATCTAACCCAGCCATCTTTATTTCACAAAAGAGAAAGATGACACAGAGAGATTTTATATGACCTTACCAAGGTCAAACAGACCATAAGTAGTAGGACTAGGATTCAAAAGTAGGTATTCTGTCTCAGCCTAATTTTCTTTACAGATAATAGTTATTAATACATATAATTAATAATAATTGAACAGTTCTGTAGCATACTCAAGTGCAGAGTTGTTTTCAACTACTTCTATCAGTCAATCGATCAACAGGCTTTTATTTGTGTTCTACTTTGAGATTAAAAGGAACCTGAGTGTTTTTTTAGGAGAATACAATAATTTTACAAATGATAAGCTAATAGTCAGAAAAGTGAAGTAATTTGCCCAATGACACACAAATAATATGAGTAGAATCCAGGATCCCTTCCTCTACATACAGGCAGACGAACCATACGAATCCATAAATCCTGTGGAGAAAATGGAGGAAGTGACTGCCCATATATCACAGTGTTCACATTATGTAAAATTGATTTTGCAATGAGAGCTTGATTCTATATGTAGACTTAAGTGGTAACTGTCAAATTTTCCCCAATGGGCCTATAGATAGAATCAGGTAGAATTACCAGGTACTCGAAGATCATTTTCTCAATTGCAGATGAAGCTATGAGACAAGAAATTGCATGTCTAACATAGAAGAATCTGATTATCATATCACAATATGGTGGAATTAGTACTGGACTTAGGTCAGGAAGCCTGCAAATCAATAAACATTTATTAAGCACTTACCATATGCCAGGCACTGTACTAAGTGTTAGGGATACAAATTGGGGCATAACACAGCCTCTGTCTTCAAGAAGATATGAATTTTGGAGTTCATTTTATTTCACAAAACGAAGGATTTCTAGAGATGATGAAGTCCAGGAAAGTAGCCAGTGGGAAATGATCAGAATTCCATGGGCGTTCCTCTTAAATTCTGAAGGATAAGGGAGAAAGATGAAGGAACTGCAGTTCAGTGAAACAGTCAGAATACCTACAACATTTATCAATTAAGTTCCTCGTCTTATATGGCCTCATTTCATGATGCCCCAAAACAATAATGATAGTAACATCAGAGATAACTGATCACAGATCACAATAACATATAATAATAATGAAAAAGTTTGAAGGATGACCATAATTACCAAATTATGACACAGAGACACAACATGATGTAAGCAAATGCTGTTGGCGAAATGGCGCCAATAGACTTACTCAATACAGAGTTGCCCCAAACCTTCAATTTGTAAAAATAAAATAAAACAAAAGCAGTAACTGTGAAATGCAATAAAGCAAAGCACAATAAACCAAAATATGCCTGTACATGTACGAGGAATGCCTCACCCCCTCAAGCCCCCTAAAAAGAGCTAACAAGATACTCTATTCCCTGATCAGGTGAGAAGGCCTCCTATATTGTGTTACATAATCAATCAATATAAAGTGTAAACTAAGTGTGGAAAAGTCATAGACATTTCTGTTGAATCACTGAATGCTGCAAACTGGATTCAAACAAGTTTTAATCAATATGGGAAGAGTGAGGTGCTTCAAGTCAATGAATGAAATTACTCTACACAGAAATGTATTTGAATTGGTTGAAAGAATTTGGTTCACAACCGGATTTAGGTATATTGAAGAAGAGATTCAAACAGAAGGACATCAGGTTTAGGGAGGGCTTTAAAGAAGGCATGACTGAAAAATAGTGAAGGAAAAACAATGAAATAAAAAGTGCTTATTAAGTGCTTACCATATGCAAAGCACTATGTTATTTTCTGGTAATGCAAATAGAAAATCAAAGCTTTCTCTGCTCTCTAGGAACTCGTATTTGAATTGGTAAGACAATTTACATATGAGGAGTCAGCTGCAAGTCATATAGAAAGGTCCTATCTTCCTCAGGCAAAAACAGATGGTAATGCATCTTCTCTAATGTCATTTCTACTAATAAAAAAATGTCAATTTTTAATGAAGTATTTGACAGTGGCAAGGACTTTGGTGGTGACACCACTCTTTTCTGGGTCTGCAGTTTTAAGTAAGTGTAACTGCTGAAGAAGTAGGATTGCAGTATCTTCAGAAAACATTCTTAGATCTTTGTTCCATGAGGGATGCTTCCTGGCATGATATCTGTGGTGTCTGGACTCTGAAAAAGTACAGGTGGTCTGGGGGCTAGGTGTACTGTAGCTCCCAAGACTCGTGTGCTTACATGCCTATCAGTAGCCATGGGTCAAGAGTTGGTATTGTTGATGGTAACGAAGGTGGATCAGTTCTTCACAGTGATTGTTCCCATCAATGATGGCTGTGATATTTGAGCTAGAAGCAGGATAGGAGTGGGGAGATCTGCTATCCCACATCTCCCTCAGGTGGTCTTGCTGTTTCAGCCAGGATGGTTTGCCTGCCATGGATGTGGAAGTTAGTAAGCAGTTGGCGAGGAAAGCTACTCCCTTTTCCAATAATGGTGTTTCCAGAGTGATGGCTATGGGGTTGAACTGAAGAAGGTGGACCTCCACACCAACAAACAGTTGGTCAGGATGGGGGTGGTAAGATTGAGTTCTTTATTCCTCACCCTTGACAAAAGGACAATCTTGCACTCTCAGAAAATTTGAGCTTTCTACTGATTGCTAACTAGCAAATGTTCCTTTAATAGTAGTAACTTATGGCAGATTTTGTTTGTTTTGCATCCAGATTTAAGAGAATATACTTTGGATAGGCAACTTCAGGATGACACAGGGCTATTGACCCTCAGAACCCAGTAAAGAGATATACCTATGAGGAACTTCAAGGGAACTCCATTAACTCCATCCAACTAACAGCTATGACTCAAGCTTTTGCCACATGAGTTATCTAAGAGGTGCTGTTACATACCTACTTACTGTATGATGTCTTTATCTCTACTTTAGAATCATTTCTTGGCTTCGAAGCTCTGGTTCCCCTTGAATCATTACATTACATGCCTAGTTTTGAGCGCTCTTAACCTCCCCTAATTAATTTGCATTTACTTATAGGTTTGTACTTTGTGTGCTAAAGGTAGAATATAAGATCTTTGAGAACAGGGACTTTGCATTATCTGTACTTAACACAGTGTTGTCCAAATAGTAGGTATTAACAAATAATTATTGACTTGGATTATAGGCAAATCACTTAAAGTCTCAAAGCTGTAGTTTCCCCTTCAGTGAAATGGAGAAGAGGAAGGAAATAAGCATCTATATACTGCCTACTAGGTGCTAAGTGCTGTTTACAGGTATCATTTCATTTGGTCCTCACAATAACCTTGAGAGGTAGGTGCCATTATCATCCTCATTTTATACTTGAAGAAAATTAGGTCAAGTGACTTGCCAGGGTCACATAGCTAGTAAACGTCTGAGGCCATAATTGAACTCTGGTCTTCTTGTCTCTACGCCCAGTGCTCTGTCAATTGTACCACCAGCTACCCTCAAAATGAGGACAATCCTATTTACACTACCTCTCTCATAGGGTTGCTGTGAGGAATGTACTTTATAAAACATAAAACTTTGTTAAAATGTGACATTATTATTATATGGAAAAGTCTAGCAAGGAATGTGGATGTGGAGGTTTATTGTAGCTATAGGGATTTATCTAAATAGAAAATTTACATGAAAAAAGCTTGGAACCTACATTGGTTTAGGACTGCCAAGAGAAGCAGGAGTTGAAAATGTGTTTTAGATAGAAATAAATATATTTAGAAATATTCTGAAATTTGACTGACATAAAATACTGCAAAAATTTTGAGCTTCTGCAGCAAGAAAATAGTAAAAAAGATCTCAGATTATGGTTTAACTTAAATAATATTTATAAAAAATCTCTTAAGTCATATCCATTATTTCCATCCAGTCTGACGTCTCTAGGTTTCTATGGGTCCCTCTTAGGGGTAAAACCAGGTCTTCCAGGGGCTTTTCCAAGAGTCCTCCATGGTGGTAGATAAGGTATGGAGGGAGCAAGGCTAATAGGATGGGAAAGTTGGAATGGGAAAACCCATAGTAATTAAGTATAAATTAGTGAGAACCCAAATGCAAGACTCAAAATCTTACATGCAGCAAGAGGGTCAGTTACCAGGATAGTGATGGCAAAATACAAAGCAAAAGACAAGAGGCACATGTGGAAGTAATGTAGAAATAGACATTCACAAGAAGAGAGCAAACTCCTTTTCCAAGTAGTTGAAGGCTTCACAGAGAATCCACAGAAAAGTTGTGAAGCTCTTTGTGTAAAAAATAACTATATCCATGATAACCTTCATATGTGATGCATATATGCCCTTTCTGTTTCTCTGAACTAGTTTCAGCTGTGAACAGCTCCCAACTTCTACCAGGATTCTGCACATGATATCCTAGGTGACTGAAATGATGGTAGTGCCAATGACAGTAAGAGGAAAGTCAGGGAGAGGGGAGGATATGGAAGGAAAGATAATGAATAGAACTCTATATGTATACATACACACACACACACATATATATATGTATATATATGTATATATGAGATGCATAGAGGATATTCAGAAATCAGAGGTCTCAAATCAGCATTCAAAATGACAAAAAAAACAGTAGAGAACTTAGGGTATATAATGTAGAATCACACCAAAGAAATAGAGGCTCTGAATAAAAATAAAATGAAATATTTGGAACTCAAAAAATTGTAAACATGAAAGAAAATTTGGGAGAAGGAAGCAAAAGATAACCAATTAGAAAGAACACATGAAGAACATGGTAAGGAAGGAATGCATATAGAAGCAGAGATAGGATAACTTGGCCTTAGGAATAGTGAGTGATCATGGCAATGGAAAAGAGGACATCTTGGCTTCATGGGCTGAGGTATAACCATCACTAAACTACATTGCTTCCATTTGACATTACTTCTTAATGAATTTCTATTTCCAAGAGTGAAGCATAGCAGAAAATGGTCCCACCAAAACCAAAATAAATAAGAGAGAAGAAATGAATAAATAACTAGGGAAATGAGAGAGGTGGTTAAAGGTACAAATGTAGTAAGAAAGAAATGGAATACAGGAGGGATCTCAAATAAGGTAATCCAGAAGCTCTACCTTCAATATAAAGATACAATGAAGGAACATGGGTATAGCCCATGACTGGAGGACTATAATTCAAATAAAGATTAGAAAGAGATAGAAATAAGAATGTGTACCATAAAAATACAAAGTCAGGAACAGGTACCACAAAAGAATTATACTTAAGCTAAGAGATTCATAGGCAGGTTTTAAACCTCATGCTTATCTAGGTAGTGCAAAAGAAGGGTCAAAAATGCCAAAGAGATCATTCAATTAATCCATTGGTCATCAACATCAACCATTTATTAAAATTTTTCTATGTGCTGGGTACTGTGTTGAGCACTGGGGATATAAAGGAAAAGGGCAGTTCTTGCCTACAGGCACCTTATGTTCTAACAAGAGAAACAACATAAATAAATCAAAACATCAGAATATTCATTAATAGGTAGAGGGTAACATTACAGGGGATGGCACAAGGGCCTGGGGGACTGGGAAAGACGTCTTGAAAAAGAATACACTAGAGTTTAATCTCAAAAGAATCCAGGAGGGAGGGCATTCTAGTTATGGGAAATGGCCAGTATAAAGGCAAGGACCTGGGAGCTGGAGTGCTGTGTTTGAGGAAAAACAAGTAAGGCAGCAGATTGGATCAATGAGTGTGTGTAGATCAGCTGAATGGTAGAAATGGAGTGGCAAGAGCCTTAAGTCTGAGAGACCAATTGATATACTTTCAATCATTCAGGTGAGAGATTATGAGGAACCGAATTAGGATGGTATCTTTATGAAGAGAGAGGAGATATATGAATGATTTGGCAACTGACTGAGTTTTTAAGTAAGAAAGAAGAGTAGAGTATGCCATCAACTTGAAAACCTGGAGGACTAGGAGGTTGCTGTGCCTTTAATAGCAATTGGAGAGGCTGAGAGAGGGAGAAGGGTTTGGATGAGAATACAAATGAGTTCTGTTTTGGATATTTTGAATATGAGATGATTACGAGCCATTGAGTTTGAAATATTCAGTGGGTCATTGGTGATATAGCTTAGCAGACAGACTAAGGCTGAATAAATAAATTTGGGAATCAAGTACACGTAGATTTAACCTCTAAGAGTAGAAAAGATCCCAAAAGTGGCATGTATGAAAAGAAGAGAGAAGAAAGTCCAGAACAGAGTCTTAGGGAACACCACTGTAAGTAGTTATTACATAGAGGAAGATTGAGCAAAAGAGAATGAGAAGGTGAAGCAGGAAAAGAGTAGAGACCACTCATGAAAACACAGAGACAAGATAATATACAGAAGGAGAGCATGGTTATTGGTGTCAAATGCTGCAGAGAGGTCATGGATGAAGATTGAGAAAAGGCTATTTGATTTAGCAATTAAGAGATCATTGAGTAAATAAGTTTAATGTGAAGGTATATATAGAACCTATATCAAATTACATGCCATCTTAGGGGGAAGGAGGAAGAAGAGGGAGGGGGAGAAAATCTGGAACTCAAAAACTTGTGGAACTGAGTGTTGTAAACTAAAAATAAAAAATACATTTTAAAAAGAGATCATTGATAATTTTGAAGAGCAATTTCAATTGAATGATAAGGTTGGAAGTCAGATCGCAGAGGGTTTAGAAGAAAGTGTGAGGATAAAAGAGAAGAGAAATAAAGTTAACCAATCAATGAAAAGAAAGAAGAAAAAGTTAAAGTAATATTAAGTAAAAATTTAATAAAATTCAAATAACTTAATCATGTCATACAATAATAGGTTACTCTATAGGAAAACACTAGAATTAGAGTAGTGTTAACAATAGTGGTCATGATGTCAAAATGTTGCTTTCAAGAGGAAGTGAATAAAATCAATACAAAAAAAGGAAAAAAAATCCTAAACCTTAAAATCACAAATGTGAATGAATTAAATAAATTAGTAATATAACAGAATTGCAGAATGGATGAAGTATTCGTTCCAGAAAAACAATATACACAATGACTGCAATGGAAATAGAAATAGTAATGAAATAAAACTACACATTATATCACCATAACAACCAAACTTGGTCCCAGAAAAAATCTGGGAAAATGTGCCTCTTTCCTTTCATTGAAAATGTAGGAGTTAGGAGTGTGGAATGTGGCAGATGCTATCACACACAGTTGATGAATTAGTTGCTTTTCCTGATGTATTGTTTTTAATCATCATTATGAAGAGTAGCATGATACAGTAGATAGAAAGTTAGCCCAGTAGTTAGGCCTACCTTCATACAAATCTCACCATTGCATATGCCATGTGACCTTGGGTAAGTCACTTATCCTCTCACTATACCAGGCAATTCTCTAAGACTAGGTTGTAGAAAAGATGTCAACCCACATTAGTAAAGAAAATTTTTCACTGGGAGCTACCTACATAACGAAATCCCAGGTCTGGGGAAAAAAATCTTTTTTGCAATGGAAGGTTCACTGGATAAAGGATCAGCAAGAAATATATTCAGAAGGTGATGTATGAGAAAAAAGCATATATATATACACACATATATACTGTAAAAAGAAACAATCAAGCATTATCATCACAGAAGTTTGTCCCATTTCTCTATGTGCTTTAAAGATTTAATGCATTTTATTTATTCATCTATCCATTTAAAAACATTTACATAGAGAGCTAGGTCCTAAGCGAGATACAAAGTGCCTGACAATGGTTTTTAACCAGATCTATGATTTCATCGGATAAGTAATTTCTAGTGAGAAACTCCCTACACCAATGCATGTTGAAAGTTTTTGTGCTTTCTAAACATTACATCAGACTTTCATTAAAAAAGAAGAGAAAAAATAAACAACAAATAAAAACAAATAGTTCAGAAAAAAAAACCCATACAGTCACTGTCTTTGAAAGCACATTCAAAATTCCATACCACCATCCTTCCATCTCTTCAACAAAAGAAGAGGTATATATTTTCTCAGATATTTTCTAGGTGCAAGCTTTGTTGTTATTGCTATATTATGCTTAATTTTATTTTATTCCCCCATACAAGTCTTCAGTCATTTCACACACATCCCAGGGGAAGATGGGGGAGGGGGGAGTATGATAGCTATGAACAAGCTTTGGAAGAGTTGTCATATTGAGAAGGGATTGGACTTGGGCTATAGAAAATAGGATATTTGTAGACTGAGAAGAACTTAATTGTCTCCATTTCCCTGTTATTTATTCACATCTCACTGTTTTATGATTTTAAGCCAAAAAAAGTCTACCTTTGTGCCTCAGTGGTGTTGTTGTTGCTGCTGTGGTTGCTAACATGAACTTGGAAACAGAGAATGTGGGATCAAATTCTGGCTATACTGTTGACTACCAATGTTACCTTACCCAAGTCACATTCCCCCCGCCCCACCCCACCCCTGGGGTCTCAGTTCCCTTGTCTATAAAATGAAAGGATTGGACTAGATGATCTGGTCCTGAATCTTACGGAGGTATTTTCCGAAAGTCTCTGAGACAACGAAAAAGAATACTGATAAAAAAAAATTCCAAGATCATTGAAGAGAAAGAAACATACAGAAAGACATAAACAGCCACAGAGAGATAGCGATACATGGAGTCAGAGACAGAGAAACAGAAATAGAGACCAAAAGACCAAGAGACAGTACGAGAGAGAGAGAGAGAGAGAGAGAGAGAGAGAGAGAGAGAGAGAGAGAGAGAGAGAGAGGGAGAGGGAGAGGGAGAGGGAGAGGGAAAGAGCAGGTGCTTTATAGCGGGTGAGGGATTCTTACTATCTCATATTGACCATTGCTAATGAACAATATCTTAATAGATTTAGTCCTTTGCACTGAATTTATAGAATCCTAAAATACTTTCTCTATGAGAGGAAGAAAAAAACATCTAATTTGTTTCAAAAAACCACAAAGATGCCAGATACTTTAAAGCCTACCTTCCTGAAAGAAAAACAAATCATTAATTTGACTATTAACTAAGTCTGTTTTTAGAACAATGACTTCACAATAATCAGATTAAGACAAAATGGCCCCTCTATTTTTTAAGAAATAAACATTTTTCGAAAATCTACTACTACTTTCAGTTTATATATTTGATTCCAGAGCTACTGTAATGCATTCTTGAACCATTAAGCTAAAAGAACTAAGGAAGTATATTTGTAGAGACAACAGTGATGCTTGCTCACCTGATTCACTAATAGTATTTCCTCTTTTAACTGATGCCATTAAATCATAGTCCAAATTCCTTGGAACATTTTAGGCAAAACCACGAAATAGTTGATGGAATTCAGGCAAATAAAAAAAATGTATTGTACCAATCTATTCTTTTCCCTAATGGTGGGCTTTTATTTTTTTGGTCACTGAGGGAAATGTAATAACTCTGCCGATAATGAAAGTCTTAGCCACAGTGAGGAGCCCTACCATCACTAGACATAAGGGACTACCTTCAATATTGCCACTATATATAATTCTAGACCTTTAAGCCCCTCTTTCTAGGCCAAATTCTGCCTGCCACTACTTAATTGGGCAAAATCCTATGTTGACCCCGGGGGAATAAAATGTTCTTGGAGTAAACTATTCACCTGTTAATTTTTTTTTCAAGACATCAAGGTATCATTTAGTGCCCTGAAAGAGGTAATTTACCATCTGGTACTTTGAAAGAGTTACTGACTGAGCAGTTTACTGCTGGAAGGTATTTAACACCCCAGCTTCCTTTTACCCTAGAAATAGTTTTCTTTTATAATCAAGATGATTATCTTCCTTTTACTCCCATTTCTCTCTGAATTTCCCTGTCACAGTCAGGGGTCTCATTTATAGGCAACCTGTGTGGAAAGATGGCCGTGAAGCTCACAGTATGAGTGCACAGGAACACCATTTATCCTCAAGTGTATTATTGTTTTATTATTTTATGTGGTGCATTTTCTCCAAGGAGTTAAAAGGACATCATAAGCTTTAAATGCCCGATGAATAGTTACACAAAAAAACCCTGAAATATGAACAATTTTCTTATTAGTAAGAAACCTGCAGACTGAATTTGGCACTGTTTCTATAAATTTAACATCGGGGGGTTAGAGTGAGAAAGGATATTTCACTAATTATAGAGAAAGCTAAGATAGTAAATGGATTTCTCCCATCACTTTTCTCCTCCCTTACTGAAATCGAACCCCCTGTGTTCAAGTCATCTAGTACAGTGGTCTCTAAAATGTTGTCAACTGACCACTGAAAAGGTGTTTTAATTTTAAATTCCATCAAATATGCATGAGGAAAAGCATATGCTTGAATGGCTTATACTTAAGTCTAAATGCAAAGAACGCTGGACTTGACTCTCAGATTTCACTACAAGCAACACAAGATCTGATGCCAAAACTTGCTGTGGTAGTACTCGGGTAGAACAGTCAGGTATTGATAGGAAGAAACCTGGTAGAGTGTGACTAGAAGGGCCCAGTGGCACAGATTTTTCCTTTCACTTTTTGATCCCTGTTACTCCCATCTTTCTCCATGTGAGAAAGTCACAGACGGAGGTTGGGAAGCAGAATTTTTGTGAGTGCCATTCCTGGCCCCAATTCTCTTGAAGAAATATTATGAAGACTCTATATTTTTAGTTTATTTGGTGATTCTTCATAGGACTTGGCAGAGAGTTGGCACTTCCAAATCTCTATGTCCTTTACCATGGGATCACTTTGTGAACTTGGGTAAAAAAAAAAAAATCCAAGCTCAAATTTGTATCTTTCTGTTATTGTCTATGAGGAGAGGCCAGGAGCCACAAAGTGTAATGGTATACTGGGAATTAAAAGAGATAGAAGTTCTAGTGACTGCCACTAATTAGCCACATGGCTTATACAAGTCACAGTCTCTCTGGATTTAAGTTTCAGTGACTAAGTGGTCAAAAGGGGGGCCAGAATAGAGTTAGTCTTAATTTCCTTCAAGTTTTCCCATTGTATGATACAAGAATTCCCAAAGGCTTTTAGAAAAAATGACAACATGCTTTTAATAACAATGATGACAATTACATGAAATGCCTTTATTAAATACCTAAATATGTTAAACACTCTATAATCTAGCCATCTTGGCCTTCTTGCTGTTGCTAACACATGACCTATCATTTTCCAATCCACAATTCATGCCTTTACACTGACTATCCCTGATGCATATGTGTATGTATGTATGTGCGTATTTGTATCCACACATGCATACATATTATATACACATATAATATATATGTATACACTTATATGTGTAGATACACATATATATGTATGGGTATAATATCTATATCTATATATATCTATATCTCTATATGTATATATGTATATATGTATGTACATATGTACATATATATGTACACATGTACATATATATATATATATATATATGTGTGTACGTATCTTCAAGTCTACCCCTTAGGATCGTGGTTTCCTTCAACATTCAGCCCATACCACCTTATGTAAGAAGACTTTCTTATAATACCCAAAACCTATTATCTTCCCTTCTTATATATACACTGTATATACTTTATATATGTCTATGTACATGTTCTGCCCCACATTTGGATCTAAATTTCTTGGAGGTAGGAACTGCTTTTTTATTTTTCTTTCTAAATCTATATGTTAGCATTGTGTATGTCCTCTGGTAAGTGAATGCTTGTTGACTGATTAATTATGTGTAAAGCATTGTGCTAGACATTGATGATATAAAGACTAAATGGGAAGTACCTCTGTCAAGGAGATTACATCCTTCCTGGGTGGTACAAGACTGACACTGATTAGTAAATGCCAGATAATTTGAGTAGGGGGGAGAGCATCAGCAACTAAAGGGTAGAGGAAAGGCTTTCTATAGGATTCAGCACATGAAATAAGTCTTCTCACTGTTAAATATATCCATTTTTAAGTCTAACATTTTCTTAAATGCTGGCTCATATATTCATATAACACAAGAAGCAAGGGAAGTTGCTTAGCTTAATTTTTAAAAAAAAGCAGTAGATTGGAAGTCAGGAAGCCTAGGATTTAGTCAAATAAGATCAAGACCTTGAGAAAATTACTAAACCTTCTTAGCTTCAGCTTTCTTTTCTCAACCAAATCTAAAAGTCTATGATTGAGTATTATTATTTTTATTCTGTATTATCATTCCATTCTCTCTAAGCAGCTTTGCTTGGCTTTGACTCCACAGAACAACATTCCCTTCCACCCCTTTCCCCAGCATAAGTAGATCACCAGATATCTCACCACCAGGAAGAATGACTCAGGTTTGGGAAACTCTATACCTTATCAACTTACCCTCTGTTGCCTTTCCCCCCTGGAGGGCTAGAGAGTGGAGCACTAATCCTTCCAAAGTCTTCCCTTATGCAGGGGCAGGGAACTTGCAGCCTCAAGGCCACATGTGACCCTCTAGGTCCTCAAATGTGCCATTTAACTGAATCCTAACTAGATTCGTTCTGTGAAATTTGGATTCAATAAAAGAGTCACGCTTGAGGACTAAGGCCACAGGTTCCCTACCCCTGCAGGAAGCTCACAAACTTCCCGGTAACTTCATTCTCAATCAGCAGTTCTGCTTGGCTTCTACTCCATGGAACAACATCCCCTAAGAGAAGTGAAATATTTTCTCAATAGTCCACCCAGCATTTATCAAAGAAATAAACATCTGATGATATGCAATCAGTACTTACTTGACTATTGCTTTGACTCTGGGTTAGTATCAAAGTGCTACAGAACTTTCTTTTAATCCTTATATTAATCACTTCAAAGAAACATTATATTTGCCTGTAAAAGTATTCAAAAATCATCTGTTAGATGATTAGAACAAGAAGTTGTAAATTTCTCCCTGGAAGTAAAGCACAAATAGAGAGTCTTTGTTTTACTCAGATGCTCTGACCTAACACTTTCAATACCTAAAGGGGGAGAGATGGAATCATTCTGCACCAACAGGTAAACAGTAATTATAAGCAAAAGACAGTATTCTTTAGGGAACACAATTTCAAGGAGTTTGGGAAATAAACAGTGAAAATGGAAGACTTTCATCAACAGGAAATAACAAACTACTAAGCAAACTTGAAATACAGAAAGATTTTTTTTTCCATAAAAGAGGTTCCAAGTGGATAAAGACATTGATGTTTTTCCATACTACAAAATTTTTAATATTTCATTGGTGAGAATAACTATTCTATCCGTTGATGTAGCCTATATCTCTTTTAGAAGTCAGTGGAAGATCTTTATAATTGTCTGTATCCAGTATTCTGATGATGTCGCATTTTAGGCTAATTCAGATGGTAGCAGAAGGGGAAGGGAACATTTACTAAGCACCCACTATGTGCCAGGCACTGTGCAAAGTGCTTTAAAAATAGCTTGTGTGTTCCTCATGATAACTCTGTGAGGCAGACACTATTAATATCCACATTTTAGAACTGAAGAAACTGAAGACAGAGATTAAATGACTTACCCAGGGTCATATAGCTAGGAAGTGTTTGAGGAAAGATTTTTAATATGGGTCTTCCTGACCTAAGGTCCAGTGCTCTATCTACTGTACCACCTAGTGGCCTCAGTGATGATTCATCACGAGGCCTCTTACAAATTGACAAGATTACCTCAAGGTCATGTTCTGCTTCTATAGTCTTTTAGAACCCAAGACTATTTTCCGGTAATGATGAGAAAGCAAATAGGATTTTAATAGAGGCTGTGGACAAAGAGAACAAAATGAGAGGGAGAAGGGCAGACAAAGACAGAGAAATAGAGACAGAATACATACACACACACACACCCAAAAATGTTAATAGCTACTCCATTAAATATATTAAATAGGTCAATGAGTCTGGAAAATTGAGGTTGGGAAAAATTAAGTGAAATAAGAGGGGCTGCAATATGAAGATTATCAACATTTCACGATACTCAGAATGATTCTTGGAAGCCTCTAAAATAGTCAACGAAATCAACACTGTGCCTGGTAAGTCAAGGAAGACTTCTATCTTAAAGAGTTGACATAGTGATAAGAATCCTGAATTTGGAGTCAAATGACCTAGGATTAAGTTCTAGATATGATAGGGTAGACTGTGTTGCCTTGGACAAGTAACCTAATCAATATAGATCTCATTTCCCTCATCTAATAAATAAGGGAATTAAAACAGATATTTCTGGTGCCTTATCCAAGTCTAAACTCTACTCAAAGTGTTGTCATTAGGATGTTAATACAGATAAGATGAACACGGGAATATACGGTTTCTAAGTAGGTGACTATCAGTTACCATGCTGAATTTTGCACCTCCCAGAAAACACCGGTCCTGTGGAAAATGGTCAGTTAATTGAGTGGAATATTTATTCCAGCATTACTTGCTATATGATCTGCTTCTCATTTTTTCACTGAAAATACTGATTGATTAACTAGTCTATTTATCACTGTTATGGTCATGGAATTTTATGTGTATGTGTGTGTCTGTATATGTGTATATGTGCACATACATACATATACACATACATATCAGAATATAAAAAACCACATGTCAAGATTTTTGTAGAGAACTTTTTATGATATATATGTACATATATACACATGCATATATGTGATAAATACACAATACAAAATATACCTGCTATATATGTTATATATACATACATACGTGAATATGTACATATAACTTTTCTTTCCTGCTCAAACATATCCAGTTAAAGTAGCAATGTAAAACTGAGTACCTCATATGGAAGCCCTTTAGATTGAATAGCCATTCATTAAGGCATTCTTATTTATATTGAGCCAAAGCATGTTTCTTTATATTTTCTATGTATTTGTCCTGATTCTACCTTCTCCGTTTGATGAGTTAAACTCGTGGTTGAGCTGGTTGAGGAGCCAACAGATACTCTGATGCCAATTTCCAATGCTAACTTCTCCCAAACATTTAGTTCTTGAAGAGTAAAAGTCCACTTGTACTTTCCACATTGTTGAATAGGCAAAGAATTGTAAGCAATGGGACAGAAAGGTTATGTTGGTTTGCCCAGTGGGTGAATACTGAAGTAGTGATGCAACGTTCATTGTTATGTTTTGGGTGGATGTACCTATCCGACGATTGCTGCTTTCCAGCATGGAAGAGATGATGCCTCAACATTTATAAAGCATTTCTGTATCAATAACCATGATTTAAATTCATCTAAGAAGCAGACTTCTTCTACTCCCAATAGGAGTTTGACACAACTCAAAGACATCCCCTGGATCCCTGACCATTTGTCTGCTTCACCTTGCCTTTCTCTTCCTTGGCTCAGATAGGTCCATCACATCCTATATGTCATGTCTCTTAAAATCTCAATTTACCCTTTGATCAATTGTCAATATGCCAGTCTAACCAGAAATCCAATTGGTGCCATTCAAATGACACAGGCACCACATCAAGTCACAAGGCATCCCTGGTTATGTGTGTAAATTGAAATTATACCAGAAGCATCTATTAATGGAAGGGGTGTATTATACCATGTGCCGAGCAGGGAGGAAAGGAAGCATTATTTAGAAAAAGAAAAACACAAAAAGAAAGAACTTTCTAATTCACAGAAGCAAAATAGATCAACCATTTTACAAGCTCTTTGAAACCAGGAACTATATTATCACATTTCTCTTTATTTCTCATAGCAAATAACGCATTGACAGGTGCATGTTTAATTTTATCCAATGTAGACCTTTGGAATATACATAATCCTGATCGAGATACTACAGGAATCAAGGGTGGTATGAAAAATAATTATGAGGAAGAGGAGGAAATTCATATTCAAAAAACAATACTAATTCCATTGCATGGTGAGCACAGAACTGAACACTGTAAATAACGAAAATTTCATGTATTTTAGCTGAACTTCATCTTCAAAAATAAGGTTAAACATTTTAGTTCTAAGAGCAAAGAAAAAAAAATATTGTTGAGTCATCAGAAAGGTCAAAGGACTGTGACTGAAATAAAGGAGTTGGAATTTGCAATGCATTCCCAGATGAACTTTGTAATGATACTCATTACAAAAATGGAAAAGAAAATAAAAGTGTGTTTCAGAGTGACATAGAGCTATAAGTCAAATTAAGCTTGAATCTCTTCCTAAAGATAAAAAGAAAGATAAATATCCATCTTGAAGTCATGCTTTTATTTTTTTATTCATAACTTGATGATTCTTAGATGATTTTGATGCTTTCTATTTAAAGCCTTTTGGGCCTAATTTTCTGCATGGGTAGAAAGGTAAAAACTGCGTCACAATATTCCAGGTTTAGGTTTTGGATTCCTTAACTGTAACTACATTTGTTAATGTGGCTTAGGGTAAGGAGAGCTTGAGTCATTCACACTGTAAAATATATTCTTTGGCTTATAGTGGTAACTCAGAGGCACCCATCCCTGTGGTTTTCTCTATTATTTTAAAGGTATCACTGAAAAAGCACAAGATTTTGTGCAGCCCATTGGTTGATATACAAGGCACTGGATATACAGTGAATCCAAAGTTGATCAGCCTCTATAATTCTTTCCTCAATTAAGGATAAATTTGCTTTAAGGAAGAGAATGCAGAGAAGTAGGAAGCAGTTCCTCTTCACTCCACACTAGAGAAACTGAATATTTACAAGGCAAAGAGCAGCAAATATTAACAACACAAAGAGTAGAAAACAGAGATTTGTCCTAGTGATTAGATTGTGGCCAAACAAAATAGGAAAAGCATAATGTAAACTGGAAAAAGAGGTTGTCCTGACTTCTCTGTGCAAATATTCTCACTCCTCCTTCCCTAGCTTTCAATCACATCTATAAATTCACAGACAAGGATGGATGGATGGGCCAGGGTATTAATATTGTTAACATAACTAATATTAGTATGACTGTCATTGCAGCACATTGGCTTAAATAGATTTTAAAAAACTTGACAATGCAGTGGAAAAAAAAATTAGCAACCTGTTTGCTTCATGGCGATAGATTTGTTGTTGTTCAGGGCAACTCTCAAAGCATCTCTTCGTATTCAATACTAACAAATACAAAGATGCTTAAAATATTGAAATTTTCTCTGTATCCAATTCTGATTATAACCATGCAGAAGTCAAAGATCTTGCTTTGCATAGAAGTTTGCAGTACATAATCTCTAAATTTCCATCCAATTTAGATTCTCTGATACTGACCTGTTCTTTCTCTTCTGTAACAGTAGAACAATGCCTTTTATTCTTTACTTGACTTCCACATTTAAACTTGTTATAACACGATCCACATAAATGCTGTTTGTTGTTAAACTTTTTTTTTACTATAGCAATAGCATCAGATATGGTTTCCTATTGCTCATACAATTGTTAGAGACAAAATGGGACTTTGAGATTATATAGGCTAAAGCTTTCATTTTACAGATGAAGAAATTAGGATTAAGTGATTTAACCAAAGTCAAATTGTAAGTAAGTGGCAGAGAAAAAAGTAGCGCCCATGGTTTCTCACTTCTGGTACAATATCACTTTTGTTGTTCCTTCATTTCTATCATGTCCAACTCTTCAGGACCCCATTTGGGGTTTTCTTGGCAAAGATACTGGAGCAATTTGCCATTTCCTTCTCCAGCTCATTTTGCAGATGAGGAAACTGAGGCAAACAGGAGTAAGTGACTTATCCAGGGTCACACAGCTAGAAAGTATGTGAGGTAACATTTGAACTTAAGCAGATGAATCTTCCTGACTTCCAGCCCAGCACTCTATCCACTGCACCACCTAGCTTCCCTACAATGTCACTACAACCATTTTTTAAATAGCCTCTAAGATTTACTGTCATACTAAAATTCCCTACTATTAAAACAAAGATTTTAATAGCAAATTAAACTGAAAACCAACTTGGTTCATCACAGTACCTTTGTGAAAGATTGCTAGATCCTATTTTCTAAGGTACAGAGTGTTTTACTTCATTTTTGCATGAGAAAACAGGTCACAGTTTCCACAAGTAATAAATGTGCTTTGTAGAAAACTTCACAGTACATTTTACAAACATGATGTTTTCACAAATATTTTACCAGTGGAGGTTAAATCTGGTATTCATATCCTATATGCTAGCATTTCAACATAGCAGTCTTTATTTTAGAGGAATACATTATATTAACAATATTCAACTTAATATATCCATAACAATCTGTAATAAGAGAGCAATGTATTTGAAATATCTGCTCCTCTAAAATGAAAATAACCACAGTTTAAATGAAACCAACCATTTTCTGGCGATAAATTTTGATTTTCCAAAGGCAATGTAAACATTACGTTCCCTAAATGCTAAATTTATGTGCCTTAAATACCAAATAAAAATAAAACCATTCATTTAAAAAATCACAGAGGAAAGAATTAAATGTGAGAGAAAGAAATATTAAAAATAGTGATAGTGAATAAAATGTTAAATAACTTAGCAACTAAGCATATTTCACTATACCTATGGATTAAAAAAGCTTGTCATTTATTTCCCCCAATAACCTGGAGTCATGATTGAAATTTTCATTTTCATTGTATTGTGGGCAGTATTCTATTCTTTCAACCAGGAAAACGAGCTCATACATCAGAGAGCAAATTAAAATTTAAGGAAAAATGGCCCCAACAGTACACACTCTGTTGAAAGCCAAAGAAGGGGAAGAAATATTAGGAAACGTAAATCAGCATGCCTTGTTAGTCAAGCCTTGAGTACCGCTAAAAAATGCTACCTGAGGGAAATGAGCCCTCTGTGCTAGTTATGGTCCCTTCCTATGGTTTTGTCTAATGAGAATGTACTTTCCACCAGCATATTTACAGAAGGAGAAAGGTCATTGCTTTCTGACTCTAAGCTGTGAGCCCATTCCCAGACTTGTATTGCTTTTGTTTTTAAATAAAAGTTTATTCATTTGACCAAACCTGTTTCCATACTGTTAAAAGCCTCTTTAAGGTAGATTTCTTGCATTTTTAGTACTGATTGGCATAGTGTCTACCTAGGCTAATAAATAGGGTGCAGTACCTTGTTGGGGATACTTTTAATGTCACATAGCATCACTAAATGTGAATCTCAGCTAGGTTTCAGATCTATGAGGTTTGGCTTTTGCTAGATAAAAGTATTTTATAAAGGAAATGTGGAAGGAAGTGATCTCAAACAGAAATGATTGCATCTAGCTCCCAATATAAAACTCATATTCATATGAGGGCCTCTGCAGTTCATTTTTCATTGGACTGCAAGAATATGATATTCCTCCTAAGTGTAACATTCTTTCAGGTTGGATTTCAAGGCAAATAGGGATATTAGATCAAGCTAGGCCTAAACTTGTGTGTCTGTGCCTGCGTTATCGTTGTATGCTACAATGAAACAGAATTTTTCTTCGGTAATCTAGGGACTGCATAAAAAGCTTGTACAAAAGGGTCATATACCTCAATGTAGTTCTGAATGAAAAATTCATATCTACATGGTTTTTTTTCAGTAGCAGCAAATATGCCGTCATATCCAGATTTTAAACAGAGTCTTTTTATCTTGTTCCCTGTATTTTCTTATCTTTATCTCTCTTTATCAACAGGGAAATTCTAACATGCTAGAATGGAACTAATGCAGTCATATTTCAATACAATACATCAAATAGTTTAAGGTGTCAAAGAAGAGGTTACATTTGCTATAAAGTATGCAAAAGAATTGTGGGAGTTTAGTTCAAATATTGGTGATATAAATCTTGTTACCAAAACTTTAGCCCTTGCCGAAGGTCAACATAGATGGCTTAAAAACACAAAAATGTCAAATGCTTCTACAAGAAGTTTCATAACTTTCTAATATTCTCTAAAATAAGTAAATAATAAAATTATCATTATTATTCATTTTGCAGAAATTAATTGTATGGGAAAGTAGCTACACTCCAATATTCTAGTGGTTTCATGATTTTACTGATTCGGGTATTCTCTCCAATGATACAGATTGCAACATAACAACATGTTTGTTTATCCTATGTAATGCTCATCTATGTCCTTCTATGACCTTGACACAGGACACTGAATAAGTGAAAAGCCTTCCTCAAATTCCCTTAGCACTGTGAAGACACTAACGGAGGACAGGGTCTGTATATACATTATAGTAAGATTTTTAGATCATAGCTCTGGACCTGGAAGGGACCTTAAAGGCCATTTTGTTCAACCTCCTCATTTTATAGATAATTAAATTGAGACCCAGAAAGGTTAGATGACCAGCCCAAGATTACATATATAGTATCAGAAATGAGATTTAAACACATGCTCTGTGACTCTGGTGATAATGTTCTTTCTCCCATATTATGTCGCCTCTAAATATAAGTATGTAGTATCCATAAGAATATGACATTAAATGAATTTATATTCGTAATCCACATTGTTTTTCCTTGAGATTCCTCCAGAAAGAAATGTGACTTCCTTTAATAAACGTTTTGATTCTATTCTAATATCAACTTTTCTGAGACAGGTTTCCCAACTGTCCTTCTTTGATTTTCTTTAAGAACGATCAGGATAAGAAGAAAGTCCCTATATGCACTAAAATATTTGTAGCAGCACTTTTGTAATAGCAAAGAAATGGAAACAAGGTAGATGTCCATCAGTTGGGGAATAGCTAAATAAATTGTGGTTCATAAATATAATGCATTATTCTTGTGCTATTATAAATGATATGTGATGAAAATGGAGAAGCCTGGAAAGATCTACATGAACTGAAGCAGAATGAAGTAAGGAGAACCAAGAAAACAATATACATAATAACTATAATGATGTTAATGGAAAGAACAACATACAAAAAAAAGTTAATGTAGCAAAATAATAAAGATCAAGTATGACTTGAATGAAATTAAATGAGAGAATATTCTCATCTCACTCTTTCATGAACTTGGGAGGTCTAGAAGCATTGCACATTACATATGTTTTTGGAAAATTTTGATGTATTTATAAATTGTGATTCTTTTTCTCTTCTTTTTCATTTTTTTTTCAGCCTTTAAAGTATGTGTTATATGGGATAGCTTTCTGGAAGAGGGACTGAGAGAGATACTGATGGAAACAATGATGATGTGAAAATCAAAATACTTCAATAAGAACATAAGAATATTCTCTCTTTTTTTGGTTTTTAAGGTATGTGTTATATAGGACGGCTTTCTGGAAGGGGGACTGGGAGGAATACTGATGGAAACAATGGTGATATAAAAATCAAAATAGTTCCATAAGAACATAAAAGCAAGATTCATTCAATCATCCACTGAATTCATTCGTCTGCATTTATTAACCACCTAATATAAATCAGAATTATATTAGCCACTGGAGATACAAAGACAAAAAGGAAATCTTCCCTATCCTCAAAGGATTTCCATTCTATTAAAAGGATATGCTATGCACAGAAACTATAAAATATAGGAAATATGCAAAATAAATATAAAGTGATTTCTGGTTGGATCAGGAAATGTCTATTAAGGAAAGTGGCATTTGGACTGAGCCTTGAAGAGAAGGAAAGGTTATGACAGACAGAGGTGAGAAAGAAGAGCACTATGGGAGTGGGAAATAACCTATGCAATGGCAAGAGGCAAGAAATGGAATGTTATCTCTAAAGTGTAACAAGTATGTCAGTTTAGCTGGAGGATCAAGTTGTGATGGGGAATAATGTGTAATCTTTTTAAATTCAATTTTATTTTACTTTCAGGTCTATATTCTTTCACTCTCCTCTCCTCTTGCCCCACCATAAGGAAAAAATAAGAAAAATAAAATCTGTTATAAACATGAATAGGCAAGCAAAACACTTTTCCACATAATGGCCATGTCAAGAAAAGCCTCACTCTTTACTCTGAGTATATCACCTCTCTATCTGGAGGCTTCACCATGAGTCCTCTGGAATTGTGATTAGTCATTGCATTAGTCAGAGTACCTAAATCTTTAAAGTTATTTGTCCTTACAATATTGTTGATATATAAATGGTTCTCCTAGTTCCACTCACTTCACTTTGTATAAGTTCATACATGTCTTCCCAGGCTTCTCTGAAACTATTGCCTTCCTCATTTCTACATTTATATACTATAACTTATTAAGCCATTAGCCAATTGATGGAAACCTCCTCAGTTTCAAATTCTTTGCCACCAAAATGCAAGAGCTGCTGTAAATAGTTTTGTACATATGGGTCATTTGCCTCTTTCTTTGATCATTGTGGGCTATAGACACAGTTGCAGTTTTGCTAGGTCAAAGTACATACTGAGTCACAGCTTTTGAGAGTTTCAAACTGCTTTTCTGAATGACTGAACTAGCTCACAGCTGTGCATTAATATACCTTTTCCCTCACAGCTATCTAGCATTTCTCAGTTTCCTTTTTCATCATCTTTGCCAGTCTAAGGAGTGTGATGTGATATATCATAGTTTTTTTTAACTTACATCTCTCTAATTATTAGTGAATTAAAGCATTTTTTCATTGAGCTACCGATAGCTTGGATTTCTTCCTCTGAAAACTATTTATATCCCTTGATCATTTATCAATTGATCAGTGGTTCTTAATTGTGATGGGCCTTAAATGTCAAGTAGTGGAATTTATGCTTCATTCCAGAGGCAATAGGGGGCCTTCAGCGTTTAGTGAGTAAGGTATGACATGGTCATAGCTGAACTTTGGCAAGATCACTTTACCGAATGTGTGGAGAACAAACTGGAAAAGGAAGAAGCATGAGGCAAAGAGACCAATTAGAAGTCTATTTCACTAGTCCAAGTAGGATGATATGTAGGCCTAAATTAGGGTGTTTGTAGTAGGAATAGAGAAAGGGGGATAGATGCATGAGATCTGAGAAGGCAGAATTGACAAGATTTCCAAAGTAATTGGTCATAGCTGGTGAGTGAGACTGAAGAGTTGAAGAAAACTAATAGGTTGTGAGTAGGCTTGCTTGGAAGAATGACAGTGACTTTGAAGGAAATAGGGGGTTTAGGTGGGGACAATTTAGGGTTTTGTGGGAAAAAAATGAATTTCGTTTTGGATGTTTTGATTCTTAGAGCCTAAGGAATAACCATTATGAAATATTCAACAGGCAGTTGCTAATGTGGGACTGATTCTCCAAAACAAGCATGGATCTGAATATAAAGACTTGGGATTCATCTGCAAAGAGAGGAAAGGTAAGTTGATACCTGACTGCCCCTGACTATACATTTGCAGAATTAGATGAGGATTGGAGTGAAAATAATGTTAGAGTAGAATAAAGGAACAGAGTGATGAATGGACTAGGAAATGGAACAGAATGAATACCTAATAATAATACTCTAGGATACCACATCAGAGGTACTCTGCTACTCACTTTTCTAAGACTACCATGCCCCTGTGGAATTCAGGATTAAGTTGAAGTAACCATGAGTAAGTTGTGCACGGCTAGTCCTTCTTGCATATAAGAATGGCAATTCCTCTTAGCACACTCTAGGCCATTCCCTTATTGCTTTTTCTTCAAGGTCTATGGTTCTTGCTGCCCCCTATGAATCCCCTTTCTCTGCCTCAAGAATAGATTTCTGTCCCCCACACACTGAGGACCACTTTCTCAGATTCAAAATAATCTATAACAACTACATAAATTATGTCTGGCTCCTGGGAAACACTCAACTGGTCCCTGATCTTTTCCAAGGGTCCATTCAGAAAAATGTGTAGCATTGATCAAAAAATGGTGTCCTTGGGGACAGAAGAAAGATTTTCATCACAAGTCACAATCTAGCATGAGAGCTTCCAAAGGCAGAGGCAGATTTTGGAGATTAACATCTGTTTCTATCAATGGCAATAAGATAGCCTTTGCTTTGTAAATCTTATCTTTAAAAGTACTTTAAAAAAGAAAGAAAGAGCCAACATTATAAATTCATGAATTCTATACCATAAAAAGACTCTTCATTCTTCTTTAGTCAGTCCAAATGTGAAATACTGTGTTTCATTGTAGGCACCACATTTTAGGAAAGATAGTGTGGTTAGTGAATAGGGACTCAGCCTTGAAGCCAGGAATACCTAAGTTCAAGTTCTGGCTCTGACATATACTGGCTATGACACTGGGCAAGTCAATTAACCTCCCAAGCAACTTTCCAAGATTATAAATTGTAAAGAAACAGCTGACCTGCATTGGTATAGATACTTTCCTCAACCTAGATTCCCTATACTAATGAAATCACATGTTGAGACCCTATCTCATATTGATAACACTAAAGTGTAGGCAGAGTTGAGTGATCAAAGTGGTAAAACAGCCTGAAATCACGCTTTATGAAGATGAGGTGAAGGAAGTGGGATGTTTGGCCTGGAGACCAGGAGACTTAGGGGGAAACATAAACACTGTTTTCAAGTATTTGGGGAAGAAGGGTTAGGTTTATTCTGCTTGACTCTGTAGAGCACAATTAGCTGAAGTTACAAAGAAGCAAATTTACTTTTGACGCAAGGAAAACTTCCTAACCATTAGAACCATCAAAGAAGAAAATACTCTAACCTAGAAGTTCTTAGATTCATGCTTACTAGAGTGTTGCAAACAGATATTGGAGACAAACGTTTCAGGTATATGCTATGCAAAGGATTCTTGTTCAGGTACAGACTGGACCAGATGACCTTTGAGGACACATCCAAACTTGAGGCTCTCTAATACCATGTAATGAAGTCACATTATGATTTTAGGTCATGCCAAAATATTTATCAAAAGAGAAAAATAATCTGTTGATCACGCAAACATCTTCTCTAATGAGACAATTCTCCTGAAAATACATTTGGATATGCAAATTCCCTATGAGAGAAATCTGTTCACATGGAATTGTAGCAAAAGATACTGAATGCGGCCTAACAAGAACACTAGCTATATATCCCTTACTATTGAAGTCTACGGTATTTCTAAGCCTGTGGTCAAAGACATCATGTCAAGGTAACATGCCCAGGAAGCCTTCAAATTATAAAAGGGGTGTAAATTGGTTATTGCGAACTTGGAATACATTTCCATCAACAGATGAAATAGAATTTCCATCAATTTTCCATTATAGATAATAGGTCCAAAATCCAGCACACACAGGCTTATTTAACCAACACTATATCTCAAGTTTAGTATTTGGATTCTACTAATATTTTTGTAATAATTAGCTACTTTTCGTAACATTGGTTGTATAAGGAAACGTATTTCAAGTAATTATTTGGGAGACTAAGAACACGTGTACCCCTTCTAGTAGATGGTGACAGCTTCTTCCATTGTGATATTGAGAGGAAAGTAATGAGATTTGGCTTCATTGTGGAAAGGAGTCATAAATTCCTGAGAACTAGTGTAGTATTCTCTGCATAGATAATAAAGAAGATAAGATCGCTGTTCATTAGACATGTCCATTTGGTAATACATAATGATGCCAAATTAGGCGTCTTTATCCACCCTTGAAAAGAGTTTTCAAAAACCATTCTCCTCCCTTCCTACCGACTCTCTCAAATTGTCCACTTGCTACCTAAAATGTTCATTAGCCAATTTCCCCACTGAGCCATGTCACTCATTCCTGTCATCCATCCTTCCTTTTACTACTCCTTATGAATGAGCAAATAAAAATTAATGTATGAACTAAACTTTCAGTAGACAAGCCTCATATATAGCTTTTCTGATGTGAGAAAAATCTAATTAACGATCGTCTGGGCTGCCCATCTGTGTGATACAACTTCCTTTCTTCTCATATAGTACCTATTCAATATATATCCTGTTGAACAGATCTTCCTGCCTCCCTCCTTCTCATTCTCCCTCCTTCTTAGATAGCTAGCATTTAAGTATCTGCCATCAGCAAATATAGTCAGAGCTCCTCCATATTCCCCTAATACCGAGTAAAAGAAAATTGGAGAAAAGAGATAGCAAAATATATTTAATTTTTCATGAAGTCCACTATCTATTTTCCTTTATGCTCACTCTGGTTTCTGCATTTTTTAGGATGTGGGCTTAGAATATTGTCATGGTTGCCTGAATCTGCTTATTAATGGAAAGTAAAATTCAATTCAATTAAAAAGATAATGTTTTCCTAAGCAATCAGCTTTCGTTTGTAACATAAAATGGAAGACACTGAGTTATTATAGTCATTTGTAGAACATTAAATGATAACAAACTAAGACTTTACTAGACACTCTACTGAATTTTTTTAACAAACCCTTTATTCAGTGAGCTTATGGAAAGGATACTGCATAGTGGAATAAAGAATACTACCACTCTAATACTCAAAAGTCTAAGGAAACACAGTAAAGGCTGAGGATGTAGAGCCAATAGGCCTGGATTCTTATCCTGGCCAAAATTCTTCTGATGTACAAGCAGACTGTATCATGGGCATTCTGGTTATTTCATTTTTTCTTAATGAAGTATAATAAAGAAGCTTCTATAGTATTTCTACATATAATGCTTGACTTAGAGTAAGGAAAATTTGGGGTCAAACCCTATACTGTAGGCTTACTAGCTCTGTGACCCTAGTCACCCTAGACCCTCAGACTAAGTTCCTTCATATACCTCATAAAATGGGAATAATAAAGCACATACTACACAGGACTGTCCTAAGGACTGAAGGAGAAGAAAGCATGCAGAGTGTTTTACAAAACTCAAAGCACTACATAAATGTCAGCCATAGTTTTTTAAACTACTCCCTACATTCAAACTGATTAAGTTAAGCATTTATTGCAATAGTCTTATAAGCAAGTAAGTTGTGGCAGTCTGCTTATTTCACGTAGGCAGCTCCAGTCTAATTGTGTGATGAGGACCAAGTGACAATGTCTAAATATTGTAGTTTGTCTCTTTATGTTAAGGATACTAACGATAGCTAACACTTACATGGTGCCTAATATAGGCCAGCCACTGTGGTAAGTGCTTTACAAATATTATCGCATTTGATCCTCACAATTCTGGAAGGTAGGTGCTATTGTTTTCCCCTTTTTACAGATGAAGAAACTAAGGTGAAGTGACTTATCCAGGGTCACACAGCTAGTAAGTATATAAGGCTAGACTTGAACTCAGGTATCCTGACTCCAGTCTCAGAGCTCTATCCATTATACCACCAGCTTCCCCTATACAGATACTAACTAGTAGTTATTATCATTAGCCCACATCTATTGGTCAGTAAGGGGCTAGTGTGTGTGAGAGTGTATGTGTGTGTGTGTGTGTGGATGTGTTTCTTATACCAGGAAGAAAAGTCAGATAAAAAACTAATAGACTATAAGATCCAGAGGGTCAAGGAATTTATTTTATCTAAACTATGTATCTTCCCTGGTATGTATGTGTGTGTATGTGTGTGTGTGTGTGGTAACAGTAAAAAGAACATTGGGTTAGGAGACAAATCAGAATTCACACCTTGATTCTGCCATTAAATAACTATGTGACCTTGAATAGTCACTCTAGCCCATCATTTTCTCATCTGTAAAAAGAGTGGGTTGAATCTGATGATCTTTTAGGTACCTTTCATCTCTAACCTTCTATAAGTCTATGATTCTAAATTCTATAAGCAATGATATCATTTTAAATAGAATAGTCTAAAATAAAAATGTATTCATCTCTATAGATTTTGCCCACAGATAAAATTTCACTAAAGATCAAAAATGCAGATTTGCCCTTTGAAAAGTTGGAACAGCTGCCACTCTGTTTCAGGACCAAAGATTTCACCAAAAATCAAAATTAGTAATGTTTTAAATTTAATCAAAATCAGTAAGTTCCTTTGAGCACTATCTTAGAGCAAAGAAGTAGGCAGGCCAAGAAATTGGAAATATCCAACATTTCATTTTTAATAAACATTTATAAAGTGTCAAGACACTACCACCTACATATTTCTCTGTAAGGTGGCAAAGAAAACTGAGAAGATAAATAAAAGGCTTTTTAGAGGAAAACCTCTTGAAAATTCAAATAATTATTGACTGAAGGAAGTAAGGCCTCTATTTCAATTTGATGTTTCACATTTCACATTGTTTTATTTCTTCCATGATTATTTTAAGTATTGACTGATTTTTCCCTAAATTGGGATGGGACTCAAAATTCTTTGGGTTTTCCTTAACAGGGTATCTCTGCACATAAGAATAAATACAGGTTATTGGAATTCTCTTGTAGCAGAGGAACTGGAGGCCAAGATAGTATTTATTAATCCAGAAGGTTATTAATTCACCCTTTTCCAAGGGAAAGCCAATTAGATTCCACTTTGCTTTAACACTATGGATTTTAAATTACTACACTTTCCATCAAACTGCTCAATTCAAGGACATTTCTGACCCTCTGCTTCTTCCTGTCACAGTCTGCTCTATTCTATAGCCGAATATTTCTCAATAGTCACTATCACAAAGCAAAGGTACCCCTACATTAGCATTGAAATTGTTTTGCAAAGCCCACATATTAACATTTTGAGGTTAGAGATAAATGTAAATTACTCCTGAAGCACTAACCTCATTGTGACAAAGTGATATCAATCTTATGTGCATGTTCATTCTCTGCTGTTCATCTGATTATTAGAATAAAGAGATTATTGCTCTGTTAAATGAAGAAAAAAAGGTAAAAAGTATCATGATACCTCTGAACTTTAACTTCTGAGGCAGTCGGTCAGATTAAAATAAAATTGTTGTCAATAAATTTTCTAAATTGGTGAATTGAAATCTCATGGAATTACAATGAGTTAAAGTAACATGTCACAGAATCACTGGATATTGACATACAACAATAAATTAGATTTTGTATTGGCAAGTAGACAAGTTATTTGTTCATGGGTAATAACTGTTGTTTCAGAAAAGGAATGTGTTTAATTCTTTGTTGGATCACTCAGTCCTAAAGTCAAACTCAAAGAAAGGAATATTTTGTTTTAACTGTAGCAATAGTTCTCGAGGAAAAATTTCTGTTCCTTGAAACAGCCAATATTTTCAATTAAAAAGGCTATATGCTATAAATTCATTTCAGACAAGGTTCCCTTAAGAAATTTGATCTCCATGGCATGTGTGTGTGTGTGTATGCGTGTGTGTGTGTGTGTGTGTGTGTGTGTGTGTGTGTGTGTGTGTTTCTTATACCAGGAAGAAAAGTCAGATAAAAAACTACTAGACTATAAGATCCAGAGGGTCAAGGAATTTATTTTATCTAAACTATGTATCTTCCCTGGTACCTCGGCACACAGTAGGCCTTAATGTATGTTTAACGGAATTGAATATAAATGACTATTTCAGTGTCTCGGATTCATTATCTCTCTTTTGAAAAATTAGCTTGAAATTGGTCACAGAACTGCCATGCTTCAGTGACAAAGTGTCTAACAATGCATTCTTACAATTCAGGGAAACTACACCAAACACGAAGAGCAAAAATAGTTTCCATGTCCTCTATTTTGCCCATTTTGTTTTGTATTTTTTTGTTTTGTATTTGTTTTATTTTTCTTTATTTGAAAAAACCCTTCTTTCTTACTATCGTGATAGATTGCCAATAGACAGACCTCAATGCTCTATTGGAATCCATGCAATGAATATGAAACTAAAGGAATTTTGTCAGAACAATGGGTGGACCCTTAGAGAGAATTTCTGGTAGGGCCCTGAGAAAAGTTGCCAAGGTGAGAGAATATGATCAGTTTATGATGTACATCACTTATGGGAACACATAATCAATAGTCAGCAAGATCATACCTTCCTTGAAGTATTTAAAAATTGGGTGTTTTATTCATTCTGTTATTAAAATAAACCTAAATGCATTATTATTAAAGCATGACGTTGCTCCTGGAGTAGTAAGGTTTAAATAGATCTGTAAGAGGAACTTTTATTTATAAGACTAAAGATTTCTAACATATTTTATCTAACAGTTGTATTACAGGACTATTTTAAAATGCCAGGCCTATATTAATTATATTCAATATTTAAATGCCATGTCACTTGCACATTTCCAAAACACATATGTTCGTATGAATATTGCAGATAATATAGAAGTCAAAATTCGTCCATCTATACATGTAACAGTTATTAAGACACATCTATATGCCAAGTCCCTACCATCTAAGAGTTAACATGTTTAAAAAAATTGTAGAATAAAATTTTCCTCTTAGAAATCCTCAGCCATAAATAAAACTTCCAAATACATGGCATTTTCATAAATATTATTGGAAAGGGCAGTTTTTTATTCTTTTTACTGAACTACATGTTTTGACAACTGCATGAGCTGTAAGTAGCATAAAAGATTATTCTTCCAGGATCAAAAAAGTCACTGTTTAGTCCTTTGCTAAGATAAGAATTTTTTCCATCGTGTCAGCACATTACAATATTGCCTCTTGTGACAATGCTCTGTATTTCAGCAGTGGTGTGATGATACATCCTGAAATTCATTCTATAACTCCTAAAATGACTACAAGACTAGATTGACCAAAAATGAATCTTGTACCAACATGTATGGTCAGTAGAACTTGGAAAATCATTATTTGGTGCATAAAGCACATGCTGTTAGTCACTGGTCAGTGAGAAATCATTTGATGCATGATCCATTTTTGGTAATGCTGATTAATTCACAGACTAGAAAAAGGAATGTGGGCCAAAATAAACACCAGTCTAGTTCAGGAGAAAAAATTGAAAACTCATGTTTATGCTTTCTAAAACAGTGTTACTTGAGGAAGTGAAGATTCAAAAGGATTAGCACAGATAAGATATTCATAAGCTTTTTAAAATTAATTTAAGTGAAAGAAACAAAGGAAATTTAATATTTTCCATATATTTTTAATAATATATAACATTTATGTAAGGATTATAAAGCATTTTATATACATATACATGTATATACATATATGCGGTATTCATGTTTATAAAAATATCCATCCAGATAATAGATGGATATCTAAATAGGTAACTTTACAAATGTGTATCTGTGTATATGTGTGTCTACCTAGATATTTATATTTATATCCACATCTGTCTCTGCCTTTCTTTCTCTTATTATATGTGTATGTGTTGTATTATGTGTGTGCATATGTATGTATGTATATTCATTTGATCTTCATAAGCACCTTATGAGGCAGATGCTATTAACAGGTCCATTTCAAAAATGAGAAAAATTGAGAAGTGAACTGCTGGTATTTGAATGGCTATTGTCCTCTGTGCTCAAAGAGGACCAAAATGACATCCCTATGTTAGGATCAAAGGTAAAGCGTGTCCAGCTGTGGCTGATCAGACCAATACAAGGTAGGAAGACTTTACCACAGGTTGGGCACAAATAGTCCATATGATTTGGAGTAATGTCTCCAAATTTGCACATCTCACATTTCTTTTGAATTACTGTAATTCTGCTTTACTCATAGAGCACAGCACCTTCTTTGATGTGGGCACACCATGCCAGGTGCTCCTTTGCCAGCATCTCCTGTGTCTCCCAATCAATGCCAAAGTTCTTCAGAAAGACTTTGAGAGTGAACTTTTATCATTTCCATAGTTAATAAATATCAGAGACAGAATTTGAACCCAAGTCTTTCCTGACTCCAATCAAATACTATTACCACTATAGTACCCTTGCATGGTAAAATACCTTCAGAGGGCAATTACCAAATATAGGTTTTGTTGTTTATTACATGTAAGTAACATATTCCAAGAAGATGTAAAAACATATTTCCTCAAATGCTAAAATGAATTTGTAATTTCATTAATTTCAATGTTCTTTCCACCAATTTATTCATTTCTGCCTATATATCTGTTGTCCACATCTTCCCCTAAAATCACCAAAGGAAGACCACCTGTGCTACAGCCTTTATCACTTTCTTCTGACATCAATAAAGATACCAGTAGAGCATTTAGAGTATCTATCTATTATCTCTCACCTTCACTACATCACCTACCCTCCAGCTTTTATGTGTGTATGTTTCTAACAAGATGGCCTTGGCAGTCCCTTTCGAATGTAAAACTATGATGATTCTAGGTGCCTCATGACATTCTCTTTTTGTTTCCTTTGAGTTTTCTTATTTTATTATTTGTTTGCTCACACTCAACATGTGCTTCTTCATTGCATTTTATATAATATGCTTTTGCAGTTCTTTGGAGACAATTGTAATCCATTTCTCACAGCCATATGGCAACACCAGGAGATTACTGACATTGAAAAGATTGGCCTTTTCATCTAGAAGAAGATTGAGGTCATTAAAGGAGCTTTGCAATCTTCTGAAGGTGATCTATATTGTTCTCTTGCATAAATCTGGACCCTATTTATGGACCATGCAAACTGTCCTGTCCCAGAAATATATTCTGATGTACAAGTTTACTAGATTGTTCATCCATCTACATTCTGTAATCTAAGCAACAAGTATTCTTCATCCTCTTGTTCATTTTGGTTTTTTCCTCTGTGTGAATGGCTAGATAAAACTCTCTTGAGCAGTCACAAAACTCTTCCAGTAGGTTTTTCAATGTCCCAAGGCTTGATGAATCAATCATGATGTCAACTACAAACAGAAGCTTCTGATGGATCTCACCACACACAGGGAATCTGTCAATTTAGATTTCTTCACAGTGCCAAACTGTGCATATTTTGTCATTCTCATCTTAAATATACAATCAGAAGGTCATTGAACATTTTATAAGAGATGCCTTCTTTGAAGTTAGCTTTTCAAAATTAAATGCTTTTTTCTCTTCCTCCTCCTCTTCCCCCATATTAAAAAACAAAAACCTTGCAACAAATATTCACATTCAAGCAAAACAAATTCTCACATAGGCAAGGTCTAGAAATGCGTGTCTCAATCTACACATATGGTCCATTACCTCTCTGTGAAAATGCGGGTAGAATTCTTCATCATCAGTCTTCTGAAATTATGGTTGTTCATTGCATTGATCAGACTTTTAAAGTCATAAAGCCTTCCAAAGTTGTTCGTTTTTTTCAATATTGATATTATATTATAAATTATTCACTGGTTTTGCTTCTTCAGTCAGCTTTAGCTAACCTAAGCTTCCCTAGTTTCTCTGAAATCATTCCCTTCACATCTTACAACATAATAGTATTCCATTACATGTACATAACATAATTTGTTTAGTTATTCCCCAATTAATGGGCTTCCCTTAGTTTCCAGTTTTTTGCCAACACGAAAAGAGAGACTGTTAATATTTTTTCGTATATATGCATTTTTCCTCTTTCACTGATCCTTTCAGAATGCAGGCCAAATAGTGGTATGGAAATTATCTTTTAATGCTATATTTTCTCTATTGAATCACATTTTCTTTTTATAAGGAAAAAAAGCATAGTGGTAGCCTATATTCTCTACATCTTTCAGGCAATTGCGTGATGATAAGAATTTGTATCTATTATGAAATATTGGTTTTGAAATCACGTCTGTTCTCTACTAAGACATCACGGACTATGTTCTTGATACATTGTAATAAGAACCACACTGGCATTCCCAGGATGGCTGCTAGTGCAGGGTCTTTTATTGGCTTTACTAAGGAAAGATAGCTGTTTCAGGGGTCAACAATCTTTTTTAATTAAACAGAAAGAGTACAGAAAAGAGAAATAAATACCAACAGACAGGGCTCTACTGCCTGAATCAAAGCTTTACAACCACCACTGAATCAAGAGAGCCTTTACCTCTGAGAAGTCAGGGAGCTCTGAACATACGGCCACTCAGAGTCTCAACCAGAGAATCACAACATCTTTTTCATAAGTGAGCCCTCAAAGCAAAAGCGAACCTCTCACAGGATATACTCTTTCAGCTAATAGGCTCAGAACCTGAAGGCATCACAACCTGACTCATTGCCTAATCAGCTTGTTAACAGAAGGTGTGTAAGCCTTCCTACAAGCGAGCAAGCTTCCCTTAATGGGCTCCACATGAGGCCTATTAATGGGCGGGGAAGATCTTATACCTCCCCATTAACATTACATACATATACAGGGTGCTCCTAAAGTCTTGACACATAGGCAAGAATTTCTAAGAAATGAAATGAATGAAATTTTCAACATTTTATTTAATTGGGTTATTAACAAATAACATTTTCAATATGATTTCCATCATTTGTGATGCAAAGGTTGATGCATTTTGCAAGATTCACGTGAACTCGATGTGATAACTCCACATTGCCGTCAATTTTAGCACATTCCCTCTTTATGCATTCAACCAAGTGTGTTGCGTCTATGATTTTCATTGAGTACACCTTCTCTTTTAGCATACCCCAGAAAAAGAACTCAACAGGGCTAAGGTCTATTAATATTCCAAATAATTCAAAATATGCATTTTGCCTCTGTGTCCAGACTTTAGGGACACGCTGTATATGATATTCATTAAAAATTGAAAAAAAAAAGCTAAAGAATATGTGTATGTCTACTACTAATATTCTCCTGGACTCATTTTTCTCTTTTTAGAAAGATTGAAAATTTTTCCACCTCTTTCATATATTCCTGTTTACCAATTCATTACCTTTTTTTGTTTTTCTCTACTCCCATTCACCCTCCTCCCAAATATCCAATCTATGCAAAATCCTGCCATTTCTACCTCAAAAAAAATCCCTCACACCTAGAGGCAGCTGGGTGGCACAGTGGATAGAATGCTGGGCGGCACAGAGGATAGAATGCTGGGCAGCACAGTGGATAGAATGCTGGGCCTAGAGTCAAGACAAGAGTCAAGCTCAAATCCAGCCTCAGACATTTACTGGCTGTGTGACCCTCACAAGTCACTTAACTGTTGTCTCTTTGTTCCCTCAATTGTAAAGTGGAGATAATAAGAGTACCTAACTCCTAGGGTTGTTGTGATGATCAAATGAAATCATATTTGCACGATGCTAAAGACAATGCCTGGCACATAGGAGGAACATCATGAATCCTGCTTCTTTCCCTCCTTTTCAAATATGACTCCTCTTTACCTACATCACCACCACTTTGGTTTAGGCTCTCCTCACTTCTGTTTTAGACTTCCGTGGCCTCCTGTTTGGTTTCTCTGCCTTGATTCTACTCATACCAATACCTACTCCACAAAGTTGTCAAATTAATTTTCTTCAAATTAAAATCTATCATTTTCTTCCTCAATTTAAAATCCAATGGCAGCCGTTTGCCTCTAACAAAGAAAAAAAATCATCCTGCTTATCTTCTAAAGCACCACCCTGGCATTCAAATCAAGTGTCTATTGACTTTTTGGCTCCTCGTTATGACAATTGATTTATATCAGTTAATCTATATGAAATTATTTTAATCAGTGTTAACATCCTTTTTTCCATCTATTACCTATATTATATCAATAATTTGGTTTCATATCTCTGGATTGACTTGTTTCAGCTTTATTTCAGCTCCTTTTCTCATGTTTATTCTTTATTCTAGCTTTGTGCAAATTTTTATCTTTGCTCTAACAAATTGATAGTGGGATTGTACAGCCAGATGATTCAGAAATGACTCCCATATCAGTAACAAATCATTTTCTGCCTGTTAAAATATAACCAATTTCATTTTTGTGATGATATTTGGTGCTTACTATGCCCAGTACATGCTGACTCTTTTGTCAAAGAAAGCAGTCATTATACAGAGAAATGTATAACTACATTTGTGTAGTTATAAATTTTTGACTTCATTATTTCCAACCAATGTTTTCTAATATTTTGTACCATCTTCATCCTTATTATATAGTCACTGAGTATCAGATTTCATTTGTAAGGCATTAGCAAATTCTTCATAGAATTTGTCTAACTTTTCATTGTCTGCACCTGATGTTGGTGCATAAGCTATATTTATTTTTATAGAGGATCTTCTTCAAAGACTTCAATTTGAGATGACCAAATGCCCCACGAAATGATATTTCTTTTTGCCTTTTGGCATCCTATAAAACTAACTGTGCTAATTTATTTTTCCTAGTGCGGAGCCATCTTCCAGGCAAATCCAGCTTCAGATCATTACTAGCTGTGTGACCCTGAGCAAGTCACTTAAATTTAGCAACTTCCTTCTTTCTTCTGATTTTTATTTATTGTGAGAATGTCAATATTTAAATGATTCAGCTCCTGCAGATGGATATCAATTAATTAGGCTTTGGTCATGGATCTCACATTCAGAGTACCAAGAGCCAAGTTAACATTTTAAATGGTCTAAGTCAATAGTCCTTAACCCTTTTGGCCACAGGTGACCTTCTTGATCTTTCAGTGTGGCCTTTTGATGGAGTCTAAATTTTTACAGAACAAATCTTTTTACCAAGGGGATTTGTTCTGTGAAGTTTGGATTTGGTCAAAGGGCCACACTTGAGGACCTAGAGGACCACATGTGGCCTTGAGGCCACAGGTGTGGTGGACAACTTTGATAGTTTGGTGAAGTCTATGGATTTCTTCTCAGCAGGTGTTTAAATGCATAAAATAAAAGACAAAAGATTACAAAGGAACCAATTACATTGAAAGAATTATCAAAAGACTTTTTTAGAAGTTCATGGACCCTGAGTAATTCTCAGTCCTTTCATTTTACCTTTCTGCCACTCCACCACCATTGCTACAGAAGCATGTGAGTGATTCACAGGACTTAAAGCCATTTCATTTTTTTTTCTTTTCCTGAGTCACCTTGGACAAAGAATTCATTCCCACATCCCCAAGTTTCCAACCTTCTGGTGATGAGCTCCCCCACACTTAGGATAATCCTTAGAAAGCAAACTCAATTTATTGCTGCAATATCAATTAATTCGAGTGTCTTTGATTGAGTCTTATTAGGTGCTAAGGCCCAGGTCCAAACCCATATCTATTAGGTGCTAAGCCCATGTGGGCATGAAGCCCTCAGGGTCCTAAGGGGAGTTGCTAAGACCAGAGTCAATAGTAAGAGCTTAAGTTCTGATCGCTCAGATGACAATGACCGCTAAAGAGTGCATAAAAAGAGAGAACAGAGCTATTTGCTTAGGGCTCTCACTCTTGGGAGTATGCTGATGTGGACACTCTGGGCAGTTAAGAGCCCTTCCACTTGTAAACCTGGATGTTAAGACTTTGTTAAACCTTGGTAACTAAGCATTGAGATTTGAATCAGACAAGGTTTGTCTGTTGATGATTGTAATATGTTTGTATTTGCTCTGAAGTTCAGGGTGCTGGCTTTTTCCCCTGAGCTAAGTTGGATTAAATTGAGATTGTTAACCCTTTAATGTTGCTTTCTTTAGTAAAGTAGATCAAAAGCAGCATTCTTGTTGTTGGGCTCATGTTAGTTTTTCCCCACAGTAGCTGCTAGCCAAATTGTTGCAACAATTGCTAAGATTTAATGTAAACCCTTTCCAGTATGGTAGAACCTGACAAAATTTTACATTCCATTGGCACAGCTTTTAACAACCCAAAGTAATCTCCACACCCTAATGAGTCACTGGAGTAATGCTTTGTGAATCTCCATTGTTATTTCTGTAATACCCTGCAAATGTCTCTTGTTGAATAAAGTAGCATAAGGCACATTGTGTTATAGCTGACTAAAACTTAGTAAATAAAAACTGACCTTCCTCAATTCGCTTCCACTCATAAGAATGGTGGTCTCTAGGGAGAGAAGTGGATAGAGTCCTAGATATGGACTCAGGAAGAACTGAGTTAGAATCCTCCCTCAAACATTTGCTTGCTTGAGCAAGTCACTAATCCTCAATCAGACACAATTTTCTTATCTGTAAAATGGGGATAATAATAGCACCTAGACTCCCAGAGTTATTAGAATAAATGATATATTACATGAAGCACTTTGCAGATCTCAAGTACTACATAAATGTTAGCTATTCTAAAAATAGTTCTCAGAAAAAAATGGAGAGTGATACATCATAGGACAGTTTTTAATGGGTATGGTCTTCCATAATTCCAAAATGATTTGTTCCTTGAAAAAAGGCAACATTTCCTATGGCCTTCAGATTGGGTATAAAGCTTAGAATCCAGAAAGCACAGTACTGCCTCCAACCGGCAAGAAGTTCTGAATAGTTCACACACGCGTGATCAAGAAGGAAAATAATTACAAGTAGTGTCAGTAGTTCAAAATGTGTCCATACGGTAATAACAAATACAGATTGCCTAATGTATGAGAGTCAGCATAATACAATGGAAAGAGCAAGGTCTTTTTCAGTCAGAAGCCCTGGTTCATACGCTGCCTCTGATGCTTACTGCATTTGTAACTTTGGACAAGACACTTAGCTGCTCTGTGACTCAGATGTCCTTATGTGTAAACTATGAGAGTTAGATTACAAGGACTGATTCCTTCCAGCTCTACGGGATCTTTGGCCCTATTGTCTGTTTCTTCTCTTGGTTCCCTCTTCTCTACCAATTTGCTTCTTGTTTTTTCTCTCTCCCTCTAGGTGAATTCTTCCTTGAGGGCAGAGAAGCAGGCTATAGTGTTGGATTTCAATTTTTTTCAGGCCCTTCACAGAAACATACAACTGAAGAACTGCAGCATTGAAAAGGACTTTGGTGACCATTTAGTTTAATCCATACCTGAAAAATAATAAGTTCTACAAAATATCTGACAATTAGCCATCCATTGTTTGGTAAAAGATATACAATGAGGAGAAAATCACTACCTTCTAAAGCAATCTGATCCACTTTGAGGATTAGTTTTTATTTGGTTTTGTTTTGCATCAAGTTTAAATTTGTTTCTTTGCAATTTCCACCTGTTGCTCCCTATTACACTCTTAGGAGAAAGCTGAATAAGTCAAATCCTTTTTTACATATTCTTAGAAACAATTATCATAATACCTGTACTCAAGATTTCCCAAACCTAAGTCTTCTCCAGGTAAATTATTCCCAATTCCTTTAATTTCTTCATGTGGCCTGAAGTCAAAAATCTTTACCATTCTGATGGCTCTCCTCTGTACTCTGTCTAGTTTATCATTATTCCCCTAAAATATGATGTGCAGAGCTCAACTCATGTCATATATGGTATGACCAGGCAAAGCAAAGCTATAAGCAGTATTCCTCTGGTGAGTAGAACAGAATCAAGCATGTATCTTTACCGTCTCTGCTTCTGTTTCCTCTTTCCTTTCCCTCTCTCTCTTATTCCTCCCATCTCTCTCTCTCTCTCTCTCTCTCTCTCTCTCTCTCTCTCTCTCTCTCTCTCTCTCTCTCTCTCTCTCTCTCTCTTTCCTTACCTCCTATTCTTTATCCTTCTTCCTCTCTTTCTCTAGTCCTTTCCTCTCTCCCACAGTTTCTCCACCTTTCTGTTTGTTTGGGTGCTCCAAAGCCTGTATAACCTCATGTCTAGGTAACCCAAATTAGGCCTACAGGAAGAAATCTAATTCTACCCAAACTGCAAGAATGCTTAGAGGGTTATATTGTGTACCCTGTTGATATTTCCTTCATCAGTGCACACTGGATGTCTGGACTCTTGTACTGCAAAATGCCTTGAAGGCTATTTATAAAGTCTCCTATTCAATTACTCCATTTCATGGTTTTGGCATGGCCAACAGAGACATTAAAAAAAAAACCAAACAATCAACTTTGTTTCTCCTTTCAGACTAGGTTTTTTTTTTTTAATTTTGCACTCTACTGGCATATTTGTTTGCTATGATTGGATATTGATTGAAACTGAGCAATATTGGATCATCTCCCACTGTTACACTTTCTGCATCAGTGAATTTACCTATGTTTTGTTAAAATGAATGCAAATAAAAGGAAATTCCACTCCATAGATAAAAATAGATACTTTGCTTTCAAGCTTCCCTTATATATTTATCCAGAATTTATATTGTTACTCTTTGTTATACCAGTGAAGTTTGAGCCGTATGCTGCACTATTGACGAAACTCTTATCCCACTCTGGCCTCCTTGTGGGAAAAAAAAAATATTTTCAAGTTGATTTCTTCCAGAGGGAAAAGTTAAACTTTTAAAATTCAGAGCTGTGAGGATTCATGTTAGTCCCTTTAGACAAAATTACATAAATCTATTTTTTGACACAAATGTTCCTCTTGCTAGTTCATCTATTAATTTATGGATGCCGTAAGGCATTAATTAGAAATTATGTTATCGCATTTACTGCTAATTAAAGACAATGTCAAAGAAACAGGTCCCATAGCTCTGAGAAAAAAATGTCGTACTCAGAAAATCATTCTGTTAAACTGAAATAAGAGATTACCCAATGCTTTACCCTAGTCAATCCAACTCAACAAGCCTTTATTAAATGCCTATTATGAGTCCATCATTCTATTGGGTGCTAGTGATATTACAGTTTCCTCATCAGTAAAATAAGTGAGTTGAACTACATGACCTCTAATATGCATTCTAGCTCTAAGTCTGTTATCTTATTTTATAACTGTAAGACTCCATATACATATACACACATATGTGGATGGGTATCAGTGTTTATACAATTACTGATTACTGTCTAATTACTACTCTCCTTCTTAGGCTTTGTTCTTCCATGTCTGATGTGCCAACTTGTTTCATTATTCTGCTTTTGTTGCTATAATGGGATTCTGGACTCATGATTTAATCAGGCATTTAGTAAATGCCTTTACTGTAACAAACACTGTACTGGGTATTCAAATTACAAAGACAAAAGTCAAACAGCCCCTTATCTAAAGAAACTGATATTCTAACAGGGGAGGCAAAAAGTGCATATGTAGGTCTATATGGAATATAAAAAAGAGACATAAAAACACTTGGGGAGTGTCGCACTAACAATTACAAGGACATAGAGAGAGAAGATAGAGTGTCCTGTCTGAGGAACACCAAGAAGGTGAGTTTAGCTAACTCACAAAGTACGTTAAGGTGAATTGTATAGAGTAAGGCTAGAGAGGTAGTCTCAGGTCAAATTGTGCAGGGCATTAAATATCAAATAGATGAGCTTGTGGTTTATCCTAGAAATGATAGAGAGTCATTGTTGTTTATTGAACAGAGTAATGACATAGTCAGATATGGACTTAAGGAAAATTACTTTGACAATTGTGTGCAAGACAGACTGGAGTAAGGAGAGATGAGACAAAGAGAAAGCCAGGGCCTGACCTAAGTTGATAACTATGTAAGTAATAAAAAAAAAAAGAATCAGATATAAGAGATGTTGTGGATGTGGGAATGACAAAATTCATTGACTGATAAGAATGTAGAGTGATAGAGAATGAGGAGTCAAGTATAAGATAGCAGTTAGAAGCCTGGAAGCTTAGAACAGTGGAGGTGTCCTTGACAGAAATAAGGAAACTCAGAAGAAGGAGGTTTTGGGGGAAAAGATCATGAGTTTTGAATATACATATATATATATATATATATATATATATATATACACATACACATATATATGTATGTATGTATGTATTATATTATTATATATATTTTACAGCTATATACATATATACACATATTTATATAAATTTATGATCCCCAGCAACAACCCTATACATGAATAAAATTCCAACATTTCTCCAAAATTAAGCTATATTTCTGGGTTTTAATAGCCAAATCCAATGAATAAATAGTTCATCTTTCCAAATGATAGAAGATTTCACATGTCAGAGAAAAGTCTTGTATTTAAATGTTAAAGGACTATCTCATCTAAAACTAAGGCCTTATGCGGTTCTGGTTATAAAATGAAAAGCATAAAGGATAATGATAATGATTTTTTTTTAAAGACATCCTTATTTCCCTTTTTAAAAACCATGTCAGAATATTTCTGACTTTCACCTTACTAAAGTCACACTAGATACCGATTACTTGATATAACCTAAAATGCCACTAGTTTATGAAAGCCTGATTAATTTTGAAGTCTAGATATAAGAACCATCCTCCTAAAAAGTCATATTTGCGCAACTCACTTTCAAGAACCAAGGCCATGTCTAATGTTTCTGAGTTTAATGATTTCACTGAAAATAAGGTGAGTCACATTTAAAAGGGCCAGAAGAGGTATTAGAAGATTAAGAACTTACTCTCTTTTCAGAGTTAACTTTTACCCCCTGTCCTTCAAAAAGGAAAAAAAAAAATTTGTGACTTCAAATTGAATTTCTGGATTCATGAAAACTAGAAGGAAAGGTGCTTTTAAACTGTGCATTCAGCCACTTTAAGTAGCAAAGAAGAGCAGCTTCAGATTTAAAGAGTACCATCCCTTAAGATCAAAGGATACAGGATTGACTGATATTTTATTTTTAATAATTCATTATTGTCATTTTTTAATCTAATAAGTATTTTAATTATTTTTTCCTCTTATAACTCTCCCTATCACTACCATCATCCCAATGAGCAAATTTTTTAAATAAAGTCTTCATTAAATATCTTGGCAAAACAAATTCCCATATTGGCCATGTCTGAAAAATGCATATTTTTAATATATTTCAAATTCATCACCTCTCTCTCAGGGTATGAATGGCATGCTTCATTTTCATTCTTTTGGACTCATGATTTATCCTCACATTGATCAGCACTCCAAAATTTTTAGAAGTTGTTTTTCTGTAATGTTATCATTGTACAAAATGTTCTCCTACTTCTCACTTTACTATGCTTTAGTTAATCGAGGTCTTCCAAGTTTCCTCTGAAATGGCCCAATTCATAATTTCTTGGGACAATAACATATAACATTCGTATACCACATCCATGTACCATAATTTGTTTAGCTGTTTGTAATATCAATTAAGTTGGGACTTTTTTACTGTTTTAGCATGATAAATTAAGTGTCTTTGATTGAGCCTTACTAGGTGCAAAGCCCCAGGCCCAAACACCTATCTACCAGATGCTAAGCCTATGTGGGCATTGAAGCCCTTAGGGTCCTAAGGGGAGTTGCTAAGACCAGAGCCAACAGTAGGAGACTGAGTTCTGGTCACTCAGATGACGTTTGATGACGGCTAAAGAGTGTATAAAAAGAGAGAACAGAGCTATTTGCTTGAGGCTCTCACTACTGGAGGCATGGGACTCTGGGCAGCTGCTCTAAGAGCCTCCCAGCTCACCCAGATGTTGATGATTTCTCGGTAACTATGAATTGTATTTGGTCTGTTTATAATGTATGTTTGTAATTCGTTTGTATTTGCTCTGAAGTTCAGGGTGCTGGCTTTTTCCCTTGAACTAAGTGAATGATATTTGTATGTTGGATTGAAATAAGATTGTTAAATCCTTAACATTGCTTTCCCTAGTAAAGCAGATCAAAAGAACCTGTGCGGGCAGCGTCTTTGTTGTTGGGCTTGTGTTGGGCTTTCACCCCTACAACAGCTGCTAGCCAAATTGTTGCAACACCATTGTCCAATAGAAGATAGATACAATTTCAAATTTTGGATAACAATGAAAAGAACTGTTATAAATAGTTTTGTTTTTTCTTATTCCTTTGTGCTATAGATCTAGTAGTGGTATAGTTGGGTCAAAGGATATATACAGTTTAGCAAGTTTCTGGGCATAATTCCAAAGTTCTTTCCAGAATGGCTGAATCAATTGAAACTGCACTAACAGTGCATTAGTGGACCTGTTTTCCCAAAGGCTCTCCAACATTTGTCATTTTCCTCTTTTGTCATATTTGTGAGTCTGATAGGTATGAAATGGAACCTCAAAGTTCTTCATTTGAATTTCTCTAATTTTATAGTGATCTGGGGAATTTTTATATGATTTTTTGAAAGCTTGGATTTCTTTCTTTGAAAATTGCCTCAGAAGCCTTTGATGATTTGCATATTAGAGAATGGCTTGACTGACATTTCAGATAATTGTTGAGTCTGAGTTGCATGTATGTATGTGTTACAGCAAACAAATTTCTCGGTTTAACAGATTATTCAAGGAAAAATATTGATGTAATATTTTAAAACTCCAACAATTGTTTGAATTGATGGTTCTATTCTGAGAGTCACTTTTTAGGGAGGAAATTCACATAATAGAGAATTACTAAGACAGTGAAGACACTCATAACCTAACCACATATGGCCCTCTTGTTGAAACTAGGGATGTATAGCCTGGAGAAGAATTTGAAAGAGTACATATGCAGCTTTTAAAAATTTTGAAGGCTTTTCATGCTGAAAAAGGATCAGATAATCTCCTTTGTCCTATAAGATGGAGCTAGGACTCATGATTACAGGTACAGAGAAGTGGTTATAAGCTAAATGGAAGGAAAAATTTTCAGAGCTAAAATAAACACTGCCTAATAGTTAGAGGTGTCTTAAAATGTAATGGGCTACCTCAGGAGACAAGGAGTTGATTGAGAGCAATTAAATGATGGTACTTATCTCCTCAATTTTCCTAGGTTTTCATTCCATTATTTTCTCTTTTTCAGTCCAAATGTTTCACTTAGAAAAGATAATAAAAGCAATTTAAGAGTTGAGTAGCTCATCCTCCTTGCTATTTGTTGTCATCATCCCACCATCCCTACCAATGGTTTAATACCTTGGTTGATCTTTCTCTCTAATACAGAAAAAAACCCACTTCTTTTGACCTTATCTTCATTCTCAGATTTAAGGCCTTCTGGGCTTCAATGCTCCTAAGACAATTTTAAGAATTGTACAAGACTTTTGTGTTCATCCTCAGTTACTTCTCCTTGTTTGCATTTTCTAATGGAGAGGAGGTATAGTGATGGTCAAATTGGATTGTAATAATATTATCTTTGAAACTCTGTAAAGAACTTTACACACATTTCTCATTGAAGTCACAACATTATGAGGTAGATAATTTTGGCCAAGTCACTTAAATTCTCAGGTTCCTTATGTGTAAAATAAGCATAAAAATACTTGCGTCGATTTCATAATGCTGTTTTGAGAATCAAAAGAAGTGTCAGTTCAGTCAATAAGCATCTATTGATCACTAACTACATGCAGGCATATTGTGCTAAGTGCTGGAGACATAAAGAAAAGGAGAAAAAATGTCTCTGCACTTAAAGAGCTCGCAGTCTAATGCAAAATTTACAAAATTTAAAATGCTATTTAAATATCTGTTTTTGTTGTAATCTCTTTTGACGTGGCACAGATAGATATTGTCCTGGCATAAGTTGCTATCTTCTTAATATTCTTCTATATTTAGTGTTGCACACACTATTGCACAGATGAATAAAATTAGCTACTTTTAGCAGTTTAATAAAAATATTAGCATACAAATATATATTCTGTAAGTTCAATATGATCCTTGGTTCAACTCCAGTATAACAGAGATGATATCAGCCTTTTCTAATCCAACATGATTTTGATTCCTTCAGCTAGATCTCTATAATTCAAGAGCTTCCCATTCCATGTAGCTTGGAGATTATGAATATTTAGTATAATTTTCATTTGCCATCAGCTGCTCTGCTTGGTTTTGATTCCACAATATCAAACTTCCTCCAAGCTAAGGTCATCACTTGCTTATAACCTTGGAAATTAATTCAGCTTTCATACTCAACACCTCCTCAACATCCTCAGTTGTATATCACCTCAGTTTGGAGGGCTAGATGGCAGAGCAATGAATTCCTCTCACAGTCACCCTTTCTAGAGGGCTCTGACTCCATATGGAGAATACTTAGTAAATGTTTCATAACTATTGCTAATATCTATTAAAACCTTGTTTTCAAATTTGCATGCATTAGTGTTATGCCATTAGTGTTGTATGAATGATATTCTCGTTTGTAATAATGATGTAGTTCTGTACAACTTAGTCAAGTTCTCTGGGATATTTTAAAGTCTGTATTTGTAGTATGGAGATGTGTCCTCTGATAGTTCATAGAAGATAGAGAACTTCTGATATGTAATTCTAGCTAAAAAGTCATTTCTCTCTAGGTATTTGTTAGGTACTTGCTATTTGCAGCCTGGTGTGATATGTTGCTATTAATAATATTTAATTATCAAGTATTCATTATCCTCATTTATTTATCATTATTGTTATTCATTTCATTTTTTAAAATTGAATTTATACATGTGTCTATCTATTCATATCAACCTCTTTAGACAGATATCTTTTTTCTTCCTCATTATGATAATTTATCTTTATTTCTTCTGAATTTAATTCAGATTTATTCATATACCATAATCTGTTCAGCCATTCCCCATTTGGTGGCAGCCAGATGGAACAGTTGCTGAAGTATTGGACTTGAAGTCAAGAAGACTTATCCTCATGAGTTCAAATCTGGCCACAGACACTTGCTAGCTGTGTGACCCCGGGCAAGTCACTTAACTCTATTTGCTTGTTTCTTCATCTAAAAAATGAGCTGGAGAAGGAAATCGCAAACCACTCTATTATCTTTGCCAAGAAAACCCCAAATGGGGTCACAAACAAGCAGACATGACTGAAAATACTAAACAATAACAAAAATTTCCCATTTGATGGCCACATCCTCAGTTTCCAGTTCTTTGCCATACAAAAAGAATTGCTATCACTATTCTCATACTTATGGGTCCTTTTCCTCTTTCTTTTGTTTCTTTGGGGGTATAGACACAGTAGCAATATCATTTGGACAAAGGATATAAAGAGTTTAATGACTTTCCAGAGTGACTGTACCAATTCACAGCTCTATCAACAGGGAATCATCATGCCTGCTTTTTCACAGCTTCTCCAACATTTGCCATTTTCTTTTTTCAGCAGACATGGGACAGAACCTGAAAGTTCTTTTAGTTTATGTTACTCTAGTTATTAGTAATTTGGATCATTTTTTCATATGTCTGCTTATAGTGTGTATTTCTTCCTTCAAAACATACCTGTTCGTATATTTTGACCATTTGATAAAGACTGAGGGCTCATGTAACGAAACTAGAGTGCAGAAAGAATACTCTGGGATAATAGGACATTTCGACCAACAGGGTAAAACCAGATTACAAATATTTGAAAGTGAGAAAAGAAATTTACATTTGATCTAGTTAGAGAGAAGCAGGGGACAATAAAACCAACATTTTGGGAAGTCCCTTGCATAAGCAATATACATAGTATATCAATAGGGAAGGACCTGACATTTGAGATAAATCTCAATCAAGAATCAGGGACCGAAAGTAGCTTGCACAGGTCACTGAAAACAAGATGGTCAAGCAGCACATGTGAGGTAGAACCTGAGTTGTTTTAATTTGTATTTATTTGTATTTACTAATGATTTGGAGCATTCTTTCATATGGCTGTTGATAGCTGGCAAGTAATTATAGTAATGGCTATCATTTGCATAGTGCTTTGAGATTTGTAAAGCCCTTTATATAAGTTATCTTGTCAGATCCTCACAACAACCCTATGAAGAAGGCACTATTACTATGTTGTTTTTACTGAGGAGGCTATTCATCTTAAGAGGAAAAGGGGAGAGGAAAGTACCTAGAACAGAACTTGGAAGAACACCTGCAATTAGGGTGTATTATACAGATGATATGGCAATGAAGGAAACTGAAAAGGAATAGAAATGATCAGATAGGTAGAACAATCAAGAGATAAGAGTGTCACAAAAACCCAGAGAAGACAAGCTATCTAGAAGGAAAGAGTGGCCAATAGTGGCAGCTGCAGCACAGAAGTGGGGAGAAAAAACACAAAAGACTGAGAAAAGATCATTATATTTAGCAATTAAGAGATCATTGGAAACTTTGGAGAAAGGAGTTTTGGTGGAATGATGATGTGAACAGGCACATAGAGAGAATAGGTAGGTGTATTGAAAGTATTTTCTTTAAGATGGACTGGACTTTTGCATGTTCAAGGGAAATAGGGAAGAAATCGGTTGATGAGGAAGGCTTAAAGATTTGAGGGTTTGGAATATATGTTTTACAGGTGGAACCTTGTGTTGGTAAGGCAAAATGGGCTCCTTAGAATGGGCTCCTTAGCACTTCAGGAGTTTGGCTTTTGTTTACTTTGAGTGAAAGTACTTTCAGCTGTTAAGTGCTAAGCCCCAGGCCCAAAGCCCTATCAGGTGTGAAACCTGTGTGGGTGTAGATTAATGACTTAAGAGGGGCCAACTCAGGAACCAACTTTCTCTGGTCATTGAGGTGGGGCTTGAGAACGCCAGAGGCTGGACTGTGAGGAAAAGCCAGCCAAGAGACAACTACAGCAGAAAGCAGAAGCCGAAGCAGGAAGCTGCAGAAGCAGAGCTAACCCATGTGTAGACCCAGGAGTGCAAGCAAGGACTCGAGGCCAGTAAATATTATTTGGCTAAATACTACCTTGTTTTTCTGTGGCCTCCTGGTTACTCTTGTGAGGCGGGCTTTCTGGGCCTGGAGTCTTTTTGTCAAGATGTCAGAATGGGGAGGCTGGTTCGCAGATCTGCTGTGGTGGGGCCTGAATAAATGTTTTGTTGTGTTCTACTTAGAGAATCTCTCATACTTTGCGATTTCGAACTATTCAAACATATACATGATTATATTTGAGATTATAAATTCGGCCTTCCTACTACAAACCTGAATGCAGGTTCTTGTTCTGAGGTCAGCTCTTTATTCCATATTGTCTCTCAATAAACCATGAGTTACAAAAATTACAATGGTATCTTTGGCATTTCTTCTTTATTTCCTTAAAAAAAAAAAGAAGAGTTGACAAATGTATGTGCTTTTGATGGAGTACCTGTACTTGGACCCTAATTCTAATACCACATTTCTCCTTAGTCTCTGCTTGATTGCCTGTGCCTAGACCCCAGTTCTAAAATCACATTTCTCCCTAGCTTCAAAGCATTGGCTCTAGCAGATTCTCTCCATTTCAAGGGCAGCATGCCTAAGCAAAACACTTATCTCTCCTCCTGATACTGAGGCCAGCTGAACATATAGAATTTATTGGTCCAACTCCTTGTGTATTGCTAATTGGCTGTGAACTGGGACATAACAATATTTACTACTTATTGACCTTAATGATATGTATCCTAGACATAGTTAAATGTATACTCCCTTACATTCATCTTGTCTAACAAGACTTTTGATGGAAGCAACCTAGACATTTCCAATCAGCCATGACTGCTGGTTGACTTAGTGATGTTTCACAGTCAAACCACACCCCCAGGTACCCCCACACCTTGGGCTATTTCCCAGCAAATCCTGGGTAAGATACCTGAGCAGTAGATACAAAAAGTGCATGCTCCTTTAAGAACTGACCACCCTTTAACCACTCCCTAATCCCACCCCAAAACACCTAATTTACAGGTTTCACCCCCAAATCTTGTATTTAAACTTTCCTTGTAGCCCTCTGAAGTGGCAAGTTCCCTAAGAACTCCTGCCCACTGTAAAGCATAATAATCTTTTCCACCTTGACTTGAAGAAAGTTTGAGATCATGAATTCATTCCAGATGGCCCCAACCCTCTCCAGTGCTCAGATCTTTGAGGGGTACGTCCTCTCAATGACCCAATCTGGGTACTCCAGTCTTGGGGTTCCTGGACCTCATCTCCCTCAACCCTCAACATTTCCTTGCTTCTTGACCTAGATTTCAAAATCATTCTACAATACAAGGTATGTGCTTTGGTCTTTTGCTGAAGAAGTTTTCCTTAGTTGAGATAGTGCAGCAACTTCTGGTCATCCACCAATGATGGGGGTTACATTGAAGATGATTGGCCACAGAGGAAAAATAGTACTAGATCACTCCCTTTGGGGACTCTTCGAGCATGTCTTCTCTCTTTTATCTTTTCAAAGGGGAGGAGAGAGATATCTCTCCCATATGCTCCTTCCTACCCCCAGCAGTGGCGATGGCAGCTATAAACATGTAGCAGCAATAACATATATTTACCCAGGTGAACCTGCATCTTTGGCCAGTTTCTTCTGCTTTCTATTTTCTTCACTAGGCATAGGCCAGCAACCAACAAGCCTGAGAAATGGGCATTTCTCAGGAAGTAACAACATTAGTTCCTGAGTTTCCTGGCAGCTCTCCAGCAAGAGGTGATTCCCACAATAGCACTACTCCTTAGAGGATGAAAAGAACTACCACCAAGACACTTAAATTCTGTAACAGGCAACTTGCACAGGAGCCTTCCAGGCAAAATTTCTGGCCCCACAAAGGGAGTTAAGAGAAGCCATTTGTGGGGGGGGGGGTAGGGGGGGAGGAGGGGGAGGAAGAAAAAATGAAAAAAATTACATGATGTTATATATTTAAAAGGAATAGCAGGTTATATGTAATAGGTTTGCAGTTTCATGTGCAATCAGATTTTTTTATCATACTAAGTTATGGTAATATTTGTTTTATTCTATAAATTAAAAATGAAATAAACATAAAAAATATTCTGGCCCCAAACTTCTAAGCAGGTAGCTTACCTCTACTTCCTACGGAGGGTTTTGTTTCCTCCAAGGGCAGACATTGAACCATTGTCAAAGAGTATTCTTTGACCACACAAACTTCACAGCAGTCAGTTTGCCTGGGCCCTGGCCTCCTAATACACTTCCAGCTACACACTGCTATTTGACCTCCTTGGGACTATTCCATCCTCAGGCTGATCATTTATGAACAATGACAACCAACCTAATCTCATTCATCAATGACTAATGTATTGCTACCACATACTCTCCTCTCCTAGTGATTCTGAACCCTGTCCCTCATTGTCAATTTTTCAGACCCTTTTCTCCCTCTCATATTGCCCTCTTCCTTCCAACATCTTACATTTTAAGCTAAAGTCTTTCCCAGGTTTTCCAGTTTGAAGCAACACTCATTTAGTGATTCAGCGATTTAAGGCTAGGTAAGGAATGCGGCAAAAGATGGCCTACTGAAAAAAATATCAGTAGTGGTAAGGGAAACCCTCAGAGTTTCTGGCCAGAACAGAAACAATTGATATTAACACTCACTCTGAACCATCAAAACCCAAACAATGACCAAGCGAGGCTTGGCCTGGCATCTATTATTGGCCAATCAGCGAAAGCCAGAGTAATTTGGGTTTAAGGTATAGTCAAGTAGCTCCATTTGAATCCCAATGGGTTTTATCAAAGCCTGGTTTTCCAGAGCTCTGTTTCAAGAAATCATAGATGCAACTGTAGTTTCAAAAGCTAGTTATCATTATACTCACTGCCTCCCTCATGAATGATAAGCAGAATGTAAAATAAGAAACAAAAATCTAGGTGTCCATACAAAAGTTACACTGGCTTACTAAGTATTACCATTAGACTGGCTTTCTGCCTTTTGGAGTAGACAGCCAACTTATGCTTCCTCAATAAAATAAGTACATTCCTCAATGCAGCATTAATCGGAGCAGAGAGAAGAATGATAATTGCTAAGAAACAAGAAACTGCTCCTTCAACAAAAGAACGGATGCTGGATTTAAGCAATGTATTCCATTTGAGAAAAGTGTACCCGTTAAGGAAATCAATACCTTCAGCTCTAGGGGGGTCTTAGAAAATGTTTTTGAGATCTTGCATGTGTATGAATGCAACACACACACACACACACACACACACACACACACACACACACACACACACAAAATGGAGGACTCAGTAATGTTTTACCTGGCATACATTTATGTCTAAGATTTGTCAGAATTGCACAACTTAAGAGGAAGGAAAACCTCTAAGTATTGATTGACAAAGAATTTAAAGAACTAAAATATTTTTAAAATGGTAACCATGGAAACAAGAAGCACAGTGGAAGCATTTCCTTAGTTGGTGAGGAAAAAACATAGTTTGCTAATATTCTTCTCTCTCTGCTCTGTGAAAAATAAAACAAATCAACCATTTTCCATGCTAATCTTAATTGAATTAGTTCCTAACAGATTAGCACTGATGTTCAATTTTCCAAGAGTTTTTTAAGTCCTTCTCCTTTTTAAGAGTAAGAGAATTACTAAGGGTATCCAGTATTCCACTGGCATATTTGATAATTGATTTTGGAATTGATGCCAGCCCACTATTCTCCATGGTGCCTCAATGTTTCTGTTTGATATCTATAGAAAGGTGAGCTGAGTAAAAACAGCAAATTCTGTTTTTAACACACATTTGGGATGGCTCTGTGGTAAAATGGAGAATGAAATATCCAACTCTTCTTGGATTCATTTTTAAAATAACTTGGTTGAGAATGAGAATAATTTACATTCTTACATAGCCAACAAAAGTCCTCTATTCTGAATTAAGGGGAATGTGTTCCTATTTTCCCAGCATCCCAAACACAGGCATATTTCTTAATGCAAGGTACTGAGTTCCATAATCAAGCAAAGGGTAACTCTCCAAGCCACTTCCCACTATTTACTGTGGTTTTGTAGCAGACAAAAGTGGAACAAGATTTAATCATATACACATATGTCTAGCTACTAAAAAAACCTAAGTCACAGTAGCAAGATAGCATGAGGTAATCACATGTAGCTAACTTGTTCATAGGGTTTTGGGGAATATTTGATTCAGTTTCTATGTTTACACATTCTATTTGTTCAAGAACTTTGGAATGGCTTAATAGCTACTATAAAGAGATCATTCTTGGATGTGCAAAGAAATTAACAACTGGAAGCAACAGTGGTATCATCATCATCATCACCATCATCATTGGTTGTGGGGGAGGGAATGAAGGGATAAGGATAAAATTAGACAGAAAAGAAACATCTATTGTTTACAAAATGCACAGTCTGTGCTGTTTATTTCTTATAATGAAGTCACTTAAAGAATTAGGAAACTCCAACCCCCTTTTTAAAGGATTATATTTCACAACATTATACTCTTCCACATAACATAAAAATTATTTTTCATCACACAATCAAAATACATAGTAAGAAACCTCTTTCTATTAGCTCCCACCTTAATATTACATGAGGTTCCCTGCCTGACCTATCGTATCAATCTCCTTTGAGTTTACATCTTGATTTTGCTTTGTCTTTCCTTGGGGCCCTATTTCAGCATTACTATTTCTGGGATCACTTCCCAATAAACAGAGTTTGGCAGCATGCTGTTGATTTAAAGGGTCATATATTTCTCCTACCACATATTGCTTACTTAAGGGCCCATGTGTTTCTCTATGGGTGAACAGAGCCTGCCTTTTGAGGACAGGCACCCTGCCACACAGCAGTCAGATGCTGATTCAATCATATACTGTAACTATAACATGCACTATTACAACATGTATTTCAGTAAGGTACAGATTCATGTTCGAACCCAATTCTTATTACTTTCAAAATATTAATGCCACCTTTGTAGGTGGCATTTGTAGCTCTTTTACTAGATCTAAATTTTTAGGCATTAGGGTCTAGTTTATGCTTCCACTGTTGTAGTAGCAATTTAGATTTGAAGATCTTTCCCACCTATTAATAGGCCATGTGACCTGCTTATGTCACAGGAAGCCTAAGTCACACTGGGAGGAGCTTCCTGACAGGAAAAGGAAGTCATGTCACAGGAAATGCAGAGAGAGAGAGAGAGAGAGAGAGCAGTTATGGCTGCTAATGGCCGCCTTCATGGTAGTTAGAGCTGAACAGGCTGACTTAGCTGTACTGTGAGTTTTGTTTTGGGGAAGACCCCAGCAGGGTCTCGGAGAAGTTTTGGAATGGAGAGGCTCCATGTTGTGATATTGTGTTTTAAGTTCCTTGCTGTTGTGATAAAGTGGGCTAACTGGCTGTGGGAGCTGAACATTTGGTTATGGGATCTGGTTCTCTGGTGTCTGAATAAACTATACTTCTACTGTATTTATGGAGAGTCTCTCATACTTTGCAACACAGAACTACGTAATCTTATTCATGATTGTCGTTGATGTTGCATTTATTGCCTCACTGATACAACTGTAAAGGACAATCATTCAAGATACATCATTACAAGCTGCGGGAATAACACTGGCTATATAATCAGAAGACCTATTTATAGGTCTTTACTTCATACTTCTTGACTTTGATACAGGGAAAGTCGTATAACAGATCTCAGTTTGCTCATCTATAAAATGGCAATAATAGTTATACTACCCAATAGAAGGCACACTTACTCTACAGTCAGAGGATTTAGGTTCCAGTTCTAAATGTAATGCTTATTATCTCTGTGACCTGGAATATTTTATTTAACTTCACTGATGCTCAGTCTCCTCATACAAAAAAATTAAGTCTTTAGACTGGATGGTTTCTGAGATCCATTCCAGTTCTAAATGTAAACCTCAAATTATAATGGAAATATGAGCAATTCTTTTAAATTAAAATGCTCTTATGTAATTAAAGCCAATAGGGTCCAGTTTTAAATATGAATATATTTGAATTTCTTGGAAAATCCCAAGGCACACAACTTATACAGTGTGATTTCATAAAATCCATAGATCATCGCAATCCAACATGCAACCATTAAGTGCCTCAGCAAGGTCCTGTGCTAGGCAATGGATATACAAAGATAAATGAAAAAAGTAGCATCTCAAGAATCATAGGATAATTTAGCATATAGCAAGATAAATATGTACATAATATAGATTGTGTATATATACTATAACTCATGTATTTAGGGCTAGAAGAGATATTAGTGGTCATCTCCTCCAATTCCTTCTCTTTATAGATGGGGAAATTGAGGCCCAAAGTGGCTAAGTGACATCCAAGATCACATAGGTAGGAAGTGTCAAAGCCAGGATTCAACCCATGTCACCTGATTCCAAATATATATTTCTTTTCATTACCACATGGCACCTCCAGAAAGAGCAAGACTAGGAAGCTCAGAAGCATTATTACATATTCCTGTCTTTAGTGGGGGCAGCTTAGTATAAACAAGAAGTCAGACTCTGTGTTTTCTATTTGTTCTTCTCTGTTCCAAACATAGCTAGTCTTCTCTCTTATAACATGACACAAGTATCTTGCTTATCTGTGGCTTATACTGATTTATATTTTTGGAATCAAATATAACTCATGTCAAAAGCTACTTCTTAACATAAGAGCCTAGGTACATTTAGGGAACTTCTCACTTCCTGGTTTATCATCTTTACTCAGCTAAGCTGTCCAATTCCCCTATAAGCATGTAACTTTCTTCTAGAGACTTTAATAGTTTCAATCTCTATTCTCACACAGGCTTAATGAGTGAATGGGTGTTGCCTCAGTGAAAGTGAGAAGTCAGAAAGACTTTAGCTTTAAAGGACAAGGTCTCACATTGCTTCCTGGGCCATCTCCAGTTGTCCTGATCTTTATCTGGCCACTGGACCCAGAAGGCTCTGGAGGAGAAAGTGAGGCTGGTCACTTTGCACAGCACCCTCATTAAATCCAATTCAATTGCAAGTCATGGCATCATCTTCCTGATGTCATGATCCTCTTTCAAGAATGAAGGACAAACCACACAGTCCCTGTATTCTACTAGTACTCTTGCTAGGATTAAAGAATGGGGTTCCCAGACATAGTTAATTCATAGCATTAGCCTTCCACAGATCCCATAGCTAAATTTGTGTAGCATTGCTGTTGCTTGATTAATGCTTCCTACATTTCTCCACAGCACCCAGTAAATGGAACTGGTTCTTGCTCTCCATTACATGTTTTTCCCCCTCCATCCTCCCTTACACAGCCTATAGTCAACATGTCCTACAGTTCTCTTCAGTTCCCAGAAGATGGCATCAATTAACTTTCCCAGGGGACCAGCTGGCCTCCAGAATCCCTGACTGCTTGCATCACAGTTTGAAAGCATAGATTTATTTTTGCAGTTTTCTATTGGTTGAACTGTGGTTTCTTTGACCTCTGATTACACACAGGAGCGAGAACTCTTTAGGTGAGTCCATATGGGCTCAGGCTGAATTCTTGCGCTTTGTCGTCCTCTCCCAATAACCACAAGGTTTGACCTTCCTACCACATTAGCACATCTTACCCATTGAACAGCTCTGAAATACACCCATTTCAATCTCTGTCCAATTGTTTCTCAGCTCAACTAAATTTCTCTTGAGAAGCTAGCTGCGTTATTTAAAATGGCTGGGGCTGCTTCCCAAAAACAGCTAGAGAAAAAAGGAGGGAGATCTCAGGAAGGAAATTCTAGAGAATAGTCCCAATGAGAAGATGAAGGGAAGGTGCCAGAGAGATTGATATGGATAAACTGAGAACTCAATAATAAACTTAGATTTCAGAAAGAAACATGTAAAAGAAGAAAATAACAGCAATAAAATGCTGATGAAGATGAAGTTGATGATAATGATAATGAGGATGATGATAAATTATACCAAGAAAGAAAAAGCAGCATAGACATATAAGAATTGTGTCAGAAATGCTATAAGACAGAATGGATTGGGGTTTTGATGAATGCTAAGACCTAAAATGGTAGATTTGTTAAAGTTGTGCTGGAGGTAAAAGGATGATAGACATAGCCTAGGATGGAATACACAGAAGACATGATAATAGATAACAGCAAGAAGGCTAAGCTATTCAACTTTCATTTTACTACCACTCTCTATACCAATAAAAAAAAAACAGTATCTTGGGACTGAGGAGAATTTAAAAAAAAAATAATAATTAGCAAGGAAAAGCCAAGGAAAGCCAAGATAACTAAAATTAATCAATGGCATGCAACGGGAGTATAAGTTCAAGTTAACAATCCTGAATAAACTACATCCTAAAATACTAAAAGAAAAGTCACACGTGACTTTTGAGCTTTTCTATGAAAACTCCTGGAGAAAAGAGATGCTATAAGATTGGGAAAGGGCAAATATACCAATTTTCAAAAAAAAAAAAGGAAGACAGCATTATATGAAAACTGTAAGTAAATTAACTTTTATTTCGGAAAAATTCTGGAATGAATTATTAAAGGTATATTTGACAATACTTAAAAATGGAACCTGTGATTACTAAAAGCCAGCATGACTTCATCAAGAAGATATCATACCAAATTTACTTCATTTCAATATATTTTTGACACAGTAATTAAATATGTATATTGGGACAAAGTTGTAGACATTGGAGGCAACTTGGAGAAGGGCCCTGAACCTTGAGTCATCCAGACCTGAGTTAAAACATTGACTGAGTCACCCTTGGCTAGTCTCTTAACCTTTATATGCTTCAGTTTCTTCATTTCTGAACCTGGAATAATGTATAGCACTGGTATTTCAGGCCTGTCATGAGAATGAAATGAGATAATACATATAAAATATTTTGCAAATGTTCTAGTATTTTATAAAGGTTATACATAAAGTGATATATAAATGTGAGTTATTAATATGAGACATAGGATCAGTTCAACTCCCTCAATTTAAAGTTGAGAAAATCACTTACATGAACTCATGCTGAGTGAAGTGAGCAGAACCAATAAAACACTGTATACAGTAACAGCAACATTGTGTGCTGATCAACTATAACTGACTTAGGTCTTCTCAGCAGTACAATAAGCAAAGACAATTCCAAAGGATTCATGACGGAATATGCTATTCACATCCAGAGAAAGAACTGATGGAATCTGAATGCAGATTGAAGCAAATTATTTTCACTTTGGTGTTTTTTCCCCATGGTTTTTTCCTTTTGTTCTATTTCTCCTTTTACAACATAACTAATATGTTGTAATATGGAAATATGTTTTATATGATCATACATGTATAACCTATATCAGATTGCTTGCCATCTTGGGGAAGGCAGAGGTGAGGGAGGGAGACAAATTTGAAACTCCAAGTCTTATAAAAATGACTGTTGAAAATTGTCTTTGCATTTAATTGAAAAAATAAAATACTATTTACATTGGAAAAATATAGGTGAGAAAATCAATCCCTAGAATAGTTTAGTGATATTCCCAATGTCATACAGGTGCTATGTGGCATATTCCCCATAGAATATTTTCATTTCAGCATTGCATTTAGCAAAGTTTCTTATGCTGTATTTCTGGATAACATGGAGGGGAATAAGTTGTATGATAGTCATTAAGGGGATCTGTAACTTGTTGAATAATGTTGAATGATGACACCCAAAGAATAATCTTCATTAAATAAATGCCATTGTAGTAGGACATCTTTACCAGAAAACCCTGTGGATCTACTTTTGCTCCTGTGCTGGCCAACATTTTTACCAATGTCTTGGAAAAAGGGCTAGATTGTATCATTCACAGATTTTCAGATGACATAAATCTTGAGGAAAAACAAATATGTCAGCAGCTAATGGAGTTAACAGTTATCACTACTTTTAAAAAAAAGGAATCAGACGAAATCTGTATACTATAGGTCACTGACATTGACTTTGACTCATGGAAAAATTCTAGAATACATTATTAAGGAATAGTTAATAAACACCTAAAAAAGAAAGCTGGGATCACAAGGCACCAAGATGGCTTAATTAGAAACAGTTAATTCCAGACGAACATTATTTCTTAGTAGTAAAAAATTAAAATTAATGGCTCTGTTTTGCTTATAAAACTTGACAGATCAAAGAAGTGCTATACTTTTAAAGTTTAAAATGGAGGAAGTAGATTTAGAAAGCAGTGTCCTTCTCAGACCACATTTGAAGTATTACATTAAATTCTAATATCACATTTTAGAAGGACATTGATAACCTGGAGTTCACTCAGAGAAAGGAAACCAGGAGAGTAACAGGTCTAGGGGCCAAACTATATAACAAAATTCTGAAGGTACAAGGAATATTGACCTAAGAGAAGAAAAGGTCAGGAGTTGGGTTGAATGTAGAGATGTGTAACAGTTATACTCAAGTTTCTGAAGGATAATCATGTAAGAAAAATCATACTTACTCTTTCTGTCCACAGAGGGCAGAACTACGAAAAATGATCAAAGAAATAATTTGGGGCTTGAAAAAAATTCCTAATTTCTTGTATTATCTATGTAACACTCCTTCTGGGGTTACTTCTCCAACTCTACCTAGCACTGGCAGGTTGGATTCCCAGAAGGTAGCTAACCATTTCTCTTCTCATGGTTCTAGGTATAACAATGATGAGTTAGAGTTTCTAATACCATCACTATCAAGCCAATAACTTTTGACTTCAATTAATTTTGTAAAAGGGATGTCTACTGAGAAGATATAGCATGAAGTTAAAAACAATCATCCCAAATATGAAGTACACTAGCCCCTTGCACACACAAGTTTCCTGGGGAGAGTGGTCTCAGACTCAGAGAGCACATGTGGCCAAAGGGCAAACTCACAGCTCTGTTACTAGAAGTCATTTTCAACCTTTGTAGAGACCTCACAAAATTCTTCCTTGGTATAGCTCTCTGCTGGGCTCTGGAGTCCGATGCCCTTTTAGACTCCTGAAATTGCCTCTCCTCTGTGTAGGTAGTTTGTCTCTGGTGTGCATCTCAGCTCCCATTGGAGACATTGATATCAACCACTGTTGCTCTGGGGACACTGCTACTGAAACTGACCAGAAGTACATATCTATCAATCTTTCAAAATCCAGAAGTGGTCAATGAAGCAGGGAAGGAGTGACTTGTTAACCTCCAACCTCAGGGCAATTTCTTCACCTAGCATGGAAGTAGCTTGCTGCTACAATGTTTTTATTTAATTGGGTTTTAGGTGGAAAACCCCACCCATAAACTTAAAAATAAAATCTTCTATTTCTGGAGATAATTGTCCTACCCCTCCCTGGACATTGTTGAATCTATCCCAGCTTCATATCATCCAAAAATTGAATAAATATGTCCTCTATCTTTATCAAAGTCACTGATAGAAAATATTGCACAGCAAAAGTCTAGAAAGAGATTCCTGAATTTTAGCTTTAGAGACCAACCTCCATGTTGACACTGGTCAATTAAACATCATTTTTTTAAAAATCTGATTAGTCAACCAATTCTTAATCCACCAAACCTATTATCATCCTCTTGTCTTTAAGAATATCATGGAGCACTGTCAAATACTTTGCTGATATTCCAGTATAATATATCAACAAATTTCTCAATCTACCAAGTTAATAACCAAGTCAACAAAGCAATTAGAGATGCATTGGCAAGACTTTCTCTTACTGAAATCATGCTAGCTTTTCTTGAGTGTTGTTTCCTTTTGTAAATGTTCACAAAGCATCTCTTTGGTAGTAAATTCTAGAATTTTTTCTCAGGAACTAATTGGTATCAAGTTTACCGATTTTAAGGACTTTTTTTTTGCAAATCAGAAAAACATGTGCCAATCTATAATTCTGTGACCTCCTCTCCCTCAATATTTTTTTCTAAGATAATTAACAGCCAATTGGAACTATCAGATCATGTGTCAGTTCTTTAAGAACCCAAGGACCTAAACATCAATGCCTAATGAATAGATCTCATTGAATTCAACTCACTTACTTTGACTTTCAATTTCTTTCCTTTAAATATTTTTCTTCAACAATCTTCAATTTTTAAGATCGTTCTCCTAGGTAAAAAAAAAAAAAAGTAGAAGTAAAATAAAATTTAAAGATTGTCTTTGTTTTACAATCTGTATCCCCAGGACTCAGTATTATTTTTGGTAAATAGTAAGAACTTCATAAATCCTCATTAATTTATTCATTCATTCTATAGAGAATAAGACAAATGTTTTTGGTTTTTTTTTTTTTAATATCCCCTGGGCCTACTAACACCTCAAATTCTATCTATGTCCTGCTTCAAATAACAAAAACTCTTAATCACTCAGTTTCTCCATTTAAAAAGTTAAGGAAAATAATTAGTTAAGAGTACGAACTTCTTTGCTACATATGTAGGTCTATATTATAAACTATATGTGTATGTCACACTTCCTATTCTTTTTTATCTCAAATAAAATCCAAGTCTAATAGAGCATTTACATGGCTGCCTACTTAACAGTCCTTGGCAATATCTTCATAACAACAGATAACAAATTAACTCCTTGCTGGGGAAAGATTTAATATAACCCATCCCTCCCTCACTTCAGTCAAACTAGTAGAATAGGTTTTAGAAAGGACTAATCACCATCAGGTCACAACTATTATTTGCCAGCCACTATAACAAAGCACTTTAAAATTATTTTCTCATTTGATCTTGAGAACTGGCATTATTATTATCCCCATTTTACAATTGAGGAAAGTGATGCAAACAAATGTTTAATGACTTGCTCAAAGTCACACAGCTATAAAGTGGCTGAGGCTGGATTTGAACTCAGGTCTTCCTGAATCAAGACCCTGCACTCCATCTACTCTGCCACCTAGCTGTAATAGCAATTTAGATTTGAAGATGTTTTCCACCCATTAATAGGCCATGTGGCCTGCTTACATCATAGGAAGCCTAAGTCACATGTAGTGGGAGGAGCTTACTGAGAGGAAAAGGAAGTTGTGCCACAGGAAATGCTGAGAGAAAGAGCCATCATGGCTGTTAATGGCCGTTTATGATAGAGCCGAAGTAAAGAAAGTCAACCTGTAATAGCTGTACTGTGAGTTTTTGGGAAGGCCCCAGCAGGGGGTCAGAGAGGTTTCAGGATGGTGAGGCTCCATGCCATGATATTGTGTTTTAAGCTCTTTGCTGTTATGATAAAGTAGGCTCACTGGTTGTGGAAGCGGATTGCCTATTATGGAATCTGGTCCTCTGGTGTCTGAATAATTGTTTTACTTCTTCTACCTTCTATATGGAGAGTCTTTCATACTTTGCAGTACAGAACTACATAGGCATATTCACAATTATCGTTGATGTTGTGTTTATTGCCTTGCTGTTACACTATCTTCCCCACTTTCATGGCAAAAAGGTATCTCCGAACTCCTAGCCATGGAGTCCTTTTCTCTCTTTGTTCCTTCATAAAGTTCCCTTTAGACGTATGTGTTGGTAAGCAAAATGGGCTCCTTAGCACTTAGTTCAACAAGTGCCCTTGAAGAGTTTGGCTTTTGTTTTTGCTGAGTAATTCAGTGTATTTCATTGAGTCTTACTATGTGCTAAGCCCCAGGCCCAAACCCCTATTAGGTGTAAAACCTATGTGGGGTGTGGATTGGCAACTAAGTGGGGCCCAAGGTGGGGCTAACTCCAGGGAGGGCCTAGTTTACAAGCCTGGGACAGCAGAGGCTCTTAGACCACATGGGTTTAAGTCCACCTCTTTGTGACGATTTTAGGTCACGTGGGTGAGTTTCATGTGCGACTCACCCCTCACACTAACAAAGATATAAAAGCCAACCTAGCTGTAATAGCAATTTAGATTTGAAGATGTTTTCCACCCTCTTCTTCCTTGGAAGGCTGAACCTAGATGTTGGTAACTATGAATTGTATTGGGTCTGCCTGTAATTTGTTTGAGGGCTCTCAAGATGGTGTTGATGCAAGAGACTTCAGGCAGCTGTAGCTAAGGGCCCTCTAGCTTGTAACCTGGATGCTGAGACTTTGCTAAACTCTGGTAACTATGTACTGGGATTTGAATCAGACAAGGTCTGTCTGTTGATGTTTGTAATTTGCTTGTATTTTGCTCTGAAGTTCAGGGTGCTGGCTTTTTTCTCTGAACTAAGTGAATGATATTTGTGTGCTGAATTAAAGTAAGCTTGCCAACCCCTTCACCTTGCTCTCCTTATTAAGGCAGATCAAAAGAACCTGTGCTGTCCAGCAGCTTTCTGGGTGCTGGCTGTGGGTGTGTGGGTGGATCTTCCCCTCCCCCCCCCCTAGAAACTGCTAGCCAGATTGTTAAAACAACGTAGTTCTCTGTTGGGTAGAGTACTCTGAGGGCACCTTGCCTTGAGTCCATAGTGACACTTTTCTGTGCTAAGAAGACACATTCCCTGAAGCTGCTGCCTTCCTCAGATGACTGCCTTTCTGCATACAACTGCAGCTTCTTCCCCTTCTGTTAGCCACTCATTTTTCAGTAGACAGTGCTACTAGATCTGGTGACAAGCTCTCCCAGGACTGCCATTGAGTTTCTATCATGAAACTGACCACTGATTCTTCCAAATGCAAAAGGCCTCCAGGACCTAAGATTAAGAAAGAATGAACAAAAAAGAAACAGAAGTGGCCATGTGCTCACAGAGGTAATGGCTGGCCAGGGACTGGGCAGCTACCCTTCCCTCCACTTGAATCCTTACTTCCTTTAAACCATAAAAAAGTAAGGAAGGATAGGTCACCCATTTTGTAAATCCACTAGATTCTGGCTCCAAAATCTCTTTGTCATTAGTTCTTCCAGCTACACAACTTATCTGGAAGTCTTTGTTATCAGACGGTACAAACTCCTGAGTCATCACAGCCAGAAGTAGGCTAATAGTTGGTTGGAGTAGACTAGATCCAATTATGGAATATTTATGCTTGTAGACCTCCAACCCAATAATACTTGAAAATCATCTTTTGATTTGGCAAAGTAAAGCACATATAGAAGCAGAAAAGAATATGATTAGAAGCCCATGACCTGACTTGTCCAGAAATAGTAAGAGAGGATTTGTGATCCAAGTTTTGCAGGGTCTTGCTTCTTTGTTACCTCATACTGAGTAGGAGACCAGAGGAATAGAAACTTACCTTTGCTCTCATGCTTCCTTTGTTTCTTTTTCCTACTGGTTAATCAAAAAAAAAATGGCAATTTTTTGCCTCTGCTCTAAGCCTCTCTTCTCCTTGGTGGTCAAGACAACAGAAGCTTTGGGATTATGCTCTCTTTATTCTGCCTCCTTTCTTCTAAAAGAGAGAGAAGTAGTTAGCCTAGAGGCTCTTCTATTTCTCCACCAGCAGATAGAAAGCTGATTTTCTTTCTTTTTTCTTCCTTTCCTTTTCTCTCTTTTCTTCTTCTCCTAGGAGTAAGTAAGTCTATGTAGGCTCATGCTGAGGCAGATCCAACTGGGTTCAGGGAAAGTAATGTGTTTGCTTCTTCCACCTTTCAGAAATAGTTATGTAGTTTATAATTTTAGGATCACTGTTAAGTATTCTATTCTACTTATGGAATCATTTTTATTAGATTTGTATGTTTTCCTTGAGCTAGAAATTTTGTCTGATTATATAAATATCAATCTGTACTTGTGTCTGAATGTTTATCATTGGGATAAAAATTTCAAATGAAGTCCATCTGTTTGATAATTTTAATTAAATACTTTCCATTCTTGATCAAAGTGTGTCTTTATTTTTAGGGGTCTATTTCAAGGCACTCTAGTGGCCAGTGAGCAAAAACTGCTAAGAGAATTGAATCTTGACAAAATTAGAGTACCATAGATTTCATAACAAGCAAAGAAAGATAACAAGCACCGAGGTAGTACAATAGATAGAGTGCTAGGCCTGGAGTCAGAGAGTTGAAATCCATCCTCAGACACTTACTAGCTGTGTTACCTTGAGTAAGTCATTCGACACTGCTTCAGTTTCTTCATTTGTAAAACAAACTGGAGAAGGAAATGGCAAGCTCTCCAGTATTTTTGCCAAGAAAACCCCAAATTGAGTCAACAAAAAATCAGACATAACTGAAATTATTGAACAACAAACAATAAATAGATAACAAATGTCTTATGACAATACCATAGCATCCAGAAGTAAAACTTAGCTCTTTCTTTATTTCATTGTTTTGAAATACAAAATATTAAAATATGATGACACATAATACTTTATCAAACTTACTGTCTCCCCCCATACTCCTGTATGTATTCAACATTCAGTTGTTTGATTCATTCCTTCAGGATACAACTAAGAAGTAGTAACGAGAAGACTGGCTGGCTCCTGATATACTTCAAGCTCTTAGGTAACTGTTTTGTCAGCCAGCTGCACAGAAAAACCCTAGTGACCTACTATTTTCCTACTGTAATTTCCCCTACTAAATATGAGGGTTCTTTTTATGCTTGAAATCCTAAGTACTAAGGCTTCTCAAGACTTCACAACAAGATTGACACTTTGGAAAGAAATATGAAGTTGTAATCCTCCAAAATGCATCTTGCATTGTGGAGAAAATTCTAAAAGAAGAACAATATTAAATAGAAATCTTCAAAAATTATATAAAATTTGATAAATGAGTTAGGAAAAGGTGTATAAGTTAGGAGAGGAAAATTCAATCATATTCAAGTACCCCCTGAGCTTTTACTTGGACTCCAATGAAACAGAACAATAAACAAGATCTGTAAAACAGAAAACAGATTATATGATGACACAATCTCAGTATTTGAGAATATATCATTCTTACGTTCTTGCTACTTGACTATTTTTAAGTTTATTTAGGCAGTTCCACACTTCAATTTTTATAGCTTTCCAACAGCAAAACCTCTGCCTATACAGAGTAACAATTATAGCAGTACCTGCTTCCTCAGAACATAAAAACTGAATAAAAATAAATATTTGGCACCCAAAAAAATCCCCAGAGAGAGAAAAGTTGTGCTGTATTCTAAATAACAGAATTTAGTTCCATTTACCATTGGGAATTGACAAGGAAAGGGTAAAGATCTCTGGGGCTCAGGACTTTGGAGATTATTTACCCAACCTCTTCATTCACTGGACTTCTAACAAATCCCCTAAGTTGCACATGCTTGCACAGATCTCCAGCTACCCAATCGGCTGAGACAGTATCTAGCTTCACTCTTTTGGCTTATGGGGCCGTATCTAATGTTAGTTTCTTATCTTTGAACCTCAAAAAGGTCATTGATTTTTAGTTTCTTAGAGTGCCTAGCTATTTGATGTTTGGATATTGGGTTACTAAACTACTAAAATGAAGTACGTCCTATGTTAAAAGGCAGCCAGATGGTGCAATGGATAAAGTGCATGGCTTGGAGTCAGGAAGACCTGAGTTCAAATCTGACCACAGACACTTACTAGCCGTGTGACCTTCAACAAGTCACTTAACCCTGTTTGCCTCATTTTCTTCATCTGTAAAATGACCTAGAGAAGGAAATGGCAAACCACTCCAGTATCTTTGCCAAGAAAACCCCCATAGGATCACAAAGAGTCAAACACAACTGAAATGACTAAAAACAACTACACTTTCCTGAATCTTCTAGGATTCTAAATGTTCTATTTCATCATTATTGTCTTATCTTTTTCTATAATAATTTAGATAACAAGGGAGAGAAAAAAACATGCAAAAAGGCCAGTCTTAGACTAAGTATACAAATGGCAGGATCCGTTATACCTTCAGAGATGATAGATGGGAAGAAAACTATTGGACAAAATTTACATAGGAATGGAAAAACTATTCCTCCGGTGTGGATGCAGAAGAAAGGAAGAATTTTTCACTCATTTCTTTCCCTTTTCAATATATTTCCCATGACTTACAACCTTTTATTTTTATTGAACTACTTCCTACATACTTCAGGTGTCCATGTTGATCATAATCCCATCAACGACAGCAACCATACAGTGACATATTTCTTTGTTTCCACAATAAGATTTTTATTCCCTTCTCTTTGCATCTTTTTAAAAAATCTTAATAATTTTCATTTTTAAAAAAAGGAGAGGCAAGAGGCAGCTAGGTGGCACAGTGAGTAGAGCACCAGCCCTGGAGTCAGGAGGACCTGAGTTCAAATCTGGCCTCAGACACTTGACACTTGACGTACTTACTAGCTATGTGACCTTGGGCAAGTCACTTAACCCCAAATGCCCTGGCTTCCCCCCTGCAAAAAAAAAAATGAAAAAAAGGAGAGGCAAGAATAATAATTACAATTCATAAAACTTAAGACTACATTCTTTCACCATATAATAGTATCCATGAGAAAGAGTGAACCCAAATTTAAAGACATGATACCGACGTAGGCAACACATGTGAACCAGGTAACTTAACCTGGAGATAGTGCTCGAACCATTCACTGAAGGGCATGAGATTTGTCTTGCTCAATGCCTCAGTTGCTAGATAAGCTATACCATTGGTACATATTCCACTGCTGCTCTAATGCTGAGCTGAGAAACAATGTGATGGAGCCATCTTTGATGTGGGTAAGTGCCTCATCTGTGTGAGATACTTTCTTAGTGTTTTTAATATACAAGGCATACATCCAACTTAATCACTATAAATTATAATCTGAATATATTGTTATAGTTTCCCTATGATGATTTTATTTAAATTTTGCTTCAATAGCTGTTAGTGATATTGTTCTATATTTGTCTTATCTTCTTTATCTCACTCTGTTTTGATTATCAGGATTTAATTTATTTCACAAAAGAAATTTGACAGGGTATTTTCTGTCTCTGTTTGGAGATTAAAATTTTTACAGCACAATTTTTAACTGCTCTTTAAATATCTGATAGATTTCACTAACAGATTCACATGGCCTAGAGTTATCGTTTCTTACACAAACACTTACATATTTCAATAATGGCTTGCTTAATTCTTGTCTCTAATATTAGATAGTTAAAGATATCCATTTCTTGGCTTTTTTTTTGTTTGTGTGCTTAATTCTTCTGTGTAGATACTTCCTCTGAATCTCAGTTTTGATAGCATTTAATTGGGAAGAGTAATTTCTTATAATTCCCTTAACTTCCTTTCTGTTGTAGTTCACCTGGTTCATATTTTTATCTGGTAAGTTTAGCTTTCTCTTGTCTCTTAATCAGGTTAGAATATAGATTATTTTGTTAATCTTTAAATTAGGTCTTAGTTTTTTTTTATCATTTCTACATACTCTTTTTTATTTTCAAATTTTTCTATTTCTCCTCTAATTTTCAAGATTTCTTTTCCTCTACTTGTTTTAGGTTACTAATGTGTTTGCTTTGTAGTATTTTAATTGCATATTCAGATTGATTCCTTTTTTTTCTGTTTCAATAATAAAACTTTTTCAGAGACATGAATTTTCCTTTGTGAAAAAAAAAAATACATATGGGGTCCCAATAGCTGTATCCATATTTTTGAAGGCTATCATATGGAAAAGGGATTAGACTTGATTTAATTGGCCCAGAGAGTATAATTAAGAACACCAGGTAGAAGTTGCTAAGAGGAAGTTTAATTTCACATTAAGGGAAAATTTCCTAATAGAGTTGTACAAAAGTGGCATGTGCTGCCTTGGGAGATGGTAGATTACTCCTCATTACATATTTTCAAGTAGAGGTTGAAGATTATATACCAGGGATATTATAGAGAAGAATCAGGGTAAGCTAAAGGTTGGAGATTATGGCTCCTGCAGAACCATGCTGCTCTGAGATTCTGGGATTCTTTGAGTCATTGTGTATGGTCTTCTCCTTCCCTTCTTACCCTCCAGTTCACTTTTACCTTCTCTATCTTCAACATAAACAAGTCAACTATGTAAGGATAAATAGAATCTAACTATCAGCAAGCGTTCATCTAATGAAACAGAATTATTCCTTTCTTCTTTCTCCTTTTCCTCTGAACTCCAGGTAAGTCCTTGTACTTATCCCTAGCTGCTTTGCTTTTGACACATCCACTAAAATGGTTTCAATAACCATCTGTATGCAGATGATACCCTGCCAAATGTCTTTGGACTTGACCTTGAAATAGAGCTCTAGTGCTAGAATTTCAATTTCATGTTGAATAACTTCACATATATATCCCACCATCACCACAAACCCTAATTGTTGAACAGAATTGATGAGAGGCATTATGATACACTGAATTTGGAGTTAAATGACATGGATCCCAATTTGACTCTGCTTCTTACAATCTCTTTGACCTTGGAAAACTGACTGAAGTTCCTGAGGGCTCATTTTCCTAATCAATAAAATAAGGAATCTGAGTTACATGGTTTCTTCTAGGTCCCTTCTAAATAATTAGCCTAAGATCCATCCCAGGTCTAAACATCACAATACTATCATCACTTTCCCCTAAAGCCTCCCTCATCTAAACTTAACTATTTTCATTTATGGCTCCATTCTCCCAGTCAGAAAGGTTTGTAACTTCAGTATTCACTTTCCCTTGAGCAGTCAGGGAGCAGAGTAGATAGCTTACTGGGGGCCTGGAGTCAGGAAGATCTAAGTTAAAATCCAGTCTTGGATGCATATTAGCTGTGTGACCTTGGGCAAGTTATTTAACCTCTGTCTGCCTTGGTTTTCCCAACTATTAAATGGAGATCATAATAGCACCTATCTCACAGGATTATTGTGAGGATCAAGATAATGTTTGTGATGCAGTTAGTACAGTGCTTGGCACATGTATTAGCAAGGCAATAATCACAATATAGATGATAATTGTCATTATGCCTATGTGGTTCTGTATCGCAAAATATAAGAGACTCTCAATACAGAATGTAGAAGAAATAAACCATTTATTCAGAGGACCAAATCCCAAAACCAATAAGCCCAATCCATCATAGCAACAAAGAATTGAATACGAAATATTACATCAGAGAACCACTCCATCTCAAAGCCATCACCCCCCCCCCCCACTTCTAGGGCCTTACCACCAACAATCACTCACAGCACAGCCACATGTGCTCTTTCCCTCAGCTCTAACTGCTCTCTCAGCATTTCCTGTTAATCCACTTTCCTTTTCCTCTCAGCAAGCTCCTCCTACCACATGTGACTTAGGCTTCCTGTGATGCAAGCAGGTCACATGGCCTATTAATGGGTGGGAAAGATCTTCCAATATAAATTGTTATTACAGCATATTTGATAGGTGCCTGTTCCCTTCCCTTCCTTCTTGCTCATTCCTATTATATATATGGACTTGAATATATACCATGAATTGCTCACACAGTTCCTGTCTATAATACTTTCCTCACTCTCTATTTTCTCTTCTTTCAAAGTCAAGCACATGTGTCATTTCCCCCATGACTCCCATTTAGTTCCTATCTCAAGCTGCACCGCAACTAGAAGTAGTCTCATGCTTCTGGAATGTCTTGTGCTATTGTCTTCAATTCCTCTTATACAACTATAATGCAGATGAGATCCTAAATTGTATCATAATCTTTTGCATACATATACCATAAAGTAAGTTCAGTGAAGGCAGAAGCTCTGGGTTTTTTTCTTCCTACTTTCTCAACCCCAGTGCACCTAAAAAACATATGTTGAATTTGTTGCTTTTTAAACTTGCTGCAGACTAATGTACAATCTTCCTTTTCATTAACTAATAGAGTGCTTAAAGATTATCACTCTAAAAAGGGCTTTCCTTGCCCCTAGAAAGAGGTCGATACTGTGGTGTTGTTTTTTTTCTCCTCTGCCTTCATTTAGTACCTAATTCTTACTCAAGCTGAAATTCTAGGGGAGAAAACATCTGTCCCAGATCCTGTATTTTATGTCTGATGCATGCCTATTCAGAATCAGCATTTACTTCTATTCTCTTTAAGACCAACTGCTGCTCAAACAACTGTTCAATCTCTTTCCTATGTTACTTGGACCATATGCATTTATAAATCCTTCCCTCCAACAAGGTCTCAGCTGGGCTTCCCTTGCAGACCAAAATGACTTCTTTTGTTTTGTTTTGTTTTTAAATTAAACTCTATTAGAGAAAGACAGCCTGCCATAGTAGGCAGAAAGCTGGTCTAGGAGTTAAGAGGACCTGAGATACAATCCCTGCCTTTAAAACATAATTGTTGTACGACCCTGGACAAGTCAATTAATCAATCTGTGTCCCTGACAAATCTCTAAGACTGAAAGTTATGGAGCAAGTTTTAATCTGCTTTGGTAGATGAAGTTTCTGCAAGAGGAGTTCACTGTATCACAAAAATCCCAGGTCTGGTTAAAAAAAAAATAAGAATTTTAAATGTAAACGTTGCATAGCTGTTTCGTTGACAACACACAGGAAGCATTGGAGGTTTCAGACTCCAGCCTCTCACAGGTTCACTCTTGATCTGGTCAGACAGGAAGACGGCTTTGGAGGGTTTAATTATAAGCTTTATTCTAGTGTAGTTTCTCTAACACAGTATTGTTAATAATAAGCACAAACTCCTACGGTATTCCCTAATCAACTTTCTTGCAGGAGCCAGCAAGAAGAGGGGGGCAACTACCCCTACATCTTGACAGGGTCAATCAAGACAAGCAGAGCTCATGCTCCCCTAAATCCTCTTAAGCCTCAATAGGGGCCCGTTGAGGCAGGTACATTCATTTCTCTATGTATTACCTGTGAATTCCCCCATGGGTTCCCTATGGACTCTCCAGGGATTACCCAACTCACTGACCAATGCCCACCTGTTTTATAGAGCAAAGGACAAAGAAGACATCTTGCCAACATTGCTCACAAGTTAACGTCAGCAATATCATCATTCTGCGCAAGCGTAGTAAATATCAATTATGTTACCCCTATATCTCACGGCACAGCCTCAGTAGGACTGTCTGTCACTATGATTCTAAGAATTACTATCTAGGATCCTTGAGACTATTCTGGGAGTTATTATCTAACACCTGGAAACTAGACATTCCTATGGCCATGGATCCTGAGAAACTAATCTCTAAAAAGATAACAAAATCCTCGTTACTGACAATAGCACAACACATTTCATTTGGGAACATATACAATAAAATTCACATACACACACACACGCACTTGGACTTCTTTTTATGTAGATACAGTGATGTCACCAGCAAGTTGTGAATATTTAAGTTTATTCAAGATATTGAACAACAATATTGCTCACATGAGCACAGGGACTCTTAACTTTTGTTGTGTCATGGACCCCTTTGGTAAAAACTAAATATCTAGCCTCAGAATAATGTTTTTAAATAACAGAATTAAATAAATTTAATATTTAAATATTTAAATCGAACTTAACTAAATTTCCATGAAATGTTAGTGAAAATCAAGATATAATTTTTATACGATCCAAATTCATGAGAAGCCTGAAACCTAACCATGACTCCTTGGGGAAGAGCAAGGGTATTAAAAAAATCCTTAACTAGCTGTAACAACAATACTACTTGCCACTACTGTGGCTGTGTAAAGCTAATAACACCAGCACACAGGAGGGCTGCTAGCACAGATTCTTTGATCTGCTTTTCTAAGGAAAGCAACTTTAAGGGATTTCCAATCTCACTTTAATTAAACATACATATATCATTCACTTAGTTCAGGGGAAAAAGTCAGTGCCCTGAACTTCAGAGAAAACACAAACAGAAATTACAAGCAGAAATTATATAAACAGAGCAAATAACACAAATCAGCAGACAAGGCTTCTGTCTGCCCATAGCAATACATACATAATTATCAGAGAGAGAAGCACCAATATCTGGGTTTTCAAAAGGAGGGGGGGTAGTGACTTAATGGTTACCTAGATTCTCATCTGGTCAAATCACATGACACTCTTCCAGTGAGTGAGCCCCAAGCAAAATGCTAACCTCAGAGTATATATACACTTCTTCAGGGCCTGAGGTCTTGACACTTCTCGAGACCTAATTAGCAAAAGGGTGTGGACCCTCCTACAAACAAGGCAAGACTCAATCAAAGGCACTTGATTGCCTTAGTGCTGAGAAGCCCTCCAAAAGAAAAAAAACAGTAAAAAGTCCCACTTTGCTTGCCCCTTTGTTTCAGATCCCTCCTACACACAGTTTTCCATTCCTACAGAGACAAGCTAGTACTCTTCCCCTGTAGTTGAACACCAGAATTCTGTTGGATGCAATTGGGGAGTAACTGAGTATATCTTTCCAGAACCCGCAAAGGTAGTGTACGTAAAGGACTTTGAGAACTCTAAAGTGCTATATAAATGTAACCTACCTGGAGAAAGCCACAATTGGTATAGAATACTTTATAAATAAAGACAAGCTTTTTTGTATTCCTATTACATAATATCCAAACAGGTCACAAAGAACTTGCTTTCGTGAATGACTAGAAGAAATAGGAGAGGGAATAAATAAAATAAAATCATAGTCCTTGTATAACAGTGAGGGTGGAGGGTGAGTGAAGAGGGAGGGGAAACTGGACAATGAACCCAGTCCTAGTGATACAGCATAACATTCTAAGATGATAAAATCCTCACATGGACTCTGGAATCTGCACAGACATTCTGTAACTGGTGTTAGTATGTTAGTCACATGGTAAAGGGGAGCCTTTTTTGATTAGTGGTGGGGCTGGAGCAAGTATGCATTCAAAAGGCACTGACTGTTCCAAATTAGAAAGATCCTCATTCCTGTGTTCAAGTGTGGAGGCAAGGATTATGCCAATAGTGGTTAGAGAGAGGCCTCGAGTATTTATCTCTCCCCTGGGGCCACAAGAGCTATGAGCACAAGGCCCTGTTTTTGCCCTGTCTGGTGGGTCTCTTCTTGATTTTAGGTGAAAGAATATTATGGATGGTTGGTTGTATATTTGTGAACTTCAAATGGTAAACTACCAGAACTCTGGGAACTGGAGATTAGCTAGAAGCCTGACAGTATAAAGTCATAAGCAACTTGTTTGAACCAACATATATAAAGGCAGTTAAGAGAAAGCTACACCAATTCACCATCGGCTATGGCAAATTTGGAAATGAACTTGGGGATGGGAGTAGGGAGAGAATAGTATGTTGAAATTGCCTTGAATTGGAGGACATTCTCCACTGGGACCAACATGGTACAGGAGAGAGTATGCCCACAAGTACTAATGGCTAGGGTGGGGGGGGGGGGGGGGTAGTTAATTTCTGTTCTTTTCATATCTTCAGTGTAAATATTCCTTTTTAAAAGCTATTAGTGGTTAAACAGAACTGGGGAACTAATCATGGTGGTTACCCAGAAGAAGGAGGAACACATCAGAAGAAGGGAGGGAGGGGAATCAAGGCAATAACACTGAAGAAAGATTGGTGCTTCCAATCTCTAAGACGTAACCTAGAACTCTGAGGAGATTATAAAGTAAACCTTGTTCTGGGAGAACTAATCGAGAATCCGTCTCATACTAAAAAAAACTTGAGTGGGAAGAAAGATCAATGAAATAGGGCAAAATGACAACACATACAGTATAGAGTGATATTTAAAATCATGTCCAATGCATTACAGAGGAAAGAACTCTAGATTTTTGAATCAGAGTACATCAGTTTAAATCATGTACTTAAAACTCATATGACTCATGGTTGTCATTTATTCTATCTGGACTTTACTTATTTGCAAAATGAGAGGCCTGGGTCAGATGACCTCTCAGATCCCTTCAGGTATAGATCTATATCTATGCTCTTGTCTTCCTTCTGAATAAAACTACTATGCCAAAAGAAATGTACTGCAATCAAGAAATCAACCAATGAACCAATAAGTCAGAAAACATGTATAACACCTGCCTATATGTGCCAGGAACCACAAGAGTTTCTAAGGATACAAAGACAAAAGTGAAACATTTCCTGTCCTCAAGGAATATTCTAGTGGCATATAAAGCATTTCTGATACAATATATGCACAAGATTGATACCGTGTAAGTTGAGGGGGTGAGCACTGGAAGCTAGGGCAATCAGAAAGGTTTCATGTAGAAGGCAGTTCTTGAACTTTGTTATGAAGGAAGCATGGAATTCTAAAAGGCAGAGGGGAAGGTAGAAGCATACTTCAGGCATGGAAGATAGCCCAAGCAAAGGCAGGGGCTTGGAAGATGGATTGTCATATATGAGGAACAGCTTGAATGTTGGTATGGCCAATTCAGAAAGTCTATGGAGAGTCATGAAAAATAAGGCTGAAACTTTGGCTAGAGTGACTGCATCTGTGACTCTGACCTTACTGCAGATTAGATTAGATAAAACATTTATTAAGTACCTTGCCAGGTACTGTGATAAATCCAGGAATAAAAGGGGCTTTTATTCCAATGAGGGAAGACAGCACACAAAAGAGAGCTGGAAAGCAAGCTAGGACAAACTAAGACTGAGCCAAGTTGGAAGACAGCATGGCTGGGTGATCCTTAAATGGAGGCCCCAAGGATAAACTTGCCATTGGGGAAAGGAGGTTGAAGTCATGAAGGTGAGGCCATCATGAGATAACCACTGGATTAGAGGTGGGAAAGTGGTTCAGGGAGTCTGGGGTGAGCCAGGTTGGAAGAAACCTAATGTTACAAGTCTCAAATACAAGGTTTGTGATTTCTTCAGCATATGGAACTCTTTGTGTGGGAACTTCATCCACAAGTATAAACAGGAATCTCTTTATGATTTAAGAGATCAGACCTAGGGACTTTTCTGGCAACTAGTTGGCACAGTAAATAGAGCACCAGGCCTGGAGTCAAGAGGACTCACTCATCTTTGAGAGTTTGAATTTTGCCTCAGATACTTATTAGCTGTATGACCCTGGGAAAGTCATTTAACCCTGTTTGCCTCAGTCTCCTCATCTGTCAAATGAGCTGCAGAAGGAAATGGCGAGCTACTCCAGTTCTTTGCCAAGAAAACTCTAAATGGGGTCATAAAGAGTTGGACACAACTGAAAATGACAGAACAACAACAACAGAGCATTGTCTGAGACACATAGAGATTAATTGGTTTGGCACAACTGCTGTCAGAGGTAAGTTTTTAAATGAGGTCTTTCTGAAATAGAGATTCTTATCCCCAGGGGCCATAACAATAGCTTATACAAAGAAAGAATTTTACACATCTTTTTTGACTTGACTTGAATTTCTGAACCAGAATCCTAGCCCGCTTCTATGCCATGTTGCCTTGACACTATTACAATGCCGAAAGAGAAGCATTAACTGACCCTAAATATTTATCATTCATGAGTGTTTAAACATGAGGAAACAGCCTCAATTTGGCATGCATTTTAGACCAAAGCTTTTCATCTTTATTTACAACATCTTTTAATTACATCTCTTCCATGGTTTCTATTGTATCTACTACATAGTAGATTAATTGATTTGTTTATGAAACATTCAAGGCTTTAACACAGCAGGTAACAAAGGCATAAACCCCACACACCTTACTATATTTAGTTGTCCTTACCATTTATATAAAGTCTCACTTTGAGGTGCCATGTAATTATTGCTAACATGATCCTCACAGCTAGCTATTCTGTAGTATTTACAAATATTTACACAGCACCTCATATGTAGTAGGCACTGTATAAATGCAAGTTATTATAATTGGCTATCATTATTATCATGACCTCAGTCAAGATTCTCATTTCTATTTATTAGTAATAAGAAGTGTAGTTAAAATATAAATAGTATCCTTTATCTTCTAGTACAGGATTAAAGGAAGGACTAAGTTTATCCTTTAGGCTTTCTCTTAGTCCCAGCTAAGTGCTTAGTTCTTGGAATTGTAGATTATTGAATGACAGTGCTGCTTTTGGTACTCACCTAGGTAATTTCTAACATTAGCAAAAACACATTTGCCTTAAGTTGTCAAACTAAATTAAAAAAATAGGACTTGAGGTAGACAGTGTATATCATTGACTTAAAGGCTGTGTGATTCTCATAAGCTGCTAATGCCTGATGGCTCAATGACTATATCCACCTGGGACAAAAAGTATGGCATTGTATTTCTCTCATTGCTGTCAGTGTAACATGAGCTATTGTCAAAAACTACAGCTCTGTACCAAGAGAGAAATAAACAAACCAACTCACCCAGGAAAGATCATTTACTCAATCCACATAGTTTACTAGAGAGCCAGCTTGATTGTTTAGAAATATGCCAAATTGTAAAGAATTAATGAAAGTAATAGCCAATTAGATTAACTAAAAGTAGAATTCGTTACATTTTGCCATGTCAGGGCACTTATGATATTCATTGACTGCGATGGAGAAAGAATTGACTCTGTAGCCAATGGATCTGGGTCCAAATCCCCCTCGGCAATATATTACCTGTATGATCTTGAATAAGTTGCTTGACCATTTAATGGGGCCTCTGTTCCCTCCTTTATAAAATGAAGGGCTTGGATTAGATGGCCTCTGTTCTGGCTCTAAACCTATGACTTGATTCTGACAACAATTAGGTGGAAACATTAAAAATATCCACATTACTATGTAGAAAATATTCAATTTATCAGAAATTTCACCATTTTAAATTGATAATATAGACAATCTCTAAACACATGATATGTAGTCCTAAAGATCCATCTATTCTTTCATTCAGTTGAATTTATTGCCCATCTTACTGTATATAGATAACTTTAGTATTTTCATATTTTTGTGTATTCATGATCTGATTGATAAAAGGCATTCTCTCATCTGGTACAGACCAAGCCTATTTGTCCCATTCTTTTTCTGTGTAATCATTTTTCATATTTTTTTCTGGAAATCTTTCAAATACTATCTATCCAATGTCATAAAAGACCTTCAGAAAATTGTAATATGTCATGTATATTAGTGGCATCAGTTTCCTCATCTATAAAATGAAAGATTTGGGCTGTGTTATTTCTAATGATTCTCCTAATTCAAAATCTATGATTTATCAGCCATCCTGTCCTTGAGATACATGAATAGTATACCTCTTTTTCTGGCCATACATGCCCTAGTTGATTCCTTTTATGACACTTCTCATATTCGAATCATTGTTAGTAACATGCTACATTTTCTTTACAACCACAATGCTATCTTGTCTATTGTCCTTTGGACCATCGGTAATTTTATCTTCTCAGATTGAGGTATTCCATGATTTTCAGGAATCTCTATAATACTACTACAGGATGTTCCTAAAGTCTGGACGCACAAGCAAAAATAAGTATTTTCAAGAAATGAAATGAATGAAATTTTCAACAACATTTTATTTAATTAGATTAACAAATAACATCTTCAATATGATTTCCATCATTTGTGATGTGAAGGTTGATGCGCTTTGCAAGATTCACATAAACTCAATGAAATAACTCCACATTGCTGTCAATTTTAGCACATTCACTCTTTATGTGTTCAATAAAATGTGTAGCATCTGTGATTTTCATTGAGTACACCCCCTCCTTTAGCATATCCAAGAAAAAGAAGTCAAGGGGGCTAGGGTCTGTTAATATTCAAATATTTCAAAATATACATTTTTGCCTATGTGCCCAGACCTTAGGGACACTCTGTAGTATAAAAATGATTGGGTTTTTTTTGTTTGTTTTCATTTTTGATTTTGTTTTTGCATCAGGGAACATAGCAGAGTGGTCAAAAGTATAATGTACTCTTCAAAATCTCCAACACCAAAATATTAACTATTTTTTATATATCAACATAAAAGTTGTGACTATTGAACAATTTAATGGCGACCTAACTTGATAAATGACTTTTAAAACTTTAATATGGTAAGTTAATTTATTTTCAAAGGGGGCATCTGTCTAAGCAGTAAAGCTACTTTTGATATTCAGATGATGATTGAACAAAATGATTTGTTACATTGCATCTGTCATAGAATCTAATACAACTTACTATATCCATAGAAGAAAAGCATGAACCTGTTGATCAAGGAAAATGCTAGTTTAATACAAAAGTTCATTTGTGAAACGTTGCAGGAAATGACAGAAGACAATAAACAACATTACCTGGCCTGGGGGAGGGAGTGAGGGCTGGGAGAAGAGAAAAAAAAAAAAGGCAGAAAATGAGCCTGTGGAGAATTTGATGTAATACTTATAGAAATAAGATCATCCTAAGAGCATTTAGAGATAAAGTAGGAAGCAGGACAATAAATAAACATAAAATGAAACATTTCCTAGCATTTCCAAGATGATCCATTTTCATTATAAGTAATTAATGAAACTAAAAAGAAGTGAATTCCCCAGTCTGGTATCTGATACATGATGAGGCACAGGTAACAAGAACGGCATAGTAGCTCGTTAAAATTTTCATGGTTTTTTTTCTCATCTAGTTGAGAGGGTTTCCCCTCATTCACAATCTTCTTATAACTTCTGTTTGGGATTGTAATTACCTTCAATGTTTTAACATCTTGGTTTATTGAAATGTATTGGATTGGGAGTCAAAAGTCTGATGTTTTAGATTCAGTCCCTCCTTTAACTAAGTGTGTAAGCCTGGGCAAGTCGTTAATCATTTCTGTGATTCTCTTTATCTAACACAATGAGAGTTCTGGAGTAAAGAAATTCCAATATTGCTCTTAGCTATAAAATTCATGATTCCATCATTTTATCAAATCTAATCATCTCTATCGGTTAATTCCCAAAATTGTACTTTGATTATCGCAACCTTTACATTTCTTGAATTGTAGTATTTTTCATTTGTTCATCCACTTAGCCAGCCACCACTTGATAAGTGCATCATGTCTGCAAAGTATTGAACTGGGACAGGATCAACTGAGATAATATTTGTAAAGAGCACTTAGCACAGTGCCTAGTGTGTGGTAGGTGCTGTGGAAATTCTTCTTCCCTTCCTTTATCTCCACCACCTGCTCCGAGAATCATTTTGTTACTCCTTGTTAAATGAGAATCACTTTCTGCCTCTCTAACCTTGTAATTCCTTTCTTCCTTGCTTTTTATGACAAAGCACTCACCTTATTTTCTTCCCACTTCTTTGGTTATCTTTCCTCTTCTCATTCCCTAAGTGTTGGAATTTATTCAAGATTCTGTTCTTGTCCTTTTCCTCTGTCAGCATCATTCGGTTGAATGCTGATCAAAGAGCTGACACAGTTGAACCCCAAATACTTAGTGTTTGTGTACTGAAAGTAAACAAATAACCCCAATTATTTGTTAAGTAATTGTTGCTACTCAGATTGTGCAGTGGCTTTGTATATTCTGACGGCAATGTAAATTGGTGTCACTTAGAAGAACCAAAAGCCAGGGAATCTGATGCTTTTTAAATTTCTTTCCACTAGGCCCTTTTTAGCATACTCAGAGTAGGATATTCCAAATGATATCTCTGGTAGATTTGATTGTCAGCATATCCTTGTGGAAACTAATTTGACCAGAGAATTTATTCCTTCAGAGGTTCATGTTTAGCCTGTCTTCCTGGTTTTGTGAGTTGTGTGAGTTCCAGGCACAAATCCAAAGAATGTATGCCCCATCCTCTGTGTGCCGAGGAGATCCAGGATCACTTTTGTGGTTCCCAGAGTCTATGGCTGAGAGGATAGACAAAACTTAGATCTAGTATAAGGCTAGGTGAGCAAATGGTTGAGCCAGTGTCCTAGGATGAGAATTAGCTCCTATTCTACTCATTCCCTAGACTATTAGAGAGTGAAACACTCCACCCTAATCCACCAGTAGGAGTAAAGTATGTACAAGCCATTAGGCATCACATAATGTCTCTCCATACTCTTCCCTGAAAATCGCATCCATGTCTATTACTTCAACAATAATTTCTATGCAGATGAACATCCATTTATATCTCTAGCCCTAAGCTCTCTTCAAAACATCAATCCTGAATTTCTAGCACTTTTCTGGACATCTCCATCTGGATGCCAACATTTTAAACTCACCAGGTCAAAAACTCATCTTTTCCCCCAAACATAGTCCTTCTCCTGATACACCTATTTCTTTTGGAAATGCCTTACTCTCACTTGGACTTGACACTGGTTCGATTTTCCCCCTTCCTCTCCTTCATTCCTTATATCTTTCATTCTATAAGTTAAGTCAGTCTTACCTCTACAATATCACTGGTATCCATCTGCCCCTCTCCATTTACATTGCTACTTCCTTGCTTCATATATTTATTACTTTTTGGCATTAGGTGGTATGCACCTAAAGAAGAGAGAGGGACTTATTCATTCCACGTGAGGAATGAACCCTCTGAAGCCCACCCAAATTCCCCTCTAAACAACTAGAAAATGCCTCAGAATTGATCTAGGAGCAGGGAAGCAGCTTACCAGCATGGCAGGAAAGGTCTGTCTCACTGGGGTGGAAGTGAGCAAGATCCAAGAGTTGCAGCCACAGCAGCGGCAATAACAGCCAACCTCACAGCATAGGGCCTGCGGCAAAACTCCTAACCTGGGGAAATCCATCAGCCAATCCCCACCCTCCTGCAAACCAATAGGCAAATAAGCAGTCTGAGGAGCACAGAAAGGCCCCACCCCAGGGACCTCACACCCAGCACAAGCCACCAAGGAGACCTTGACCTCATTGTTGACCAGTAGTGAAGCCCCACCCTAGGATTGGCCAACAGCAAGATCCCACCCTTTCGGCCTGCTAGCAGAGACACCCTGTTTCCATAGCAACTCAGGAGCAAGGCCCCACCTCTAGGACAGATCAGCAACAAGATTTCTCTTGCAGAACCTGCTGGCAAAGAGGCAACAGGGCCCCACCCCTAAGGTAGACCAGCAATAAGATCCATCGTCCAGGGCCAGTCACCAGAAAGACTCCAACAATAGCAAGCCAGGAGAAAGGCACTACCCCTGGGACAGGCCAATATCTAAACCCCACACCCAGGGGAAACCAACAGGGAGGCTCCCACCCCCCAGTATAAACTAGAAGGTTAGCCTATCCTCCAGGGAAAGCAAACAGCTAAGCACTGAAGGCCAGTGAAAGCCAGCAATGAGACCCTGAGCCCCAGCACAAAAAGCTTGGGACAATGCAGGACTAGAGGCTAACTCTCACATAAAAACATGAAATCACAAAAAAAAAAAGGCAGAAAAAATGAGCGAAAAACAACAACAATAAAAGAACTTCACTATAGAAAGTTACTACGGTGACAGGGAGGGTAAAGGCATGAACTTAGACGAGGACAATAATGTCAAAATGGCTACATGTGAAGCCTCAAAGAAAAATGTAATTTGGTCTCAAGCCCAAAAAGAATTGCTGAAAGCTCTTTAAAAGGCAAATTAAAGAAGTAGAAGAAAAATTGAGAAAAGAAATGAAAGTAATGCAAGAAAATCATGAAAAAAGAGTCAATAGCATGGGAAAAAATGCAAAAATTTACAGGGAAAAATAACTGCCTAAAAAATAGAATTGGCCAAATGGAAAAGGAAGTACAAAAGCTCACTGAAAAAAAAAATTCCTTAAAAATTAGAATTGAACAAATGGAAGCTAAAGACTCTATGACATCAAGATACAATAAAAAGAAAATCAAAAAAGTAAAAAAAAAAAAAAACAAAGAAAATTTCTCATTGGAAAAACAACCATCTTAGAAAATAGATCCAGGAGAGATAATATAAGAATTATTGAACTACTTGAAAGCCATGATTTAAAAAAAAAAAAAAGCCTGCACATCTTTCAAGAAATTATCAAAAAAAACTGCCCTGATATATTAGAGCCAGAAGGCTGAGTGGGAGATAATTCTTGTGAAGACTTCACAGAGAGAGAAAATATAAGAATTATTTCTGGAATAAGCAGGGACAGTGAGAGGATGGAATAGACCTTCAGATTTAACCTTGTAGAAATGTGATTACCTAACTCTCAGGAATTCGGGGGCCTGAGGCAATAAGTGCCTCTCTCTCTCTCTCTCTCTCTCTCTCTCTCTCTCTCTCTCTCTCTCTCTCTCTCCCTGCCCCTCCCATACTAGCACAGAGTTGTTACCAAATCCAGGAAGACTCCTCCTTGCCTCCCTCATTCCTCCTCTTTACCTTAGATTGGCTGTGCTTGATTTCCTGGTTTTTTGTCTAGCTTTTCATGCCTAGATTGTAAGCCCATTTCCCAGCAATGGAGAGGAGGGATAGTGGTGGGGGGAGTTCTTTTGTGATAGGATATATGTTGGTACCTTGCCTTTGTGAGCCGCCTCCTTCCACTAGTCTGTCCTAGTAGAGGTGATGCCCAAATCTCTTGAGATTTGTAAAATAAAATTCCTTTTCTGTCCCTACCTGAGAAGCCTCTGTGAATTACAGCGGCACTCGAATGGTCTTGCCACCCCACACAAGGCAGAATGGATTGAAAACCAGAATCTTACAATATATTGTTTACAAGAAACATATCTGAAGCAGAGAGATACTCACAGAGCAAAAGGTAAGGGAGCTGGAGCAGAATTGATTATGCTTCAGCTGAAGCAAAAAAAGCAGGAGCAGCAATCATGATCTCAGACAAAGCAAAAGCTGAAATAGATTTTAATTAAATGAGATAAGGAAGGAAACTATATCTTGCTAAAAGGTACTATAGACAATTAAGTCATATAAATGCTAAACATATATGCACCAAGTGGCATAGCATCTTAATTACTGAAGAGGAAGTTGAATGAGTTGCAGGAAGAAATAGATGATAAAACTATCTCTGGAGAAATTTGGATGGAAATAGAAAGGAATATACCTTTTTCTCAGCAGTATATGCCACCTTATACAAAAATTTACCATGTATGAAAACCTTACAACCAAATGCAGTAAGGCAGAAATAGTAAATGCATCCTTTTCAGATTGTAATACAATAAAAATTGCATTCAATAATGGACAACAGAGAGATTAAAAATTAATTGGGAATTAGATAATCTAATACTAAAAAAAAATAGGTCAAAGAACAAATCATAGTTAACAATTGACAATTTCATTAAAGAAAATGACAACATTGAAACAACATACCAAAACTTATGGGATGCAGCCAAAGAGATACTTAGGGGAAATTTTATCTTTAATTTCTTACATCAATAAAATACGGAAAAATCAGATCAATGAATTTGGGCATGCAACTGAAAAAACTAGAAAAAGAACAAATCAAAAATCCCTAATTAAACAACAAATTGGGAATGCTGAAAATCAAAGGAGAGGTTAATAAAACTGAAAATAAGAAAACCATTGAGCTAATAAATAAAACTGGAAGCTGATTTTATGATAAACCAATAAAATAGATAAACCATTGGTTAATTTGATTTTGAAAAAGGAAAGAAGAAAACTAAGTTACTCGTATCAAAAACGAAAAGGGTGAATTCACCACCAATGAAGAGAAAATCAAGACAATTGTTAGGAATTATTTTGCCCAATTACATACCAATAAATTTGACAATCTAAATGAAATGAATGAATATCTACAAAACCACAAACCAGTCTATGTGCTTTTTATTTTTATGAAGCTGTGATTTTTTTTTTCTTCATGCCAGTTCTTTTTCTGGGAGTTCTTATTCTCCACGACTTTATCTTTCTACCAAATTAAATGACAATTCTTTCATGAACAGTCCTCTGATTCATCCTAAGAGGAAATAGTGTTTTCTCTGGCAGTATTCTCATATTCTGCTTATATAACATTCTGCTTATATAAAGTAATTTATACATGTTTTCTGTCCTCTACTAGTCTGCAAGCCCAATGAAGGCAGGTACTATGCCTTTTTAACCCCCACCAGACCTATCTAGAACAAGGATGTGCATAAAATAAGCACTAAAAAAGAAAAAAAAAAGCTAAATGTAAAATATGATAAGATGATAACACCAGAATCAACTAGGAATGGGGAATAACAGCTATGAAATCTATTTACCTTCTGGAGAAGCCGCCTTCATTAACTCATTGTCCTTAGAGCCAGGAAAGATTTGGGTTCAAATTGTATTGATGAAAATAGCTGTATGACCAATTGCATGTTACTTAACCTTTGCACTTCAGTTTCATCATTTGTAAAAATGAGGACAAAAATGTCCATAGTAACTATTTCACAGTGCTATTTTTAGATCAAATGAGATTTCACACACACACACACACACACACACACACACACATCTATTTGTCATCTATCTGTCTGTCTATCTATCTATCTATCTATCTATCTATCTATCTATCTATCTATCTATCTATCTACCTATCTTTCCAAACCTTGAGGTGCTAATTTATAGATGTCAGTTATATCTGTTGTTACTGGTATTAGTATGAGCTTCACAATACCATAACCTCATTCATAGTGCTTAGTTTCCTGTGAAACATAACACAAGGAAATTCTAACCAGTTGTGAAATTTCTATTCCTCTACAATGTCTACGTTGAATTCTTCTTTTCCTTTCTACTGATGAGCTGGACTGGACAAGGAAGGTAGATATCTATAGGACCCACTTTTTCTTGAGTCTTGAGCCTAAAAGAACATTCTCTTGCCACAGAACCTTCGCTACTTTCCTACGAATTTCTATCTTCTGATATCATCTTGTATCTTCTTATTACCCAGGACTAAAGACATCTCCTAAGAAAAAGGCACTCCACCCAGTAAAAATATATACACAATTTGAAAACACCATGAACCTAAAAGTCACAAGCTTAGCCAAGGCACCCAGCCACTCTCCTCCTTTGAGTCTCTCCATATAGCTTTCCATCTCTCTTGCAAAAAATCACCTCCCTCCATGATCTTTACACCTAACAGGGGCAAGAGGAACATGCTTTATTTTGAAAAGGCGTGTTATCCTCCTCTTCCCAGTCATTTAATATCTCTAATGAGTTTAGCAAATTACCTATTGTTCATCCTATTTTAATTTTTTTTAATATAAACTCCTGGAGGACAGAATCCAGATTTTGTTTAAATTTTCATACCCCACTTAATATTTATCATGGTGCCTTGAAATAATAGGGGCTTAGTAAATGAACACTGACGACTGATGACAGCCACATTTCCCTCTATTATGTGTACTTGAAACCTTGTGTGATACTTCCCTGAGGAAGGGTGGTGAGTGGAGCAAGACATACATCTAAAAAGTATTATGAAAATATTATTTTTAAAAAGTAAGCAAGTTTGCTTTGCTTGATTTTACTTTCTTAATACAAGAGAAGATTCTATTGACCTGGTGTACCTGGAGAATAATTTTTTAGATCATCAAAACATTTTTAAAAGAACACAATAGACAAAACAAACTATGTATCACTTCAAATTTTGCAAAGCACAGTATACATTTCATCTCATTCATTCCTCGCAATCTAGTAGTTAGATGCTATTATTATTTCCATTCTATAGATGACAAAACTGAGGTTCAGAAAGGTTGAATGACTTGCCAAGGGTCACCTTGCTAATAAATGTCTGAGGTGGAATTTGAATCCAGCTTTTCCTGCTTTCTAATCTAACTGTCTATCCATTATGCCAGGTTCCTTAATTCATTACAAATCAGATGGCCCTCTTAGTGGGAGATTCAATCTCAGTATAAAGTGACTTTATGGACCTGTAGAATGGACATGTGAATTATTTTAATAAATGGAAATTTTCAGATAAAAATTTATTTTCTTATGTTTATTTGAAGAGAGAATATTTTCATCATTGAAAATGTGGAACATTACATTTTTTTTGATAAAGAATCCACAACTAATTAGAAAGAAAATTAAATTTTCCATTTTTTCTGCAGAAAAAAAAAAACTTTAAAACTACCTTTTCCTCCTGCTATCTCCTAGTACAAATTCCCTTTGCTTTTGTATCCAAGAGGAAAGTGTAAACAACAGGGAAATGCTTGTTAATATACATGTTGCCTTTACCATTTGTCAGCATGTATCATCTTGGAAAAGTCAATTCACTTTGGCTTTCAACAGTTAAAGTGATTCTGATACTTGATACATGAACATACAGTCCCTAATTGACTTACTAACACATCAGTAATTTTTCTTTGACTCTTCAAAACAAGTAATTAAATTTTCTCACTTTCAAATATTGGTTTTGTTCTGAACCTGAATATGTCCTGATCATGTATTTCAAGGGATTGCTGTCTACTGTCACAGAGAAAATTTAATTTTCTTTGATCCACTAACCTAGGTAACATATTTCATCCCATGACTAAGCTTCTATTAACATGCAAATGCTTAGCTTTAGGGGGGGAAAGTATTGGTTGGAATTTTGAATAGAATTTGAATTTATAGTATATTCATTCAATGCAAATTTAGTGAGCACTAAGTATGTGCCAGGCACAATTCTGGACACTTGTATAGACCCATAGAACTGTGTTCTTGCCTGGAAGGGATCTTGGAAATCACACATTTCAGCCCATTTATTTCATAACACCCAAAGTGTTGGATCTCAAGTAGAGAAGACTTGGGTTCAGAATCCATGGGTTCAGGGTCCTGCCTCTGATACTTCCAGGCTGTGTGACCTAAGATAAGTCATATAACTTTTCTGAGTATTCATTTCCTCATTGGTAAATTTGGGATTGGAGTATTTATTTCACAAAGTTGCTCTGAGACTCAAATGTGATAATGTATTAAAATAGATTTTGGAGTCTTTAAAGTGCTATATCAATGTCAGTTATTTCTATTAAAAATGAAAAAACTATAATCCAGAGAGATGAAATAATTAGAAATAGAAATAAGGTTTTTTTGAGTCCTTTTCCTGTAGTCTTTCCTCTATATGACATCACTTTTCTTTAAATTGTTTTTAAGAAGCTCTAACTACAGTGAAGAGATGCTTACCATTATCTAGTTCCATTATTAGGTTGTCAGAAATTAACGAATGAGGGCAGGACCATCATCATTTGGCCAAGTACCACGATGAGACAATTGAAGTGGGTTGGTCCACTGCTTCCTCCTTCTGATTATGCCTAAAGAATGTGTTGTGGCTCTTGCATTTTTGTTTACTTTCAGTTTGAATGTTTGCTTTTAATCTGGATGAATGATTTTTTTCAAGAGAGGGAACTTCCCATGAAAAGGTGTGGGAACTCTCTCCATCAGATACAATTAAGGAACTCTTGCCTGGCAATCTAAGAGAGTTGCTTGAGGCCCATTTAGATGCTGAAGTGATAGTCTCACTCTATGAAGCTAGTATATATTAGGATTTGAAACTAGGTCATAGGATCATAGATTTAGAGAGGGATGGGACTTTAAGGCTATTGGGTTCAATCTCTCCATTTTACAGATAAGGAAACTGAGAAACAAAGAGTTTAAAATAACATGCCCAGAGTCATATAGCTGGGAAATGTATGACATGGGACTTGAACCCAGGTTTTCTTTTTTTTTTTTTTTGCAAGGGGGAAGGCAGGGCAATTGGGGTTAAGGGACTTGCCCAAGGTCACACAGCTAGTAAGTATGTCAAGTGTCTGAGGCCAGATTTGAACTCAGGTACTCCTGACTCCAGGGCTGGTGCTCTACTCACTGTGCCACCTGGCTGCCCCAAACCCAGGTTTTCTGACTCCAAGTCCAAAGCTCTATTCATTACTCAGCTTTTCCTCCTACCCCCTCAGATATATAGTACAATTAGCCTAGAATCAAAGATTGCTAGATGATAAAAGCTAGAAAAGAGTTTAGAGATCATCTAATTCACCCCTTTAATAGGTGGGGAAATTGAGCAGAGAAATGATGCAGTCACGCTGCTAATTAGTGGTTGAGCTTGAATTAAACCTGGCTCTCCTAAATCAGGAGCCATCTGCCCTTGTTAAGCTATACTCCTCTCATTGTTCCTCAAAGATGATATGCTTGTTTCTATTTTCATCCTTCTCCTTATGTTATTATTACCTCTGACTGGAGCTCCCTATCCCTTCCTATCAGCAAAGTCATATTGGAAATCCATGTCCCAAACGGAGACCTCAAAGCTCAATTCAAGGCCTATCTCCCTGAATTATTCCCTGCTAACTAACCATAATGGAATTTTTTTTTCTTTCTCTCTAAATTTTATAGTACTTAATAGTCCCAGTAGTTTAATGTTTACATTACCAAATAGATTGTTCAGCCATTGTGGCCAGAAACCTCCTCTTAGTCTTTTAAATCCTTTCCCCTTTGCTAATAAAATACTTTCCCTTGATAACGTATAGCCTGACAACTATATGAGGATATATACTGAATACAAGAGGAGTATCAAAGTTCAGTAGAAAAAGCTCAAGACCAGGAGGATTTACGTTTAAATCCTGCTTCTTCTGCTCATACATGGAAGAGCTTATGTACCCAGGCCTACAAAGTGACTCATGGGATCTTGGGCAAATCTTGTAACTTCTCTGAACCTTAAATTCCTAATCTATAAAAGGAGGAGTCTGAACTAGATTACTGCAATAGTCTCTTCCAACTTTATATGTCCCTAAAAGAAAAAAAAAACTGTTGCCTTTGTGGTTGACTGTAGGTAAAATTATGATGTTTCTTTTTAGAGTTGGAGATAAACAAATGCTCCCTTAGGGACCCACTCCTTCAGTCATCTTGCCTACTCATAATCTCTACATGCTTTGCTCTATCTTTACCAGATAACACAGCATGCTCGTGGCCATTCCTGTCCATTAAAGTTGGCCTGTTTCACTCTTAAACAAACTGAATTTGCTCAGATTCAAAATTTATTTAAAAGTTGGCAGGGCAACTGAAATCAAATGCTTATGTGATGCCTTGAAACCACAAAGTTTCACTTAAGTGGGTAAAAGAGCCTTTAGAATTATTCCCATGTTGGGGCTACACAATTTAAAAAAAAAAAACCTTAAAACAGAAGCCTCATTGTTCTGCAAACATTTGTATGTAATTGGATCTAATGTAAACCACAGATTATGACATTCTTAGGAGCATGTTTTCTGAAATCTGCAGTCTAATGATAAAATAACTCACATTTCTACTACAATGTTTTAAAGCTTGCTACTCCTGCCAAGATCAATACCAGTTCCATCTGGCCCATACCCTCGGGTTTCATAGGAACCACAGACTTTTCCTCCTACTTGCTCTTGCCTAAACCCTAGGGTTAATGTGACTTCCTCCTGTCCTGAAAAAGTCTTCCATTTGCTGGCAAAGTCCAGGTCCTGATATATGTTTCACCATTGCCTATTTTCAGAACTATTTGTTTGGCCCGTAGGAGGCACCATGCAGTGGCTAGAGACATGGTCTTCAACCTAGGAATTAGGTTCAAGTTACACCTTTGATATACAATGTGTGACCCTAGGCAAGTCTGAAAGTCCTAGGCACTTCTTTAAACCTTCAATTTACAGAAAAAGAATTGACCTTCATTGGTAGAGGACATTTCTTTATCTGGGAGTAGGGTATACCAAGGAATCACAGGGCTAACAATCTATCCTTTAAGATTTGTAGAGTACAGCCAGGTGGCACAATGGATAGAAACCAAGCCCAAAAGTCATCTTCCTGAGTTCAATCTGGCCTCAGACACTTACTAGCTCTGTGACTCTGGGCATGTCTCTTAAGCCTGTTTGCTTCTGCTCTTCATCTATAAAAGTGAACTGGAAAAGGAAATAGCAAACCGCTCCTAGTATCTTTGCCAAGAAAGCTCCCAACGGGTTTGTAAAGAGTAGGACATGACTGAACAACAACACAAAACATTCCTTACAACAGCACTGAGAGGTAGATAAAGCAATCATTATTATCCTCCTTTTAAAGATGAGGAAACCAAAATTTATGACAAGTTTAATGACTGGACTATGGCCACATGGCTAACATAATCTAACTCAGATTCCAAACCCACATCTTGCAGACACCAAGTCAAGCACTCTGTTCAGTGTTCCACCCACTATGGAAAAATACAAACCACTTTACTTCCTCTTGTGATATTCTGCAATATTTCAAATCCCTAAGGTACCAATATTGCTAAGTTATTTTTTTTAAGCCTCCCTGTTGTCAATGTTGATCATTCTGACAAATGATACCAACCATAGGACTTATGAGTCACTGCTTTTATACTCAATGACTTGGGGAGGGATGGGATAATAGAGAGCAAATTTATAAAAAATTTCTTTATGAAACATGAAAAATTGCCTAATTACTACATCAAATAACAGTATAAATCACTCAAATGTTCCTTGCATAAAGTCTTTTTTTTAATTAATCAAAGTGGAAGCTGACATATTGAGAATGTAATGATACAAAAGAATGAAGAAAATGGCTTAATAAGGATATCAAAAGTGGGATGAGAACAATTCGTACATACTACCCAGAGTTCTGGCCCTGACAATGGCACTAAGGGATAATGAGGGAACATAATAATTGCCCTTTATAATTTGATTCTGAAAGGTCAGGGCCCTCTGTCCAAATTATTTAATACCTATTTGTCATTGATTAATTTACTTAACCCTTTCTTGAATTCATTTATATTTTAGGCTCATTATATCCTGAAGCAGGCAATGGGTTACATTAGATAGAACACTAGCAATTTGCAGTCAGGAAAACCTAGGTTTAAGTTCTGCTGTGACAATCATTAGCTGTGAATCTTGGACCAATCACTTAACCTCTCTAATTCTCTGGCAACTCTTTAGAAGAATTAAATATAACTGACAGGTTTGAGGGGGGTGGGGTGTGATGGTGGGGCAGGAAAGTGAGAATTTTTATACCAAAAGGTCCCCGAGCTATACAAATTACAGATCCTTCAGGCATTATCACTTAGAAGTAACAAGTACCCTAAGTTTCATGGCATGGTTATATTACAAAAGCAATAACGACAACAAAAAGAAACAAACAAAAAAACCAACCTGGTTTTATTGTGAGTAAACCTATGCTTAAAATCCAGTGCCAGAACTTATATCTTGTAGGATTTAGGGCAAGCCAACTGTGCCTCAGTTTCTTTGATCACAAAATGTAAGGGTTACACCAGATGATCTCTGCTTTCTCTTTTTGATTCCAAATCTTATGATCCTTCTTCGTTTTGTCTGCCCTTAAAAAAAAAAAAACTCTAATCTTCAAGGCATGTCTTCTTATTTCAGTATTCTGGGATTTGATAAACAGTCCAAATCATCAACAATATTGAGCATAGTGAAGAAAATAGTGGACACAGGCCCTGCCATTAAGCTGTGAGACTCTGTTTTAAGATTGGACCTGATGGTCTTAAGACCACCGTGATGGTTTCCCCTTAAGGGAAACTGTAGCTTATTGAATATATGCCTGGAAACCATTGTTATAAGATTAGGCCTGGTGGTCTTGATGCCATCATCATGACCTCCCCTTAAAAGAGGCTGTAAGATTATAGAACATACTCATTCATAGAAAAATACTGACAATATTTTTGGAAAGTTGGTGCAGTTGTATCACCCAAATAACATTTTGTCTACCACCAGCTTATTTTTCTCTTTCATGTGCAACATCCCAAAATAATGTTTTGTCTACCACCAGCTTATTTTTTCCTGATACCAAACCTCCAAAATAATATTTTGCTCTTACCCCCAATATGCAAATTGGCCATCTCTGGCAGCGGGGGGGGGGGGGGTTGCCCAAAATCAAAGTATAAGAACTCCACTCTTAGAAGAGCACTTTGGAGGACAACTTCCCACTGGAGCACTTGTTCCCTGCTGAATGGACCTGTATCTCTGTGCTCCCCAATGCAACACTGCCCTTCAGTTAAACTCTGTTAGTTTGCATGTCTGAGTTGTATATCAAGACCTCTTTTCTCTCTCCCCCATTGCTTGCAATAAAGCTTTGCATTGAACTGATTCCCATTATCTTACATGTTATTCTCAGCATCCAAACTCATCAATGGGTTATTTTCCCTGATGTTTCTGGCTGGGCCACAAGCCTCTCCTTAGACATAAACTGGGTACACAAACAAGGATTTAATCCATTGACAGTTGTGCCTACACAGCAGAAGTATGACACTGTGAGCTAATCATAGAAAACAAAGGCCAATAGGGGAACCCCACCTCCCAGGAGGGACTCTCTTATGCCAGAGGACTGTCACAAAATAGACTCTCAGATTTCTCTAGCCAGAGAAGCTATCATCATGATGGCCATTGCCGGACACAACCTCTTTGCTGGCTATGTTCTCTGTTTTTCTTCACCAGCTGTTGCCCTGCTCCAGCTGGTTTGCAACCCCTGGAGTTCGGATCACCATCCTATCCACTGGAGGTTGTTGGGGATAGACATAATATGCCTCTCCCCTGTACAGAAGAAGCTATAGCTCCTTCAATTCCCTCCTTTCTGTTTGGAGCAGTACGATTCTTTGGGTAAGGTCAAGAGTTTGTTTACCTTAGTATCTTACAATCCCTTTTATGTTTGTACAGGATATTAGGAGACCCTTAAAAATAGCCAGAGTTAATGATCAGTTGAAGGGGATGTGGTAAAGAGCAGCATCTGGTATGAAATAGCAAAAAGAGATGCTTTGCGGGGAAAATAAGAAGGTAACATCCCTGATGGAAAGCAACAGAAAGCAATGGCTGGCAAAGAGTGGAATGGTGAAAATCAGCAGACAGCTTGGTAGCTTTGCAGAGTAGAAGGTATGACTTGTTCCCCTATGAATATTCTCCAATCATATGTGTCCTTTGTGTGCATTATCTATAAGCATTTACAGATCTATAAGCATTTATAGATCTATAAGCATTTATAGATCTATAAGCATCTATAAGCATATAGGCTCTAGGTTCCAAGGACATAATAAATAAAATGAATCCCTCACATGTGGTTGTATTCATGTTCTTCATAAATGCTATAAAGTTCCAGCATTCCTGCTGAGGAAGTATGGACATGTGGGAGAGTAAGTTTAATATTTACAGAAAGAGATATCCTGTGATTAATTACATTGCTACCTAGTTAAATGACCTTGTTATGAAATTTGTGTCCTGGTAAAAATGGAACACAGTAGTTGGAGTTCATGAACTATGGTCAGGAAAAGATTCTCAACTACATTATACCTAGAACTACACATAGTTCACAGAGTTGGAGGTAAAGGTGGTGGGGGGTTGGGGGCAGCAGAGATGGAATGGAGAAAGAGTTCAAGCTACAATACTATGAAGCAGTTCAATTTCTGTGCTTTAGATCGGAGAGGGGAAGGGGAGAGACACTAAAGAGGAGGAGGAAGCTGCTGAAGAGTCATCGTTTAGGTATATATGCTAGTTGTAAAGGAAAATGTTGTGTTTGACTGCATAGGAAAAAAAAAATTACCCAATTTTATTGCCCACATGAGCCCAACCTAACCAGGCAGATAGATAGTATTGTTGATTCTGGTACTGTGCCTGCAGAAAGGAAGGTCTGAGTTCAAATTCAGCCTTAGACATTTAATAGATAGCTGTGAGATCCTGGACAAGTAACCCTACCTTACAGGATTGTTGTGAAGATCAAATTAAACGGTATTTGTAAAGTTCTTAGCACAGTTCCTACTATGTTCCACTCTGCTAAGAAGTTACGTAGGCCTTACTATATGTCAGATACTGTGCAAAGCACTAATTATAAAGATCTCATTTAAGAAGAGAAATCATGGAAAATTGCCTTCTGCAAGCAGCGAAGAGTCACTTGGGAACAATAGCAGGGAACAGCACAGGGAGGACCTTTCAGATATTCTACTGGGATAAGGAAGTACAAGGAAGCATTCCCCCATCCCCTATATGGTAGCTTCCTACTTTACCTAATTATTTTTGATATTGTATTGGCAATCAAAATGGGCTCTTAGCACTTAATTCAACCAAGTGCCCTTGAAGAGTTTGGCCTTTATTTCCTTGATTAAATTAGGAATGCTTGATGACCTCCTTGCCTCAGGGGAAAGCCTAGTTTACATGGGTTTGAGTGACATGTTTGTGACATCAGAGGCTTTTAGACCATGTGGTTTTAAGTCACATTTTTGTGACTCACCCTTGACCCTGAAAAAGACATAAAACCAGGGGGTGGCTTTCTTTTTTCAGAGCTCTGACCCACAGCAGAAATACTGTGTGACTCTGGGCCAGCCGTTGTCAAGCTCCCGGCTGAACTCAGATGTTGGTGAGTTCCAAGTGCTGGTTGTGGTTTCCCAGGGGCCCAGAGCAGGAGACAATCTCTTCTTCCCAGGGCTTAAGCTGATAAGCTTGGCCTTGGAGGACTGTGCTGAAAGGGAGAATGTCCTGAGATTATATCATATATGGAGTTTTGAAACAGGAGTGGAGAATGGACTTGGAGACTTGGAGAATGGCCCTCCTACAGATTTGGCAGGAGGGGCTGGTGAGGAGAAAGAAGAAGCAGACAGTGGCTGCCGAAATATTGATCCAGAGACAGCAGGAGACTGCCTGCATGGGAACTTTGGAAAGCTGAAAGCCCTAAGCTGCCTTGGGGCTGACTTTGGAGAGAGGATGGAAGTGGTGGAGAATTGCTTACATTCCAGGAGAAGCCAGGTGAGGCCAGCTAGAGTGGGAACCCAGGGGCTTCAGCCCTGGGGCGAGATGGAAACTTTGCAGCAAGACACTGAGTCTGCCTTTTTGGTCCCTTCAGCTTGGGCTGCTTAGGATCCAGGAGGGAGGCATGGATTTGTTTTTGTTGGGGTGAGGGAGGTGCCTTGGACCCCCCAGGGATCCCGTCCCATTG
>CM053627.1:66848475-66959512 GCA_028646595.1 Phalanger gymnotis | reverse complement strand
TTTTCATTCCTTTGGTTCTGTTTTATAATATCTTGATTTCTCATAAAGTTACTAGGTTCCTCTTGCTCCAATCTAATTTTTAAGGTAGTATTTTCTTCAGTGGTCTTTTGGACCTCCTTTTCCATTTGGGTGATTCTGCCTTTCAAGGCATTCTTTTCATTGCCTTTTTGGAGCTCTTTTGCCATTTGAGTTAGTCTATTTTTTTAAGGTGTTGCTTTCTTCAGTATTTTTTTCAGTATTTTTTTGGGTCTCCTTTAGCAAGTCTTTGACTTGTTTTTCATGGTGTTCTCATATCATTCTCATTTCTCTTCCCAATTTTTCCTCCACTTCTCTAACTTTCTTTTCCAAATCCTTTTTGAGCTCTTCCATGACCTCAGACCAATTTATGTTTTTCTTGGAGGCTTTTGATGTAGGCTCTTTGACTTTGTTGACTTCTTCTGGCTGTATGTTTTGGTCTTCTTTGTCACCAAAGAAAGATTCCAAAGTCTGAGTCTGGTTTCACTGCCAGGCCAGGTTCCCAGCCAACTTCAATGACCCTTGAGTTTTTTTGCTGGGGTATGACTGGTTGTAGAGTATAGAGTACTTTGTCCCAAGCTTGAGGGGCTGCACTGTTGTTTTCAGAGCTATTTCTACACAGCAACCTCTGCCACATCAGTGCTCCCCCTCCCCCAAGAACTGCCAACTGGACCAGACTCTTATCTAAACTGGGTCTGCACTGTCACTCTGATCCACCACTTAATTCCTCCCACCAGGTGGCCCTGGGGCTAGAAGCAGCTGCAGCTGTAGCTCTGTAAGCAGCCTCAGAGCTGCATCACCTCTGCTGTCCCTTGAGTGGGGGCCAAATCACAAACTCCTTTCACTCTGTGCCCCGCAGCTTTTCCCATTAACTTCCTCTGTTGTCTTTGATGTTTGTAGATTGAGAAGTCTGGTAACTGGCACAGCGGACTGATTCAGGGAGCTAGGGCCTGTTCTGCCTGGCTCCTGGTCTGGTTGGTCCCGGCGTGGCTCACACTGGGCTCTGCTCCACTCCGCTCCCAGTTCTGTGTGATAAACTTTACCCTGTGACCATCCAGGCTGTCCTGGGCTGGAGCCCTGCTTCCCTCTGCTATTTCATGGGTTCTGCAGTTCTAGAATTTGTTCAGAGACATTCTTTATAGGTGTTTGGAGGGACCTGGCGGGGAGCACAAGCAAGTCCCTGCTTTCCAGCCATCATCTTGGCTCCACCCCCACTTCAGCATTTCTTATAGGGTTGCAACCTACAGTTTAAGAAACACTGATCTAGAAGTAGAAGTGTGAAATCCCTTCTGATTCTGAGATGATACCTAAAGTGTCAAAAGAAAGAAAAATTCAAAGACCTTAAACATAAACAAACCAACAAGGAAGATATCAATAACAGAAAGAAATATGGCCTCCAGATGAACTAAAAGAGTCCAGCCATGTAAGAATAAATATTGCAAGACAAAGGAAAGTGGATCAACACTTGATGAGGCAGAACAAACCCTAGGGATTCCAAAGAATGAATCAAACATTAGCAGAATGTTCCTGAATGGTTTAAAAGAGAAATAAAAATTTTGAAAAAATGTATGGCCTACACAGCAGAAAAAATCAGCAGAACAGATAAACTTGAATCCATTGTGGCAAGTGTCATCAAAAAAGCAAAAGAGAGAATAACTGACTGGGAATGTAAATACACAGAAGTAAAGGACATTTTGAAAGAAGAAAAACAAAAAGCAAAAATATTAAAAGATAACATAAAAGCAAAATATGTTGGTTTTGAATGCAGGGTGCAGGTCTCCCAGAAGAATATACATTGCAAAAACCTGAAATAATTGCTAGCATTTTAGCACACACTTGTGCTAGACATTGTGCTAAGAACTTTATGGATATTATCTTACTTGATTATCAAAACAACTCTAGGAGGTAGATGCTATTATTATCCTCACTTTTCAGTTGAAGAAAATGAGGCAAACAGAGGGTTAAGTGACTGGCCCAAAGCTCAGATGTCTAAGGCCATATGTGAATTCAAGTCGTCCTGACTCCAGCATTTTATCCACCATGCCACCAGATGCTTCAGTCTCTTAGTGCAAGAAATAAGACTAGTAAACAGCTTGAACTACTTCTGAACATGGAAAATAAAGTGCCAATCCAAAGAATCTACAGATCACCTGCAAAACAAACAAACATAAATAAGAACAAACAAATAAAACATTATGCTACAAACCTCTAGACATATAGTGGCTAAATTTAACAATTCAAAAGACAAATTCTAAAGTGACCACAAGTAGCTTTAAACATAAAAGAGAGGAAATTTGAAAAAACTACCCAAAAAACTACAAAAAAAACTACCCCTTACCCATCTAAAGCCACAGAAGGTAAAGAAAGATATTTTCCAAAGAGACGACAAGTTCAGGATATAACTCAAAGTCACATATCCTGTGAATCTAAGCCTAACCATTAACTAAAATGATTGGACATTCAATTTAAAAAGAGCTATCTGGAGTTTTAGTCGAAAGAAATGCAGACATGCATGTGTTACTTGTTTTGCAAACACCCTAGACAATGGAAACATAGAAACCAAGGACAACAACAAAATTACGGAGACTATGAAGAGATTTATTTCTAAGAGAACAGAAAGTAATAAGGGGAGAGGAGACATTAGATAGAGAAGTCAAGGTGGAAAAATGGGTCTGGAACATCATGGACTAAGCCTCACATCCACCCTACTTACAGGTGAGTCAATGACTACAGGATAAATTACAGAACAGGAGGACACTTAAAAGGGAGGAGGGAAGGAAGCAGATGGAAGGGAATATTTGATGGACCCTAATCAAGTAAAAAGTCAATGACAAAGTGAAAATAACTCCTGTAGTCTCTGAAGACAAAGAGAATCTCAAGGGAATATGGGGAAGGAGGCAAAGAGAGGCAATGAAACGTGGAGCTAGAAGGACAGAGAAGGGAGAAATCTTATTTCTGAAGTGGGACCAAGAACCACTGATGAATGCTCCTATGGGAGAAGAGAAATATTCTATGAAGGAAGATGGGGACCTTACAATGGGTATAATCTGCAGGAATTTGGTGCTTAGAAAGATCACTTATCTTGACTCAAGATAAGAGATAGAATCCCTGAGGGTAACTGACATCCAGAAGACTTGGGGGGTTGACCCAGGGAGGAAATTTCATGATTAAAAAAAGGAGGAGGAGGGGGATGGTGAAAAAAATGACATGAACATTTTTTCGTAAATTTAAATTCATTCTGGCCTTTGTGACATTCTTGCAGGTCTGTGACACTTATTTATATTCTTTAGCACAGATGTTCTACAAAGCCTTTCCTTCATTCTCAACAACAACAACAAAAATCTAATTTCCTTCTCTGGAAATTTAATATCATATCTATTTTACAAAGAAAAAGGTCATCTACTTTCATGGAGTAATATCTCTAACTTGTGGCCTTGTGGGGTACTGCTAGTAAAAACCAGTGAAGCCATATTACTTTTTTTTTTTTATTTTGCAAGAAGGTACAAATGCTAGTTCTTGGTAGCTCTCCCTTCATTTCAGCTGAGGGCCAGATGGAAATGTCAGGCTGGAGATTTTTCAACCCTGTGATACTAGATTCAGAGAGTTCAGAGAGTTCCTTTTAACTTGCTTATAAACCATAGAGAATCTGACTATTAGCTGGGTTTTGGGCTCTGGTTTTTGAGGCCTGAGAAGATGCAACTCTAGAAATATGCTGAGAGTTACAAAATCCTAACAACAACAAAATTGGATGGCCTTGCTATCCCACAGCATGTGATTTATTATTGAATTAAGCAGGAAATGGAGGAAACAAATGAAATTACCCAAGCAGGATGAAATACTTTAAAAACATAAGTAAGAAATGGTTTTTAAGTACTGCACTGCTGTAGTACCTAACTGAACAAGAAATTACTATATCACTCTTAAAAACAGTAATTTACAAAAAAATAATTTATGGAAAACCTGCTGTCTAGATCACATGCCTTTGGTACAGAATTTCACGGTTTTAAAGAAGAATATAAGGATTCAATCAAGAATTTTGTCTCACTGTTTATTTCACGCCCCAGTTTTCTTAGCCAGGTTTATAATAAAGAAAATCACTTACATGTTTATATAAATTAGGAAGGGGCAAGAAACATTTTTTTTCTTACCTAGGGATCCATTTCTGTCCCTTTTCAAAGAAATTCTTCATTATATACCTAATCTAACCAAATAGCAAATATTAGGTCAAATACTGGACCTAGTCAATACCATCCTCTTTAAAATAGAGATGAATAATTCATTAAGAGAGTAATAACCTTGATTTAGAACATGTCTGGGGATTAATGACAGGCTTGGGTTTATGGCCCCTCCATCAGCTCTGCTCTTGGTAATCAGCTTCTTTCTGCCTCATATAAATCACCCAGAATTAATTGCTTAGATGTATCTCTGAATTTATGAATATCAACAAAGCAAAGTTACTCTACTGTCTTAACTGGATTTGGGTTTTAATTTCAAAAGGCTTGTGCCATCTAGTTTGCAAACTTAAATTAGATTTCTGCTGGGGAGAGAAAAAAAAAACAACAGTAGAGAGACTCTTTCTAGAAGGTATAGTACAATTTCATGACTTAAGGTGTTAATAGAAATGGTAGATTACTTATATCTGTCTTTATCTGAAATGTTAAGAGATATAACGGCAGGAGGACTTGAATGTGAACATCATATTTCTGCTTTTATTTTGATTCCTCTGCAGACTGACATTTTCTACTTAATTATATGAGTTAAAAAAGAAAAAAAAAGAGGCTTATGTTGATATGCTTTCTCTTTTCCAGAGGAATTGGGCTCCTCCTTGCATATTAACTAATGTGAATGATATTTCTAGGGAGTTGAGAGCTAGTGTAGAAAATGCTTTATTATATTGTTCAGAAAACTTATTATTATACTATTTAAATTTAACTTTATATGATTAGAAATGGTTTGAATACAGAATACAACCCTGATTTCAGTAGCTCTCAGGAATGCCAGAGATGGTGCCAAGCAAATTTGGGTTCCACTGGTCTTAGGTTCACTCAAAACATTTATGTTTTGGGTCCACTCACCCAAGTCTTATTTTGAGTCCACCCAGGCTTGTGTTTTGAAGTCTCCTTCTGTTTTGGCTTTGCCTAAATTTTATTGATTATTTGTATTTACTGATATCCATCTCTCAATATACCTTGCTTTCAAGATGCCCTCTCTGGCGATTTGTGTACAGGTACTCTTGTCTAAATCCTATACATAACATAAACCTCCCAGACTCTAGACTGGAAGGAGCCATCGTCTTTCTGGCTTCCTGTCCTCTACCAAAAGATCTAACGAATTTCTTTCTAAAACTCTTTCAGATCTTGGGGGCCTTTCTTATGACTAACACTAGTGTCTCAACTAAGGTGATCAACCCACCCTGACCATTTTAAAATGGGTCTATAAGCAGATGTTAGGGCAGCTAGGTGGCACAGTGGATAGAATGCAAGGCCTAGAGTTCAGAAGACGTCTTCCTGAGCTCAAATCTGGCATCAGACATTTACTAGCTGTATGACCCTAGGCCAGTCACTGTTTGCCTCAGTTTCCTCATCTATAAAATGAGCTGGAGAAGGAAATGGCAAACCACTCAAGTATCTTTGCCAAGAAAATCCCAAATGGGAGTCATGAAGAGTCAGATATGACAGAAAGATGCCTGAATAAGAACAACAATCAGACATTATCATAGTTGTTTCCTTAAAACAATTAATACATGATCATAGATTACTGAATCTCAGAGCTGGAAGAGAACTCAAAAATTATCTAGTCAAAACTGTCATTTTACAAATATGGAAAATGAAGCCCTGAATGGGGAAGCAACTTCCCTAAAAAGGTAAAGTTAGAAAGTTTAGAGGGACAACTTGGCCTATATCCCAAAGAAATCACAGAAAAAGAAAAAGAAAAAGGGAAAGGACTTATACACATACACACATACATAAGTATAAATATATATAGAGAGAGATATGTACACATATACATATATAAATTCATAAATATATAATTGGTTTGTTGTAGCAAAGAACTGTAATCAAAGGTTGTATCTACCAATTGGTAAATGGCTGAACAAGCTATGGTATGTGTATGGGATGTTATTGTATTGTAAGACATGATGTATGGGATGGTTTCAGAGAAACCAGGGAAGACTTGTATGAACTGCTCCAGAGAGAAATGAGCAGAGCCAGGAGAATAATTTATAAAACAACAATATGTGAAAACAATCAACTTTGAAAGATTTAAGAACTCTGATTGGCACAGTGACACCTTTGGAATGTTGATGAAGCCTGTTACCTACTTCCTGGTGGAAACACGGAGGACTGTGGGTAAAAACTGAGACATATATTTTTTGGACTATATATATATATTCATTACCAGGGTTTTGTTATTCTATTTCCTTTTTCATTGCGGGATAGGGAGGGGGAACTGAGGAGAATATAAATTTATTTTAATTGAAAAGAAATTTTAAGAACTATTTGGGCAGGGCCAAATTTCTGTGGGTGTTGAATGTCAGCACATTTGGATTTGATTTGATAGTAGCATCAAGGTCATACATGCCACTATTGATAGATCATGGTTTACAAAGCATGAAACTGACTTAATGCTTCTCAGTTAAGAGATCATAGCAAGCTAGGAACTTCTTTCTGGCTTATGCCAGACCAGTGTGATCAAAATATTTATATTTCAGCAATGGGTCATACTTCTCTTCCCACGCCCTGCAAATACAGGATTGCTTCACTTTTTTTTTTTAAAAGATAAACTTAGCTTTAATCACAGGCTAAAAAATTTGTTATGGGGGCAGCTAGGTGGCACAGTGAGTAGAGCACTGGCCCTGGAGTCAGGAGGACCTGAGTTCAAATCCGGCCTCAGACACTTGATACACTTACTAGCTGTGTGACCTTGGGCAAGTCACTTAACCCCAACTGCCTTACCTTCCCCCCCTGCAAAAAAAAAAAATGTTATGAAATTTGTTGGAAATGGTTTGAAAGCAGGTCAAATCTTGGACAAGTTGTGATTACTTCATATGTTGAAGTAATAATATAGAACATGCTAGAATTGTTGCCAGAGGATTTAGATTTTGACTTTGGAAAATTCACCTAAATTCTCTGAGCCTCAATTTCCTCATTCTCCAATTTCCTCAACCTCTTTGAACATGATTATGCAGCATCATTCCAATAGTAAGGCCTTTAAGCACTTAGCCTAAGGCCTATAAGCAATTAATTCATTAAGATATGTTTTTATCTAGTCAGGGCATCAAGGCTAAACTAGAGTGGGATGATTTTGACACTATTTTTATTCTTGCAAGGCAAGGACAACACATATAGAAAGGCAATATGATAAAGTGTCCATCAGTCAATAAACATTTATTAAGTGTCTACTATATGCCAGGCACTATGCTAAGTGCTGGATATATGAAGAAATACAAAAGATAGTCAGTGCTCTCAAGGAGCTCAGAGTCTAATGGGGGAGACAACATGCTACTTTATACAAATAAGCTGTATAGAGTGTAAATATACAAATGTGACTATGAAAACTGGAAAAACTGGATCAGGCTCCCCTCAGGTAGGTAATGGAGTGTGATTCCAGGTGAATTACTTAACCTCTTTGTGCTCAGTTTCCTCATTTGTAAAATGAGGGGTGGCAAAGACCCCAGCTACTGGGGCAAGGACTCACTATTTGACAAAAACTAGAAAAAACTCTGGCAGAAACTAGCTATAGACCAACATGTTACACCATCTACCAAGACAAGTTCCAAATGGGTACATGACTTAGACATAAAGGGTGACATCATAAGCAAATTAGAGTAGCGTGGAAGAAACTATCAGATATATGGATAGGGGAAGAATTCATGACCAAACGAGATAGAGAGGTTCACAGGAGACAAAATGGGGTTCAGGTAGAAAAAGATTCTGAGGCAACACTTCTTTGTTGAAATATTAGTTGAGCTCATGAGGATGTCACTGGAGTGGCTTTTGATTCTATTCTTGTATCTTTATAATTTCATTGATTTCATTCAAAAATAAACCACTTTCAGTTACATTTGGCAAATCCAATAGTCTGTATCTGTTGTAAATGAACCAGCATTTACATATTATTTCATATGTGCCTAGGGAACATGCCAAGTACTGAAGGACATACAAAAATAAAAAAGCAAAAATAGTACACGCCTTCAAGATGTTTACATTTTAGTAGCGGCAGCAACACTTACATAAAAATACAAAATAGATACAGAGTAGATGGAAAATAAACTTTGCTAAGGCAGTAGCAGCTAGAATTCCCTAAAGGCCACAGTCAACAAATATTTATTAAGTACTACCTGTGTGTCAGGTACTATGCTAAGGGCTAGAGATAAAAGTGAGGCTAAAAAAAAGCCCCTATAGCTTCTTCCTTCAAAGAGCTTAGATTCCAATGGAATAATAGCTAGTATTTATATAGCAATTTAAGATTTGCAAAGCTCTACAAATATCTTATTTGATCACTAAAACTACCCTATATGATAGCATTTTACAGATAAGGAAACTAAACTAAGACTGAGAGAGATTAAGTAATTTGCCCAGGGTCACAGCTAGTAAATGTCTGAGTTTGGACTCTAACTCAGGTTTTCATTATTCCAAGTCCAGAGCTCTCTAATCCAATATGGCAGCCCGCTGCTTTCTAATAGAGGTGTCACTTAAGCTGTGTCTTGAAGGAAATCAAGCATTCCGAAAGAAGGAGATAGGAAGGGAGATCATTGTAGACAAAGGCGCAGAGAAAGAAAGTGTTGTTTGGGAGGAACGAGTAGACTAGTGGCTGTATTGGAAAGTGTGTAGAGGTAATATGTACAAAAATTAGACATGCAAATTAAAGCGACTTTGAAGCTCCAGACGTCACACCTTTCAGACAAGCAGAGATGACAAAAGATGAAAAATAACAAATGTTGGAGAAGCTACAGTGGAGCTATGGAAAAAAAAAATAGGTGCACTGTTGGTGGAGCTGTGAATTAGGTTAGCCATATTGGAACTATGCCTAGAAAGTTACCTAGGTATACATACCTTTTGACCCAACTATACCATTACTAGGCCTATATGCCCTGCAAAAAATAAAAAATATGAAGGAGAAAAGGTATATGTGCATGTGTGTGTATCTGTGTGCATGTGTGTGTGTGTGTGTATCCTGATTTTTGTGGAGATTGATTACTCAATGTGTTGATGCCTCACATTTGTGTGAGGGGTGGAGTTGGTGAGAGCTGGAGAGAAGACAGATCTGGTCTTCTGCCTTCCAACTTGGAGACAGACTGCATCATTCCAAACTCTTTTCAGGTCTGGAATGGGAGAGAAAGTCTCTGACAAAAAGCCAACAGGTAGAGTAGCTGACAGTCTCTATCATGTCCCTATGCCCTGTTTGTTACACTAGAGACTTTGGGGAATTTTCCCTTTTGATGATATCTGGGACTCTCTCTTAGTTGAACAACTACTGTGGACATTGTGATGGCAATTAAAACAGGGAGGAATGGAAAATCTGTCTTCCTAAAGTGAGAATCCATTGGAGATTAGAAAACAAAATTTTACTGGACACAGTCAACATGGTTTTGTGACTTCCTTCAAATTCAGTTAGTAGCACAAGTAAAAGTGAAGCAGACTGATGGTGGGAATAATTCGGGGTTGTAATTTGGAAAGCAATATGTTGACTTTAATGGGTTCACCAATGGGTCAAGTATAGGAAAGGAGGAAAATGTAACTAGGAGAGGGATAAGGCCCTGGGGACATTCAAGGTGAGGGGTTAGAGGTTTCAGTGAGGATGAAGAATAGGTTTGGGTGGAGTAAGGCATAGAGACAGAAAGATAAAAGATTATGATTGGCCGAATGAATTTCAAAGTTCTTGAATATGGAAGTTGAACACCAGAGAGTGATAGAAGGGAGAAATTTGTGGCTTCAGTTGTGAAAAGTGAAGTAGAAGTTGAGGAGATGGAGGACAAGGGAGGTTGAGATATGTTGAAGTCCCCTAGTATGAGGGCAGAAGTAGAAAAAAGGGAAAAACACACTGTGAACAAGGCTGTTAATTTATTTAAAAGGGAGAAATAATGTCTTGGGGATTGGTAGATAAGGACTACCAGGCAATAAGTTTAGATAGCATGAACTTCAAAAAAGAAGATGCTGAGTAATGGTGGTAGAGGAAAAGTCTAGAAGTGGTGATAGTGAATTAGAAGTGTTTTGTTTTCTCCATTGGGGCCATTGATTTGAGGTTGGGGTTTGAGAGAAAAAAATGCAAACAATACTAGAAGGGATGGCTGAGCAGGAAGGTCTTAGGGAAGGAAAAAAAAATAGGAAGGCCTAGAGGGCAGAAGTTTGAAGTGAAAGGAATTTTGTTAATTATGGTACAGGAGTTACAGAGGGCACTGGGGACAGTGAAATGAGTCTGTTTTTTCCCTAAGGATATTTATTAATTTTTTTTCTCCTTTTGTGTATGGAACAGTTGATGTGTTATCGATTCTTATCATTTCTATCTTCACAACATTTTTGTGTCCCCTTCCCTCCATTCACAGAGCAGCCAGGCTAGTCCAGGTCTACATTAACTCTTATGTAGACTACTGCAATAGTCTTCCAATTGATCTCTCTGCATCATCTGTCTTGACTTCTTCAATCTATCCTCCCTTTGCTGCTAAAGTGATTATATTACTCCCCTCCTCGATATAAACTCTGGTGACTCCCTATTAACTCCAAGATTAAATCTAACATTCTTTGATTGACAATTAGAGCTCTTTACAACATTCCTACATTTCCACCCATATTACCTTCCCTCCATCCACACTTTGATCTGGTAATGCTGGTCTATTTGATGTTTCTCACATGGAAATTCAGTCTCTCATCCCTGTGTCTTTGCACTGGCTGGAATGCTCTTCTCAATTTTGCCTCTTAGAATACCTGTTTTCCTTCAGGACCCAGCTCAAATCTTTGCTTCTATAGGAGGCCTTTCCCAGCTACACTTTCCCTTCCGAGACTACCTTTCATTCTTTGTTTTTGTTCCCCTAATGACTAACCTAAAATGTAGTAGGTGCTTAATTACTTTTTGACTAATTATTCTGTATATATTTTATATGTACTAATTTATTTTCATATTGTTTCTCCTCTTAGAACATGAGCTTCTTGAAGGGAAGGACTATCTGGCACATCCTATTCAAATTTGCCACAGTCTGGGCCACTCCTAGTTGATATAGACAGCATATAAGAAATCTGTTACCTCCACAGCAAGGTGTATTGAGTCTCTCCTATAACTATCTGGAATTTGCTTATCTGCATGCATAACATATTTCTTTAATAAAGTTTAAGCTCACTGAAGGAAAGATGGTTCTTTTCCTCTATGTCAACAACCTAACACTAGTGCCTTGCTTAATAAATGCTCAATTAATTGAATTTAATTGATGAAGGAATCAAGTGTTACTGAAGTAGACTGGAAATGTTCCAATGTCAATGACCAAAGCAAGCTAAGTTGGGGTGCAGGGAATCTCATTTAGGAGGCATCAAATAAGAAAGCATGGAAACAATACTTCTCTTTAGTGGACAGGTTTTAAAAATTTCTTAAATAGCAATTTACAAACTGATCAACAAGCATTTATTAAGTACTTTTGGTTTACAATGTACTAAGTATTATGTTAAGACATAACTATACAAAAAGAGGCAAAAAAAATATTGATGCCTGCCTGCAAGATCACATTCTAATGAGGGGGAAAAACATGCAAACGACTATGTACATACAAGTTATATACAGAAGTACATGAGGTAGAGGACCTGGAAAGGTCTTCTGAAGAGGATGGGATCAGGACTGTCTCTTTTTGGTCAGTTTTATTACTACATTACATAAATTTATAAATTGCTCCCATTTCAAGAGAGGTCTTTGGTAACAAAATAAAACAGAAAATTAAAACTAACAATACAATGACCTCATCTAAAAGTGCAGGCATCATTTCATGTCTCTAGTACCTCCTTCCTATTAAAAAAATCAACACAATCTATTTCCTTTCTCCTACTCCCAGTCCATTAAACATAAAATAAAAAACAAATTTCTTGTAACAAATATGGCTAGCCAAACAAATCTCCCTAATGACAGTACACAAAATTATGTATGTTCAATTCTCCATTCCAAATCCATTACCTCTCTATAATGGGTAGCATGTGTTTATCTTGGGCCTCTTTTGAAGGAAGCCAGGGAAGCCAATAGGTAGAGATGAGGAGGGGCAACATGCCAAGCATGGGGGACAGCCAGGGAAAAGACTCAGGTACTGGAAGTGGAAGGTCATGTTCAAGGAACAAGAAAAATGCCCTTTTGGTTTTTATCTCTAATCAATGAATGTAAGAAAAAACATTTATTAAGGGCTTACTATATACCAGGCACTGAAGTGAGTACTGGGGTGGGGGTGGGGGGTTTGTGTGTGAAAATACAAAAGCTGGATAGTTCTCACCTTCAAAGAACTTATATTCTGATAGGGTGGAGAATGGGAAAGTTAGGTGGTATAGTGAATAGAGTGCCAGCCTTGGATTCAGGAAGACCTGAGTTCAAATTTAGTTTTAGACACTAGCTGTGTGACTCTGGGCAAATCATTTAATCCTTTCTGTGTATCCTCATCTGTCAAATGAGCTGGAGAAGGAAATGGCAAATCACTCCAGTATCTTTGCCAAAAAAACTCCAAATGAGTTGGACATGACTGAAATGACTGAACAAGGGAGGAGAAAGCATATACGGGAGTGGTGGACAGGGAAGGTGTTTTGGTCTGAGAAGTCACAGGGATGAGTGGAGCCATAGGACAGTCAATTTCAGTCAATGACAGTATTGACTTGATAATTGTTCCCAGAATAAATGGTAGAAAATAGGGAAGGATCATGCTGAGGTGAGGGACCACGCCCAGGTCTGAAAGTTGGCTGTGATTAGAGAGAATGGTTGGGTCTGCTGACTGCTAGACAGAGTTAGTACTGGACAGCCTAGACATAGGCTTTACTCAATTTGAAGAATATTTTTGCATTGAAATCTCCTTACTTTATTTTTTTTTTAGAGGGGGAAAGGCAGAGCAATTGGGGTTAAGTAACTTGCCCAAGGTCACACAGCTAATAAGTGTGTCAAGTGTCTGAGGCTGCATTTGAACTCAGGTCCTCCTGACTCCAGGGCTGCTGCTCTATTCACTGAGCCACCTAGCTGCCCCTAAATCTCCTTACTTTAACTTGATCCTTGTGACATTTGTGCATCCACCTAATACTAAAAATTAACAGTTAAGTGAATTCGAGGGTTACAAAGTGCTTTCCTTGCAACGGTACTACGAAATTATGCCAGAAAATGAGGAAATTGAGGGTAATTGAGGTGAAGTAAGACACCCAAGGTCATATAATAAATCATTTATTAAAAATAAAAAAAAGCATTTATTAAACATCTACTTGGTTGGTTGGTTGTTGTCCTTAAACACCTACTTATATGCCAGGACCTGGGGATATAAAGACAAAATCAGAAAGACCTTACCTTCTATTGGCCCCTAGGTGGCGTTGTGGGCAGTGCAGCGATGATCCGAGTTTGACTCCTGCTCCAGCCACTTAGGAGTTGGGACACCTAGCTAGCCACTAAGTCTCTCTCAGACTCAGTTTCTTCATCTTTAATTCGGGGTTAATAATGGTGTCTACCTCATAGGATTGTTGTAAGGATCAAATGAGCTAGCACATGCAAAGTACTTTGTAAACCTTAAAGTGCTACATAAATGCCATTTAGTTGTTGGGAGAGGTTAGCACATGGTTTTTATCAGCATATATGAGGGAATCAAGATCCCAGATTTAGGGCTGTTAGAGATCTTAGATTTTAAGTTAACCGACATTCAGAGACGTTAAGCAATTTACCTAGGGCCAAGTAGCTCAGTGTACGAGCAGGCTTCAAACACAGGTCTGTTTTCCTGCTGCCAGGCAGGATCAGCAGACAGCAATTCTGGATTTTCCCTCCCATTCTGGTATGCTCAAAGAACATAGTAGCAGTTAAATGACGTTGTGGAGAGAGTACCGGACTTGGCGTTAAGAAGACTTGTTTTTATCCTGACTCAGACATTTGCTACCTATCTAGTTCCTGGACAAGGAAGTCTGTTTGACTAGTTTTATTTAAAATGAGGGGGCTGGACTCCGTGGCCTCTTCCTTTCAGCTCTAAAACGAGGCTCTGAATTGGAACTGAAAGGGGGGGACCTTAGCGGTCATCCAGTCCAATCCCTGCCTTAGGTAACTAGAGTGAAGAACCAGGATTTTTAACCCAGGATCTTTCCAGGTCTTTCCTCTGTATCATGCAGAGTATTTGACTTAAAGATTTGCCAGTGGAAAAAAAGGTCAGAAACTGAAACCTCAACACCTGTCTAACTGAGTGAAATAGCTTCGTTTCTGTGTTTTCTTTTTTGCATACGTAAACCAGACCAGATATACACTTGGTAATCTAAGCACAATGGAACGAGAACGAGAACACGGGGGAAATATAAGAAATCTGCCATCTCTCTTTTTTCCAATACTTATCTGTTCCTTCAAAGCCCTCTGCTTTCCTTCGCTAGAAAGCCCTATTCGACCACTACATTCTTCCCCGAGCCCTCTCCACCCCGCCCCCCACCCGCATGCTCTGATCTTCCTTGTCCATTTGAGGTCCTTCGTGGCCCCCTCCTGGGCTCCAAGCCTGATTTTTCTTAGAGGAGCAGTGTTGAGGGGGATCTCCCATCCCAGCTAAGGGCCTGCGTGCCTCTTCTCTCCCTGGGGTTCCCCGTCTCCCACCGACCCCGGCACAGTGTTTTGCTGCTCCAGTGGTCTGCCCAGAGCGTGACAGCTGTGGCTGCGAGCCCAGCCCGCCCAACCCAGCCCAGCCCAGCCCAGCGCAGCGCAGCGCAGCCCCAGCTCAGCCTCTGCGCCGCGTAGCAGGGATCTCAGCCCGGTAGTTCCGCTTCTGCGCAGCGCGGCGGGCCCAGGGGCTGGGGAGAGGACGGGGAGGGGAGGCGGAGGATGTGCGGCGAGCCAATGGGCAAGCTCGGGGGAGTCGAAGCTGCCCGGGCGGCCGGCTGGGCTCACACACACGGACGGATGGACGGCGAGAGCTGGGTACCGCAGCCCTTCTCCCCGGGGCCCCCGGGCGGAGCGGGCGGCGGCGGCGGCGGGGCGGGCAGCAGTAGCGGGGAGAGCCCCCGCGGCGGCGGTGGGGCCGCAGTCCTGATGCAGCCCGAGGTGCTGGACCTAGATGAGGACGAGGATGACCTGGAGGTCTTCAGCAAGGTGAGGGCGGCGGCAGACGCGGTGGCCCGTCCGGGGAAAACTTCCCAACTCCTCTTCTAGAGCTGCCATCGAGCTTGTCAACGGGGCCTGGTCCTGCCAGGAGATTTGAAGGGGGGGCGAAGGGGAGGGACGCGAAGGGAAAGGGTGGGTGGGGGTCTCCCCAGCTTCTTTTTTCTCCTCCTTTTCCTCCTCTTTTTTCTCCTCCTTTTCTTCCTTGTCGTGCTCCTCTTTTCCTCCTCTGATTGTCTTACCCTGCAGATTTCTAGAAGCCAGACATGGGCTTTTTGCAAGCCTCCGAGCCTTTGTCCAGAGAGAAGTTTGCAGCCTGTAATCAGGCAGCCGGGCTTTCAATTCTCAGCCTCGCCTTTCTCCGTACTTTGACCGCGTGTGCTTATGAGCGTGTCTCGCTTTCAAAGACTGCAAAGTTTTTGTGTCCTACTGGGGTCAAGAAAGGAAAGTTCAGTCCCGGTATCCTGGATTCTTTCCCTTTCTCCACTGCCTGGCCCGACCAGACTGTGCCCTGCCTTGGCAGGGTGGTTAGATGCAAGCGGACTCAGTCCTCGCCCCTTCCTTTTCCTTCTGCCCTGAGAATTCAAGGGAGGAGAGAGCCTGGGGCTTAAAGGGCGCCCGCCTGGGCTTCAGATTTATTTAGATCTTTTGATTTAGAGACTGAGAACGGCAACCCCAGCTTTACACTTAGAAGTCCAGCCGGGGAAGCAACCCCTGCCCCGTGGCTGTCGCCCTGCCCTAACCACTACCAGTCTGGGGGGATAGAAGGGGATTGAAATAGAAATGAGATCCAGAAAATCAACTTATGGAGAGGAGATCCAACTGGAAACTAGTTTCCCCACGTTCTTTAAAAAGCAAAGACTTGTCTCATGAGCCCTCAGGCATTATGTCCTGCAGGATTATTGAGAGACCCTAGATCCTTGCAGGCTTGTCTGTTTTTCACTGATAGTTATTCTTTCTTTAGAAAAAAATGCTTCTTGAGGGCGGGGTGAATGAAACTCCAGCTTCTCCCAAGTTTGTCAGTGGAGGCAGTGGGTTGAGATTAAAACAATGTATTAATTACTGCTGCTTTTGCAGCAGTTAAATGTTACACTGAGGTCCTGGGTAAGTGAACTTAATTATAACCAGTCTTTTATACGCAGGATGGTGAAGGGAGGTGGCTAAGTGGACAAGCTAGTCCTTAACTTGATTTTGCAGCCTGAATTGCCTCAAAGAAGAATGAAATTGTAAAGTTTTTTTTTTTTTACGTCAAGAACTGGCACACCCCACATTATTCTGCTCCTAAGGCCTGGATTGTCTTGCTCATAATAGTTTACGAATGTTAAATGAATCCAATCCTTCCTGTAGTATACCTTTAGGATCGTTAGGTTCTTTAAATAGAATGTCACAATATTCTCCCACTTTACTTTTTCATTGAAATTAATTTTATGGGGAAAAAAATCAGAATTCTTTTAGGTTCCAATGTGAAAAGTAATATAGCAAGCCTCCCAGATCTCTGATCTCTTGGCACAATTTACTTGACTAAGTTGCTGAATAAATTAATCACCACTTACACACCATGTTCACATTACACCATGATTGGTTGGCCTTTGTTTCCCTTCACATTGCCACTCGATATGTCTACTATATACTGCTCATACTTGGTTGAAATGGAGCTAACATGGCAATTTTCCATTTTCCATTTTCCATTTTGCTAATATTTTATCTAATACATTAAAGAAAATGAACAAGAAATGTTAGTATAGGGAAATAAATGCAACACTGATGCAAAGACATAGATGCAATCTAAGAGGTATATAGAATGGCTACTCATGATTGGAATATGTCAGTGGAAGATTATAATTTATTAAAGAAATAGGTCTATTTAAAAATAGTCAAGAAGGCATAGCTTTTTATGACAATTCACAAGAAATCTGCATATGTCAAGGCTCAAGATCTAATAATGTTGGATAGTGTCTGACAGTAATGGAATGAAAGTATGCAGACTTTTAGGTTATCTGTTTATATTTCAGTGGATATACAAATATTGAGCATAGAGCAGTGTGATCAGATCTGTAGGAGATCTAGAAAACACAAGAGATAAGTGCTTTCAAATGTCTTAAAATCTATGTTGGAAAATACTTAATCATGTACGGATGAACTAAAATGCTACTGTTTGGTTTCCAAATGAAAGTAAACCACTGATAGCAGGCGTTCCTGGATATGGGACGATCCAGAGAGTTGGAAGAAGAGTGGGAGAGAGAACAGCATAGCAAAGGAGGAGTCTTTTGGCTTTCCTTAGTTGGAGGACACTATTTTAGAAAACTTTTAAATAGTTAGTTTTATCGATTGATGTCATTACCAAATAAACCATCCTATAGAATAGCTCCGATAATGTCTCCTCACTTCTTGAGAACCTTCAATGAAATCCTAGAGGTTTTCCAGTAAACTACTTATACCTTAGCCTGGCATTCAAAGCTTTCCAACTCTGACCTCATCTCATTCTGTTAAACTTTATATATGTTAATGTCCTGTCCATATTTCAAAGTCCAGCTCAAACATTAACTCCTTCCTGACATTTTCCCTGATGTCTTCTGGTAGCCAGAAGAGACCTAATTGTCAATTCTCAAAGCACTTTTTAATAGTTATTTCTATACGTATACATTACAGTAGACTATAAGCTCTTTGAGGTCGGTGAATGTTTTATGATTTTTCATTTATTTGTTTGTTCATCTATTTATTTTGGTTATCTCCAGTACTTAGACAAGTGTCTTACACAGGTTGATCTTGAATAAATATTCATTCACTTTTAACTGAGTGTCATGTCTTTTACCAAATTGTAAACTCCTCACAGTCTAGGACCATGTTTACTTTCATCTTTATAATTCTCCTAGCACAATACTTTGAACTGAGGAAATGGTTAATTACTTGTTGAATAAATTAATCTGCTCTAAAATGTTAAGATGTGACTTGTCTAGACTGTATGTTGCTTATATTACCAGAACCAAAGTCACGTTTCATGGTCAAAGATGGTTTCCTGGTAAAAAGATCTAAGGCTAGGGTGTATCTTACACAAACAAGGAAGAAGTTTTGGCAGGAGAGTCACTGAGTAAACCAAGAGATTTAAACTCAAAATCAAAGGGAAAAGTAGAGAAATACCCACAATAAAACTGGATACTATGGAGGAAAAAAAAGAACAATGGTGAAGCAGTAATTCCCAGAAGAAACTAAGTGTCAGTCAAGAGGACTTTTTAAAGGCCTCACATGGCTATTGTCCATTTTACATTTTGCCAATATTTTATCTGATATAATAAAGAAAATGAACAAGAAGTGTTAGTATAAGGAAGTAAATGCAACCTTAATGCAAGGACATAGATAGTCTAAGAGGTGTTATAAAATGGCTGCTTATGATTGGAATATATCAGTGGAAGATTCTAATTTATTCAAGAATTGTCTATTTAAAAGTAGTCAAGAAGGTATAACTTTTTAAGAAAATCCACAAGAAATTTGCATGTGTCTGCATTTTTGTTAGAAGCATAAAGTTAAGAAGAAAATGAAATTGAAGTGATATTATCCCTGCAAGACTACCTGCTGGATTGAGGATATGAATGGTACTTTTCTTCATTCATTTCAGCAAACTTATTAATCACTTATGTATAACATATGAGTGCTAGAGGGGAGAAAAATCAACACCTTCATTCCTGCCTCAAATAATCTATAAACTAGACTGATAACCCAAAATGTTAAGCCAGGGATTCTTGATTGAAACTGTATTATTGAAACTGTATTATTTCTTCTCGGGAAGATTCATAGAGTTTTAGATTGTGATAGGCATTGGTACATGTGTTGCTCTAGAGTAATTAAGACATAGTAGTTTGCTATTGCTTTACAAATGGTCCACGTGATCCAGGAATGGAGCAGTTCTTAAATTTTTGTGTGTGTGTGCGTATGTTAAATGTTAACCTTGGTGGTTACCAGTTATGGTTTAGGGTTCCATGACTCCTATGCAGAGTTGGACAATGACAAGAAGTTAAATTATGTGTTTAAAGGCTTTTAACTCACAGTTAACCAGTTTACTTAATAAATCAGAATTCCCCATTCACAAGGCATGGGTGGAGCTCTTAGCCAGAACAAATGGTGATTCAATAGAACCAGTGATTTAGAAAGTTAAAATTGTGAGGCAAGTTGTATTTATCACAACCTACTATCAACTGTGACCCAATCATAAACAAGATGAACCTTGAATTATTTTAAAGGATCATCAAGAACTGTGGGCTCAAACCTTAGTTTCGCTACTTTTGTAGGCTATTTTTATCTCGTTCATTTGTTTATAGAGTCTTTTGACAAATGGACATAAGCATGTGACAGCAGCAGAATATCTTATGAAGGAAATTTAAATGGAAAAGCAATCCATTTGGTATAGCAATGAGAAGTGCTTAAATTAATCAGGATCTTGGATTTAATGGCTATTTTGATGGGTACACAAAACAAGAACTACGAAGTGCATTTATGTGTGTAATTAGAGGATCAAATGCGATAATATCTGTAAAGCACTTAGCACCATGTCTGGCACATAGTAGGACAATTTTTTTGCAAACTTTTCCCTAAAACAAATTGCCATTTTCCAATCCTGTGTCACCTTTCCTATTTTTCATGATTTTCCAAGATCACTTACAATGACTCCATAATCACATTTGTCATTTCTTTTGGTTCATTTTGACCTAGTGAGTTGGATTCCTTGAGGGTATCTGACCCATTATCATAGATTTCAAATCCTTCTTAGCCGTTTATTTTTGTCTTTCATTCCCAGTCCAAAGATGATGATTCTTGGCAGAGAGAACAGAAGTAAAATAGGAGTTAAGTAGTTTGCTTAGCTCTGAGTATATAATAATTTAATCATAGAATCTCAGAATTGGAAGACACCTCAGAAACCTTGTCATGTAACCTGTATCTGAACAAGAACACCCTCTACTGCATATGGTTAGGCAGTTTGCTTGAAGGTGGAGGGGGAAACTACTCCTTCCTGGGACAGCCCATTCTGGTTTTGGATAGTTGTAATTTTTATAAAGTTTTCTTACTTAAAATTTGCATCTGCTCCTTTACAACTTTTTGTGGTGTCTGAATTACTTACGACAAGCAACAATTTTAATATAGTTTCATTTTATCACTTCAGTGGCCATATGTATGCTTCTATTCACACTGGGCTGACATAGAACTTCCAAATGAAAGTAGATTGAATTAGCTTCCACAACTTCAGCTGGTTCTCTTGTCAGTTGACCGCTGTATTTCATTCCATACACTTGTGGTTTTGGCCCTCTTTTATTGTGTTTTTAATTCTATGGCTATTAAGAATGGATATTACAATATGGAAACATTTAAGAATTGTAATTCTCATAGAGTACACATCAGTGACTGCTAGAGATACTGCAGAAGCTATTGGTTTGGGAAAGTCGTGTTTCAAGAATCATTAAAGGCCAAAATGAATTAGTCTCAGTTGTATCAAAGTGTAGAAGAAAATTTAGATGAAACGAAAACTTATACCATGGACTGACAAGCTATTGTTTTGAAATAGCCTAAGTAATGCTTGGAAAACAAGGGACCTGGCAAATAGAAAGATTGCCTCTGAGTTTTCCACAGTGCACAGTAGCCTTCTTGAAGTTGGAAGAGTAGTGAGAGGACTAGTTAAAAAAAGAAATAAAATTTTAAAACTTGCTGTCCTTTAGTATGAAAGAAAAAAATGCCCACCATATGCAAGACAATACAAAACCTGGAATATTGAAAATTGGAGGAAAAAAAGGTCGTTTTTAATGATGACAAATTATGTAAAACAAATAATTATAACAGATGATAAAAATTGAACATTTCAAACTCTTAGATATAAAATAATGTAATTATTTTACTTTGTACCAACTTTTTTGCCTACTGCTATATATTTGTTGCTCCTAGCTTTTCTTTCTCAAGCCAGAGGAAGTCTAATCTTTCTTCTACATTGCAGCCCTTTAGTTACTTGAAGATAGCGATTACCACCCCCACCAAAGCTTTCTTTTCTCCAGCCTTAAATAGTACCAGTTCCATAAACTGATGTTCATGGCTTGATTTTGAGTTCCTTCATTATTCAGATTGCATTCCTTTTGAAATCCTAGGTTACTGATGACACAAAGACTCTAGTCTCATTTTTTCTACTACTCATTTGCACTGGAGTGCTAGTATGCCAGAAGGCAGCTAGCTTCTTCTCTGCTCTGGATCTTAGGGCATGTTTTTTTTTTCCTCATACTGTAGTTAATGATTCCCTACCAGGATGCTTGACCTAATGATTATCATTTAATATCACTTCTTAGTCAGACTTAATTGGTCATTAGAAACAAGCATTCCTTAAGTGTATCATCTCATCTCAAACCAGAGACACACTCTTCCAAAGGTACAAAGGCCAGGGAAAGTGGGTTCAAACTTGGAACAGATAATGTGGGGAAGGGATAACTCACAGCTCTGGAAATTGCTTTGTTAGATATCCTTTGTCTCCTTCATGGGGTCTTGTGAAATTCCCTTTGTCATGGTGTTGCTTTCTGGTGGGTTCCTAGAGTCCTGAAGTTGCCATTCCTCAAAATACCTTGTTTACAGTCTCCAGCTTCCAATGTAACCATTGCTAGAACACTGATAAGAAATACAAATCTCCTGGCTCTTTGAGGTTCATATAATCATCCTTTGGTCCAGGGCTTAAACCTTTTCCACTCCTGACTCCTTTTCTTGTTAGTTGGGGTTGCATGGCCTGAGGGCATATGCAGTACAAAGTGTGCTTGCTTTGTGTTCCGAACCAAGGCTGAAGTGAAGTTGCAGGGTGCAACACAGGCAAGTGCTGCCCAAAACACCTCAGATTCATTGTTTGAATTAAGTTTTGTTCATTGCGTGTTAAGAAACCTTTTACTATTGCCAAATTTTTCATGACCCCATATAGGGTCACAACCTACAGTTTAAGAAGCACTGCAAGTCTGCTCAATGAGACTGGGGAGGAGGCAGAGGGTTTTCCCTAACCCATCTCTCCATCCTCCTCTTTTCCTTTACTCTCAAAGAAATTTCTAATTAGGGCCTTGGTTGAACTGCTTTTTTTTCTTGGCCATCAGGCATTCAAATGCTGCATGGGTTCTAAACTAGCTTACTATTTTATGCAAAACCCACAGGATATGACAATTTCCTCAGGCAATCTCAGTATATTTCCAGTGTTGCCTGTATACCCTTTCAGTCAATGCCCAGAAGCCCTCTACTCCTTCCCCACTTGAAGGACCCCACCAGGCTGTTAAGACCTAGTCTGATGCCTTTAATGGACTGATTCAATAGCAATGTTTAGACTTTGTTCCATTCTAGTTTATACCTCTGGATGATTCAATCACCAAGTCTAGGCCTTCTGTAATTATTGAGGGAGGAGCATGGAACATACCTCTTTTACTGTCATTCTATCACTTTGGTGCCCAGAACTGAATTGAGCATTCTAGAGGTGGTCAGTCCAAGGCAAAGAACAGTGGGACTATTGTATCATTCATCCTGGTGCCAGGATGCCTGGCATGTTGAGATAGAACTCAGGATTCAAACTCCTGTAGAAATCATGTTTATACTTACTTGTTAGATTCTGGAAAGGCAAATTGGTTCAATGGATACAGTTAAAAACCTAATCAGGAATCAATCCACAAGCATGTACTAAGTCCCTGTTTTTGCTAGGCACCGTCTTAGGTACTGGGGATATAAAGAAAAAGAAATGAAACAACTTCTGTCCTCAAGGAACTTATGTTTTGAAAGGGAAGAAATGCACACATTTCAGCAGAAACTATGTATATACAAAGATGTACTGAGCCAGCTGGAACTTGCAAGAGGTGATTGTTAAATTTTTCAGTGTGAGCATTCATACTCAAGAAATCAGCAAACATAAATCAGGCCTTGATTTATTGTTTTATTGATTGTCTAGACTTAAAGTGACAGAGAGTATGTTAATAATGCTGATTAAGCTTAAAAATGTGGCCTGTGAACAATTTGTCCCCCACCCCCCAGCCAGTTCTTAAACATTTACCATCAGAGATCAGAAGAGGTTTCACATAGGCAGAAGACTTGGTTTCAGATCTCACACTTAATTAGCCTAGTGTGGCTATGGACAAGTCACTTGTTGAGTCTCTTTTTCCTTATCAGTAAAATAGAGCTATTATTGCCTATAAAATGTAACTGACATGGGTTCTTCTGGGTTGTGAGGCTCAAATGAATTAATATGTGTCAAGCACTTTGGCAAATTTAAAGAACTATATAAATGTCAATTTCTGATACTGCTGTTAACATTATTTCTGGGTGTCTATTTTAGTTACCATAGGAGTTAAATGGACTTCTGTGGGCTGACCTAGAAACCTAATCACCACATATAATGGTGTTTATATAAGAAAATGCATTATCAGCTCCAAAGAGACTTAGTAATGAACTTTTGGAACAATACCCATATAGTTCATGAGTTGGATAGCCTGTATGGCCGAAATTAAAATGTTTTTTCTAACAAGGAAAAGCAGGTATTCTGATGACAAAAATGGCCTTATTTACTCTTAGTATTTGTGAAGCAACTTCTTTTTTTCCAGGTCTCAGCAATTCTTCTTTAGAAGACATGGCAACCAAGCCTAATCTGATGATAGGGAGAAGGAGAAGTGAACTGAGTTCAAAATGAGAGAGCAGAATCTTTCCTCAAGCTGGTTTGCTTTGTATTTTGCCTAATGCATAGCTGAAATGACATTTGTTTAGTAAAATATACATATCAACAATTCTTCCCTGCTTCCCTCACCCAGTACCTTGTATGAGGCAGGATTTTAATTTGTTTGCATAAGTCATATATTTACTTTAAATGAGCAATTACTGTTGCTGCCCAGGGAGAACCTTGTCCCTGTTCCCCAACTGATAATCATTGAACTATTGTGGCACAATTTTACTCCCTTGCCAAGGTGGCATGAACTACATATACACATAAATTTAGCTTTTGATAAATATTTGTAAACCATCATCAATGAAAACATATGCATGTTTATGCCTCGTTCTGTTTCCAGGTGGCAGAAAAGTATGGTAGTAACAAAATATTCAGCATTAAAATCCCTGGCAACTGTAATAAATTTCTCACTCTGTATTCAGACATGCAGCGTCCTTTATGGCAAATTTCTCCCCTTGCTTTTGTTGTTGCTGTTAGGCACAAAAACCATGAAAAGATGTATACCCAAAGGGACTTTTTCTTTTTAATTAGCCTGGTTAATGACTGGACCTGTGATTTCCTTGGTATAGAGAATTTCCTGGAAGATAAACCTCCTCTACCAATGCAAATCAATGTCTTTTCTGTTAGTTATAATCTTCAAAAATTGTCCAGACCACTAAGTGGTTAGATGACTTGCCCCAGGTCACATAACCTGTATGTGTCAGATTCAGGACTTGAACCCAATTCTTCTTGGTTCTGAAGCTGACTCTAAAGACTAGGTTAGTCCACCTTTCTAGTGATTTATCTACTTCTTATTATGAAACTATGATAATGCCTCTGGTTTTTATTTCACAGTTCCCAAAATTCTGAGTCTTACTGCTTCTACTCCCCAGCCCTGCTATCCCAAGCAGTGGACCTTTTTTTGTGACAAAGAAAAACCAAACTGAAACTGTGACCTTTTATTTTAGCATATGCAAAACTCTACACCCATAGCCCGTTACCTTTGGAGTGAGAGACTGATTTTGTCACCTCTTCTCTGCAGTCCATCTTGAACTATTATATACAGTGTTCTTTTAAATTACATTATTATATATATATATATATATATATATATATATATATATATATATGTTTGCCTGGTTCTCATTGCTGCATCAATTGATATTAATTCCTATATTCATCATTTCTCACAAGGCAACCATATTCAGTTACATACATAAACCATAATTTATTAATCAGTTTCCTAATCCAAATTTGTTACCATTTCTTTATTGCCATAATATTTTAGCATATATTGAGCCTAGCTTTTTTCTTTAATTTTATTGAGGTATGTTTCCAGGGACAGGATCTCTGTGCCATAGGGTCAAAGGGTATAGTCACCTTTATTGCGGCTCTTTGGCTGTGCCCTATGCCTGGAATGCTCTCTTTCCTCTGCTGTAACTACTGACCTCTCTGGCTTCCTTTAATTCTTAACTAAACTCCTACCTTCCACGAGACGCCTTCCCCAACCCCTCTTAATTCCATTACCTTCCCTCTGTCATTTTTTTCTTATCTATTTTATATATAGATTACCTTCTATATATTTGTTTGCAGGTTGTCTCCCCCATTAGACTGTAAGCTCCTTGAGAACAGGGACTGTCTTTATATCTCTTTTTTTCATCCCCAGTACTTAATACAGTGCCTCGCACATGTTAGGCACTTAATAAATGTTTATTGACTGGTAATTCCAAATTGTTTACCAGACTAGTTGGACAAATTTACAGTTCCACCAACATTGCATACACACTAATGCACACTATTTTCCCCTTGTTCCTTCAATGTTGAATACTACTGATATACTTTTTCATTATGTTTCACAGTAAATAGTGTCAAGTACAGTTATGCCCAAATAAGTTGTCCATCCTTTTCTCTCCATCTCACAAGCAGCTTATGTCTCAGAAGTTCATTTGTAAATCATTTAATTTATCAAATCAAAATCCCCTTTCCTGTAGAGACAGTGTTAAAAATTGTTAGCTTCTCAGACAGCCAATAAAAAACATACTGCCTTTGAAATATTATGTGTTTGCAATGAAAAACAGCAGAGAATTCTTGCTGCTTCAGTGCTGCTGTACTACTTATAAAAAATTTCAGTAGAATAAAAATAGCTTTTTATTATATCTTGAATGTTGGCATTTGAAGAAAGCAAGTTTTAAGTGGAAGATGAAGTGGAGATGAAAGTTTTATAGAGATTCAGAAAATGATTTCCGAGACTTGGTTGTTTACAAATATTTTATCTTTAATTTCATTTACAAATGTATTTTTTCTTCCTTCCTTCCCTTCCCTTCCCTTCCCTTCCCTTCCCTTCCCTTCCCTTCCCTTCCCTTCCCTTCCCTTCCCTTCCCTTCCCTTCCCTTCCCTTCCCTTCCCTTCCCTTCCCTTCCTTCTTCTTCCCTTCCTTCCCTTCCTCCCTTCCTTCTTTCCTTCCTTCCTTCCTTCCAAGTCATTCTTTGGTCCACAGTTGGAATGAAGAGAAGGCAAGAGATTTTTATCCTATGCTACTTGGACAATAGAAGGAAAACAGAAAATATATGCGTCATAAAGTGTGAAGTATTTATTAATTTTTTCCCCACATGTGTAGGGAGAGGCTGAGGAAAAGGGGGGAGGGGAAGGGAAAGTACCTCTCACTCGCCACTAGGTGGAGATCAATTTATGCCAGCTCCCTTATTGTATTGAATAAGGTGGATGAGGAACCAGGCTGCCTCTTTGGAAGTGGAGGGGGAAACAGGATTCAGTTGGAGATTGATATGGATGGGATGTTTGTAGACTGGTTATTTTTAACTTGAAGAAGAGCTGTATATTTTTCAGCAAACAGGCCTTGCTATGTCAATCCATCAATAAGCATTTAATTAAGAATTTGTGTACCAAAAACTATATTAAAGAGTAGGGTTACAGAGATAAAGAGGTACAGACCCTGCCCTCAAGGAGTTCATGTTCTAAGAGGGGAGACAGCATGTAAGTAAGATACATGCAGAGAATGGAGAAGATGACTTCAGTGAGGAAAGCTCTAGAATTTGGGGGTATCAGGAAGAAGATGAAAGGTGAAAGGAGCCAGAGACTCTAAGAGTGGGGAGAAGAGGGGAGCAAGTTTTTCAGTCACAGGGGAACAGCCGGCACAAAGGTACAGACATGGGACACAGAGTAAGTGGATGGATAGGGAAAAGTGTAAGATGACCAGAAAGGTGGGAATGGCCCAATTTACAACAATCTTTAAATGCCAAATAAACATCTTTATTTTTGGTCCTGGAGGTAGTAAGGAAGCACTGGAGTTTAATAAGTGAGGGAAAGACTTGGTTAGACTTATGCTTTAGGAAAATCCCTTTGGCAACTATCTGGTGGATGGATTGGAGCAGGGAGGAGCTTGAAGTAGAGAAATCTTTTAGAAGGCTATTGCAATAGTGCAGGTTATGAAGGCCTGAACTAGGGGGTAAATGAAGAGAAAGGGGTGTATTCCGAAGGTGTCATGAACATAGAAACAAGATTTGGCAACTTATTAGAGAATGAGATATTGAGCATGAACCTGTGTTACTTACTGAGAAGATGATGGTACCCTCAATAGTCATAAGGATAGCTATCTCTCAGATAGAGCCTTGGGCCTGGAGTCAGGAATTCAAACCCAGTCTCTGACATTTACTACCTTGGGCAAGTCACTTAAGCTCTGTTTGCATCAGTTTCCTTAGCTGTAAAATGGGGGCAATAACTACACCTACCTCACAGAGTTCTTATAGGGACCACATAAGGTATTTCTGAAGCACTTAGCACAGTGCTTGGCACATAGTAGGCACTATATAAATTCTAGTTATTATTATTATTATTACAGTAATTAATACTACTAGAAGGGTTGAAAGGAAAGAACATTAGACTCATTTTATATCTATTAAGTCTGAGCTGTCTTGTCTGTGTATGGTATGTACAGTTTGATGTGTCCAGTAGACTATTTCTGATGTTGGACTGGAATTTAGGAGGGAGGCCAATGCTGGATCTAACGATCTGGGGATCATCTGCATAAACATAGTTGAATCTAAGGAAACTGATGAAAGAGAGCACAAAGATTGGACGCAGGCAAATGAGCGTGAGAAAGTAGTGTCGTGAAAAGCCAGAGGGGAGAAAATGATCAACAAGTTAAATGCCATAAGTAGGTCAAGAAGGATGAGGTTCGGCAATTAAAAGATGACTGGCAACTTTGGAGATAACAGTTTCATTTGAACGATGAGGCTGGAAGCCAAATGCCAAGAGTTTAGAAATGAGTGAAAGGAGAGGAAATGGAGACAGTGAATATGGATGGCTACATAGTAAGGGATGTGAAGCATGTGTTATTTCCTTCCCTTGGAGACCTTATAATATAGATCATGACAATGAAGCAAATATTTATGTATTCATTTTAAGTCAATTCCGTTCATAGTTAAATTAGTCAAGGAAGGTTAGAAGAATTTCAAGGGTAGCTAAAAGTGATTTTAGAGTGGTGGCCCAACTGTCAAATCACTCATAAAATGTCATATGTTGCTAGGACCATAGGTCATTGGATCACAGAATAGAGCTGGGAGGGACCTTAGAAGCCGTTGAGTCCACCTCATTTTACTGAAAGAGACAGTGAGGCAGAGAGAGGTGGGTGACTCATTTTGGGCCACATGTGGAGTTAGTGTCTGAGGCTGCATTTGCACCCAGGCCTTTCTAACTATATCCAATGCTTTGTCCACGTATACCACATTGCCTTTCAAAGGGAGTGTGAGAAACGCGGTTTTGGGGATCACTAGACTTCCCCAAATTGTGAGAAAAAGCAGTTTTGGGGATCACTGGACTTCTTAGGCAGGGTCAAAGTCCTGAGGAAGAACCCTGTGATAATCCCTAAGGAAGGCTGTGTAGACCACAGGACTCCCAGGGGAAGGCCAAGTGGTAGCCCCCCCCCAATCTGTGTGGATCACAGGGCTCCTAGGGGTCAGACCCAAGTGATGACCCCTTAGAATGGCAGTAAGATCACAAGGCTCCCGAGGCAGGGCCGGAAGACCCAAGTGATGTCCCCTTAAGAAGGCTGTGCAGACCACAGGGTTCTCCAAGGGAATCTGGAGTGGTAGCCCTCTTAACACCACCCACAGCTGGGGATCACAGGACACCCCAAGGCAAGATCCAGGAGTAAGCCTGAGATGAGCTTCCGCTGTTCATTGCTTCCCTTCACTTGACCTTAGAAAGAGCTACGTGATTTGTGTGGGTAGAGGAAGGCATTTTATTACACTCCTTGAAAGACCAGGTATACTACTCACTGGAACACTCACATTGATACAGGGGCAGGAGCAGGGGGTAACCATTCCCTCCACTTCTGCTAGCATTATGGTTAGTTTACGGTCTTTATTTTTTACATAGTTTTCCTAGGTTATACAGTTTATGTAGGTAGGATAATAAGGATACAGAAGCAAAAGTGAAGTTAATTAGATTTGCCTTGTCTTAGTTTAGGATTAAGCTACATTCTTTTACTTCCCCTACTTTCCTTCTTTAACATATGCAAATTATGCAAATCAGTAGGCCTGAATTCTTGACCAAGACCAGACTCTAGATAAGCTTGAACTGGTTCAAGCAGTTTGGCCTCTTTAATTCCCCTGCCTTCTCAAAAAGCATGCGCATGTGTACAAGCCTCTGACCTCTCACCTGACCGATCTTGAGGCCTGATTTCTGCTAAAGCTGGGGTGGGGGAGGGAGGGAAGTACAATTTTAGGTCTGTGGAAACAAAACTCCTCCTCCCATTTCTTACAGGGAGATACAGTCTTCTTTGGTTAACAAAATGACTTTCATGTTGGCATCTGCTGGAGCTCTCTTTAGAGGTAGATGTTTCTCTTCCACTCTACTGGAATGTTGGGTTTTTGGAGTTTTGGTGTTGGAGCAACTTACTTTAATAGTTTCAATAGCCTAATGGCATTCCTGTTACAAGCATATGCATAGGCTCCGATCCTTCTCATTTGGAGTGGAGGCTCCTACCAGCATTGCTGGGCAGATTTACAGGTGTGACTGAAATGATTTCCACAACATACGAATGGAAAGACTATACTTTGGTTTGTGGTTACAGCCTCAATTTGTGGGACTTGCTTCTCTTTGTAGCAGTGTTTCTTTAACTTCACAATCTGCCATATTGTCTTTTTCCCAAAAGCATCATTCCATTTGTAATTACTGTGTATTGGGTTGGCCTGTTGTTTTTCTGCCTGACCACAGGCACACCAAATCCTCTACATTTCTGCTTTCTGCCTTCCCTATTTATTCTCATCATATCTTATAGCAAACTAATGGGGCATTTAGCTGTTTTCCGCTTTCCACACTTGTTACCTAGGTCCACATGATGGTGCAGTGGGAGGCATGGCTCCAGCACTGGCTGATTGATTCCATTATGGGCCATTGCTGTTGGTGATCTTTCTTTGTCATTTATTGTGTGATATTGTTGTAACACGGCATAGTAGACACATGTGTACTGGATTGGGTGTGTCTCAGGTTTGATAATGAGATAACATGAGACACTTCAAGGGTCATTCAACAGTTAGCAAAAAGGAGTTTTACTTAGCCTATCCTAGAAAGGATGTTCATCAAAGACTGGCATGAAGAATACCGAATGAATTCAACTGAGCAAACCTCCTAAACCTGAATTACCCATTGTTTTCAACCAGCTAAATATCAGAGATGACTCCTGGAGCTCCTTTGGGCTGTTGTGTGCTCAGACAACCAGCAATTGATGTCAACAGCCTGGTCTTTATTCTCATGAGTCAACCGTGTCTTGAAGACAATGCAAATACTTTTTAAAGGAAAAGTAGCCGGATTGCATTGGCACAGGGGATAGCATATTGCTCCAACTATAGAGGGCTAGCCTTAAAATCATAGAGACAGGGATTTGTGTTCTGCTTCTGATATAGACTTGACACTGGCCAAGTCAATCTCTCAATGACCACAGATAAAATAAATTACACTAAATATAATATGATATGATTAATACAATATAATATAATATATAAAAACCCACTAAATTTTAAGTTTCAAAAAAATTGCATCGGTGGAGGAAATTTTCTCACAGAGAATTCTCCACACTGATAAAAATCACAGGTCTAGTACAAAATCAGAAAAAAAAACCCAAAACAAAACCAACAAACTAATGACTTAAATTTGATCCGATTATTTCCTCTGAGTCGCATAGCCACTGGAAAGATTGGAAATTAGTCTTAATTGGGTTTTTGTCTTGACTCTGCTTTCTCAGTAGAGGCTCTGCCAACCTTCCAGAAGGCATCATGACCTTCTCTATTCTGGCTTTCTATTTAGCCTGTCAGGATAACTAGGAAATGACAACTTTCAGGTATTTGGAGGGGTGCCTCAGTGGAATTTCTTCATAACGTTTTCAGCTCATCATAACATTTTTCAGCCTCAGTCATATAAAAAGATTCATAATTTTTCTAAGTGTTATTGCATGAATATTTAAAGATTATACTCCCTGGCTCACAGTAGCTACTGAATGTAAGCCATCTCATGCATTAAAAAAAAGGAAAAAAAACCCAACTCCCACAAAACTATGTCTATAGGCCCTCAAGTTGCCATATTCTTAGAGAACTAGAAGCATATGCTGGTAAGTTCTTCTAGGTTCCTGATTATTACTGATTCTCTTGAGTATGACTGTAAGAGGCACTGGATAAAACTCGAGCTATTTCCTAGTGCTGCCTTACTCTTCCTAGTGATGAACACTAGTCATCTTTTTTTTTTTTAAGCCCACAAAAATCACCCGAACTTTTGCATGCCACCAAGGACAAGTAAGAAAGACTGAAATATCATAAAACAATAAAATGGTAATTGTTTTCCCCTTCATTTCGTTGGGGATGCTTAAGCTCAAAGATATCTCTGAGGTATTCCAATCCTGTAGAAAGAAACCTTAGTCCTACTGTTCATTAATTCATTGAGGTTATAGCTCTGTTCCTCCTAGTTAAGGCATTGCATGCATTGGTTCACACTTGACATATCCTAGAATGGGCATCTTAGAAAAATTTCTCTAAGTCTTCAAAATTTACCTGTTGGTTTGTTAAGCACAGAACTTGTGTGTTGTATGTAATGTGTTTGTGTTGTATGGCAGGTGGGTATAATACATATTGTGTTATTTTCTTGTCCAGAGATGAGACCAGCAGAAAAGATACTATCTCTTCTGTTTTATCATATTGTAATGCTGTGTTATAATTCAGAAAGCTTAAAGGTGATGGTATTTGGTAGGTGAACTGGAAGGATTTGGGCACAAAATAGCATAGTAGCCAGAGGCAGATTTTCTACATTTTTTTTTTTCGTGAGGACCAGAGGAAGACATTTTGACATTTTGTGGCATTTCCTTAGAATATAATATGCTGAAGAAATGCCATTCTAAGCTATTAGGTCCAGGAGGCTTTACTACTCTGCTTGGTTCTGACCAGAATACATTTCCTCCTCACTCCCATTTCTTAAGATCCTAACTTCTTTCGGAGCACAGCTTGGGGCTGTTCCCCTCCCCTCCACCTTTTCCCCCCCTGCCCCTTTCAGATACTCTTGGTCGTTAGTGCTTTTTTTCTTTTTAAACTGGACCTCATATTTCATCAGGCTAAGGAGTTCCTAGTGGGGAACTCCCTCTACTAATGTGGGTTGGCACCTACTCAGTTAAGCAACTTGGTCTGAGTCATCTAGCAAGTATGTGTCACTGAAGGGGTTCATATCTAGGGCTTCCTGAAGCTGGCTTTCTATCCAATGTACCACACTCACTCTTTAATCTCTTGCATTATTTTGCATATAATTTTTATTTCCTTATCTGTATGTGTGTTTTATCTCCTCCTTCCTAGGAAATAAGTTCCTTGAGGGCAACAACTGTTTGTTTTTCTCTTCAATGCTAACGTGTCTCCCTGTAATAAATGTTTATTGAATTTAAGATTGGGGTGATGTATCTTTGAACATGTGGACGAATTGCACCAGAAATTCACGAGGACTATCTACAACATGAGAAATAAAAATGAAACTGAACTTCTCCATTTCTAGAAGTTTATTTTTGTCAATCTACAACTAATGCTTAAGGGAGTCCTAAAGAGCAGGGCCTTGGTTGCTTACTGAGTTGATAAGTCCCTGGGGCCCTGCACACCTGGACTTCTCAGGCAGCCCTTTCATTACAGAAGGAACCGGACAACAGCTTGCAGATGATTATCTCAAGCCCTTTTTTAATGGAAGGGAAACTAGGCCAAGGAAGGCCAAGTGCCTCATTCCCACTTTCACAGCATGTCACAGACAGCCTTTTCTCTAAATCACACTTCCAGGCCTACTCTGCTCCTGGCCTGCCTCAGCATTGTTATTATTATTGTAATAAGCAGGCAGATTGGAGGGGTTTTTAAACCAAAACACAGCTGGTGAGTCTAATTTTAGATGGATCGAGATGAGTGTCCCTCTTTAACAGGCTTGGTTTCTCAAACTCCTTCCACGCATTAAGTTGCTTTTTAGCCAGATGTCTCATGCCTGGTGAGTACGTTTCTTTTGCATCAGCACTTTCATTGGCATGGTCTTTTCATGCCAGCATTCTAACTTAGCACACTCCTCACAGTGACTTTCTCTTTGCTGGGAAGAAGCAAAAAGCTGTTTGTGTGCAGATGGTCTATAAGATCCAGTAATAACTTGGATGGTTTGTGTCAAATTGATGAGAAGTTCCTGAGGAGTGTGTTAGCGAGGGATAAAGCTTTCTCCAATGCCAGTCTTGAATCTAGAAGGTCGAGCCATCAGCTTTCCATTCTGCTACTCTGATGGGGTGTTCATGGTTATCAAATGCATACTATATAAGTAATACTAATCAGTAAATTGTTCTGAAATGTAGCTGCACTTTTCTTTAATATGCTCAAAATTTTCAAATCCTTTTTTTTTTTTTTGTAGTAACAGAGCCCAAACAGAATCTTTAACCTTCTTTGAAACTGACCAATTCAGTTCTCTTCCCCCAACTCCAGGAATGACTCTGTTACATGAGGAATCATCTCTCTTGCCGAACTGAGATCATTTAGTAATGATGACAGTTCATTAAGATAATGTTTATAGCATTAAAGTCCAGTACCGAAAAAGGAACTAAATGGTGACATTCTTTGTGGTATAATAGATAAAGGTGCTGGCTAAACTTGGATTTAGGAAGATCCAGGTTCAAATCCCAAATCTTACACTTAGTAGCCACATGATCATGAGCAAGTCACTTAATTTCAGCCTCAGTCACCCCATCTGTCAGTTATTCTTGGAGAAGCCACAGCTTTTCTGGGCTTCTGTTTTGTCATCTGGAAAATGAATCTGTTTTGCCTCTGAGGTCCTTTCCAGCTCAATATCTGTGATCTCATGTCCTTTTACCTCAGTATTGGTGCTAAAAACTTTGTTCCACAGTAAATAAATTTACCATCTGGAAAATTGGCATTGAGGGGTAGTATTAGCAGTGAAACTCTGACTTTAATCCCCTCTTTTTCACTTACTCAGATTAGACTGAAATGTTTTTTTTTTAAATATGGTTTTCTTTTGTATATATTATACTAACTGGTTTCATGTAAAAGATAGGAGTTTAGTACACAGATCTTTTTTCTTCTTTCCCTAAAACACCATAAAGTCACAGCTATCGTGTTGGCCCTAAGACATGAGAATCCATGCCCCGAGGTTTTCAAAGGTTTGGACACGGGCTTTTCATGGAGATTAGAGATCTTTGTCATCTCTGCTGACTCATCCTACCATTTCCTCAAAAAAGAATATGCTGCAAAAGGTTAGCAAAAGTTCACTTTTAGCTAATTATAAAAAACGAAGACAATGGCAAACAAAAAGAATTAACAACAAAATATTTTTGTGCTGTTTGTGACACAGCACAAATCTCCTAAGGATTGAGAACTTCCTAATCCAATATGAAAAATACCCATTGTCAGAATTTTGCTCAGGACTTCAATAATGCATATGAAGTGGCCTGTAGGCATCATTCCATCCTTCAGAAATCTCAAATATTCCTGAATTTATGGCTGCAATTTCATGGTTTGTTATTTTTCTTTTTGGTTGACATGGAAACATTCCTCAGATTCCTTACTAGGCTTGCTATATTCTGTAACTTTGCAAAAATCATGCATACTTTCCTCTTCCACAAAAGGCTGTGTTTTTAAAAGCTAGAAGAAACTGATTGTTAATTTGGAACCCATAATTTAACCCAGTAGAATTAGATGTAATGTAATTAGACAGGAAGATGAAGCTTGAAAAGCCCCGACTCAAATAGTTAATCAAAACAGGCAGTTTCAATGCAAGTTTTTGTATGTCTGGCCCATACTTTGGAGTGGGTCATAATTTTTCTGTTTTTTAAATTTTGGAATTTTTTAAAATGACTTATTCTAGGAGGGACTTTTTAAGAGAGATTTTTTTTTTCAATTCACAAATTCAGTTAACATTTATAGGCACTTACCATGATTTTTTTTTCCCAATTCAAAAATTCAATAAATATTTATAAGTGCTTACTATGTGCCAGGCACCATGCTAATAATCACTGGCCTCAAGTTGCTTAGAATTTAATTTGGAAATATCTCACTTGAGGGGTTTTCAGGGTCCTAGAGCATAGGATCATATTTTAAAGTTTAGAGCCTACCTTAGAGGCCATCTAAGGCCATCCCTCTAATTTTGCAAATGGAAAACAGGCCTAGTGAAATTAAATGGTCACACAGTAATAAGACAGGGAGCTGGGATTATGGTGCATGGAAAAGAGCTCCGTACTTAAGAGTCAGAAAAACTGGGCTTGAATCTCAATTGTGCCAATTTGTAGCTGTGTGACCTTGAGCCAAGTCATTTCCTATAGCTGGCTTCAGTTTACTTATCTGATGAGGGGGTTTGACTAAATGATTTCTAAGGTCTTATCCTGTGCTAAATCTTATGACTTTGGGAACCTAGGAATAAGCTGAACCTATATTTCTTCAGAGACAGAGAGACCTAAAGGACTCACAGAATCCTATTAGGTACTGTTATAAATTTTAATTTCTCTTCCTATTAATCTGACAGTTTTTAAAAAAAGTAGAATTATTTAATTTGGATCTTTTGCAGTCTGAACCAAGTATATTGTTCAAGTCTTCCTCTCCTACCATTTCCTTACCCACATTAGATATTTCCCACCCATGCCTTTTCAGTCATGCCACTTCAGTGACTTAGAATACCGTGCTTTCTTTCTGATCTGTCCAAGTCCTGGCTGGTCTCAAGTGACCTCGCCCTCCTGGAAAGACCTAAAATCATTTTTATCTTCAGTTCAATCAGAGATGGATCATATAGTGCCCTCCAGATGTCTTATCTATTGTTATCTCTAACTGCTGTTTGCATCTCCCATATTTATTTATCTTTTTATTTCCTGTTTGTTTTCTCTCTTCACCTAGTTTGTAAGATGCTCTAGGGCAGAAGCTGGCCGCCTTATTCTCTGTTTTACTTTGTCTTGGTATCTAAATATCTCTGTTCTTATTAATTCATTCCTTTGATGCAATTTTTAGGAAAACTAAGGTCAAACTATTGCTTGGGCCTTTTTGACATGATATATATTTTTTTCATTTGTTATTTACCTCTAGTAAGAAAAACAAAAAGAAAACACTGAATTCAGCCTTGGAAAGAGCTAGAAAGGAATTCAGAGTTCAGTAGGTCAGAATATCCAAGTTTTTCAGTACTCGTCGTCCACATGACATGTATATTATGTATCATATATATCTTAGATTGCTGAACTTAATTATGTAATTAACTCCATTTACCTTCTATTATGTTTGTTAATTGGTCTAAATCTTCTAATCTTGACCAAACAGCTGTCAGTTTCACAGTAGTAATAGTTCATGTATACCAGTTAGAGAAAAATGACTTTTGCTCAAAATTTCATGCTATATCCCAGGGTCAGGCAGACCTCAAGTTAGCCTTCAAACAGGACTCATTTTGGCCATCCAGGTCCCAGTTTAAGCCTATCTTTTTAAAAACGAGGAAACTGACATCCTCCCTCCCTCATCCTTCCCTCGTCCCCCCCCCCCCCCCCCCCCAGGCTGTGACTTGACCAAAGTCAGGCATCTATTGTCAGATCTGCTCAACTCTTTATAGCCCAGTGTTCTTTCCCTGGGACCACTGTGTTTATAAGCTGCTTATTGTATATCTAGTCTTTGATTTGGAGCTGGTCGTTAAGCCAGGGTTTTTTAGATTCACCTCTTCGTGTATTAGTTATCTATAGTACGTTTCATCACCATAGATGGAGGAGGGTTGGGGAGGAACCTGTGGCCTTGAGGGCACATGTGGTCCTCTAGGTCCTCAAATGCAGCCCTTTGACTGAATCCAAACTTCACAGAACAAATTAGATGGGGCCCCGAGGCTGCAGGTTCCCACCCCCAGCCACAGGCTATATATGTACAACACCATTGATCCTGTCCAGCTGTCTCCAGAAACATGTCATTGGTCACAAGGAGATACTAGGTGAGGGAGTGTGGCTGGGTCAGCATACATCATTACCACTACTGTACGTGGCTCAAAAATGCATTTCCAGTTAATTGGTCTTCATCTATGTATAAAGAAGATAGCACTACTTTGCAGTTTGTAGAGTTTGCTGCAGTTTACTGTGTTAATACATGTGTCATTTTACATTAATGTGGTTGGTGTTTAGGAGTCACAGAAATAGAAGAATTTTCCATGGGTAATCCTGTCTTGCAATGTTTTCTTCCTTAGGATGCCTCCCTGACGGACATCAACTCTTTTAGTCCTTTGATGCCGACATCCCCTTTATCCATGATAAACCAATACAAGTTTGAAGATGAGCCAGATTCGAAGGACCTTTTCATTACAGTTGATGATCCCGAAAGCCACATTACTACGATTGAAACTTTCATCACGTACAGAGTTACAACTAAGGTAACCCCTTTGTGAGCTCTCTTCTTCTTCCATGCAAAGCAGTTTCTATGAAAATTTAACAGTACTTCCACTCGATTTGACACTTGGCATTTCGGAATCTTGGCAGGATTTAGCAATGAATTGCTCATCACTGTCTTGAGCGTTTTGTACGACTCAGATTTTCTCTTCTGTCTGCCAGCTGCTTCCTAAGAGTTTAGTTAAATTCAGATACACTGTTGAAGTTCCAATACAAAGGGATCCATTTCAAAGCAGTTGTGCCCAGTCTCTAATGACAAGTATATAGTTGTTGTTTTTTTCTTTCAGTTTATAACATTACATCAACACCTTTCATGGAAAAAATGGCTTTAGTGTTCAGAGACAAAACATTGCACAACTATGCATTAAGCATTTATCAGGTTCATATAGTAACATATATTCTGAAGCACTTTTAAACATTTGACTGGTCCTCACAAAGTGGAGGTAGTTGGTAATGCCCTCATTTTTATAGGCATAGAAACTGAATTGTATGGAAAGTTTACCTAAATTGCCTAAGTTAAGAGATGGGAACAGAGCTTACTTTTGACGTCCTAGGGCAAAGCTTTTTTCAAGAAAATGAAGTAACAAAAGTTCATAGAATTTGTGTGTGTGTGTGTGTGTGTGTGTGTGTGTGTGTGTGTGTGTATGTACAAGGTATATGTATATGCATGTATAGGTATATGTATATATTATATATACACACACACATACACACAGAGTTGTCTCACTGCCCCCTTCTCCTCCCACTAGTGCCTTTGTTCTAAGATTACCTGCACCCCTTACGCTGTATTTGATTTTTATTCACATAGTTGTTTGCATATTTGTCTCCCTCGTTAGAATGTGAGCTCCTCGAGGGCAGTCTGTTTTTTTTTTTACCTTATTTGTATCTTCAGCACATCACACAGTGCCTGACATGTGATAAGAGCTTCATCAGTACTTTTGATTGCTAATTTATTTCAGTGTCTTTAATCCGTCCCATTATCTTCTCATGCTGCTGTTATACACTGTGTCCCTGTTTTTCTTTTTTTGGCTCTTGCTTTGACTTTACCCCAAGAACAATCACAAGTCTCTCAGGCAACATTAAGTTTGGAGATATTTTTCATCATCTTAGCTCCAGCGAGAGGAAATTTTTAATTACAATGGCTCTCAAAGACATGTTACCAAGTTGTAGAGATGCTAAAGTCTTTGTCGTTGGTTGCAGTGCCTACATTGATGAATTTATTGACCCTTAAAGTAGGTCGATAGATGGCACAGTGGATAAAGTGCCAGCCCAGGAGTCAGGAAGACTTAAGTTCAAATCTGGCCTTAGACACTTACTGGCTGTATGACCCTCGGCAAGACACTTAAGTTTATTTGCCTCAGTTTTCTTATCTGTAAAATGACAAACCACTCCAGTGTCTGCCGAGAAAGCATTACATGGGGTAATGAAGATTTGGACATGACTGAAATGACTGAACAACAAAAGTATTGAAACATAATTATATATATTACATTATATTTATAATCATATATATATACACATATGTATGCATGTATGAGTTTTTAAAAAATGATCTAGATCTATAATTTCATGATTGTGAGATGCTTGCTGTAAGGAGACTCTTGCTACCATTGAAAATTGACATCCTTTCTAAAACTTGTAGTCTTAGAGAGTTGCCTGTGACACTAACAGGTAAAATGACTTGCCCATCTTCAACCAGCCAATCCCCAAGCATTTATTAAACACCAACTGTATATTGGATATTGTGGGATAGTGGCTAGAGAATTGACCTTGAAGTAAGGATGTCATAGATTCAAGTCCTGTCTTTGACACACACACTGGCTATGTGACCTTGTGAAAGTCACTTTAACCACTTAGTGACCCCGGCAGAGAAAGTGCTGATCTATATACAAAATGTGTCAAAATGTGTGAAGGCCTAATTCAGATATGGCTCAAACCAGATTAAAATGTAACTGGGAAATAGTTAACAAAATAAATGAAAAATACAACAAAAGAGAGAATATTTTAATATTAAGTCAGTATGTGGCCTGCAGGGATCATTGCCCCTGGTTTCTAGTTGAGTATGACACCACTGCTCTATACCAATGAAATGACAAGTCCAGTAAAAATTGTGTCAACAGCTATACTAGTAATACAAAGGTGACACAACCTTCACCATGAAGGAGGCTACATTCTATATTGGTAGAGACAACTTCTACAAACTATAAAAAGTACATATTAAATATATAAAAGATACTTGAGGGGTGGCAATAGCTGCATGGGAGATCAGAAAATCTCTTATTTAAAAGATGGAGCTTGAGCTTAGTTTTGATGGAAATGAAGAATTCTAAGAGATGGTCGAGGAGAGAGTACAGTTTATGTCACTCATTTGTTTCATAGCTAGCAAGTATCAGAGGCAGCTTATGAGCCTGAAGTCTTCCTGATTTCAAGGCCATGCTAACAGATCTCTCTCTCTCTCTCTCTCTCTCTCTCTCTCTTTTTCTCTCTTTCTTTTTATCTCTCTCTCTCCCATCCCCTCTCTCCCTCCCTCCATCTCTGTCTCACCCCCTCTCCCTCTTTCTCTCTCTCTCTTTTTCTCTGTCTCTCTGTCCATACACACACACATACGCACACACACACATGTCTGTGTGTGTGTGTGTGTGTGTATATATACATATATGCATATGTATATAGGTATACACATATACACACACACAACACAGACACATATACCCTATATGATAGATGTTCTAATAAAAGTAGTCCCCAGAGATGTTGGAGGCATCTGGATTTGAACCAATAGTCCCTGCCCCAGCTCCCTTAGAGAACCAAGTGCTTTTTAGAATACTGAATATATCCCGCCTAGGCTATAATTGACCCGACTCCATATGGAGATCTTTTCAAGAACACATATGGGGCGTAAAGAATTAACAAATGTACTGGTGCCCTAGAGGCCTGGGGAAAGTGCACCTTTTCCCCTTAAAAGATTCTCTATCAGAGATCATGTGGACTGCATTCAATCTGGGGGGATCCTGACCTGAAAGAGGGGAGTCAGGCTCTTCTTGTGCTCGGTAGCTCATTATGCCTCAAGCTCTTAAAGCCAAATTTTGACTCCCCCAAAAGGAATAATAGGGTCACTCTACAAAGGTACTCAGTGTACAAAGTAGGTCAGGTAGAAAACATCTGTTTACCACAAGAGAAATGCTTAAATCACAAAGGACTCGTGAGTGCATACTGACAGATAGTTAAAGCATGGTGCAGTGACCCTATTGTACTCCTGTTGTACTTTCAGGGATTGGGGTGATACTTAAGACATGAAACATTTCCTGGCGTTGCTGAACATGCATTTCAATTTCACTATAGTTCTGTATCGTCCATGAAACTTATTCAAGGTCTTTATCATCTGGCAAGTCAGAGCATGGATTGGGTTTAGTATTGTGATAGTGGTCTTTGCCTCCAAAAGTTGTTGTAGGGGCCAGCCCCTGTTTGGCAGCTAACATCTAGACCATTGCCTAGAAGGGAATATGCATTTATTTTTTAAAAATTAAATTTATTTATTTTTAATAAGATTTTGAGTTCTAAATTTTTTCCCCTTCTCTCCCCTCCCCAAGATGGTATGCTATCTGATGTAGGCTATACATCTACAATCATATTAAACATTTCCACATTAGTCATGTTGTGAAAGAAGAATCAGAACCAAAGGGAAAAGCCACAAGAAAAAAAATCAAAGAAAGAGAAAGAGAAAATAATATGCTTCGATCTGCATTCAGACTCCATAGTTCTTTTTCAATGTAGATAGCATTGGGATTATGTATTTATTAAGTGCCTACTGTGTACCAAGCACTGTGCTGTGGTTTACAAATATTATCTCATTTGATCCTAGGAGCTCTTAATTTCATAAATGCATTTGAAATAACCATCTTAAGATCACTTTTTGGTCACCTGTGATCTTGGAAAAAAAAACTGATAAGGCTACTGCGAAAGTTAGAAATCACATTTTAGGATCACTATTTGGTCCCCTGTTCTCTTGGAAAAAGACACAAAGGAGAAGAGGTAGCCAGAGGCTTAATGACTTGGTGTTTAGTCTCGGGTTTGTGTAGGCTAAAAGTGTGCACGAAGAGTCCAGGCTCCTGACGGATTAAAAAATGGGAGGGAGAAGGAAGTTGTTTTCTTCATTTAAGCTTGAACTACTTTATTCTTGTTGGTCAGTTGTTTTTCAGTGCTGTCTGACTCTTTATGACCCTATTTTCTTGGCAAAGATACTGGAGTTGTTCACCATTTCCTAAAAATGGAGGCAAACAGCGTTAAGTGACTTGCCCAGGGTCACACAGCTGGGACATGTCTGAGGCCAGATATGAATGCAGGAAAATGAGTTCTTTTACCTCCAAACTTGGTACTTTATTCACAACACTACCTCACTGTCCTTTTGAATTATATTTTAAAATAAAAATCCACTTCATTTCAATTTAAAAGCAATTCGTTAAGTGATTACTTTGTGTAATTCCCTATGCTAAGTTTTAGGGAAGATACACATCCTGTGACCTCAAAAACAGCATAAAACCAAAAGGCGATATGAGATTTACATAAATAACTATAATACTATGTAGAATGAAATCAGCATATAGTTCTTCGAGATCAAATATAAAATTGAGCTTTCAGAATGGGTAAAGCTAAAGGGATTATTCTTATATTGTCTGTTTTTGTAAGACCTAGACAATTTTAATTTCCATTTCCAGGGTTAGAAATTGTGGGGGAAGTATACAACCCAACCAACATGCATGTTATTAAATTACTTAACAGCGTTCCATATATGTAATTTCTTATTTTTTAATACTTAATTAATTTCTCTGTGTTTATTCAATAGTGAAATTTTTGCACCATTTTCTACAGATTATGTTTTTGAAATCGAGAGATCACGTTGTTCCCTTTTCGTGCATTGCAAAAGGAAATATCTTGACAGTGTGTATTGTTTGAAGCAGTCATTTTCAAAAGAGTAACCTCTTGGCATTAATAGTTTTCTGATCCTTACTTTATGACAATTAATTCTGCATTTTATAACTCATAGAAAATTGTAGATTTAATCAGTATATGTGATAGACGTTTCCAGTGTGTGAAATGTACATGCTAAATTGTTTTTAAGGAGTTTAACAATGTTTCATCCCACCATTACTCCTTCAGAAAAAAATCTCAACAATGACATTACTGTCATAAAATCTTTTCCCTCAAATTTCAGTACAATTAAGAGGGAGGAAATACTACCTACAGAACTTTTTTTCCAAAAGACTTCTCTCTCTCTCTCTCTCCCTCTCCCCCTCCCCCTCTCCCCCTCTCCCCCTCCTCCCCTCCCCCCCTTTCTCTCTCTTTCTATGTATGTGTGTGTGTGTGTGTGAGAGAGAGAGAGAGAGAGCTCTTGGGAGGCATGATAAATATTATTCTTCACATTTTTAATTAAGGAATTTTTGTTTTTATTTGGCTTGGGACCATCTCAGTTTTTATTGTCTTGCCAGTCACTCTAAATTGACACTTCCTTCTTTGTGAAAATATTTACCTTAATGTCATTAATTTCTGCTGCAAGACACAAATTCATATCTCAGGAAAATACCCTGGAAACAATAGTGAATTTTTCTTTTTGAGTCAAATAACATTTTTGTAGTATTCAATGATGGTTGGCCACTATGCAAGATGCCAAAGCTTTCACATACTATCAGCACATTGTAGGAAAGGGATTCATTTGAGCAAATTCCTGGGAAATGCTTCTTTGCAATTAAAGGCAGAGTCTTCACCAGACTATAATAAAAAGGAAAACAAAAAAGATCTTCCTCCAATTTTGATTTTTAATTAGTTGGTGAAAAGTGGTAATTTTAGACATTATATTCAGAGCATACCGTATATGTTAGGAGGAAAAGCATGCCCAGTATAATGATTTTATAAAATTTTATGGTTGGCAGATGGCTGTTTAAGACAGTTTTTTCAGCTTTGATTTTCAAAGCTAAAGGAATTTTAGATAGATGCTTGCTTTTTCTCAGGAAGGACATCAAATTTGCTTTGTTTCATCTGCTATGTGAGCAGGTACTTCACTGCACTAAAATAATATACAAGCTGACAAACACAAAATAATTAGTATTTGTTAATTTCCTTTCCAGGCTCAGATTTATTCCAGCATGTCCTAAATAATAAACAAATCCCATCCATCTTGAATTATTTATTCTGTTTTTTTTTTCTTCAGACATCTCGGGGTGAATTTGATTCTAGTGAATTTGAAGTTCGAAGACGTTACCAAGATTTCCTTTGGTTAAAGGGAAAACTGGAAGAAGCACATCCCACCCTCATTATTCCTGTAAGCTTATTAGTTTTTCAGACAGTAATAACTATTTTTTCCTTGCAAACCTTTAATGCATGAGAGATAACATAGTATAATATAGCGGCATCAAACTGAGATAGAACCTGGATCCCTACATGCTACATAGTGACTTAGAAAACCACAAATTAACATTACCTAAGTTGTATCATATTTTTATATATATTGTTAAACCCTTCTCAACTTTATTTTAATGTGGTTCCCTCAGGCTATGAGTTTGATACCTCTGGTGTAGTAGATAGAGGGATGGCCATGGAGTTGACTGGCTTCAAGCCTTGCCTCTGATACATACCTACTGGGTGATGCTGTGAAGTCATTTAAGCTACCAGTGATCTTGGCAACTCTTTAGGACTATAGGTTACAGACAGGTTGCCAATCTGCCTTGATTGAAGAATTTTGCACAGTGGGGATTGCTCACATGGATGAATTCACGGTTTCCAACCCCTTCCTCCACACACTAAGAAAAAACAAAAAAACTTTATTATTTTTAAAACTTCATTTAAAGCCTTGAAAATTAGCTCAGTTATATTTTGAGAATGATTTGCCTTTTTAAAACAATCAAGACTTCCTTAGAGTACTGATTTTTTTTTTTACATTGTGCCCATCCTGTGTTATTACTTTCTACTTCAAGCTGTACTATTATATTATTTTTTAAAGATCTTTTTTTCTATAGACAGCTGCATCATCAAGCTTGTCAGATCATTTTGGATTCAAATCCTGGGTCTTCTACTTCAGTCAATCATTAAATATTTATTAAACACCTACTATGTATCGGGATCCAGTGATAAAAAATATGAATATACGCTGTGTGTTGTGAGAAGGTCAATTAGGATAATAGAATCATAGATTTAGAAATGGAAGGGACCTTAGAGACTATCTAGTACAACTCTCATTTTATGGATGAGGAGACTGAGGCACAAGAGAAGGTAAGTAACTTACTCAGGGTCATTTAGCTAATAAGTGTCAGAAGCAGTATTTAAACCCATGTCTTGACTCAAAGTCCAGTACTTTATCTATTTGACCATATTACCCCATTACATTGCATAATCTCTCTGGACCTCCTTTTTATTTTCTACAGAACAAGGAGTTTACAACCAGATGGATTCTAAAGTCATTTACAGTTGTACAAAGTTAAGCTTTAATAACTTAAAACTGCACTGAGACTGCTGGGACACCCTCTGCCACCTACTCTGGGTAATGCCTTGTTATGCCTTGTTTCCTTAGCCTTTGCCAGAAAAATTCATAATGAAAGGCATGGTGGAACGGTTTAATGATGACTTCATTGAGACTCGAAGAAAGGCACTGCATAAATTCTTAAATCGAATTGCTGATCACCCAACTTTAACTTTTAATGAAGACTTCAAAGTGTTTCTTACTGCACAAGCCTGGGTAAAAATCTTTGATTTTCAGTTCTATTATTCTTAGACATTTCAATGCTGTATTGACTTTGTTCTTACTACTTATACTAATTTTTTTGCAGGGAGCATTGTTCTCTATTGAATGAGTGAAGATGAAATGTTTTCTTTTTAACATGAGTAAATGGCCTTTAGATAGGAGCCTGCATTAATTCTAAAAGTACCAAAAAAAACCTTAAGGTTTTTGTTTTATTTGTAACCATGTATCTCCTCCCACATACAGTTCTCTTTTTCTCTTTGAAGATGATTTTTAAAAATTCAAGTTCTTTGCCTGTGTTGAATAAATTTTCAGGGCTTTAAAAAAAATCTTCTCTTCTTGGCATCATTGAGAATCAGAATGTGATGGTGTCTATCAGTTCACCTGAACACCTTATCTCTTTGAAAGGCATCAGAAAGACAACTAAAGGATACTTTCCCTAGCAGGGTTCTTAGACATTCAAGCTTAATTAGATGATCTTGCCTCAGGCACTTCCTAGCTGTGTGACCTTGGGTATGTCATTTACCCTCTGAAATCCTAAGTTTCTTCATCTGTGAAATTGGATTAATAATTCCTATATAATCCTGTCACAGGATTGATGTAAGGTGTTCTTAAATGAGTGAATGAGTGAATTATTATCTTTTTCATAACAGAGTAGTGCAGCACCTTTTTCTTTGCTATATTTTTGTTACTAATTTTAGATCAACAGATGAGTTATTTCAAGGATTATATGCTTCATTTCTTGACGTTGCAGTTTTATATATTTTTATGCCTGTTACTGGTTAGGCCAATCTATTAGAAACCAAATAGTCTTGATATCTGGATGACCTTATTATGTTTTTGAGATGATATCATATCCTAACTCCAGGTCTATATTGCACCCTTAGAAACTATCTCAGACACAGTTACTGAAGCAGCTGGCCAGTAGTAATATGTGCTGCCTAAAACAATAAGCAGTAGCAATGCTAACAAATCATTCTTAAGCACTGATAGGTGAATGTGTTGTCTGGTCGAGGAGTACTTCTATCATTAAAATCATAATATCAAAGATATAAAATGAGAAGGCACTTTAGAAGTCATCCAGTCCAACCTTTATCATTTAAAAAATGATGTCTTTTTTTAAAATTATTTCCTCAACATATCCTTCCTCTAATTCTTTTTGGGGATCTATCCTTTATAGGAAACAGTTTAATAAAAGTAACACACCTACTAATCAAGCCATTATAATACCCCAACTACCCCACCTTCTTTATAAAAGCTTGGTCATTCTAATTCATAGCCTTCATTTTCATTTGTTTTGTTTTCCATTGGCATTGGTGTAATCATTGTATATGTTCTGTTTTCCTGGTTCTGCATACTTAACTTTGTATCTGTTCACATAACTCTTCCCATATTTCTCTGTATTCATCATGTTCATTATTTCTTATGTCATGGTGATATTCGTATTACACTCATGTACCCCAGCTTATTTAACCATTTCCTAATTGATAGACATATACTTTGTTTCCAATTCTTTGCTGCTATAAAAAAAATGCTTCTATAAAGGGTCTTTTCTTTCTTTCTTTGACCTTCTTAAGGGGTATATGCCTAACATCTTTCTAAATTGCTTTATACAATGAATGGACCAGTTCAGAGCTCCACAAAAGCTGCATTAGCATTTCTGTCTTTCTGTAGCTCCTTAGTTAATCTCATTCCAGCACTGACTTCCCATTTTATTGTCTTTGTCAACTTTCTGCAAGTCATTTGAAATCTCCATGATTTCACTCACATTCTTCTTAATATTAGTAATCTGGGGCATTCTTTCATATGGTTATCAATAGTTTGCAATTCTTTTTATCAATCCTCTATTCAAATCCTTTGTTCGCTCTTCTATTAGGAAAAGGTCTTTGAACTTCTATATTTGTTAGTTCCCTGTTTCTTGAATATAAGACGTTTATCAATTCTCCTTTTATGTGAGAGTTTAGGTGACTTGTTTAATGTCATTTAGGTAGTTAGTAGATGGCTGAGGCTTGATTCAATCCTTGGGTCTCTTCTTCCAGTATTTTCTTTAATATAGGTGTACAGGTATAGGTATAATTATATATTATAATTTCTGCAACAAAGGCTCAGAGAGATCACATGACTTTCCCATGATGACATTGCTGTTCGATGCAAGCCTAGGACATCTTCACCTCAAGTATAACAAACTAGCCACTTTTTTTTACACTGCCTCTGAGGAATCTAGTGTTTGATGCTTTTATGGCCTCTTCTTTGAGAAAACAATTTAGACAATTCTAATGAGTTTTGGGGGCAGCTAGGTAGCTCAGTGGATGGAGCACTGGGTGCAGAGTCAGGAAGACCTGAATTCAAATCTGGCTTTAGACACTTACTAGCTGTGAGACCCTGGGCAGGTCACTTAACCATATTTGGCTCAGTTTCCTCATCTGTAAAATGAGCTGAAGAAGGAAGTGGCAAACTACTTTACCAAGATAACCCCAAATGAGATCACAAAGAGTTGAACATGCCTGACATGACAAAATAACAAAAATGAATTGTCAATTCCCATCTTATCTTTCCAGAACAGCTAAGTAGCAGTTCTTGTTCTCCTATTAAAGAGGAAGAACTTAGAGCCCAAACCAGATGTTCTGCCCTATAAGGCTGCCAGCACAGAATTTCACAGGAAAACAGCAATTCATAGTTTTGAAAGTGACGTGAAGACATTGTAGGGGTTTGAAAGGAAAGTTGGTGGTAAAATATGGTGTTAATAAGACCAAGATCATAAATTGAATACTTGTCTTGACCAGTTAATGCTATTCCATTCCACGGCCAGGGATTGTATTCCTGACTCTGGCGAGCCAGCTGTAGTCCAAGGTCCTTAGATTACCTCTCCTTGATCTATTTTCCGGGTCAGTTGTTTTTTATTCTGTATGCCTTCATTTCTTTCTGTTTCCTCCCCCTGCCCCAAATCCTTTGATTTTTATCTTCTATTTAATATTTCTTTGGTCCATTCTATTTTTTAATTCTGGGGTAAGATTTACCACTGTCTGTCCTAAAGTCTTGATTTTCCATTGCCTCTTTCCTAGCTAGCTATTCCAGTTTATATCTTTTATATTATTTTATCCCTAGATACTATGGTAGTCCTTGGGGTTAAGACTTTCTTTTCTCTGCTTGCACTTGTTGTGGAGTTATTTTTTCATTATGTTTGGAATTTTCTTCTTTTGGTTTACTCATATCTCTAGCCACATTTTCCAGACTGGAGCCTTGTGTTTGATTCAAACTCCTTTCCTGTGTTCTTCTGTGGAGTGTGTAGATCTTGCTAGATCCTGAGTTTAGTGCCTAAAACTAGTCTCTGTCTCCTGTAGGGTTTGTCTTGCCTTGTCCCGTGTTCTGGTTTGGGCCCAGGTTGCTGGAATTCCGGTCTGGCCTTGACTCTTACCACAGATGGAGCTCTGGGACTGCCTATGCTCAGCCCTGCTCTGGCTACAGGATCAGACTACTTCACATTTGGCCTTCCAACAACCCTAGATTCTCATTGTTCCGTGCTTCTTCAGGATTCTGGGACTTTTTTTTTGTGCAGCCTTCATTAATTACCATTCTTTGTAGTGCATTTTTAGAACTTCACTGGGGGTATTTGTGCAGAATCTAGATAGTAGCGTACCACCATTTTCTTATAATCCTTTGTTATATAGTTCAACTACTTTGTATGTACTAGAGAAAGAGAAATAAGGTTAAAGACATCAAAAAATAAGTAGTAGAAAAAGCACAAGTAATTTGATGGTGAGTTCTAAAGTGACATATACTGGTAGAGAATGGGGCCTGCTTAGCTAGATATAACTTTATTTTAAAAAAGAGAGTTTTAATAGCTTACAAGCTCAGTATAAGTCAACAGTATGACAGGGCAACCCCAAAAGTAGTAATTGGTAAAAAAGATATTTGTTGTTATTTTTTCAGTTGTTTCAGCTGTGTCCAACTCTTGGTGACTCCATTTTGGGGTTTTCTTGGCAAAGATACAGGAGTGGTTTGCCATTTCCTTCTCCGGCTCATTTTACTGATGAGGAAACTGAGGCAGACAGGGTTACGTGACTTGCCCAGGGTCACACAGCTAGTAAGTGTCTGAGGCTGGATTTGAACTGAGGAAGATATCTTCCTGATTCTAAGCCCAGCGCTCTGTTATACCACCTAGCTCTCATAGTGTCCAGATTTGGGAGGAGAGTGAGAATCTTGTTCACCCTTTTCATCAGAACACTCAAGAGTATTTTATTCCAGCCACTATATTTTAGGAAAGATAGTTCAGAGAATAGCAATCAGGATGGTTAAGGTCATTGATTTCATGATCTATAAGGATTGTTTGCTATAATTGTGGATGTTTAGGCTGAAGGGGAGAAAACTTAGAAGAGATAATTGTCTTCAAGATTTTGAAAAGCTATCATTTGGAAGAAGAAGTTAGAATTTTTCTGCTTGCTCTCATAAGCCATACTATGGGCAATGGATAGAAGGTGCAGAGGCATGAAATTTTGGCTGAAAATGTAAATAATTACTTTTTTGAAGTTAAAGCTGCGCAAAAGTGAAATAGAAATGGGCTTCCTTGAACAATGGTGGATTAAATCAGGCTTTAATCAAAGACTGTGCTGCCATTTTTAGAGGGCATTCCTACACAATTATGGGCTAAACTAAATGGCTACAGATGTCTCTTATACCTTGGAAATTTGGACTATGAAAAGGAAGCTGCCATGGATTGAGTCAGCTCTTCTAATACATAGATAAGAGAAAGGAAAGGATAAGTAGAGTTTGGAAAATTGCAGGAAAAAAAAAACAATTTTGATTTACTTTTCCTTTCCCTTTTCTTTTTATTTTTAAGGCAACGCCCAAGTTGCCTATCATCCATAAATAATACAGTTAGTATCACTATTTTCAAAATCCATTCTTATTTGTCGCTGTGTCTCTTCAATTCATATTTGACCCAAATTCTATGCTTCGAAAGACCTACACTGTTCCTTATGATTCGAGGCAAGTTTTTCTATTTATCTCTTATTATTTTTTCAGCCTTTCAGAGTCATTCAGCATTTATCCAACAATCATTTATTAAGTGGCTTCTATTTGTCAAACACTATTCAGGATGCAGGGTATAAAACCAAAAAATAAAACCAAAAGGGTCCTGGCAAAGTATTTATGTTTATGACATATTGTTGATGCCATAAACCTGAATATCATTTGAGTATTTCTTCTGCTTGCCAAATCCACAGTTCTCCACCTTGAATAGGCTCACATAGCCGAAGCTTTGGTATCTTGCTAATGTATGGAAGTGGATCGCTGATCTGATTAAATAAGTTCTTTCCAGTGATGAAGGTCACCATCCCGTCTTGTCTGACTCTGGTCTGTGTTCTCCCAAAAGTTTACCACAGGAGGGCCATCCAATGCACTGGAGACTCTGCTTGCCTTCTTTTGACATCATGAGGTTACCTCTGGAGCACTCTGGATGTCTACTTCTCATCTCTGTCTTGCCATATGACCAGCCCATCTTTTCTTCCTTTCAAAGAATTCCTTGATGATGCCCATTACTCCCATTCTTTGGAGTTTCTTTTTGGTTATGTATTGCAGTGGAAAAAATGGTGTGTTGCAATTAGAATTACTGTAGTGCTGGAAGACCAACCATATTTTATTAGCGATAACTCACTGAATACCCTAATGATCAGTAAGAGGCTGTGTCAATTCCTAAATTAAAACCAGAATGGAACTTAGGCACAGAAATGGTACAGATCACTGTTATTTAAAGGTATGGCTGTTATTTGTGAATTTTTTATTGCTCGTTATAAATGACAGTTGGTGCACTGCAATGATGAAGTCATCCATATCCAAAGCTCCCTATATCAATGAAATCACAGATCTAGACACAGACACATAATCCCCACATAAAACCCTTTCTTTTATTGGTCGTTAATTGTCCTCGCCCCTCTCCTGTTTCACTATTTGTGGCTAATATATTTTTGTGCAATCATTTAAAATGGAATTTTAAACAGTAAGAGAAAGAAAGGAAGGAAGAAAGAGAAAAAGAAGAGAAGGAAAGAAGGAAATTAGGAAGAAAGAAAAGAAACACTTGGAAAAATATTTAAATTTATCTTTCTGTAGCAAGCTCTAAAACCCCCCAAATGTTGTACTATGTATTACAAACTGTGCACCATTATATTTATAATCTCTATTTCTCTCCTTCATTGTGCATGTATGTGTGTGTTTTAAGTCTTGAAATTTATACCACCACCACCACTGCCACCGCCACTACTACTACTGTTTAACCTACTTCACTTTCATTATTTTGTGTTTTATTTTTAGGAACTCTCTTCACACAAGAAACAAGGTCCTGGATTGCTTAGCAGGATGGGGCAGACAGTCAGAGCTGTAGCATCCTCAGTGAGAGGAGTTAAAAACCGTCCAGAGGAGTTCACTGAAATGAATGATTACATGGGAACATTTAGCCAGGAGATAAACTTAATAGACAAAATATCTCATAGAATTTACAAGGAAGAAAAGGGTATGTAAAACTACTGACCTTAATCTTTCTCTTTGTTTATTTTAATCATACATTAGCTGTTTTAAGATATATATTTTAAAATGAGAATTTGACTTTAAAATTTCTTTTTTAAAACAAAAACTTAGTCCTTTGCAAAGCTAATTCCTGATCCGTAGGCATATCTCTCTGTCTCTATTGTACATCTCTTTTCAGGGTCTGATTACTAACAAGTGGTACTAGCTATCTTACACAGGAAGACAAGATGATAAAAAGGAGTGAAGACTTCAGGTTTGGATTCAGATGATAAGTTATTAAGATTAATACCTGGTATCCCATGGATTGAAAAGTATCCCAGTCCCTTCATTTCCCCATGGCATCTCTCATTTCCCTTTCCTTACTAGTCAAAAAGTTACTACACTACTTCTGGCCGTTATCATCTTTCTTTTAGACTGTTTCAATAACCTCTTAATACATTTCGCTGCTTCAACCCTCTCCAGATCTCCAGTTTATCCTCCACACAATGGCCAAATTAGTATTCTTGAAACTTGGATTTCACCATTTCCCTCTCCTGGTCAAGAAACTCCAGTGTCTATAAGATAAAACAGAAACGCCTTTGGCTTAAATTCCTTCATAATTGGTCTCTTTGTAGACTGATTCATATTACTCTATTTCACAAACTCTTGTCTTCTAGCCAAACTGACCTGCTTGTTAAATGTACATGAAGTTCCACCTCTTTCCATTTTTTTGCTTTGGCTATCCCCCATGCCTAGAATAATCTCTTTCCTTAACTCTGCATTCTTCTTAAGGTTCAATCTATGTTTTCCTGATATCCCCAGTTATTAGTACTCCCCTTTCTTCCCTACCAGTCCCAAATTAGTATAGAGACACACACACACACGCACACACACTCTGCTTATCTGTAAGTGTTGCCCTTCACATCTTCCCTTCTTGCCTCTGCCATGTAAATTTCTTGGGCGCTGAAACTGTTGCATTTTTGCCTTTATATTCCCCAAATCTTGAGAAGGCAAGGACCTAGGTTCAAGCCTTTAAACCCAGATGCCATGTTGGGCAAGTTATTTATCCTCCTAAACTTTCATTTTCTTATTCATAGAATGAGGCAGTTGAATTAGATGGCCTCTGAATTGTCTTCTAACTCTAAATCTATGATACAATGAATTTTAGGTAGAGAAAATGAGATATAGTGAACCTTGAATTTCTAGGTGAAAATCACCACATATTCTAGTAATTCTATGGACAGTGGCATGAGTCAGGGGGCTCAATCACAGAAAGACATGTGTGAGTTCTCAGATATGAGTTTTATGCCTCTTTTTCCCATTCAAGCCAATTTTCTTGCTTTTTTTAAAATAGATTTTCTTCAACTTTGGCAATTAAGATTTGCTCCATTGGTATTTATTTTTGGACAGGAAAAAAGCATAGTCTTCTGTTTTTATAAGGTAAAATCCAGTGAATCTCTTCACTAATACCAGTTCAGTTCAGCAAATATTTGTGGCGAATCTAAAACACGTAAAGCACTGTGGTTGGCAAGGTGGAAGATACAGTGATAAATAGTACTTAGCCCTTCTTCTCAAAGGATGTGTGTCTGGAAGGTGGGGTTAGGTTGGGACCAAGACATGTAAATGTGTAGGAGGAAAAGGTAATATTACAGGGTGTTGCAAGCGTCTTACTGTGGTTCGAAGCTATTAAAGCTTAAAAGTGCACTACTAAGACTTTGGGGGATAACCTGTATTATGGCAGGGACATAAAGAAGTCTCTCAGATTGAAGGTAAGAAAAAAAGAATGTTTCAGTGTTTTCTCATTCATTTTCGTTCTTGCTCCTGGGAAGGAATTTGTGGGTGAAATAGTAAACAATCTAGAATTTTGCCTTGTTGTACCTAGGCAGGAAAAGCTAATCTCTCACAGAGTATAACTTTTTCCCCTTCTATACTTATTCGATGGAAGCATAATATCTTACTCAGTTGAGTTATAGGGGCAAAGAAACAGAGCACTTTGATCAGTATGAAAAAGCACACTTTAAAAATGGGTCTTACTTTTCTGTTCCTGAAACATTGGTATGCATTTTTTTTTTCAAATGAATTTATTTTACATGCACTGGTAAGCTTGCTATTTAAAGGAACGTTTTCTTAGTCTTTTGTAAAGTGAAGAATCCTTAAGATGTACGAATCATCAAATATCGATCAGTTTTATATATACGTATTATCTTAAACAGCATTTTCTCAGAGAACACTGTTCTAGTAGTATACCTGTTATGAATATGCTTAATGTTCTGTTAAGAGGCACAAAACTAGCAATAGTAAAATGTTGGGGAAGTAAATGGCAAATCACTCCAGTATCTTTGCCAAGAAAACCCCAAATGGAGTCGCAAAGAGTTGGATGTGACTGAAAAGATTGAAAAACAACTATGGTGAAATGTCCTTATCAAGATAAGTGAGTGGCTCAAAATGAGTTCATGGGTGGGTAAGGTGCTGGTGAGACACAAATAATTCAAGGATTTGAGATTTGGGCCAAGTCATAGGACATAGTCATATCCCGGCCCTTGACAGAATCTTTACGTGCAAGTCTTTACTCTCTCGGTTCCACATTTTTTCATTTGTAAGATGAAACAGCTGGACTAGATGAGCTTTCAGATTCCTCATCTATGATCCTGTGGTTTCCACCTTTCCCGTTACTCATTTTCTTCTCAGTATGCTGGTATTTTAGTAGGTATACTGATGCTTAAGATAACTCAGAAAGTAGTCTCTCAACCTTTTTCAGTTTGTACTTGTTTATATCATTTGGCCATTTTCTTTTGTATTCTATTAATGTGTAGATTCTCGATTCATAGATTGGATGGCCTTGCAGAAAACTCCCTAGAATCCCTTGATAATACTTAAAAGTATTTATAGAATATAAATGTGCCCCAGGTAGCTGTTTTAGATAATCCCTTGAAAGCCATATTCTTTATCAAGATATTTTCTAGGAAAACTGGATGTCGGTGTGTATATCTCGTAAATTTGAATCCAAATACATAGTGAGAACGTCATCCGATTTGCAAGTTCATGTACAGTCTAACATATCAAGAGTGTCACCATCTCAAACTTAAGGGTGTTCTTTGCCTTTAGAGTGTGAAACTGGGTTTCGTTAAAAATGATGAAATTATTGTTCTTTGTCGCTTTGGGAAATTGTCATCCCAGATGGTCCCTTCAGCCTGCATGGGTTATTTCATATTCAAATGAAAGAGATTTTAATTTTTTTCAGCTTAATGTATCCCACTTTAAATTACGAGCAGCTTTAGAGATACAAGTTTCAGAATGCTTCTGAAATTGAAATTATGATGAACTTTTTTTTTCATTTTGGCATTTTATGGTAAAAAATAAGCATAGTGCCCATGTTACCTTATTTCATCTTCTCAATTGTGCTTCAGTCACTGGCTAAGTGAACCTGGTAAAGACAGTTAACCTCTCTGTCTGCCTTAGTTTCTTCATCTGTAAATAGAATAATAATAGCACCTCATGTAATTGTTTAGGAGGCTCAGATGAAATGTAAATCACTTTGCAAACATTAAAGCCCTATATAGCTCATTATTGGTGTTATTTTTATTTTTCATTGTTACTGTTCAGTGATAGCAAGTGAACTTGCCAATCTTTGACTCTTAGTTCTTTCCATTGCAGATCATTAAATATGCTGGTTTTGGTGATTATGTTTGTTGGTGTGCTAGGTTGTCTCCTATGGAATCTTATTAGAACCGTCACTGATTTTTTTTTTAATTGAAGAAAAGCATAAATTTTTTAAAACTAAGGATTAGCTTTCTTTTTTTTGCCTTAAAGTTCTTATTTAAAAAAAGGAATTAGTCTAAAAAACACTTACTGAGTATGTACGTAGGCATATGTGTTGTATGTGTTCACATATGATACATATATTTGTGTGTATGCATTCATTATACATATGTAGACACACACAGACACACATACACAGGAGCTGATGAGGCTACTAAGGGAAGAGAATGTAGAGAGGAGTGGGTCTAGGAAAAAACCTAGGGGAACATCTAGTGGTTGGGAGTGTGATAGGTGATGAGCCAGCTAAGGAGATGAGAAGGAAGAGTCAGACAGGTAAGATGAGAACCAAGACAGAAGAGTATCATGAAAACCCATTGAGGAGAAAGCATCCAGGAAGGTAGGTTCGTCAACAGTGTCAAGCAGAGCCTAGGCACCTCGGCGCGCAATCTTGTTATCATCTTGCACTCACTGTACATATCCATGCTGTTGTCGGGTCCTGACATTTCTACCTTCCAGACAGTTCTCATGTTAGTCCTTTTCTTTGTGCTCATACAGCCACAACATTGCTGCAGACTCTCATTATCTTTTCCCCTCTACACCAGCCCTCCCCTATTACTATTGAGCCTCCCATCATTCTCCCAATCACCCAGTGTAGAGCCTTGATGATATCCTGGAGTCTTTTCTTACATTCTTTCCGTATATCCACCTTTACAACATGTAGCCAGTACTCAGGAACAGGTTTCCATCCTCTCATGCCTGGACTTTTGCAATAACTTGTTTATTTTCCTTGCTTCAAGTTTCTCCTGACTTCAGTCTATACTCCATTTAGCTACTGAAGTGATCTCCATAAAGCACAGGTCTATGTATGTCACTATCCTACCCATTGGATTCTAATAGCTCCCTGTTACATCCAGTATCAAATATAAAATCCTCTGTTTGGCTTGTAAAGCCCTTCGCAAATTGGTCCCATCCTACCTTTCTTAGTACATTTTACTCTTCTCTGTGTAATCTATGATTTAGCAATGTTGGCCTCCTCGCTTTTCCTCCCACATGAGTTCATCTCCTGAGTTTACGCCTTTTGCCTGCCTGTCGCTCATGCCTGGAATTCCTTCTTTCTTCACTTTCACCTCCTGGTTTCCTTCATTTATTGCAAGACTAGTGCCTTATATCTGAGGTCGCCTGAGAACATTACAGAACTCGTCTGTATATATTTTCACATTTATCCCTGACATTCGAATATGAACTTTCAGAGCACAGGGACAACGTTTTTGCTTTTCTTCATATTCTTGGTGCTTGACACAGTGCCTGGCACATAGGGAGTGCTTAATAAATGCTTGTTGACTGATTGCAATGCAACAGATCTGCCAAGAAGTATTTGAACTGAGAAAGCACCATCAGATTTGGCAATTGAGTGATTGTTGGAATCTTTGGAGAGAAGAGTTTTCAGGTGAGTGATGAGGTCAGAAGACAGACTGTAGAAATGTAAGAAAAGAATGAGAAGAAAGGAAGTAAAAAGGCAGTGAGTGTGGAATTAAAGCGTCTTTCCTTCCTTCCTTCCTTCTTTCTATTCTTTCTCTCTCTTTCTTTCTTCCTTCCTTCCTTCTTTCTCACTTCCTTTCTTCTTTCCCTTTTTCTTAGAATTTGACTGAGAAAGAAGAAAGATATGGGGTTACAGTTCCCTTAGGGAATGGCAGGATCCAGTGTTTTTGTTTGTTTGTTTTAACGTGAGGGAGACCAGGATATTTTTGGAAACAGTAGAGAATTCACTGGTGGATAGAGAAAAGTTGAAAATTCCTGAGGTAGGGGGAGATGATGATTGAAGTTGCAATGTACTGGAGGAAATCGAGGTTGTGATCTACTGGAAGAAATTAGAGGGGTTGGGATCAAATTCAGATGTAGAGGGGTTGGCCTTGGCAAAGAGACAAACTACTTTATGGTCAGAGACTAGGAGAAATTGAGACATTCTTTAGCCAGAGAAAGAGGCCTAGGTCTGACTGTGAAAGCTGATATGATGAATGTGTAAAGTATAAAACATATAAAAGTAAAGATGAACAACTCTTGTCAATGACTTAGTCATTTCAAAGGCATCCACAATATCAAGTAGGAAAAGATCTTCTAGTCCAGCCTGTACCTGTACAACCTATGTCACTGACGGTCATTCATCCTGACTTGATGAAGCCCATTACTGGGCAGTACTCATTACCTTCTGAGACAGCTTTTTCCATTTTTGGATTTCTCTAATTGTTAGGAAGGTGATTTTTTGTTTGTTTGTTTTCCCTTCAACCCAAATACAATTCTCTGAAATTTCTTCCCGTTACTTCCACTTTTCTTCTTTGGGGCCAAATAGAAAGTCCAGTTCCTTTTTCCCCCCATGACAGCTTTTCAGATACTTCAAGATAGCTATGATATCCTACCCAAGGAAATAGTGATTTGATTTGTGTGAGATAGCCCTAAATTTTCAAGCAGTTAAACAAACAAACAAACAAACCACATTGTTGACTACTTTCAAATACATTGAGAAACCCAACAAGGCTTGTTGCTAGGAAGTTTTGCCAAGCAGACATCTTTTTGACCTGTTTTGATGAGTAAAGAAAGTGATATACAATTAACTCATTGATTGTTTGAATATATAACTGTGTAATTCTGAAGTGATTAGAAACCCTCTTAGTAGAATAAATATCCTCCTGCCATTTTGCAAAGGCATTTAATTTGTTTAGCAAACTATTGAATCCCAGAAAAAGATAAATCAATTGCCACAGTGAAGTAAAGGGCAGTTTAAACTCTTTTGTGGCCATATATTTTGTTAAAAATATGCCACTTAGAGGTTGATAATTTGTAATAGGGAATATAATGTTAACTAATTGTAGAGGTAAAAACATACTACATTTTCATATTAATCAAATGAAATAACATATAGAAAATGCTTTGCCAACCTTCAAGTGCTTTATAAATGCTAACTTCTTATTACTGTTGTCCTTATATTATTTTAGAGGGAGGGAGTGTTGATGAGAAGTGAAAAGCATGAATAGAAATATAAGGAAGGAAGAGGGTGACAAAAACAAAGAATGAGAAAATAAAATGGTGGGGGGCAGGCAGAGGCTTGGTAAATTTCAAAATCACATCTTATTTACCTAGATAGTGGGCATTCAATGGAGTAATCATTTGATACTACTACCCTTTGGCTAGTCCATGCATATTTCTCATTTAAAATTTGAGTTCTATTCAATATTGAAATGGACCTGTGAGCTCGCTAATGTTAGTATTAAATCCAATGATGCAGATTGCAATTCATCTACATCATAACCGCCTTTTGCAGCTCTTGTGAGTGTTCTGTCGTTTTTGCCGCAAGGGATCCACCTGACACACAAGGTGCCTTGTATGAGTTATCTTCATATTGCTAGAGTAACAACAATCACACGGATTATCGACGAGTTAGTTCTTACTCTTTCTGTGTGATCAGCCATTTTTTTTTTTAATTCATACATTTCTTTGATGACTTCCTTGCCACCAAACATTGATTCTCCCATATATATTCTTAGGTGTAGCAGTCTGCTCATTCCCCCATGTACTTCACCACTACGTTTTGAGTAATCTTCAACTTAAATTTTTTGGAGACTAGTGTTTTAGTCATGGGCAGTGAATTCTTCACTAAAGGGAGAGCAAATTGGTAATGAACCTCTCCATATTTAACTAAGATGGTTCTCAGACAATGTGACTGTACTCAAAGCTTTTAGCATGTTAGAACCTTTTAAAAACTTCTGCTCTATAGAGGTAGCCTTTGGGAATATAAAGTCACTCTCATGACATGGTGAAGCATGGGAGTAATACTTTGTACACTTTACTTTTAAGTAGATGTTTATTTTTATGTGGGATTCTGAAGCCATTGCATGTTTGCAAAGGACTAACAAGTTTTTAGGGATTTAAATTGCAATATTGGTAAGTTTCTTAGTTATGGTCTGAAAATCTCCTTGTTTTCTGATAGCTTTTCATCAAAACTCTCTTGTCTGTGTTTTGTGACGCCTCATTTGACAATGCTTGAAGATACATTTGGAATTAGCAATCTCTCAAGGAATTGTGGGAAGCTAGGTGGCAAAACAGATAGAGCACTGGACTTGGAATCAGGAAGATTCATCCTCATGCGTTCAAACTGGTCTCAGATACTTGGCAGCTGTGTGACCCTGGGCAAGTCACTATACCCTGTTTGCCTCAAGTCCTCTTCCGTAAAATGAGCTGGAAAAGGAAATGGCAAGCTACTCCAGCAGCTTTGCCAAGAACCTCAAACAGCGTAACAAAGAGTGAGACATGATTGAAAAATACTGGACTCAGTGTTTTGTCTTATTTTTTTTTTCTAATTTCCAACTAAGTCTTAATATAGGATCCTCATGGGGATGCTACATAGAGAGAATTTTTTTTTTAAGGAATTAAATACTCATTTAGAAATAATTTCATAAATTTCAAATTTCTTTTTAATAAAGCTTTTAATATTACTCTGAGTAGGATAACTATAGCAGTCTACTTGGAGTAATTATCTCCTGTCCAGTGGTACAAGAGTCAATGAAATATCACCTTAAGGAGAACATGCTTTGGATCAAATGTGCAATTAAAAAAAGAACCATGGTTCTTCTCTGACAACTGAATAAGTAGTCGAGAGAGTTAAATTGGAGCTCAGAAGTCATTATTTTATATATTTTTAAAAATATTTTCTTAAAATGTTTCATTAACATCAAAGTATTTAGAATATTGGTTTAGAGTTGAAAAATTTCCCCTTAAATATTACCTAGTCCCACATTCTCTTCCTACAGAAGAGGAAACTGAGACTCAAAGAAGGGAAGGAATTTGTCTAAAGTTACGTTGGTCAGTTGAATGCAGTAAAGTGGATTCTAACCCTGACCTTGACTCCAAATCTCTGCTTTTTCTATCATATCATGGCACCTCTTTGATTCTTATTGAATTTGGAAATCTATTCTTCATTTCCCTTCTGAATTGTTTAAATGGTTAAAAAAAAGAGAGTACAAACCTGATTTTGTTGCCATCAAAGGAGATCATCATAGTAGGGGACATCTTGGAAAAGTTTGTTTGCCAGAATTAAAAATATCCTTTGGTTCTCTGTACTCCTTCTTGCTTACAGTATGTTTGTAGATTGGCTGTTTTTATGTTGACCCTTTAAGTTTTTATTTGCCTGAATTGGCAGGTTAAAGGAAAAATTGGTTGACTTTAATTTTTTAAAATTTATACACACACACACACACACACGTATATTTTTTCATTTTGGGGATGGGGAGATAGGTGCTTCTGAGCCTAATTTCTTTGTATAGAGAACTCCTGGTATAGAAACTTTCTCTACAGATACAGGATATGTATTCACACTTGTTTTTCAACTTATTGTTGTATGTTGTTTAGAGCAGAAGTGTGAAATATGCCGACTGCCACATGAGTCTCATAGTACTCATGAACACAGCTGGAGCCAGATTGCAATGTAATTGGGAAATATTTAACCAAATAAATAAAAATACAATAAAACATAGAAAATATAACAATTTAAAAGCTGAGTCAATATGCTGCCTAGAGGGATCTTTGCCTGTGGATTAGAAGCCCCTTTTCTATTTTGAGTGTGACACCTCTGGTCTAGGGCACTGAAAAATCAAGTGACTTGCACAGAAACACTTAGAAAAAACTTACTTAGAGGCAGTATTGGAATCCTTGTTTTATTGCCTCCAAGGTTATCTGTTTTGTGGGATCCTAAAATCATCTAACCTACAATAAAAGAAACTCAGGTAGACCTCTCAGCCAATGGCACTTTATTAAAGGGTCCCTGGCCTTCTCTTATGCAGTAGACCTTAGATCTTCCTCATGATCTGAGATGCCACCTTCCTCTAAGTCCTTAGTTTTATAGTGCTTGATATCCAGACAACACAGGTGGAGAGATTAAAAATACAGTCTTATTGGTGGATGGACTTTGCCCATGACCCTCCAGGAGGGTCTACACAGAATACAGAATCCATTGGTTGACAGACAGGCCAATGAGCAGATCTTGACAGACCTATTTTGACCTTTCAGGAAATCCTGCCAAGCTGACTAGCACACCCGTGGGCTGGTAGAAAGGCATGCCGAAGACTGGCAACCAGGGTCGCTCACTGGCCAAGTGCTCATGGTTATCTCCCCATGTTGAGCAATAGAGGGGTGACAAGGAATGGAGGGGCAACAAAAATAGCTGGGGGACTTGATGTGTCATTGAATCACCTCTAAAGCTGGACTTGATCACCATCACAAGGAGAAACAAGAGAGGAAGTGCTCTAGTTAGCTTCCTATGATTAAGCAAGTGAACTTAAAATCTGCAGTTCATAGCTCTGAAGCCTAATATCAGAATTTATAATCACTACCCCTATGGAATCAAGTCAAACTGATTAATATTGAGTGGAATAAAACAGGGGTCTAATTTATCCTCTATCACAATTTTGCAGTACAGCCTCTTAGCTTAATGCTTATCAGAAAAATGAACTAAAACACTGGTGAAAACTATAGTACATCAGTTCACTAAGACGAATGCATACTTAGACTGGTTTTAGCAAAAATTCTTTTTTTCTGTGGATCTTTGTTGCCTATAGGGTAAAATATGTTTCTTAGTCTAGCATGTAAGGCCAGCCATAATTTGGCTTCAAGGGAAATAGGTGGTGTAGTGGATTGAATGCTGGGTTTGGAATCAGGAAGACTCCTCTTCCCAAGGTCAAATTCTAGCCTCAGACATTATCAGTGTGACCCTGGGCAAGTCACTTAACCTTGTTTGCTTCAGTTTCCTCATCTGTAAAATGAATTGGAAAAGAAAATGGCAAACCACTACAGTATCTATATCAAGAAAACTCCAATGGAGTCACAAAGAATGAAACGCGACTGGAAAATGACTGAACAATAACAAATAATTTGATTTTTTCCATTATAATTTCATATTTCTTTTCTTCATATAGTCTGTGCTTTCAGACATTTCTTCTATACATTTTATTAGAATTCTTTGTCTGCATAGCTTTTCTCCTGTTTTGCCATATCTTAAAATATTATACTTATTTATGTATATAATCGTATCTCCCCTCCCCCTCCACACAACTTACTAAATCTCAATATATTGTGAGCTCTTAAAAGGCAAGTACTCTATTGTCTTTCATCTTTGTATCCCAAGTATGTATTAGGGGGCCTTACTTATATAGGCAATGCTCAAAAAGTATGTGTTTAACCGGCTTCAATCTATAGTGTTGTATGAATGTTCTTATCCTCATAATTTTTAGATTGTGAAAGTATAGATTTTTTTAGAATAAAAAAACCCTAAGTATATTGAACGCTGATTCAAACTTCTAACAAAGTATGTTCAAGGAAGAAAGGGAGTGAGGAGGGAAGGGGGAAAAATTTATTAAGCATTGCGTTGAACACTTTACAAATATTATCTTGTTTCATCCTCGCAACAACCCTGGGAGATAGGTGCTATTATCATCCCTATTTTATGGTTGAGGAATCTTGAGGGTCATAGTTGTCAAGTGACCTGCTGTAAATGTCTTTCTGAGGTAGCGTTTGAACCAGATCTTCCTTATGCTAGGCCCAGCCCTTTTTCTACTCTGCTAGTTTGCACAAATCATTGTTGATGGAATCAGGAAAGGTTTTGTGTTCAAACATTGTGCCGGAGTTGTGATTTTTAACAGCTTCTGCTCAGTCATGGTGTTTATTAAGAAGTTATATGTGTCTTTTTTGTTTTGGTTTGTGTCTATGCTTTTTAGAGTATTTTGAGGAAATGAAGGAATATGGACCAATTTACACCTGGTGGTCAGCATCTGAAGAGGATCTGGTTGACTCCCTGAAAGGTGTGGCCAGCTGCATTGACAAGTGTTGTAAGGCCACTGAAAGACGGATATTTGACCTTTCTGAGACGCTGCTTCCAGTTGTACATGAATATGTTCTTTATAGTGAAATATTAATGGTAAGTTTACCTGAGTTAACTTTTTATTTTTAGCACTGACTATAACGCAGAAACAAGAAGTAATTATGGAAGAATAACCTGTTTCTATTAGGTGTTTTTAGCCTAGAGTATATGACCATTTCTTTTTTCATTCTTTTTAAAAAAGTTTGACAACTAGATTTCAGTGCAATTGATTTCTGTTGTAATACTATATATTTTGTGCATTTAAAAACCATTATTCATAGAAGGGGTCCCTATGTGTCACCAGATGGCCAACGGTTTCCGTGACACCCAGAAAAGATTAAGCAATCCTTCCTCTCCAGGCAGAGACTCCTTTGTATGTCACATGTGCATTTTAAGGAATATATAGATACCAAAAAGGTGTACAGTGTTGTTTCTCAATTTTCTGGGTCTGCTCTTCTTTGCTACTAGCCAGTCTTAATTTTTACTGGGTGATGTATAGAGGGTGAAACGTTTTTGAGGACAGAAAATAGACACAGAAAGCCAAGATTTTTTCCTTCCTAGTCTGAAGGTTAGGAGCTTCTATACTGTAGCCACTGTAGTTCATAAGTATCTCTTCTGTCATTTATTTCTTCATTGACTTGTGGATTCTGTGAAACGCATCAGAAATGCTGTGCAAATAGACCAGTCACTCCACTTCAGTCGAGCAGAAAAATTCTCACTTTGTTTACTGTACCTGTTCTATGGACAACTGAATAGCGAAAAATTCTTTGGGTCTCAAACTAGCCTCCATATTATGGGATTCTAGAGCAGGATGGTGGGCAGCTAGGTGCCACAGTGGGTAGAGCGCTGGGCCTGTGCGTGACCCTAGGCAAGTCACTTAACCCTGTTTGTCTCAGTTTCCTCATCTGTAAAATGAGCTGGAGAAGGAAATGGCAAACCACTCCAGTATCTCCAGTATCCAGACCCCAAATGTGGTCACAAAGAGTCAGACACAATAGAAAAATAAGTCAACGACAACAACAAGAGCAGGATGGAATTTTGATATTACTTTGATTAACAACTTCATTTTCCAGTTGTAAAGAAAAACAATGAGGCCCAGATTTATTTTTCTGTTCTATACTATTGCAAAATTACGGATGACAGAATCTAGGAGGGACTATAGAGATCACTTAATCTAACCTCCTTTTTCATAGGTCAAGTAACTGAGGTACAGAGACATAACATGACCTACCTGCTGTCAATCAATATCTGAGCCATGCTTCCATCCCAGGTTATTGGATATCAAATACAAGGTTCTTTTTACAATATCACATATGATACAGATGTATAGGAAGTGTGACTTAACGGATACAAAGGTGGCCTCAGAGTTAGTAAGACCTGAATTCAAGTTTGACATATACTGATTCTTTGATTCCAGGCCTTCTCAGGGCCTTAGAAAACTCTGTAAGAAACTAAGTCATGCTTAGCTCTTCTCAGAAAAGCAGGGACCTAAGACAACTCCGAAGGACTCGTGATGGAAAATGCTATCCACATCCAGAAAAAGAACTGTGGAGTCTGAATGCAGATGAAAGCATACTATTTGCTCTCTCTTTTTTCTTTTTTTCTTTCTTCTTTCTCATGGTTTCTCCCATTGGTTCTAATTCTTCTTTACAATATAACTAATGTGAAAAGAAAAAAAAAGAAAGTAAGTCACCAAGAAGAAGCATATCTCTATTGGTAGAAGGAATTCCTTACTATTTCTGGCTCCCTACCCAGATGAAATCACAGGTCCAATAGAAAAAAAATGTATAAGTCACTAGGCTGATATTGAAGAATCAGAGATAAAACTAGTCACAGACTGTAGCTTACAATACAGTAACAGGAATAAGAAATATGTAAATACCTAGAATGCAAGTTAGTATATGACTGTGCATAAGTGAATTCAAACTGACTGACACAGGAAATTCAAGGCATACAAGGTTGTAGTTGCTCCAGCTGGGATGGGCATAGAAAGATGTATTGTAATGGAATTCCTTTCATGTATTGGTTGGGCTAGATCAAGACTTCAGAGCCTGCAGCATGCCAAAGGATTCCAGGGGGGCTGAGAAAAATGTAGAGGAAAAAATCCTCTACATTTGTTTTCAGGCCACCGGAAATCCTTTGGCATGCCCACGGGCTGTATGTGGCCTACAGGCTTCAGGTTGTGCAGTTCTGGGCTAGGTGATCACTGCCATCACTTCCAGCTCTCAAATTCTTCAATTATCATGATTCCTGATCCATGGAAGTGATGTAGGGAAGATAAGGGAATTGCACAAGTCAGAAATAGCTAATACCTACAGCTAGTTCTGACCTTATTCTTCCTGGATTCTCACTTTCTCTGCTCCAGCTCCCCAATTCTTGGGAACTCACTTGCTATTAAGTGACTGTTGCAGTAACCCTCCAGGGACATATTCTTTCTCTGGTCTAACCTTACTAAGGTATGAGAAAAACGTTTCTTCTTACGTAAGCCAGGATAAGGTTGGATCATATTTTAAAGAGTGTTTGCTAAGAGAAAATCAATCAACTTGTATTCCTCAAAAAACAAAACCAAACAAAACAAAACCTAGGCCACAAAAGTTTACTGGATATAGAGTTTACAAAATGAAGATATCTGATCTAAACTAATCTGAGGTTACTTGATCCCCTATTTCTCTAGATTTATTCTCTCATGACTCATCACTCAAATATTCTAAGGAAGAAATACAACTTTTCCCAAGGTTTTTAATTACTTCCTTAAAACTGTAAATTCTAGCTGAGGGTTAGGCTGGAGATTCTGCAGTTGTGGTTCTATTCCCCGTTCTTCTACCAGTGAAGATTAATGGAATTCAATTAATATAGAATGTAGCTCAGCCTACAAGCCCCACCCATTTCTCTAGCATACTTCTTTAGTGACTCTTCACTATTTCTCAAATCGAACTCTTCCATAAATCCTTTCATTCTATTCTTTTGCTATTCACAGGATCACAGAATTTTAGAATATGAAGGATCTCAGCGCTCACTTTATCCAATTCATACCAGTCTGGCAAAAAACATCATTTATTAAGTGCCTGCTATGTATCAGACATTGTGCTAAGCACCGGGAATGCAAAAACAGGCAAAAGCTAGTCCCTGCCCTTAAGAAGCTAGCTCTGCAGTCTAATGAGAGAGACAACTACCAAACAGCATGTCACAAGTGGGTGTGCGGGGTGTTCAAAGAGGACTAGCACCTCGGGTGCGATGGCTTGTCCAGTCTTTTTCAGGGCTGCTCATCCACCTTGGGTGTGTACCTGGGACTTCACTCTCACTTGTGGCTCCAAGAAGATGTAGCATACCCTGGTAAAGCCGTCTTGGCAGACAGATTAAATCAGGTTGAGGGTAATGAACAGGCTTCAGACCTGTCCCTGAGTTAGGGAGCTGTCTACCCCAAGCATGGGATGACTTCCTTTAGTTAAATGGGTAGGTGAGAACGATTTGTTCCAAAGGCCATGAAGGTAGTGGATGCAGGCGCTGTGGATCTCTTAGAACTTGGTCAGAAATCGAAGATGCCAAGGTCATTCCCTGTATTCCTGGCTGTGTCATTAGTCATTTTGACTTTTACCCTGCCCCTGGACTTCGATGACTCTGGATGAGAGAGTGATGGAGGACTTTGTGCAACTCTGCCTTACTTAAATCCAACTCACAGGCAAACGAAGACATCTATGATGTCATGGAAAAGAAGGACAAAACAAAAACAACCTATATATTCCCGATAAAAAGGAAATTATTAAGAGAGGGAAGGTACTAGAATTTAGTGGGGTTGTAGAAGATGGGGCTTTTTGTTGTTAATTGTGTCTGAGCATTTGCGACCCCATTTCGGAGCTTTCTTGGCAAAGACACTGGAGTGGTTTACCATTTCCGTCTCCAGATCATTTTACAGATGAGGAAACCGAGGCAACCAGGGTTAAATGACTTTCCCAGGGTCACACAGTAAATGTCTGAGGCACAATTTGAACTCAAGTCTTCCTGACTGCAGGCTGGATATTCTGTCCTGTGCCACCTAGCTGGGGTTTTAGTTAGGACTTAAAAGGAACTCAGAAAAGCCAATTGGCAGAGATAGGGAGGGAAAGCATTCAGCTAGAGAAAATGCCTGGAGCCAAAAGACAAAATGGATCTGTAAACTTTTATTAAGTGCCTACTTTGAATCAGGTTAGGTATTAAGCACTGAGAATACCAAAAGATACAAAAGGCTTGTCCCTGCCCTGGGTGGAGCTCATAATCTAATGGGGGAGATAATAAATGCAAACAAACACGCACAAAGCAAGCTATTGTTTTTCAGTCTTGTCTTACTGTTCTTGACCTATTTAGGGTATTCTTGGCAAAGATAATTAGAGTGTTTGCCATTTCCTTTGCCATCTCATTTTACAGATGAGGAAACTGATGCATACAGACTTAAGTGACTTGCCCAGGGTCACACAGCTAGTAAATATCTGAGGCCAGATCGGCCTGGCACTCTACCCACTTTGCCACCTAGCCTTGCCACCTCTGTACAGGATAAATAGGGAACCATTAATAGAGGGAAGATACTAAAATTAAGAACTGTTGGGAAGGCTTCTGGCAAAAGAAGGGATTTTAATTAGGACTTAAAAGTAGCAAGGGAGGTCAGTAGTGTGCTGTTCAAGGAACAGCAAAGAGGCCAGTGCTATAGCTTTGAAGATAAGCAGGAGAGGGTATGAGAAGGGAGTTAGGAATTCTTACTATATGACATACGTAATAAGTAGTCACTGGGCCTCTGAAGACTTGTAGGCAGTCCATTCCACTTATGAATGCCTCTCGTTGTTAGGAAGTATTTTCCTGATATCAAGCCCATGTTTTTCTCTTTGCCAAGTCCACTCGTCTTTCTGCCCACGGTGGCAAAACAGAACACATCTTATCCCTCTACCATGGGATCACCCTTCCAGTGCTTGAAGATGGGAGTGTAACCAAAAGTCCAACACACATAATGCCCAACAAAAGTAAGAGGAACATTGCTATGTAGCCTTTCCCTTCTCAATTTCCAGCCTGAAAATTTCTCTACAAGTGTGAGCTTACAGTCTTGAATATGCCTTACATGTAATAGTTCTTAGAATCTTCCAAATTTTGTCATGCTCTCCAGAATCTCATCATCCTACTAGATCACATCAACATGCCTCCTCAGTATCCCCTGCCTCTAGGGCCCCTCCCTTCTTCCATTTGAAGAGTGTGGGTCCTGGCCCAGGCTACATTCCCCTGTATTTCATCATACCTCTCCCTTTTTCCATTTCTTTTGGTGTGTTTAATGCTCCTTTATGGTGTTTTTTGTCTTTCTTTCTATTCCCAATGGGTGATTGATTAATAAGTTTATTGACTGAATCCCATTCTCCATTTTCCTTTGATGTGCTGGAGGTAGGTCTTGGCCTTAGCAAACTCTTCAAAGAATAAAATACAGACAGACAACTCCTTTATCCAAAAGAAAGTATAATTTGTGAGTAGTAGCCCTGCTCCAGAAGAAAAGCAATATAAGCAGTTTACAAAAAACATGTAGAGATTCTTAGCTTCTCCATTCACAGATTTGCTTGCTTGTCTCCTGCTCAAGTGTGTTCTTTGAGACTCTAACATCTACTCTGCATATCTCTGTTTATTGAAATGATGTCTCTTCCAATAGAATATAAGCTCCTTGAGGACAGTTACTGTCTGCAATTATTTGAATCTCTAGCACTTAGCACAGTGCTTGACACATAAAAGGGGCTTTTTGATTTATTGATGATGAGTTTTACAGACATACTGCTGACCTCTAAACATTTTGTTAGTGCTCTCACTGCTATCCAGTTTGCTTCTTCAGTAACTAAGCAACTTTCTTCAAGTTACAATTTCCCCTCCTAATTGGTCTTCTTACCTCAAGTCTCTGCCCTCTCCAACCCAGCCTCCACATGGCTGCCAAAGTCATAATCCTAAGCACATATCCTTCTACAAGCAAATGCAAACTCTTCAGTTGCTTATGACCTTTCACAACTGACTCTAACCTACGCTTTTTGGTTGTTTTATATATTCCCCTTCTTCTTGTGTTCTTTGGTTTATCCAAACTGGCCTTCTTGATCTTTCTGTCACACGATGTTCCTTGTCTTATCTACAATCTTTTTCACTAAGTCCTATGCCTGAAATTAAATTAGATTAAGAAGTGGAACCAATGGCTGTAGACAACTTTTTCAAGGATGAGAAAGGAAGGAAAGACATGGAATAGGCACACATTTGGAACCAGCTCTATGAAGAGCCTTCCTCCCTTTTGTCCCTTAGCATCCCTAATGTTCTTCTCATCTTAGCTTGGGTTCCATTTATTACATGAGGTCTTTCGTTATAACCTCAGGTGCTGGTATAAATCCTATCCCCCCCCCCCAAAAAAATTACCATGAATTTAGTTTTTGTATATACACACTCAGATTCTTATTTGTTGTGTCTATATTGTCTCCCCCTACACCCGTAGAATGTAAGCGTCTTGAGGGCAGGGAGTATTTAATTTCTGTTTTTTTTTTTCCCTTGCTCAGTATCTGACAGAGTAGGCACTTAATAAATGCTCACTCTTTGATCGATGCTTTTTTTTTCACAATCTTAACATGTTTCTAGCCCTTTAAAATTGAAGTTCAATTTTTCAACTGTTTTGGTTCTGCGTACAATTCCTAGATCTTCAGAGCAGAGCTTAGCTTCATTTTATAGGTAGTAACTCCTAAAATTTGAATGATGCTTTGAAACATCTTCATTGACATTTTTTTTTTTTTGTGGAGGTGGGGAGGCAAGGCAATTGGGGTTAAGTGACTTCCCCAAAGTCACATAGCTATTAAGTGTCAAGTATCTGAGGTCGGATTTGAACTCAGGTCCTCCTGACTCCAGGGCCAGTGCTCTATTCACTGCAGTACCTGGCTGCCCCTCTTCATTAACTTTTAAATCCGTATTCCCATTAGGTCCCCTGTGAAGTATGCAATGAACATATCAATATCACCTTTTTATAAATAAGGAAACCAGATGTCAGAGATGTTGAGTAACTTGATCATAAGTATTAGCAATGTATGTATGTTTGTATGTATGTGTGTTGGTGTGAGGAGTACATATCATTGAATAATTGTTAATGAAATTGAAAGACAGGAAAGAGGTTAGCTAGTTATACAGACTGGACCTGACATGGTGTGATGCCCTCTGGTAAGATTCTAATTCTTAGCTCGATTGGTTCACAAACTTGATTTTATCTGTTCACCCAAGGGTGGTTAGGCTCTGGGGAATTTATTCTTGGTCCACCACTTATCCAGTTGATAAGCCAGAAAGCCAGCTTGTGGTAAAGCAATTAAGTGACTTGGTGGAAAGGATGGTGGACCTGGGGTCAAGAAGACCTGAATTCAGATCCTTCCCTAGACACTAGTCATATGACTGAGCCAAGTCACTTACCCTCTATGTATCTCAGCTTCCTCCTCATCTGTAAAATGGGGATAATAACAGCACCTACCTGCCAGGGCTATTGTAAATATCCACTGAGATAATGTTTGTATGTGAATGTATGCTGATAAATACTACTACTGTTGCTGCTCCTGCTGCTGCTGTTGCTACTGCTACTACTACTACTACTACTACTACTACTACTACTTTACAAGGGAATATATGCCAGATGAGAATTGCTAATAGTTGTTACCTCTGTTTTTTCCTTAGAGCGTTCCCTCTTTTGTTGATCAGCCCACACTGAATTCCCAGTTCCAAAATATATTCCATGTCATCTCTAAGCCCTGAACCTTCATGGACAGTCACAATTTCAGAAAAGAAAGTATACTTTTAGTGACTTTTTTTTTTTCAAAAGGAATATCATTTGTCCCAGTTTCTGGTTTAGAAAGTATTGTTGCCATAGTGATGATACCTTAGTATGCAGTACATGCTGTTCCTTCCAAATGAGTGAGTCCTTTTTTCAGGACTAAATTATAAAGTAACCAAGATGTGTGTGGTTAGTGCAAAATGAATTGGATATAATTAAGGGATATTTCCATAAAATCATGTTATCATAGAGCCAGTTCCAAACATGTGCCTGTTCTATATCTTTCCTTCCTTTCTCATGCTTGAAAAAGCTGTCTACATACAGTGGTTCCATTTCTTCTTCTTTCTCCCTTCTAAACCCTCTGCAGTCTTGCTTCTGTGTTCATCATTCAACTCCAAACTTGCCGATGATTTCTTAATCTACAAATCTACTGACATTTTCTCAGTCCTCATCCGTCTTTCTGCAGCCTTTGAAACTGTTGATCACCTCATCCTAGAGGGTGTCTCTTTTAAATTTTCATGAAATTGTTCTCTTTTAATGCTTCTCCCGTGCTTGAATAGGCTGATTATCGTTCATGTCGTTGACGCTAACTGTGGACATTCCCCAAAATTTTGTCTTTGGCTTTTTTCTCTCCTTTATCTACACTTTTGCCCTCGGTAACCTCATCAGTTCCACAGATTCTATTATCATTTCTATTCTGATGACCCCCCAAACTATGTATCCAGTTTTAGTCCTTCTCCTTAGTGTCACCTATCACTTCAGACTCTTTGTCTTGGAGAAGTCTCAAACCCAGCACGTCTAAAATAGAATTCATTATCTCTCTCCAGCCTCTACCCCTCCTTCATCTGCCCTTCTTATGAACTTTTTATACTGCTATCGAGGGCATAGCCATCTTTCCAAGGGGGGAAGAGAAGGGAACAGTCATTTATTAAGTGCCTACTTTGTGCTGAGCACCGTGCTAAGCATTTTACGGCATTATCTCATTTGATCATCACAAAAACTCTGAGAGCTGAGTGTTGCTATCATTCCCATTTGACAGTCTGGGCAATTGATAAAGACAGAGGTTAACTGACTTGCCTAGGGTCACCCAGTTAATAAGAGTGGGGCTGACAACTCTTCACAGCTCTGCTTAGCTTAAATCCAACTCACAAGTCAAGACCTCACTCTCCTGATGGCATCGGGTCTCTTCCAGAAGGAAGGACCAACAACAACCCTTGGTGTCTGAGATCATATTTGAATTCAGGTCTTCCTGACTCCAGGCCCAGCACTCTATCTATTGCACCATATAGCTGCCTTTTAATCATCTGGGTTTTCATTGTCAGTGCCTTTTCAAATCCTCTCCCCCTTGCCCCATATATCTAATTAGTTGCCAAATTTTGTTGTTTCTCCCTCTACATCTGTCAGATTATGCACCTTTCTTTTTACTCACACAACCACAACCCTCTTTTAGACCCTAATTACCTGTTGTCTGGACTATTCCAGTAACCTCCTATCTCATTGTTCTGCCTATTTCATGTCTTTCCCTTTTCCAATCCATACTCCATACAGCTGGCAAAGTGATTTTCCAAAAGTTTACATTTGGCCATGAGACTCCCCTACTCAGTAAATTAACACCAGTGGCTCCTTCGGGTTAAAGATTAACTCTTTTCTTTAGCATTTGAAGCCCTTTACAATCTGGCCCCATCCTGCCTTTTCAGTCTTCTTACATGTTAGACTATAGACACCTCCTTACTGGTCCTTATGTGACCTTCCAGTTCTGATCTCCATGCTTTTTGGATGGGCTAGAATCAGACCCTCCTCCTAAAATTCTGTTGCTTCTTACACCTACCTTTGGAATCTGTGGCTTTTTAAAAGATTCATTTAAATGCTTCCTTCTGCAGGAAACTTTTTCTCCAAAACTTACATTTTGTATATAGCTATATCTATATATGCTGTCTCTCCATTAGAATGCAACATCCAGAAAGTCAGGGATTGTTCTGCTTTGTCTTTGCATCTCCAGAGCCTGGCATAGTGCTTGAGTGAGATGTAATTACTAAATGCTGGATTGATTGCTTGTGTAAAGAAGTAATGTTGTTATGATGAATTCTTACTCTTTGGTTCTCCTCCTTGACTGACAGCTCACTTCCTAATCACCAATCCACAGAGCATTAATGGTGTATTTTTATAAGCCAATCTGTAAAGCTCTTAATACAAAGAAACTTTTAAAACTGATAAACTTAAACTGATCCCTTCTCATTATGTTCTGTTTGCCCCAACCTCCTAAAATTGGAAGGATGTAATTAACGTTCCAGAATTTAGATATTTTACTGGGTCACAATGTATAGCTTGGGTTAGGCCTTACTCTTTGAGATTCCATGCATATTATTGTCCTGTCATTTATTCATTCAACATTTATTAATTGCCTCCTGTATGTAAAGCACTGTCTTAAGTCAGAGAGAAATGTGAAGATAATTCAAACAGGGGCTGTGTTCTCATGGAGTTTAAAATCTGGCCCTGTAACACGTGTGTATTTGTGTGTGTTTATCCCTATATAAATGTACACATCGTTAGAAATATTTAATAGCTATGTAAGAAGTAAAGTGCCATTTATATATGAACACATGTACACATATAACAATATATATCACATATGTAATAATTGAAGTACCATATAGCTATGCATATGTATCATGCAAGTGTGTGTACATACATAAATACTTATATACAAATGTTTGTACCTATATGGGCATGTGCTTTTTATAGTTACAATCTCTTGGGCAGGTTTTGCAATGGAGTTGAGTTCATTTATAATAAATTATATTCCAGTGCTGTTCTCTTGAAAAGATGCTAGGAAACACATCGATATTCTTGATTGAGTTTCAGAGATATATCTTTGTTCAAATTGAGGTTATAGCTTGTGCCTGTAACCCACAAAGCAGCCTTTCCTTTATTTTCAGTGATCGATATGTGATGTAGATCTTATTTTCTTAAAATTGTACATTAAATTGGTACCCTCAAGGCTGCTAATCTCATAGAAAAATAGTAACCAGTCACCTCTTAGAGTTAGTTACTTCTGCTAATCCATCCCATTATTGGCTTTTATTAGACTTAATTTTGGAGGTTGATATTTTCTAACATCGTCCTCAGAGCCTTTGTGTATTCCTATGTGGAACTTACAGCTCCCTCTCCCCTGACCACAGCTGTAATGTTTCATAAGCAGATATACTTTATTACATTCAAATGGGAAACTATATTATCAGAAAGTCTTTTAGAATAGAATAAATTTTCAGTAACAAACCCTTTAGGCCTTGTTTTCAAGTTAACTTGTTAATGGGGAATTAAAAACAAATAAGCAGGCACCAAAAGGTCATAGGGTTAGAGATTTAGAACCTTATAGGCCATTTGTTCCAACCTCATCCTTTTACAGATGAGGAAACTGAGCCTTATAGGGGTTAAATAGTTTGGCCTCGTTTGTGTCAGTATCAGAGGCAGAATTCACGTCTGGGCTTTCTTGACTCTAAATTCAGTCCTTAATATACTATGCCATGTTGCCTTTCTTAAGAAAGTTCTTTAACTGAGAATTTGAACTTGGACCACATTGCCAAAAGCCCTCAATTCTTTTGTGTGTGTGTGTGTGTTTTGTTTGTTTTTTGGCAGGGCAGTTGGGGTTAAGTGACTTGCCCAAGGTCACACAGCTACTACATGTGTCAAATATCTGAGGCCGAATTGGAACTCAGGTCCTCCTGACTCCAGGGCGGGTTCTCTACTCACTGTGCCACCTAGCTGCCCCAAAGCCCTCAATTCTAAAGACAGAACAAAACAAAAAACAAACCCCACCCTCCCAAAAAAAACCCAAAATCAAGCCAGCAGCAAGCCATATTGTAATCCAGCCCTCCTAATAGAAGAGTTTGTCTACATTTCTGAAGTGCTTATTAATTTTGCTGCATAAGATTATCATTGAAACAATAGAATGAATTGCAACATGTTGTGTCTGCATGTTTTAACATAAAGGGAGTTATGAAAAGAAGAGACCAAATTCAAGCAGAACTGGATTCCAGAGTTGAAGCTTTGACCTACAAAAAGGCTGAAAAGGAGGTGGTAAGTTTTCAAATTTATTCTTCTAATCATATAAAGTTTCCTTTTAAGTGTTTGTTAGCAATATATTTATATTTATCTCCATTAAAAATTTTTGAAGAATTTTTTTTTGCAGGATTAAGAAATTAACATACAACCTTATTTATTTTGATTATCAAATAAGAAAGTTACATATTATACTGTGGGGCCACATTCTAGTTGTGTTCTATGTTGAGTGCATGTTTGAGGACATTGCCTATTTAAAAACAAGAGAAAATAAAACTCTCTGCTTAATTATCATATTAATTGATTTTGATCCTAGGTGTGTGGGATTTGGTGTATGTCCCTGGCTAAGAGTCAGAAAAACCCAAATTCTCGTCTTATGTCAGGCTAATCCTAGCTTTGTGACCAGGGACAAGGGATTATATTTTTAATCCCCTTGACTACTCTCTAAAAACTAAAAGTTACAGATCAATTGCTAATTTGTATTGGAAGAAGAAGTTTCATACTGTGAGTTTCTTATGTGGGTAAAGTGACAAGTCCAGATTGTGGGGGACATACATACATACATACATACATACATACATACGTGTGCCAGTAAGGCAAAATGGGCTTAGTTTAACGGGTGCCCTTGAGGAGTTTGGCTTTTGTTTACCGTGAAAGTACTTTCACCTGTTAAATGCTAAGCCCCAGGCCCAAAGCCCTATCAGGTGTGAAACCTGTGTGGGCGTAGATTAAGGATTTAAGAGGAGCCAATTCGGGAACCAATGGTCTCTGGACTCTGGTCTCTAGTGGTTGAGGCGGGACTTGAGAATGCCAGAGGCTTGGCTGCAAAGAGAGGCGAGAAAACTACAGCTGGAAAAAAAATCCGAAGCAGAGCCGACCCCTGTGTGGACCCAGGAGTTCCAGCGAGGTCTGGAGGCCAGTGAATGTGATTTATGCCATCTTATTTTTCTGTGGCCTCCTGGCTACTCTCGTGAGGCGGGCCTACTGGGCCTGGAGGCTTGTGTTCACAATACTGGAATGGGGAGGTTGGTTCGCTAATTTGTTGCTCTGGGCCCTGAATAAATTTTTTGATGCCTTCTGCTTGGAGAATTCTGTATACCCAACGATTTCGAACCATTCAGATATTTATATGAACCTTTTTGAGATCATAAATTTGGCCTTCCTACTACAATACATACATACATATATGCCTAAAACCATACTTGTTATATCACTTGAACTCCATTGCCATCAGGGAAATCTGAATTCAAATCTTGCTTCAGATTCTTCCTGGTGGTTTAATTCTGGGTAAGTCACTTGACCTCTTTTGACTTTATTTCCCTATCTGTTCAATACTACCACCTGTTACCTATGAATCTCATATGAGATAACATGTGAAGAGCTTTGTGGACTTCGAATGCTAAAATTGATCTGTAAATGGACTATAAATGCTCGTCACTCAGTAACCTTTCTTCCTTTTGAGGTCTGTACAATCCACATCTATCATCCAGTCAAAATCCTGGTAGCTGTTGTTTCTAGACATCCAGGAGGACACTCTGCTTCCATCCTCAATGAGTTTAGTGTCTGGCTCACAATCTTTCTCTCCTCCTTAACTCCTGCCCTTATACTAGAGGACTTCAACATATATATATATATATATATATACCCTCCTTTAAATACCCTAGCCCCTCATTTGCTCAACCTACTGACTTCCCATGACCTAGACTTCTATCCCACCTCAGTCACACCCAAAGATGACTACACTTTGATCTCATCGTCAACCACACATGCTTCACCTCCATGTTCAAGAACCCTGAAATCCCCTTATCTGACCATAATCTATTGCCTTTTCATCTAACCCTCTGTCTTCCTCTGCTGAGCTGATGAGGACCTTGGGGTATACCAAGAGTTAGGATATGGAAATTATATGATGACTAATAGAAGAAACTGTAAAAGTGTGGAATTCGGGATGCCTAATGCTTCTGAGAGATTAATAAAGATAAGAATTGAGAGAAGCCCATCAGCTTTGGCAATCAAGAGTTAGTTGGATGCAATAGCAACAACATTATAAAGAAAAAAAAACTTTGAGTGATTTGACAACTCTAATGCAGTGATAAAGTAACCATTCCAGAAGACTGAAGGTGAAGCAACCTAACCCTTTCCTGACAAAGAAGTGACTCAAGGACTCAAAATGCAGAATGAGGCATATGTTTTTAGAAATGCCCAAAGTGGGGCTTTCCTTTGCTTGACTGTGAATATTTGTTTTGAAGATTTTCTCTTCTCCCTCCCCACTTCTTCTCTCCCTCCCTCTCTCCCTGCTCCCTCTCTCTCTTCCCACCTCCTCTGAGTGGAAAGGTTGGAGGGCGAGAAAATCAATGGTTGTTAATTGAAAAAGTTTAATTTATAGAAGAACAGTAACAACAACTAGAATGATAACTTTGGTGTCAGCAGTTTCAGCTGAGTGATGAGGTTGGAAGTCAGACTATGAAAGAATGAGTGAGGAGAATTGGAAGTAACCAGTATAGTCGGTTTTTTTAAGGTGTTTGGCTGAGAAAAGGAAGACAAATACATAGGATGATACCTTAAGGGGATGGTAGGATCTAGAGAGACTTTTTGAGGATAAGGATAACGGACACATTTGTTGGTAGAAGGATATGAATCAATAAGTAGGTAGAGAAAGATCGAAGATTAGAGATAGAGAAAGGATTATGGGAACAGTCAGTCTCTTGTAGAAGATGAGAAGGGATGGCATCAAAGATACATGTGAAAGGTTTGCCTTCCTGAAAAGAAAAGCCATCTCTTTATTAGTAAAGGAAGAGAAAAACATACTTCATAAGAGAAACCTCAAATATGTTTAGTTTGTATTTTGACATTCTTTCACACTCTTACTAAAGTTTAGTCCCATGCTATTCTGTGATAAACAGCATAATAAAAAGATGTAGGAGCTCTAGATGGATCATGGACAGGGTGTAGAAGCATGATCTTTGATGGAGAAATCATCTTTCTTTTTACTTTTGGATGGGGTGCCATAGAGGAAATCGGAGGACAAACGGTGAATGAAAGATGGGGAACTCTTCCAGGAAATAATAGCATAATTAATTTTGCCATATGGGACCACTTAACTTTTTAAGTAAAAACAAGAGCCTGAAAGAAAATAAAGAGGGAGGCAGTAGAAACAGCTTTTTGTCCAAATCAGTTGGGAATTCACTTTGTCAGATGCTCAAGATACTTTCACACCTTTTATGGGAAAGCACATTATAAAGAATGGGTCTCAATGGTGATGGGTCTTTTTTCCCTCCAAGTGTAAGATGTGTCCTTTATCTGTAATAAGTAATTCTAAGGATATTTTCAAGTCTCACAGAAAAAGACAGCTTGAAACCCAAGGATTTGTTCCCAGTGGGCATTCCAGTGATTCAGGTAAAAGTTTGCTTCCAATGTACACAGGCTTTACTATGCAGATTTTTTTAAATGAGAAGGAAAAATAGACTTGCGTTTTTCCCCAAATCCAAAGACTGGAAAAATTGATTTTAGTTCAATGTGGTTAGGTTTTCTGTCCTCAAAGAGGATGACCTTTTCTCCCAATACCGTTTTGCAGACTTCAGTAACTATAGACTAGCTCCAAAACTTTGCTATGTAGACGTATCTTATCTAAGCCATTATGGCTTATTTTTCAGCATTTATTTATGACCTAAATTTCTCTGAGTCGTGGCCACAGAAAAGCATTTTATACCTTTTTTTTTGGAGGATCTGGGAAAAGTGCTTGTTTGGAGTTTTTTTTTTCTAAGAACAGGAAAAAAAAAAATTTTCCATTGTATCATTGTTATGAACATTTTGAAAAAATTCACATTTGAGCTTGAAAGATTTACCAAGAGGTCACTCTTCCTTCAAATTAAATAGACGACAGGCTACCCAGAGAATTTGTGTCTATACAGGATTACCAAATGAAATGCGTTGGTTAAATTTAAATCAATCAAGCACAAATTTATGAAGTGAATCTTTTGTTCAGGGAACTTTGAACACTGGGGGTACAAAAACAAAAAATGAAAAGCATTCCTTGATTACATTTTATTGGGGAGAAGTCATATAATATACACAAGTAAAACACACACTGTGATAAATATGTGGAAGAAAATTTTGGCTTCCTGGATAGAGGGCCATCCTTTAGAGTGAAGAAGATTTGGGTTCAAGTCATGATTCTAACACAGTAGCCGTATGATAATAGGTGAAGTGTTTAACTCTTTGGTGCCCTATTCAGTGTTTTAAAATTGTAAATTGTGTGAGTTGCAGGCGTGCTTTGGCAGAAGTTAGCACAATGACCATTCTCTAGGGGGATAAAAATCACAGGTTCACACACCAGAACAAAAAATAATATTCCCCCCACAATCTTTTTTGCCATCTACCTTACTCCTAAGACTAGAAACTGTGCCCTGAAGACTTAATCCTTTCAGTTCTAAAACCTGGATTGTTTGGTGAGCATCTCCTATGGTCCACTGTTGCAGGTGGGCTCCAGCCATGCTTTATTCTGTTATCCCACCATGTTGCCAACTGTCTTGTGACTGTGTACGTAACTCCTCTCCCTTTCCCCTTCTAGAACAATAGTCAAATCAGTACTATGATTACTTTTAGAAAGATTATACTGATCCATATCTCTGCAGCTCCACTCACCAACCTCAGTAACTTTCCAAACCATTAGACTCCTTTTCTCACACCATTCCTTTATACTCATTTCCCCCAATTAGAATGTAACTTCTTTGAGGGCAGAGACATGCTTAGCACACATAGGATCTTTTTAATAAGCATTTTTTCTTAACCGTGTTGGAGAAATACAGAATAGAATGGGCAGAAAAATTTGAGGATGATCACTTATGGATCTGCCAAAGCTCCAACTCTTGAAAAAAAATATTTCAGTAGGTAGAGATGGAAGAGTAGGAGGAAGCCAGGAGATAATTTCAGGCATGATTTATGTGCTACATATTTTTTGCTGACCATGAACATGAGATCAAAAAAATCCCAAAACATTTTAAAAAGAAAAAAAAGACCAAAACCCTTTATGGGAGCAAGTGAATGGCTTAGTGTTTAGGCATTTCACACATTTCAAGCATTCAATGCATTTATTTCCCATTTTCTGAAGAGAAGAGCCTGCTGGTGTTAACACTGGGAATAAGCTAGCCTTGGTTACTCTCACAAGTGGTAGGTAACCATGGCAACCCACCCCAGTGAGGTTGAGTGAGGGAGCAGCTCCCATGTAATCACTATGGTGACCCTGGCAAGGAACTGCAGATAGGCTGGTTGATCTCCATGACAACCCTGGCAGAGCCACTTTAGAGATAACCCTGGGGCTGTAATTTTAGTTCTCCTGCTGGGTCTGCTCTTAGGGATACCCACCAAAACCTGCCTAAGGCTGCAAGATCAGTATGCATGGACACGTTCAAATGAAAGCACTAATGCCTAGAGGGATGTTGCAGATAAAGTTGTGGCCAATTAAGAAAAAGATGGAGCAGTGATGACTGGTCCAGTCCTGTGCTGCTCTGACATTCTAGAGGTAACATCAACTATATCAGTCAACCTTTAGTATGGCAAGTAACAGAACAATAGGATGATGAATGGGTAAACCTTTGGTCTTCCTGGCTTTAGTCTTGGTATCTTTCAGTTTGATATGCCACCATGGCCTTGAAATCAGGAAAATCAGAGGTCAAGTCATGCTTCTGACATATTAGCTACATACTGGTCAAGTCACTTAACCTCTCAGTGCTTCGTTCCAATTTCTTAAATTATAGGTCATTTAGCAGTTGTCCTCCTCCATCAGTGAAAGGAGTTTCCACACTGTGAGTTCCCTACACTGATAAAATCCCCGGTCTGGACAAAAAACAAATAGTAATTAGTTTATTGAACTTCATGCATAGAATCGATGGCATTATGAGGACCTCGTTTCTAGAGACATATCTGTCAAGAACTATAGGATTTAGTGAGTTATGGGAAGTAAGGTACTTGAGGCAAGATAGTTATGGTGTCTATTTCCTGTCTTTTAAGATAATGTTTAATAAGCTGAGAACTCTTCAACATAGTGCTTAGGTAGTGCCAGTGTTTTCTTACTTAAGTGTTTGACTCAACCTTATTAGAATGAGTGACCAGAAATTGTGTTCCTGTTATTTGATGTACTTTAGAAGCCAAGCCCAGTCTTATCTAACAAAAATGTATTAAGTACTTAATAACGTCAGGTAGCTGGAGAAGGAAATGGTAAACCTCTCCAGCATATGCCAAGAAAATCCCAGATGAGATCATGAAGAGTTGACCATTACTGAAAGGACTGAACAATGTAAGGTAAGAGACAGTGAGGCATACTGTAGAGAGAGAGAGCTTACATTGAAATCTGGAAGACTAGGGTTCAAGTTTGTCCTCTGACATTTTCTGTGTGACCCTGGATAAGTTACTTTACTGTAAGACTATGCCCAGAATGATGTTCCTCCTGACCTTTTCCCCTTAGTTTTCCTGGTTCCTTTCAAGACTCAATTCAAATCCTTACATCTGTAGGAGGGCTTTGCTGGTTTTATCAGCTTCTAGAGGTTAACCCTCTAAGTTTACCTTCTGTCTGTCTCTCACTAATGCTTGCCAGTTGTGTATCTCTTGGCAAATAACTGAACTTCTCTATGTCTCAATTTCCTTATCTGTGAAATGGGGATTATAGTACACTACTTTCCTCACAGGGTGGTTATGGGTGGGGGGGAAGGCTTTTATTGTGCTATGTAAATGTGACTTTATTATTATCATCATCATTATGCTGGTGATTAAAAAAAATGAGGCTCAGAAAAGTTTGTGGATTTGTCTTAGAGGCTACATGAAATAATAGATAGAGGAAATGTCTTGGAGTCAGGAAGACCAGCATTTAGGTTTTCACTGGGGTGTGTGTGTATGTGTGTGTGTGACCCTAAGCAAGTCACTTACTCTGTCAATGCCTCCAGGCAGTTCTCCAAAATTGCTGGTTAAAGTTACAGCTTTGCATTTGTAGAGTGAATTTCCTTAAGTGAACTCTCTAGTGAAGTCACTTGATGGACAAAAATAAGGAGACAAATAGTTGAGGCTCCCGACTTTGCAGATTGTGAAGAAAGAGAAGACTTTCTGAAGTCTTATATATCCTTAACAAAAAAAAGGGGGGGCAGTTATGTGGCACAGGGATAGAGCACCGGTTTTGGAGTCAGGAGGACCTGAGTTCAAATGTGGCCCCAGACACTAGCTGTGTGACCTTAAGCGAGTCACTTGACCCTGATTGCCTCTAAAATAAAGTGCTGTATAAAAGTGACTATTATCATCCTCGTGTTACAGATGAGAAAACTGAGGAAAACTTGTTCTACTCTGTCACACTGCTTAGCCATTACTAACAGACTGTGAGTTCCCAGATCCTTTTCTATATAGCATTCTTTGCTTTTTTGTATCTGCATACACTTTTATAGATAAATGGGACTGTCTGTCAATTTCAGCCATGAGTCAATAAGAACTGACATGACTTTGAATTTTTACCAAAGTAATCCTTTGATTACACTAAAAGACAGAATTGGCAGATCTAGTTAAGGCATCAATAATTGCATCGTGATGATTTTTAAATTTTTTAAAAATTTTTCATTTTTAAAATGCCCTAGGGATTATTGTATTAACATGAATTTAGGCAAAAACCTAAACTTTGAAGCCCTGGTATCTTGGTCTTCTTGTATCATTATATTTTCAAGTATGTGCTTGCTCATCTCTCAACTAGGTCTGAATAGAGTGATCTTCAAATGGGAGTTCCCATTTCCTCCCTCAAAGGGTGTGTGTGTGTGTGTATGTATGTCTATATGTATACATATTCAGGTATATATAAAATAGATGGGTATACATTCATGATTGTGTATGTGTATGTATACATATGTGTATATATATTATATGTGGCACTATATACATATATAATATATATACACAAATATTTATGTATTTATTCACTCAGTCCTGATATCTGGTAAACTGACAGATCCTTTTATTTCTACCTCTGTAACGTCTCTCACGTGTGCCTCCTTCTTTTCTTTGACACTGCCCCAATCTGCTGAAGACCCTCTTCATGTAGCTGCTGGACAATTGTAATAACCTGCTTGGTCTCCTTGCCTCATGTTTCCTCACTCTAGTCCATCCTCCACTCAGCTGTCAAATTGAAGCTCTTAAAATATAGATCTGACCATATCACCCCGCCCCCCAATTCCATAAACTGCAATGGCTCCCTATTACCTCCAGGGTCAATTACAAAATCCTCCATTTGTCATTCAATGCCCTTCATAACCTGTATCCTTCTTTTAATACTGTACTCGCTTCCATGTACTCTACAGTCCAGTGACATTGGCCTCCTTGCTGTTCCTCACATAAAACACTTTCTTTGGACACAAAGTCAATAGTCAGTAAACCTTTATTAAGCACTTAATGTGTTCCAGTCACTGTATTAAGTGCTGGTGATACAAACGAGAAAAAGAAAGATAGTTCCTTCCATCTAGGAGCTTACAATCTAGTGGGGAAAGACAATACTCAGATGGAAGCTGAAAGGTGAAGGGAGGGGGCTGATGTTCCTGGAGTTAGAACTAAGCAGAGGAGCTGGAGGGAAATGAGGAGTGCACAGAGCATTTTCACTATCTGTCCCTTCATGCCTACAATGCTTTCCTTTCTCATCTCTGCCTCCTTATTCTCTTCCCTGGTTTCCTTAAAGTCTCAGATAAAATCTCATTTTCTACAGGAAGCCTTTCCCAACCTTGCTTAATTCTAGTGCCTTCTGTCTATAGATTATTTCCTGTTTATCCTACATGTAGCTAGCTTTTTAAATTTTATTTTCTGTTCAAAATTCTCCCCCCTCTCACCTTCCCCACCCGTTGAGGAAGCAAGAAATACAATACCCGTGTTTATCTACACACACACACACACACACACACACACACACACACACATGCATATATATATACATACACACACACACAAAAATACACAAATATATAAAGTCCTGCAAAATGTTTCCGCATAAGCTACATTGCCAAAAAAAAAAAAAAAGCAAGAAAAAAATAAGGAAAGAAAAAAATGCTTTAATCTGCCCTCAGGGTCCATTAGTTCTCTTTCTGGAGGTGATTAACATTTTTCTTCATGAGTCCTTCAGGACTGTCTTAGATCATTGTATTGTTCAGGGTATCTAAGTCTTTCATAGTTGATTATCATTACAATATTGCTGTAATTGTGTACAATATTCTTCTAGTTCTCATTTCACTTTGTATCAGTTCATGTAAGTCTTCCCAGGTTTTTCTGAAACCATCTCCTTCATTATTTGATCAATACTATTCCATCACAATTCTCTGCCACAGTTTATTTAGCCATTCCCCAATTGATGGGCATCTCCTCAGTTTCCAATTCTTTGCCACCACAGAAAGAGCTGCTATAAGTATGTTTGTACATGTGGATCCCTTTCTTTTTCCTTTGATCTCTTTGGACATATACCTAGTAGTGATATTTCTGGGTCAAAGAGTATGCAGCTTTATAGCCCATTGGGTATAGTTCCAAATTGTTCTCCAGAGTGGAGTAGCCAGTTCACAAATCCACCCACAGTGCATCAGTGTCCATATTTTTCCACCTCTTCCTTCAGCATTTGTCATTTTCCTGTTTTGTCATGTTAGCTAATCTGATGGCTATGAGGTGGTATCAGAGTTGTTTTAATTTTCATTTCTCAAATCAATAGTGATTTAATAATTTTTTGACATGACTATTGATAGCTTTGATCTTTTCATCCCCTTTCACCCTGAGTAATGCATGAAGCTACTTAAACTCTGCGTCTGCTTTCTCTTCTCCATTACCTTCTCTGTAGAACTGCTAAAATATTCTTCCTACAGTACAGGTCTGACCCCAAGTCACTTCCTTTGCTCAGACCTTTAGTGGCTTCAAATTGCCTTTGAATAAAATAGGAATTTCTCAGCCCAGTGTTTGAGGCCCTCAAAAGTCTAGCTTCGACTTATCTTTCCAACTATTTTTGTCTCTTCTCATTCACAAGCAACATCCTAGCCAGGCTGAATTACTAGCTTTGCCCTGAGCTTGACATTCTATCTCCTGACTTTGGGCATCTCTATAAGCCATTCCCTGATGCCTAAAATGCTTGTTGTACTCATCTCAAATTTAAGAATCCTCTTCTTCCTTCAAGAGCAAGCCAAAATGTCACCTTTTTTGAAATGCTTTAGTTATTAATGCACTCTATCCTCTAATACTTTTTATTTACGTATATCTATACATGGTGTGCATCCTTCCCCCCCACCCCCCCACCATGGAACAGAAGGTCCTCAGGGGAAACGTAGGCAGTTACTCAATGTTGATTAAATTGAATCCTCAATCTGCCTTTCTTTAGCTTCCATCTATTGCTTCCAGTTCTTCCCTCTGACCCCAAGGAGAAAATCTAATTCCCCTTTCCAGGATAGTTCTTCCACTGCATGAAGACAGTTGTCCTTCTCTGTAAGCCTTCTCCTTCCCAAGGCCACTGATGGCAGAAGGTCTTCAGGGGAAACTAACAACAACAACTTTGTTAAATACATTATTACCTTTACTCTTTTACCTTGCTTGAGAAAAGTAGAGACTTTCTAGATTGAGAAGAACATGACATGAAACGTCATGGCAGGATGAGGCTAGGTAAGGTCACATCAGGACAAATATAAAATTGCTTTGATGTGGAGCATTTGCAAAGATGTTCATATGGTTTTCTTCAGTGAAAGTAGATGTACTAGTACTTGCAAATTGATTTAATTGTTGTTGTGTTGGTGGTGGAAATAAAGGTCATGGGAAAATAGAGAAGAAAAATTTGGAGATGTCTAGAAGGAGTTATAGTTTTACCAAAGTTTTCACAGGCAGGATTTGCGATTTGAAAATATCTTCTCCCTTCACAATAAGATAAATAAGGAACATTTGCAATGCTCAGTCATGCTCAATGGCTACTGTGGCTTCAGTGTTTTGAATGAATGAGCTGTTGTTATTTTCTTTTCCTCACAGGGCATCTTAATATAAATGACTGCTTTTGACATTTAGCAAAATGCAGAGTCCCTGAGAAAGTGATCTGGTGATAAAAAATCTTGAGCTTTTTCTCAGTGTTCTTATTGTGCTAAAGGAAAATCAATTCTTTAGCTCTATTGCTTTCAATATGAATTTGTGGATTTCACTGTACTCTTATTTATGAAATTTTAAATTCATGCTTTTTATTAATTTAGCTCTACTGAGTGCTAATAATTACATAGAATATCTTCAAAACATAGCTTCCTAATGAAAAAAAAATCAAAACCTTGTGGAGATAGGACAAAGTAAATATCATTGTTGTTATCTTGTCCACTACTGGAGCTATCTCAAAGAGGCTTTCATTTAGTCTACAGAACACGAACTCATATCCTGATAATTTTAGTAAACTACGAAAAACAATCATTTTTACCTACCTGCGCAATAGTTCATTTAACATTAAATTTAAAAGTGGTAGTAGGATTGCAGTTTGTCCCAGGATTCTTTCTATCTGAACTCTATCAAATGTAAGATATGATCAGTGATGATGAGAATGATAGCTTCTACTTTATGCATCTATGTGTATCTTTGCTTTTTGCAAGGTACTTTACATATGTTACCTCATGTGAACTTCACAACCACTCTGTGAAGTAGGTTAATACATGTAGTATATCCACGTTTTACAAATAAGGAAATAGAAATTCAGAGCCATTAAATGACTTGCTCATGTCTGTCCAGTGAATAAATGTCTGAGAATAAGACATAAGACATAAGAAAAGACTAGGGTCTTCCTGACTTTAAGCCCAACAAGCTAAGTTCAACAAACTGTTCAGATGTCACATTTGTTTGAAAGCTTCTGGCCCTGTTTGACCAGTTTCTTTGAACCAGTGCCTGCTTGCCTCATCCAGGACTGCCTCTTAAGTTCCTGAGTGCTGGGCAAAGATGGAACTCCTTCTGCCATCTGGAAATGATAGATCTGAAATGGACACAAATGGCATTGGGTAGATGCTAGCGTTGGAATGTTTCTTACACCAACATTTCCATAGAATATTTGTTTTATCCCCAAACAGAAGCTTAAAGATGAGAACTCCAGGTCTGTCACTTATATTATTTGTTGGGCTACATGTAAGCATTTCTTATTTATGTTGTATTAGAATAGATTCCTCTTCTGATTGTCTTTTTCCTTCACTTCAATATGGAGCAGAGGTGACCACAAGGTTCCAAAAACTCTTTCAGTAGACCTCAAACTCTTTCAGATCCAACCAAGGTGGAAAAGCAGTGCTAGGTCATACGTGTTTTGTCTGTAGACTGGCCTATGTGAATTTGGGGTATTACATCACCAGGGTGGCAACAGGGTATTAAAATTTTTTCTAGCCCAGCAATCTTGCTTCAGAAGAAAGAAGAGTACCACACAGATTAAATCTCTGATTTCTGAATTACTCAACTATTATTATAATGGAGAAGAATATGACTATTTCTGTCGCTAACAGGGCATATGTAATATTTAAATAACAAACTTCTTCAGGGGTATGAAGCATGGCTTTTCTGTAAATATGTATTATACCTGGAATTTAAGTTTCGAAATAACTCTGTGCCAGGGTTAAGTTATTATGCCAGCCACCAGGACTCCCTACTGTAGTGTTCTGTGAATCATGTTCTCAGAGAGGGAGATCCCAGGAGAATATTATTCAAGAGAAGCAAAAGCTTTATAGAAGGAGTTCTTAACCTTTTTTTTTTCTTTTGTCATGGAAACCCTTGGCAATCAGTCTGATGAAGTCTATGTACTTCTCAAAATAATGATTTTAAAATAAATACCAATTATATTGAAATATCAAAAAATTTTTTAAACAAGATTTTAGTACCCAGATTTAAATTCAGTATAAACTCCTGGTTTATAAGAAATCTAAAGTAGTTTCTTTAGTTCTGAATCTCTTTCTTAGGATAGAATTCAGTTCCCTGGAGATTCATAGATAAAGAGAAGATTTTCCAGTAAAGCTTTGAAAGTTCCTGAAGTTTTGTTTTTGTTGGTGACTCATCCAACTGAAAGTTCAGAGACACTTCACATTAGTTTTTTGTATGTGTAATGTGGATCTAGATCTCCTAAATCAAGGATCGAGAGTTGTAAACTGTGACAGAAAATCATCCTTTATGTGGCTAATTAAACATCTGTTTAAAATCACCATCCATAATGTAAGCCAAAACCTGATCATTGACTCATATGGATTTAACAGATGACAATTTTCAGAGTGCTTGGGTTATTTTTCATAAAAACTAGATGTAAAATATGTGGAGAGGAGGCAGAACATTTTTCACTGATTCTAAATTTTTTATCAGACAATGGCAATTTGCATTATGAAGTCACCACATTTGGGAGCAGCTCATTTTAGAATGCATGTAGAAACTCAGCTTCTACAACCTACATTTTGATGCATGCCTCATTTGTGTGGGGGTGGAGCCTTTTGGAGGGCAAAGGCAGGGAAAGAGGTGTTGTCGCATTTTTATAGCTATTTTGGTGAAGGAAAATGAATGCAATGCATATTTCTGATACTGCATCTTTAATGGTTTTACAACAACATAGAACCATCAAATAGTGGGGAAGTCTGGTAATTTCCCACCCTTTGGCTTGTGATATGTCATCTCTGAGCTTGCTGTAAAACTGTGTTCAAGTTTGTACTCAAAGTAGATAAGATGGTCAGCACAAATGTTGTATATAGTAATTCAAAACATGTTCAGATTTCCTTTTGCATTTAGGTTTTGTACGAATGAGGAAACTTGGTTGAGAACCTACTTCTTACATTCTCCAGAGTGCCTAGGACAAAGGAAATATTGTTATTTTTTGATTGATTCCTTTTTGTTATGCCAGGACCGGTGTAATAAATGTATCTTGATGATTATATCCCTAATTTTCAGAACGTAGGCATTTTGTCTTCAGAATTTCATTCTTCACAGCTTCCTGTCTCTTCCAGTAGAATTTTAGGCCCAAGAGTTACTACTCTCTGGGCTTTCTCTGTACCCTTTGAAATCTCTTCTCCCAAATCAAGGCTGCCCAACTTTCTCTCTAAATCATAAATTCCAAGTTGCCACAGTCATTTTACCTCCAAGGTTCCCATTATTCTGTCCCAGGAACTAGTTCCCTCTTGTCAGAATTAAATCTAAAAGAGTAGTTCTTGTTTTCTCTTCCTTTTGAGGAATGAGGTTATCATTAGGGTGAATCTAGAAATTATTAGCTGTTCTTCAGGCAAAGAGAGAATTCCAGCAGATAATGTGAATAAATGAATCCCCCTCATTTGTACTGTAGCTCTTTGTGAGTTCAATGTTCCAAACTCCTCATCTAGCCCTGAATCTCTCCATGTTGTTTGTAGTATATGCTTAAGACACTCTCACTTCCCTTGCCCTGTTGATTTTGTCAAAATGTTTCCCAAAATAGCTTCCCAAGGTGCTATAGCTTCTTATTATGCAATTCTATTGTGTCCCCTCTTTTCCCTATCTTGTTCCTTTTGAATAAAGCACACCCTTTCAGAGCCAAATCTTTGTTCTACTGTCAGAGATGCCTCCATGGTAAAATTTGTTTCCAAGTGTTCACTTTCATAGTGCCCATACATTATGTGTTTGTGAATAGCCATATAGAGCCATGGGCTTTATCCTGGGCTCCTTTCTTGGATTTATCTCTTGTTAATTTCTGGATATTGACTTTTAGTCAATTAGCAAGTAAAAATAAGTGTTCTGAGCACAATAAGGAAAATGCAGTCTTCCTGCTAGCTTTTATTAAGTGCCTCTATGTAGAATAGAAACCTCCTTCCCCTAAGCGAATTACCATTCACGTTAAGGAAGTGTTATTCCAATTTTATTTTTCATCGCCAAATTTCTAAATCCCACAGGATGGGGGGGGCAGGTGTACCGGGTAAAGGTTGACTTTCACTTTTGGGAAGGATTTGAGGTCAAAACTATGAGGAAAGTTGAAGGAATACTTTCTGGTTTCTGAGCAAAATATAGGAACCTTGAAGAAATCTTTTTCTTTCTCCCTTCTATTTAAATTTCACAAGGATATGAGAAATACAGTACAACTAACATTCATTAAATATTTTTCACATATAAAGCATTGTAAGTTAAATGGGACAGTAAATTATCAAATGAGCAGTGCAGTGGAAAAGAACATGGTCAGGAATAAGATTATTTTCATTTAAAATGAAGTGACTTCTTAAAAATAAAGTTTTACTATTATCTTTTGTTTTTACATCATTCACATTCCCCATTCTATCCCTTCCCTGTCCCCCCCGCCCCGGCCCTAGGCATTTCTTATGATATAATTTGATTGATTATATCTTATGATATAATATGATTTGATTTGTCATGTTCCATACCCATTAGCCCTAACCTCACCAAAGAGGTATATGTCTGTGGGAGGGAGGGCAAGGTATACTTTCTCATATGTCCCTTTTTGAACTAAGCTTAAAATTTAATATGGACATATCGCAGCCATCAAGCCCCACTCTCCACCCTTGTGGATTCTCTTATACAATTTTTTTTTATAACTAAGGACTGTTATTATAGACTGTTAAAGAATATAACTTTTTTTTTTATTACAATAAACCATTGTTTTCAGTTTCATTTGTTATAGAGGGCACTGTCTTATGTAAAATGAGGTACGCAGGCTTAATATCTGCCTTTGGTCTAGATACTTGTGTGTGAGACAACTCAAGTAATATTCAGAGACTTCTCATGGAAGCAAAAAGGAGAAAAAGGAGTCTTTATTTACGATCTCACAAGAAAGGGCAGTCTCCAAACCTATAGACAATCAGTAGGGAGAGGCAGGGCCCAGAAAGCAGAACTTAGTTATATACCTTACCGCAAACAACCCCCACCCACCACTGACCTTTACTGTCGTTGGTGGAATTCAGGCTCAAAATCTAAACGCAGAAATCTAACCCAGGTACAAGGAACAAGGAAATGCTAATTTAGACAATACCGACTCTTAAGCACACTTTTATCCTTATTTGGGGAGGACACAGTTCAGGTGAGTTTTAGTAACTCGAAACAAACCCTGAGTCATGCCAAAAAGTCCTCACCTCCATTTATCCCACTCAATTCACAGAAAGGCTGAGACCCAGATTCCATGAGAGTTCTTCACTATCCCACTCACTTGTACTCTGAGACAGACAAGAATATGTAAAGAGAGGTAACAGTGACCAGGGAAATTATCACTTTGGGGGGGGAAAAAAAGCTTTGCATCAAATATTTCTGATAAGCATCTTATATTTAAGAAATAGAAGGAATAGATATGTGATATATTAGCATATATAGAGACACAGAAAATATAAGGCAATGTGCTGTAGTGGATAGAGAGCCCTTCTTGAAGCCAGAGAAGTCATTGTTCAAGGGATATAATAGTGACTGTGTGGATAAGTCCTCTCAGTAACTGGGCCAATGGTGTCAAACTCAAATAAAAACAAGGCCATTAAGCTATATGTAAGAATCCCTGAGAGCCACATATTGATTTATAAATCATATGTTAACATTGATTATGTTCTGTTGTATTTTTATTTATTTTATTAAATATTTCTCTAGTTACATTTTGATCTGGTTCAGGCCATTTAACTATTTGACACCTTAGCTCTAGGCAATTCTTTAAGACCAAGCTACAGATAAGGTGACTTTCTGCTTTGATAGAAGGAGTTTCTTCACCCAAGGTTACCAAAGAAATTCTAGGCTCCTATAAAAATCACTCTATCATCAAAATTAACAAACAATTCTCAAAAATATAAACTGGAAACTATTAATAACCATATGAAAGACTGCTGCAAATCACTAACAGCTAAAAGCCTCCACTACAAATGAAAATAACTTAGAACATGGCTCTTGACTTTTCTGGCATGGACCCCTTTGGCAGTCTGGTGAAACCTATGAACTCCTCCGCAGGATAATGTTTTTAATCAATAAAATAAAATACATAGCATTATAAAGGCAATCAATCACACTGAAATGTAGTTGTCCAAATACACACTGTGTGTGTGTGTGTGTGTGCGTGTATTTTAAAGGTCTCGACCCTCAGTTTAAGAACCCTTGACTTACTTACAAGCAGCAAATTTGCAAAGAAGGCAAAAGATGGAAATAGCTAGTGTTGGAGGGGCTATGGAAAAATTTGCATACTCAATGTTGAAGGAACTATAACTTGGGAAGAACTTGAAACTATACTTTAGGAAAAAAAAGTGACTAAAATATTCATATCTCTTAAAATATATTCCAAGGAGACCAAAGACATAGTTTCATAGATAACAAAATATTTATAGCAGTGCTCAATGCGTGCGTGCATGTGTGTGTGTGTGGGGGGGGTAGCAAAGACCTGCAGACAAAGCTCATCGCATGGCTCAACAGATTGTTGGTACATGAATGTAATGGCACATTACTGTGTTATACTAAAAAGTCTTTCTGAAGTTTGCAGAGAAGCTTGGGAAGACTTATGAGCTAGTGTTAAGTTGAAAAGAATAAAACCAAGAAAACAATATATATGCTAAATAAATATAAATGGAAAGAATTTAAAAAAAAAGAAACAATGCTCTGTAATTTAATGACCAAGCATGGCCCTGGAGAAGAGCAGAAAAATTATATCCCTTTCCATTATTTGAGAGGAGGGGAGCATATATGTATGAATAATTATAAGTACTGTTAGACCTGATTAATGTGTTTTACTGTTTTTTTCTCCCTGCTTTAAGTTTTTATTCTTTGTTTCAAGGGATAATTTCCTGTGTAGGGGAAGGACAAGGAACTATATTCTGAAATGCAGTTGTTGTAAAAACAAAAGCTGACAGTTAAAATGTTTAAAAATCAAAAGTCAGATATTTACAATTGAAGATAACACCATGGCAACATGGATAGAGCTGGCCTCAGAATCAAGTGGAATTAGGTTCAAATCCAGGCTCTGACACCTTCTGGATGTGGGACCCTAAGCAAATTTGACCTTTCAGTGCCGTAGGAATCTCCTAAAACTAAAGGGTCTACCTACATTGGTAGAGGGAGTTTCCTATACCAATAAAATCACAGGCATAGTCCCAATTTCAATCCTATATGCATTTGGTACTAGCAAAATAATAATTGCATTTTATGGTTTGGTTGAAGAAGTAGGAATTTTGTAGGCTATACACTGAGTGAATTGCTTTCCATTTTTCAATTGCATGTTTTCGTGAAAACTTTATGTAGATACCATTTGAAAAGCAGTTTAGAACGTAGAGAGGGGAGAATTTGGTTAATTGGTCCAAATGTGATATCCTGCCATGACACTGGGGTAGAGGAGTCTATCACTCTTTATTCCTGAAGTCTCAAGGTCAAGAAGTATGCAATGAATGGGTGAATGTTGAATTTTGCCTGGGAAATCATAACTTCAACTAGGCCACAAAATAATTTACAAGTCTGTGAAAGTGAGAGAGAGAGTTAACTTATAATTGTCCCATTAAAGTCTTCTGATTTTTCATCTTGGTATGAAAGTGATACTTGGTTCTCAAAACTATGCCAATGGAACTCAGGCTCTGGCAGATTGCGCCGAAGAGGAGAGGCTGTGAGTACATGTTCAGAAAACTGTTTTGTTATTCAGTGCCTAGTTTAACTAATTTCTCAGAGGTTTATTATTAGGTTAGCTATAGAGCAATGAATATTTTGGGTCTTGGAAACTTTTTTTTTTGATACTGTATCTCTCTGTCTTGCCCAGGCCGGAAGTACAGTGGTCACTCATGGGCTCAACCCCACATCTGATCAGCAGCTGACCTGCTCCATTCACCCTTTTTTAGGCAGTCTGGTTGTTCTCTCTAGCCCCACAGGGGTCACCATAGTGGTGCCAAACTTAGTGAAGACACCCATTTAGCTTTAGCCACACTGAAACTTCGAACTCCCAAACTCAAGCAATCCACCAACTTCAGCCTTCTTAGTAGTAGGGACTATAGGTGTGTGCCACCACATCTATAGCCTCCTAGTTGTAATGGGGAGCTGCAACCTGTCATTGAAAGGAATACCCACACAGATAAAATAATGGATCCTTCATGTTTTAAAAAAGTAATGTATTAAGGAAGAAATCTAAAAAGTACAAAAATCAACATATGACATTCTTTTCCAAGCCCACCTCGGATAACTATTTTTTTTTTCAGGCAGAAAAATGTAAACTTTCAGGTCTGAGTCTTTATCCTTTAAAGACACAACTTCATTCCTATTTAAAGACTTTAAGAAAAACAGGAAATGTGAAATTCCAATGAAAAAAAGTAAGGCAGAAACAAATATGGAAGGGCCACCACTGACTTTCTCTACTATCCAAACAAGTCACTTAACTCTTTTGTTCCTTTAGTTTTTCCTCTTTTGCCAAAAGAAAATTAGACTATTTTGTTTCAAATTATATTCATGTCAAGGGTAGTGATTTGGAAGTTTGAATTATATTTTGTGGTATTCTGAGTTATCATTGTTTCTTTTTCTAGAAAGACTCTGGCAGAATCTACCTTTTTTTTTTTTTACCCATCAAATAAGTGATGAGTTTCAGTGGTAAAGCTTGTTAATCATGACCATGCCTAAAGAGTGGTATGTAATCAGGAATCTTCAAGGATCTGATTCTTGAGACATATCTTTCCTCTCTCACACTTTAGAAAATGCTATAATTTTATAGTTAAGAGGGCTCTTTTCTCTCTTCCACAATTAAATTAATACCTTTTTTTTTTTTTCAGAAGTAAGTAACTGTCAGATTAGGGCTGCTTTTTAAAAATAATTGGTATTTTCTTGTGATTGAGTGGCAATCTAAAATCCCTATATTTAGATATTGTACATTCTGCTGTATTTCTTAGAACTTTAAAAAAATCTTTTGGCTTTTCTGAATACCAGAGAGAGTATTGGTGATATGTACATATATTTGCTTATATTTATGCACGTGTATATGTTTGATTGAACATGGATATGCAAGGAAAGTGATTTTCGTAACATCAACAAGATCTTGAAAAACGGCACCTTCAGTTTTAAAATAATTCGGTAAACAAGATAGCTTGTAAATGAACTCTGGAAAAATCATGAGGGAAAACAGCTATGGAAATACGGTTGATTTTTCATCATATATTATCTAGGAGGGATATTCCAGGATTCCTGCCTAGCTGTGTGTTGGAAAATTCTGCCAGGTAGACCCACAAAGGACAGGGATCCTTGACATCTTGTTTGGTACCATCTTCCTGCCTTGTGTGGCAGAAGGCCAACTGAGAAGGAATACAACATAATAGATTATAATTGTCCTGTGTAGAACATTGTGCTAAATTCTGTGGGAGATAAAAGATTAGATGAAACATGGACCTACCCTTGAGCTTCTTATGATCTCATAGGAGGATATGATATCAACATAAGGTATAATGCTCTGCACTGTAAGATAAATGCCAGGTTGAAATGTCTTAGCGGTAGTTGGAGATGAGAATCTGGGATATCCAGAGATACAACTAGGCCCTTATTAGTGTAAATAATGAATCCCATGAAGTGGTTACATGTGTTCAGATTTTCATTATTCAAAGCTATAATTATGTGAAATATGGTAATTGGTTCCAGCCCAGTGGAAATAAGCAGTACAAATTCGAATAAATGCAGTAATAATTCAGACGACTTATTAAGGATTCACATTAAAGGGGACCAAGCTATAGTTAAATCTGGATTTATAAACTTGGAAAATAGAAATGGTGCATAGAAATGGTATTATTGTGTTTGTCCTTCATTTTTGAAGAGGACCATGACATCAGGAAAATGATGAAATGACTTTGATTTGAGTGAGGGAGGGCTCTGCAAGGTCACCAGCCTCACTTTCTCCTCCCAGAAATGCTATAATAGTTGAAGCAGAGGAAGTGACTAAATTGCTGAATGAGAGAAGTGGAAGAGATACAAAGATAGATCTTTGAGTAGTAATCCCATTTAGAGGTTAGGAAGAAGATGAAGGTCTGGTGGAGGATCAATTAGAAAGGTGTTTTTTTTTTTCTTTATCCGTACTGCCTAGAATAGACCCTGGCACATACTTGGCACATAATAAGTCGTAGAGTTGTAATTGGAAGTGATCTTAGAGACTACCATTATTGAGTCCAGTGTCCTCATGTAACAGGTAAAGTACAAAATGCTTATTGTTTGATAAGAGGACTGTGAAACTAGTGTTTCTGAAGCTGACAGAGGAAGGATTATTAAGTAAAGATGGAGATGGTAACTCAGAGGTTCCTAAACTTATTTGGCCTACTGCTCCCTTTAGAATGAATTACTCAGTGCCCCTTCCCACCTTAGGTTAGGTTAATCCTTATTTTTATTCAAGGCCCCCCAATTGTACCTGAGGCTACTACTGCCCCGCCCCAGATTAATCCAGTGTCATCCACTTTGGGAACATATAGGTAGATGATCAATAATACCAGGAATTGCAGACAAGTCAAGAAGACTGAAGATTTAAAGGTATAACTTTTGAGAGAGCAGTTTCAGTGTATTATTGGTAACAATCAATTGATTGCAAGGATTTTGAGAATGCGGTACCAAGGAAATAGAGGAATCGGATTTAAACAACTTTTTTCAAGGAGGAAATATTTCATGATGGATAGGAGGGAGATCCAGTGGAAGCTGAATCTGCAAAGGGACAAGGCAACAGACTTTGCAAATAAGAACTGAACATGATTCCTTCTATTTTCTCTGCCAAGGATGATAATCTTTGACGGCAAAGGGGCAATTTTTTTATATGACATTTATGTCGCATTAATGATTTGCAGAGTACTTCACATGCATTAATCACAGAGTAAAATCCCAAGCCTTTCATGACAATTTTATGAATGAGATGATAATAAACATAACTATACTGGCTAGATGATGTAGTAAATGTAGATGAAATTTAGAGCTAGTTGAGTTACTGGACCTAAAGAATAGTCATTAGTGGGCCACTGTAATGTCTGTGATGTAATACCTCAGATATTTATCTTTGGATCTGTGCAGTTCAATTTTTTTTTTTTTAGTGCTTTGGATAAAACTGTTGATGGAATGATTATCAAATTTGCAAATGACTTGAAACTAGATGGGATACATAACATTATTGAATAATATCCAGGATTCAGAGAGGTATCAAAAGGATAAAATCATGGGCTGAATTAAATAAGGCTAAATGAAAAGACCTCCTGGATCACAGGGGCCATCTAATCCAATTCCTTTATTCCTTTAGACCTGCCCAGGGTCACACAGGTAGTAAGTATCAAAGCCATGATTTCAACCTAGGTTTTCTGACTCAATCCAGTGCTTTTTCCTCTGTTTCCACTTTTTCCCAGATCCTCCTGGATCTGGGAAGCTGTTTACTTGCCCAAGGTGTCTTTTGGTCCTTGATCTTTGGTGCAGACTGGGAAGTCTGTGACTGACAATATGACTTCGGCATCCCTCTAGCAGTGATTATTACAGAGAAATTAACAAAGGCAAGTCATCTCCCAGGAATAGCCCCCTTCTAAGAGCTGGTTGACAATCATTTGCAGTAGTTCGTATCACATTTACAGATACCTGTAACTTTTGCACCTAGAAGACCCTCATTCTATGTGATAGAGATCTTTTCCAGAAAGCAGGGTGGAATAGTCGATAGGTAGGTTAAAAGAGCATACCAAGATGTGTACTGAAAAGGATTAATTGGTTTCCAGTAGTATGAGACAGAATCTATATCACCAGATTGTGAGGGTCTTCAAATACAAACCAAAGACATTTCTATTTTATCCATGGACAACAAGGAGACACTGAATTCTTTTGAGTAGGAGAGTAATATTTGACATTTATCAAGGACTCAGTGTTTTGGAGGCACAGAAATAATATAGGTAGAGTACTTTACAAAATGTATAGCACCATATAATATTGATCTATTAAATGCGTGTATACATAGTATATATGTGCATATATATTTTATTTCTAAATATACACATGTGCATATTTGTATATATACATATGTATATACATTACATATTCATACATAATATGTAACAATATATAATATATTATCATATTTTATAATATACTGTTGCTCTATAAATAGTATGGATAAGCTATTACCATAGTAATTTTCCATGTATTTGAAACAACCAACTCATAGGAGGAGGAAAGTTATCCTTAACAGAACTTAGAAAAGTGGAAAGTTTCTTGGAACAATCTTCTTGTCAGAAAACTTTAAAATGTTTTTCCACATTAAAAATTGTTTCATTCTATTATACATCATTAAGTAACATTTCAGTGTTAACACATAGCAGAAAATTCCAATGGAAAAAGTTAGGAAGTGATGAGTAAATGAAAAAAAAAAGATTTGTTGAACCAACACCTTTAGTTCATTTAGAAGTTTTTTTTTATTTATAAATACTTTTGTTTGGGTAGAGATGAGGGAGTCCAGGAGGAGATGATAAAGGAGAGGTCAGAGCTTAGGACTGCAAGTGATAGAGGAAGTAAAAGGTAGAGAGGTATCTTCGTGATAGGACTAGAAAACAGTACAAAAGCTGTCAAAAGAGCATATCCAGGGGTGGGGAACCCGTGGCCTCAAGACCACATGTAGCTTTCTAGGTTCTCAAGTACAGCCCTTTGACTGAATCCAAGCTTCATAGAACAAATCCTTTTATTAAGGATTCTGTGAAGTTTGGATTCAGTCAAAAAGCCACTCTTGAGGACCTAGAGGGCTACATTTGGCCTCAAGGTTGCAGGTTCCCCAACCCTGATACAGACGTTGTGTTAGGGAGTTAAGATCCACTTGATTATACTGGCAGTGGAATTGCAACCCAACCATGAAGCCAAATTTCACTATGTCCTCAGTACATCTCAAATCATAGGATAGTAGAGATAATAGCGAACATTCATATAGTGCTTTGAGATTTGCAGTCATGGACATATATATCATTTGATCCTCACAGCAACCGTATCAGGTTGGTGCTACCGTTGTCACCATTTTTCAGACAAGGAAACTAACAGTGAAAGGGGATTTGCCCAGGTTCCCAGGAGCCAGAAAGTATCTGAGGCAGGATTTGAACTCAGATATTCCAGAATCGAAGACCAGCATTCCATATCTGCTCCCTAGGGATCATAGAGAGCTGGAGCATCTATTGAGAGACCATCTGGTCCGACCCATTCATTTTACAGATGAAGAAAAGAATGTTCAGTGGCTTAACCGAAGTCATATAGCTAAGGTGTCAAAGATAGGATTTGAACCCCAAATCCTCTCATTTTGGAATCAAATTCTTTCTGCTTCCCTTAAAAAAGGGAATTGACTAAATCATCTTATCAGTAGATCCTAAAAGTATAAAGGGACTTTGGAAGTCTGTGAGTCCATCTTATAGATGAGGAATCTGAGCCCTAGAATAGTTAAGTGACTTGCCCAGATAATGAGTATCTAAGATGGAATTTAAATAAAGTGTTTTTCCTGACTCCAGATCTAGTTCCCTAACTGCTACATCACCTTGAGTTGGTACAATTTCTACCTAAGGAACATGCTACCTACCTACTGCATTCCCACTTTGTCTTACAAAGTAATTATTTTACTGGATGGACTTTCTTATACAATTCATTCCAATTTTATGCAGAATAATAAAGCCTCATTTTTTTCTTCTTCTTTGGTTTGTGTTGACTTAATTTTAAATTCTGCAACTCCTAAATATATACTTTCCTTATCTTGAGCCTGGAAATGATGCTAGGGTCAGAAAAAGTATGTGGGGGGGGGGGGGAAGGGAAAGAAAAACAAAAGTCAGGTAGAAGAAAGAAAGGCATGAATGAGAGTTTTTAATAAGGCATCATTAAGGCAGTTGTGTTAGGAGAAAGTAGTGGGTGGTGACTCTCAGATCAATGGATCTAGAAGTGGGAAGAAAAGGCAAGGTCAATGTTAAGGTTGAAATAAAGGCAATCTCAAAGCACACGTGGTTTAGTTACAGTAGGATGTACCGTTTGATGAATACTGTTTTCATTCCTTTGTGGGCATTTACAGATAAATTAAAAGGATTTTTTTGAAGTTAGTGTTTAGTTTATTGAATAGCACATGGTGTGCTGAAATTAGGCATATGAAGAATATTTTCAAAGGGGAATACTCCAAAAAAATCAACAAAAAAGGAAATCAGATTAAATCACTTCAAATAAGCATTTAAGAGACAAACTCTTCAGAGTTGGTACTATACATACACTCAGATTTGTCAGATATGTGTGTGTGTGTGTGTGTGTGTGTGTGTGTGTGTGTGTGTGTATGTATATAGTACTGATACATTACCAGTTTGCCCTAAAAATTCCCAGCAGTATCCATTATTTAGTGGATCATCATTCTGATGATTTAAGTTGGACACGTAGATCCTAAGCTGGAGTACACAAAATCAAGATGAAGACAACCATGAGATTCTGATGATTTAGTCATATGTATAGCCACATGTAGCCCTCTAGGTCCTCAAGAACATCTCAAGCCCCTTATTTTAGGACTGGCTTAGAAATGAGAATGGGAGTCTCGGACAGAATCAATCTGGGCAGTCAAGCAAAAGTGTTTCCTTTGAAGTACTATGAGCATAAATCTACTTCCCAGGACACCCAAGTAAATTGCGATGGGAATCATATGCTTCTTAACATTTAGTAGCTGTTTGTAAGCTAGATTTGGCATAGAGAAGTAGTTGATATTATATTTTAGGTGTTGTGGTTCATGATGGAATTATTATTAGATCTTTCTTTAAGATGACCACATCATTCTATTCTCCCCCCCCCCCCACCACCACCACACACACACACACTTTTTTTCCCCCTTTGGCTTATTTCTTTTCTAATGCTTCAGCGAGGTGATTTCCTCTCAGTGGAGAGCATCCTTCACCTACACAGATTTACTCCTTTGTAGAGAATCTTTCTTTTTGCCAAGAAAACCCCATGGACAGTATGGTGCAAGGGGTTATGAAAGAGTAGGGCACAACTGAATGACTAAATGATGAGACAGTCTTTCATAGTTGGCATGGAAAAAAACCAAAAACAAAAACTTCACCATACAGCCAGATGACAGTGAGTGTTCCCATATTTAGCTTGGCTGGTCCTGAGGTGGGAGACATACAATTTGTTACCAGGCCCACGTGCAAAGCCTTTTTATATTGGTAGGAGCTGTGAGAACTTGCATTCCACTGTCTCAGCGTTGGCGAGCTTGGAGTCTCTTCTGTACCACACTGAGACTTCAAAGGAAACCAGCATCTTTACTTTTACATTGACTAACAGTACAATATTAAAAGACATCATGCTTGGCTCAGAGGTTAGAGTCCTGGGCCTAGAGTTAGGAGATCCTGAGTTCAAATGCAGCCTCAGATACTTACTAGCCATGTGACCTTGGAGAAGTCAGTTAATTTTTTTCTGCCTCAGTTTCCTCATCTATAAAATCAGGATGATAATAGCACCTACCTCCCAAGGTTTGAGGCTCAAATGAGATAATAATTGTAAACCGTTTAACACAGTGCCTGGCATATAGTAAACAGTATGTTAAATTTTCTATTATATTAATGTTATTTATTATTGTTATTTTTACTAAAATTTTATCTATATTGCATATTTCTCATCTAAGAAAGAGAAAAGACATATACCAGAAAGCCAGGAAATTTTTATACTGTTTAATCCAAACATTTAAAAAAATCATATAAGTCTTCCAAAAGTAAGAATCTCACTCTTATTGATAAGAATCTTTTTGTCTCAAGGTCAGTAGTCTATTCCAGAGATAACTGGAGATAAGTGATGCCTATGAAAACCTTTGGCATGGGCAAAAGAATTGTTTGGCAGAAAGAGACATGAAAGGAAAAAAGATGGGGGGAGAGAAAGAGAAAAGGTGACAGAAGGGCAGAAAACAAAGGGGAATGATGCATTAGTCAATTTTGTTAGAGTATCTCAGCCAATAAGTTAACCTGTCATCACTTTTCCATTTCTGTTAATTCAATGTGGTAAATACTTATTAAGAATTTCTTATGTGCCTAGAATAGTTATAGCCTTTGAGGATACAAAGGTGAAAATGCAGCAACCCAATATATGATAATGTGAAGTATATACAGGTAAATATAAGGTAAGATACAGTAGGGGCAAAGGGCAGGGTCCAGTCAGAGAGACCTAGGATAATTTGAGAAAGGGTTTAACTTTATAATACAACCAAATTAAGTATTCATTTTCAAGTTAAATATTTTTTCTTTATTATTATTTATTTAATATTTTTAGTTTTCAGCATTGATTTCCACAAGATTTTGAATTACAAATTTTCTTCCCATTTCTACCCTCCCCCCCACTACAAGATGGCATATATTCTGATTGCCCCCCATTCCCCAGTCAGCTCTCCCTTCTGTCACCCCACTCCCCCCCATCCCCTTTTCCCTTACTTTCTTGTAGGGCAAGATAGATTTCTATGCCCCATTGCCTGTATATCCTGTTTCCCAGCTGCATGCAAAACAACTTTTTTTTTGAGCATCTGCTTTTAAAAGTTTGGGTTCCAATTTCTCTCCCCTCTTCCTTTCCCACTTACCCTCCCTCTCTAGGAAGGCAAGCAATTCAACATAGGTCACACATGTATCATTATGTAAAACACTTCCACAGTACTCATGTTGTGAAAGGCTAACTATATTTCCTTCCATCCTATACTGTCCCCCTTTATTCAGTTTTCTCCCTTGACCCTGTCCCTTTTCAAAAGTGTTTGCTTTTGATTACCTCCTCCCCCTATCTGCCCTCCCTTCTATCATCCCCGCTTTTTTATCTCCTTCCCCTTACTTTCCTGTGGAGTAAGATACCCATTTGAGTTTTGGTTTTCTTGGTTTCTCATAAAGTCACTAGCTTCCACTTGCTCCAATCTAATTTTTAAGGTAGTATTTTCTTCAGTGGTCTTTTGGACCTCCTTTTCCATTTGGCTAATTCTGCCTTTCAAGGCATTATTCTCCTCATTGGCTTTTTGGAGCTCTTTTGACATTTGGGTCAGTATATTCTTTAAGGTGTTGTTTTCCTCAGTATTTTTTGGGTCTCCTTTAGCAAATCATTGACTTGTTTTTCATGGTTTTCTTGCATCACTCTCATTTCTCATCTCAGTTTTTCCTCTACTTCTCTAAGTTGCTTTTCTAAATCCTTTTTGGCCTGAGACCACTTCACATTTTTCTTAGAGACTTTTGATGTAGGCTCTTTGACTTTGTTGACTTCTTCTGGCTGTATGTTTTGATCTTCTTTGTCACCAGAAAAGGAATCTAGAGTTTGAGTCTGAGTCTGTTTTCGCTGCCTGTTCATGTTCCCAGCCAACTACTTGACTCTTGAGCTTTTTTGTCAGGATATGACTGCTTGTAGAGTAGAGAGTACTTTGTCCCAAGCTTCAGGGTCCAAGCACTGCTGTTTTCAGAGCTACTTCTACTCCACTGTCACCCCAGGCTCCGTCACAGCAGTGCTCCTCCCCCGCCAAGAACCACTGACCAGGGCCACAGTCTAGATCCAAGCAGGCCACAACAAGAGAATCTTCCTTTGTGCCCACAGAGCGCTCCTTGCCCTCTTGCTCTGATCTGCTGCTAGATTCCTCCCACCGTGTGAACCAGGGTCTCGGGAAGTAGCTGGTGCTGGAGCTCTGAAAGCAGCCTCAGGAGCTTCCTGGTGCTGCCACCACCACCGCTGCAGCACTTCCTCCACCCCCAGGGTGGGTGGCTGGACTGGTCTCAACTGGCTCCTGCAGTTTCCCACTAACCTTCTCCATGGTCTTCGGCATTTGTGGGTTGAGAAGTCTGGTAACTGCCACAGCTCAATGATTCATGGCCCTAGGGCCTGTTCTGCCGGCTAACTCCCAGTCTGGTCTGTCTTGGCGCACTCTGCTCCCAGCACTGTGCGATATACCCTTCCCAGAGACCATCCAAGCTCTCCTGGGCTGGAGACCTGTTTCCCTCTGCTGTTTGGTGGGTTCCACAGCTCTAGAATTTGTTCAGAGCCATTTTTATAGGTGTTTGGAGGGATTTAGGGGAGAGCTTAAGCAAGTCCCTGCTTTCCAGCCGCAGTCTTGGCTCAGCCCCACTGTGCTGAAGAGGCATTTTTCTGCCATTAAGGTGTTTGTTTGTTTTTTCTCCATCATTGCAAGATTAGTATATTTCGTGCGTTTCACTTAAGAATCCGTAAATTTTGGGCATTTGGGGCAATCCAAACAACAGCATAACCTTTTTCCATTTAGACCTTGAGCATGAAAGTGGTGAGCACCTTTGGAAAGCCTCCACCTCCCTGTTTTATGCCTCACTTAATGCAAATAATCAGACATCTTAAACTCAGTATGTCTAAAAGTCAACTCATTGTCTTTCGCTATAAACCTTCCCCTCTTCCAACCTTCCCAGTTTGTTGAAGATACTACTGTCTTTACAGTGTCACAGGTCTGTAATCTCAACAATATCCTAGACTCCTCACTCTCTTACTCCACATATTTAATCACTTCCCAAATCTTGACATTTCTACCTTTATAACATTTCTCATATCTGACCCCTTATCTTCATGCACACTTAGATTAGGGCCTCAGCATTTCTCAACTAGATTGTTGCAATTTTGGGTTTCCCTGCATCAAGTCTCTTATGTCTCCACTTTTACATATTGCTGCCAAAGTAACTTTTCATATGCACGGATTAACCATGTGATGCTCTTATTTTACTATCTCTTGTGGCTTCCTGTTGCCTGCAAAATAAAATATAAACTCCTCTGATTAGCTTTTTAAAACCATAGACAACCTTAGCTCACTGTTTTTCTTCTTCCTCTTCTGCTCCTACCCTCATAGTAGGGGAACTTCAACACATGTATTGACTCTGTCAGACACCCTAACCACTTAGTTTCTCAACCTCTTTAGTTCTCGTGACCTATTCTTCTTTCTCTCTCATCCACACACGAAGATGATGGTCATATACTTGATCTTGCTGTCACCCACAAATATACCATCTCCACATCTAAGAATTCATCAATCCCCTTGTCCAACCATAATCTATTGAATTTCCAGTTCTCCCCATTTTCCTTTACAAAACCTTACTCTTTGTCCACACTATGACCTTTCAGTGATTACTCTCTGACAAGCCTCAGCCTTGGATCACCTTTCTTCTGCTTTGCTCTGGGCTGCTCATTGAAAGTAGAGAAAATCATTCAACCATTGTGACTGGTTCCATTACAAATTGATGTTACACGACCTCAACTGGACCTTTACTGCTGCTAGACAAGGCTACTATATGTCTCTTATGAGCTCACTGCTCCACAGTGGCTCTTCCAAACCTTTTTATCTCCTTAAATATCCCCGGTTTCTCTCTTCTCACTCTATCAGCTGAGAAACTTGCTTCATATTTTACAGATAAAATTGAGTCCATTTGCCATGAACTCCTTCCCTCTTCCTCATCTCCCATTGCTGATTTGCTTTCTGCTGCTCTCCTCTTTCACTCTGTCTTACATGATGAGATGGCTTATTCCCTATCAAGACTAACCCCGCCTACCTACTCAAGTGATCCCATTCCTTCCTCTCTCTTCCAGCATATTGCCTCTTCTGTCACCCCCACTTTTTCTCTTATTTTCAATATCTCTCTGTGTAATGATTCATACCTTACTGCCTATAAACATGGTCATGTCTTCCTCATCCTGAAAAAAACACTTACTTGATCCTACTATCATTACTAATTATCATCTTCTATATCTTCTGCCCCTTGTGACTAAACTCTTTGAAAAGGCCATCTATAATAGATGCTTCTATTTTTTCTTCCCTTAATTTCTTCTTAACTTCTTAAAATTGCTTCCAACCTTGTCATTCCACTGATATTACTCTTTCTAAAGTTACTAATGATCTCTTAGTTGCCAAATCCAATGGACTTTTCCCAGTCCTTAATCTCCTTGAACTTTCTGTGGCCTTCGGCACTATTGAAAACTTTCTCCTCCTTGATGCTCTCTTCTCTCTAGGTATTTGAGACATCGTTTTCTCCTGGTTCTTCTTCTTTCTCCTTCAGGGTCTCCTTTGCTAGATCCTCAACCAGATCACACCCTCTGACTACAGGTGTCCCACAGACTTCTGTCTTGGACCTGAAGAGCTGAATTCAAAGCCAGGATTCCCTGGGTTCCAACCCTGCATCTGACGCATACTGGCTCAGCCACCGTGGGGCAAGTTGCTTAATTACTCAGTGCTCTAGACAACTCTCTAAGCTATCTATAAGCTATAAGTTTCAGAGAAGGCAGTCAGCTTGGGGTTTGGGTGTTTCCTCAGTCAGTAGTTCCCTAGAATGATGAAATCATCTCTATGGCAATCTGTCAAATAGGTGGATGTGTATCTTGTTTGTACCTATTCTTTTGCTTGTTGTCTCCCCTCTTAGATTGTGAGCTCCTTGAAGACTAGGATCATCTTTTGCCTCTTTTTATATCCCCAGTGCTTAGCACAGTGCCTGGCACATAGTAGGCACTTAATAAAAGTTTACTGACTGATGCCAAAAATAGAAGGGAGTTGTACTTGAATTTCTATGAGTAAAAGTATGAGTAAAGTCTCATTGCCTATCTCATAAATAGCCTGTTTGCATAGGACTTGAAGGCTTACAGGGTTGCTGTATGAACTTTTTTTTTTGTCACATGTTCCACTCTACTATAATTCAAGAGGTGAAATATATTTGAAAGTTTCCAATTAATGGAATGTAGACAGCATATATAAATATCTTATAACCCTAAAATGCACATCTCTGTTTGCTAGTTTGCAGTTTTCCTAACACTGAAGCATAGCACTACAAAACAAAACAATTATTTCAAAAATAGTTCTTAAGCAGTAAATATAACCGAGTTTACAGCAAATGCACTTACGTGTTTTAATGAGCTGAGTGAGAGTATAGTGGTTGGTGGTGGTTTGCGGTAGGTTTTTTTTTTTTATAAGCAATCTTTTTTTTCTCCAACTTTGAAATTTTCTGCCCAGTAATGGATTCTGTTATAATTTTTTTTTAAAAAAAACATTAAATGTAGCTATTATAAACTGCCAAATTAAATAATTTGTTTATATACTAGGTCTCTTATCCCAACACAAGAGGGCAGTACTTTAGCCGTTTTCATCATAGACATATTTTTAAGTGTTCTAAGGGAGGAAATCCAGTACTTGTGGAAGAAGGATACAAATTTGATTCTTTGCCTTCCTGTTGATCAATATCGCCATCCTCCAATCTTTCCAATTTATGTCAGTTCATATTTCCTTAACCAGATACCTGTTTTACTTATTTATTATTGTGTTTTGGATACTTTTTTTTTTTGCTTATTTGTCATTCTGTACTGTTATTTGTAAACAAACATTCCCCAAACAATTAATTTGAATAAAACGATTTAGGGCACATTAAAAATAATTCCGACAATTTCCCCAGTGGTTATATGCAATATGACCAATATCTAAAAAACCAGTAGACCAAAAACCAAAGACCCCAATCTCAGAAACAGTGTTATTCCATAGTTATAATTGCGAATAGTTAACCTAAGTTGAATGTGGGGGTTAATAATGAGAGTTCTCTGATCAAATTGATAAATTTAGAGGGTGCTAAATTATTTGGATGCTTCTGGTCTGATGATTAAGGGGGTTTCTGTGTAGTTTCTGATTCTAGCATCTAATCCTGTGGCCAAAAAAAGTAGTTTAAGCCCCCACTCAAGGTTGCTCTGTTAGGCTGGAAGTTTATTTTATTCTTTGAGGTCAAATGACTCACCAAAAAGTTGAAATGTTACCTGTCTCCTTGTCTAGATGTATCTCAAGTATATCCCCCTTTCCATAACTGCCACATCATTGAGAACATATGGTTCCTACTTTCACTCCACTTATTCCTATAGTACTACTCTGAAGTCTTGGTGTTCTTAGAAGAGAAATTCACTTTGGGATGCCACATTGGCATCCCTCTTCTACTGGGGCCATATGTCCTGAGAGTGAAGTGTAAAATCCAGGTTCCTTCTTCTCCTATATTGTACATTTAGGCCTTTGACGTTCTTCATGCTTTGGGGGGCCATGTGTACCATCCTTTTCTTTAAGAAACTACCTCTACCTTAGAATTCTAGTTTTCTCATAGAAGGTCTGATGATGGTTAAACTTTGGGTTCTTAGAAATGCTACCTCCAAGAAAGGTGGTGCCCAGCAAACCTCTTTTCCCTTGTCATCAGGAACTTCCCAGAAATACTTAATAACTCTTCCTTTCTAAAAGAAGGCCCACAGAACTCTGAGACTGAAAGTTGCTGAAGAGGAATTGATGCTGCCATTGCCCAGTTCCCACTCTCCAGGAATAATGCTCCCTCCTCAAACTCTGACTGCCGTCTGTGATAAGAGAGTAGATTGAGCTGAAACTTTCATCAGTCATCTGGGAACAAGAGTTCATGGGCTCTTACCACTCAAACCATATAGTGCCTCTCTTGCTCCCTCCCAGTGTTCTAGTCACATGTGCCTTTGATCACTTCCTCTCCAGAGATGTGCTTGGGTGCTCAAAGCCTAGGAAGTTGAGACCCAAGAACACTCAGTACTTGAAAGCCCAGTTATTTCTTTATTTGAACTTAAACCTCTCAAATAGTAATAGGAAGTACAGCCAATAACAACATGATTTTGGGTACATTTCATAAACAAGGACCTGATTTCTTCATTTGGATTTTGAGAGCCTTTATTCCTAAAAGTTCCACCTCTCTAGGTGCAGCTGAAGATCTCATTAGCTCTTTTGGCTACTGTATTACACCACTGATTCATACTGAATTTACAATCCACTAAAACCCTCAAATTTCTTTCAGAACAAATGTTTCCTAATCATGCTTCCCTGTATTATGCTTTCAAAGTTAATTTTTTGTGCCCCAATTTTCTGTTAATCCCTTTTGAATTTCAGCTTATTAGATTCATCCCAATGCTCTTCCTGGATCCTGACCCTGATCCACTGTTACTTGTCTCTTCCAGTTTGGTGTCATCGACAAATTTGATTAGTATACCACGTATATGTTTATCCAGGTCATGACAAAAATGTTAAATAGTAGAGGACCAAGAACCTTGGGATACTTCACTGGACATCTGATGCCCCTCACATGGAACTTTTCACAACTATGGGTCAGGCCATCCAATAAGTTCTGAAGCCATATAACTGTAGCTTTGTCTAATTCTACTATCATCTCTTTGTTTCTTCCTCTTCCCTAGTCTGAGATGCTTTACAAGTGCATTGATAAAGTCTAGGTATATTTTTTTCAATGCTATTTGCTTCATCTACTGTTCCAGTAATCCTGTCAAAAAGGAAATAAGGCTAGTCTGGAAAAAATTGTTCTGATGGCAAGATGACTCTTTGTAATCACTCCCCTCCTTTGATATTCACCAATCATCTCTTTAATGATTCATTCTAGAATTTTCTAGGAATTGAAATAAAGCTCACTGGCTTATAATTTTCAGGCTTTGTTCTATTCCCAGTTTTGAAAATTGGGGAAACATTGGGACTTCTCCAATATTGTAATAACTCTCCCAGTTTCCGTGATCTTTCAGATATCACTGACAGCACCTTAGCAATTCTTTCAGGATTTAAAGTATTGTAGGAAAGGCCCTGCTCAGGTTGGTTCCCTGATAGTTTGTTTGATATATGAATAAGGTGAAATTCGACAATTACATTTACATCTTTTATTTTCTGTTAACAATTATTTTATTGTTTAATATTTTAGTTTTCAGCATTGATTTCCACAAGATTTTGAGTTACAAATTTTCTCCCCATTTCTACCCTCCACCCCCCAACTCCAAGATGGCATGTATTCTGGTTGCCCTGTTACCCAGTCAGCCCTCCCTCCTGTCACCCTACTCCCTTCCATCCCCTTTTCCCTTACTTTCTTGTAGGGCATGATAGATTTCTCTGCCCTATTCCCTATATATCTTATTTCTCAGTTGCATGCAAAAACAGCTCTTTTTTTTTTTGAGCATCTGCTTTTAAAACTTTGAGTTCCAAATTTTCTCCCCTCTTCCCTTCCCACTCACCCTCCCTAAGAAGGCAAGCAGTTAAATATAGGCCACACATGTATCATGATGTAAAATACTTCCATAATACTCGTGTTGTGAAAGACTAACTATGTTTACCTCCATCTTGTCCTGTCCCCCTTTATTCAATTTTCTCCCTTGACCCTGTCCCTTTTCAAGAGTGTTTGCTTTTGATTACCTCCTCCCCCTGTCTACCCTCCCTTCTATCATCCCCTCTTTTTTATCCCCTTCCCCCTACTTTACTGTGGGGTAAGATACCCAATTGAGTGTGTATGTTTTTTCCCTCCTCAAGTCAGATTTATGAGAGCAAGATTCACTCATTCCCCCTCCTCTGCCCCCTCTTCCCTTTCAATAGAACTGCTTTTTCTTGCCACTTTTATGTGAGATAATTTATCCCATTCTAACTCTTTCTTTCTCCCTCTCTCAATATATTCCTCTCTCACCCCTTAATTTTATTTTATTTTTTTAGATATCTTCTCCATATTCAATTCATCCTGTGCCCTCTGTCTATATATATA
>CM053627.1:66815349-66847975 GCA_028646595.1 Phalanger gymnotis | reverse complement strand
GATGTCTAGGCTCTTTTTTTGATCATGGCTTTCAGGTAGTCCAATAATTTTTAAATTATCTCTCCTGGATCTATTTTCCAGGTCAGTGGTTTTTCCAATGAGATATTTCACATTGTCTTCTGTTTTTTCATTCTTTTGGTTCTGCTTTATAATATCTTGATTTCTCATAAAATCATTAGCTTCCACTTGCTCCAATCTAGTTTTTAAGGTGGTATTTTCTTCAGTGCTCTTTTGGACCTCCTTTTCCATTTGGGTAATTCTTCCTTTCAAGGCATTCTTCTCTTCATTGGCTTTTTGGAGCTCTTTTGCCATTTGGGTTAGTCTATTCTTTAAGATGTTATTTTCTTCAGTATTTTTTGGGGAGTCTCTTTTAGCAAGTTGTTGACTTACTTGTTTTTCATAGTTTTCTTGCATCACTCTCATTTCTTGTCCCAGTTTTTCCTCTACTTCTCTTACTTACTTTTCTAAATCCTTTTTGAGGCTCATTTTGAGCCTGAGACCTATGAATATGAATATGAATATGAAAATATGAATATGAATTCATATTTTTCTTGGAGGGTTTTGATGTAGGCTCTTTGATTTTGTTGACTTCTTCTGGCTGTATTTTTTTATCTTCTTTGTCACCAGAAAAAAGATTCTAGAGTCGGAGTGTGAGTCTGCATCCTTTTTCACTGCCTGGCCATGTTCCCTGCCAACTACGTGACCTTTGAGCTTTTTGTCAGGGTATGACTGCTTTAGTGAGTGCTTTGTCCCAAGCTCTAGGGCTGTGCTGCTGTTTTCATGGCTACTTCTACTCTACTGTCACCCCAGGCTCTGTCACAGCAGTGATCCTCCTCCCCTAAGAACTGCCAGCCAGAATGGTGATCCAGATCCAAGCAGGGCAAAGTGCTCCCTGCACTCCCTCTCTGGTCTGCCGCTTGATTCCTCCCACTGTGTGAGCCAGGTACTCTGCCAGTAGCTGACACTGGAGCTCTGGAAGCAGCCATAGGAGCTTCCTGCTGCTGCTGCCACTGCTACCACACCACCTTTGCCAACCCCACCACCCCCAGGGTTGGGGCTAGACTGCTCTCTAACCTGGTCTAGCAGTTTTCCTGCTAACCAGTCCTGTGGTCTTTGGCATTTGTGGGTTGAGAAATCTGGTAACTGCTATAGTTCAATGATTCATGGCCCTAAAGCCTGCTCTGGGCTGACTCCTGGTCTGGTCTGTCCTGGCATGGCCTACGCTGTGGTGCCTTCCACTCCCAGCATTGTGCGATAGACCCTTCCCAGTGACTATCCAAGCTTTCTTGGGCTGCAGACCTGCTTCCCTCTGCTATTTCATGGGTTCAGCTCTAGAATTTGTTTAGAGCCATTTTTTACAGGTGTTTAGAGGGATTTGGGGGAATGCTTAAGCAAGTCCCTGCTTTCCAGCTGCCATCTTGGCTCCGCCCCCTATATCTACATCTTTTGCCTTCAGTGGGTAACAGTGAGGAAAACATCTGTGCCCCTTTGTTCAGCTTCTTGCTCAAGTCTGCATAATCATTGGCAATACTTTCAGTTTCCTTCTGGTGGTTTCATTTGTGCCGATGTGAATCACCAGATGTATGTAATTGTCATCTATTTTAATAAGTTTGCAACGAGGAAGGGAGGTTTTCTGTCATATCTTGGATACATGCCCCTGGAGGAAAATAGACCTCTTTGTTATCAAATTGACAAATAAGTGCCTCTGTCCCTGAGTAGGGAATCATCAACCTCTATGCTGTTTCCTTTTTTTACTCCTTACCTGATGGTTATTGTGGCTCTGCTACATTCTCTGTAGGATAAGCAAAGCATCCAGCTCATCCCTCTTTAGGAAGAGTTCAAATCTTTAAAGCTCTAATTTCTTCATCTTCTCTAGTCTGAGGTGCTTTACAAGTGCATTGATAAAGTCTAGGTATATTTTTTTCTAATTTTTTTTCAAATCTTTTAAGCTCTAATTTTAAGCTATATTTGAGGTGGGATCAAACCAAATTCTCACTGATTCCATGTCCAGTGTCTTATCCACAGACCACGCTGCCTGTTCTCTTGGATGGCACTTGGGCTATATTATATCCCCTTCCATCCTCTTGGGCCTATTCAGAGCAGATTAAGAATTAAGGGATAATAGCTGTAGTCTAGAGACCAGTATCCAATGCAGGGAAGACATTCTTGAAAGAACATACATTGCTGTGTAGACAACATAGCCACCTGCCACATGTTTGATGAATTGAATACTTGTATGCATAGGCTTCATAGATTTCAAAGAAGAAAAAGGTTATTGAGGGAATGGAGGCAGAGGAATGATCTGGGAGCTGTAATGCTAGGAACAAGGCATATGCCAACCTCGCTTCTTGGCCTTAAGAATCCTGGCTAGGTATAGTAAGAAGGACTAGCTGGACTATGGCAGCTAGGTCAAATTAAGTTTCTAGGAGAATAAAAGTTCCTTATTGCCTTACTTTTGTGTATGTGTGTGTATCTATGCATGCCATATATACGTGTGTGTATATGTATGTGTACGTATACACACACATATATACACATATATACATATACATACATACACACATAACCATCCACAAAGGCTAACACAGAACTTGGTGCTCGTAGATACCTAATAAGCATTAATTAATTGGTTTGGATAAATGAAGGACAAGGTATTTATTAAAGACTAAGTGTCTAACATTGTATTGAGTGTTGGGGATATATAAATAAAAAAACCACAAACAATCCCTCAAGGAGCCTATACTCTTATGGGATGGGGAGAAACAATATATAAAGGGGGATGTAAAGGCAGTGAGGTGGTGCAGAGCATAGTGTTGGACCTGGAGAAAGGAAGACCTAAGTTCAAATCTAGCCTTAGAGACTTACTAGCCCAGGTGACCTTGTGCTAGTCACTTAACCTCTTAGCTTCAGTTTCCTCACCTGTAAACTGGAGATAATATTAGTAACGACATCTCAGAGTTGTTTTGTGGTATTAAATGAAATAATGTTTGTAAAACACTTAACACATTGTCTGGCACAGAATAGGCATTGAATAAATGTTTATTCTCTTTTCTTCCCTTCCCCATGCTGACAACAGAGTAGTATTTTATCTAGAGGTCACGGTCATGATGCTGTAGGGCATTCCTTTGAAATGCCAAATACTACTCCTAGAGACTTTTGTCGTGTTGAGATGATTACAGTTTTCAGAAGCTGAGGGGGAATGGAGGGAAAAGGGAGGGGAAATGCTATGGTCAGCAGCACACATGGTCCCTGGGAGTTTAAAGCTGAATGCTTTAGCTGGGTTAGCTCCTCTCAGGCATGGCCTCTGGGGGTCTGATTTACAGTGAGGAGTAGTAGCAGAAACAAGGCAAAAATATCCAGGGTAAAGATGAAGATGTGTGTTTGGCATTTCATTTAACCCTAGAAGTGAAAGCAGTATTGTTTGAAAAATTCAAGGATATAAGAAAGCTTTATTTTTTTATTTGTTTGTTTTGTTTTAATTAGAATAGGGTTTGGACTATAAAAGGACACAATATAATGAGCTAATAGTTGGACCACAAAAGAGCAGAATTATCTCAGCGCTTCTGCCCTGATGTTGGTGATCTCTGAACATTTTATTCCTAAACAGTATTTGTATTCCATTTGACCAAGAAAAGGAGAAGTCACCTCATTGCAAGATTTCTCTAATGATGTGTTTTGTATGATTGAACGTGTATAACCTGTATCAAATTTCTTACTGTCTCAGGGAAGGGAGAGGTGAGAGAGGAAGAGAGAAAATTTGGAGCTCAAATTAAAAAAAAAAAAGAATGTTAAAATTGTCTTTACTTGTAACTGGGGAAAAGTAAAATATTATTAAAAGTCAAAAAATAAACCAGAAAAACTTTAAAGCAAGTTTTTTCTAATCTATTTTATTTTTATCTTTGAAACTGTTCAGCTTACGGAAGAGATTGGAAAACTAGAAGATAAGGTGGAATGTGCTAACAATGCTCTGAAAGCTGACTGGGACAGATGGAAACAAAACATGCAAAATGATATCAAGTTGGCATTTACAGATATGGCTGAGAAAAATATCAGCTACTACGAACAGGTAATTGTCTTTCTCACACAAACATATCAGCATTATTTTGTGTTACCCCTTTCCATCTCTAAAATTGATGTGTCCCATAAAGTAGCTTGTGAAGCACAGAAATAACAATGAATTGGTTAGTGCTTTAAATTCAGCTTGAGTCCATGGGCACGGATAGAGAAGAGGGGCATGTTTAAGCTCAAAGGAACCTTTGGGGTTACCTGCTGCTACCCCTTTGTTTTACTATATGGAAATTGAGCCCCAGAGAAGTGAAACAACAGAGAGGTAAATGATGGAGCCAGAATTCAGACTGCCTTCTTCCCCGTCATACAGACCTATAAGTCTAGATGCTGCCGTGGGTAGAGAATTGGGCCGGGAGTCAAAAAGACTCGAGTTCAGATCCACAACCTCAGATGCTTAATTAGCCAGCCAAATCACTTAACCTCTGCTTCAGTTTCCTTACTGTAAAAGGGGGGTTGCCCATCATTTTCCTTAGCTGTAAAATGGGGGATGGTAATAACACCTTCCTCTCAGGGTTGTTGTGCAGATCAAACGAGATGATAATTGTCAAGCGCTTAACGCAATGCCTGGTACATAGTGAACACTGAATAAATGTTGGCTGTTGTCATCATCATCATCATCATCATCGTCATCATCATCATCGTCATCATCGTTATTGTTGCCTGTTTGGCAGAATCACAGGATTTGGAGAGAATTCATCTCCTAGAACCATCTTTATTTTAAGTGGGAAAATTGAGGTACATAGCGGCAAGGTAACTTACACAAGGTCTCACAGCTAATTAATGGCAGAGGTAGAATTAAAACCCAGGTGCCATGATGAAGAAAACACTTCTCTGTCCTCCCAGGAGGGTGTGGAGCACTCTACAGAGGCAGACTAGCTTGTCAGATAGAGTGATTTTTATTTATTGATTGACATCTTAAGACAGTTCGTTGGGAGAGTGGAAACTTATGGGAAGTAGTAGTAGTATAAAAACAACATATGTAAATAAAACAAAATAAAACCAAGTTCTCAGTTCATTGAACTGCACGCTCCTTGAGAACTTTCTCTATGTCCCCATTACTTAACACAGTGCCTGGCACATAGTAGGCAATTAATACATGTATGTTGACTGACTTTCTTCTAATCTATACCTTGGTATGGGGTTTTTTACAGATAGGTAGATCGATAAACTATGTTTCATTTATTTCCTTTGTGTTGCAACAATTCGGCTAGCAGCTACTGTGGAGGTGAAAGACCAACACAAGCCCAACAACAAAGACGCTGCCTGCACAGATTCTTTTGATCTGCTTTACTAAGGAAAGTGTGTTAGCGGTTTAACAATCTTATTTCAATCCAACATACACATATGTCATTCACTTAATTCAGGAGAAAAAGCCAGCACCCTGAACTTTAGAGCAAATACAAACAAATTATAAACATACATTTATAAACAGACTAAATATAATTCACAGTTACTAAGAAACCATCAATATTTGAGTTCAGCCGGGAGGCTCTTAGAGCAGCTGCCCAGCGTGCCTCCAGGAGTGAGAGCCTCCAAGAGAATGCCAACGTCTGGGTTTATATATCTTGTTCAGGGTCAAAGGTGAGTCACACATGCAACTCACCCATGTTACCTAAAAGTGTCACAAAAATGCAATTTAAACCCATGTGGTTCAAAAGCTTCCTGTGTCACAAACGTGTCACTCAAACCCATGTAAACTAGGCTTTCCCTTGAGGCAAGGAGGTCATCAAGGACTCCTAATTTAATCAAGGAAACGAAGGTGAAACTCTTCAAGGGCACTTGATTGAATAAGTGCTAAAAGCCCATCTTAATTTCCAACATACTCTATGCCTTCCAGGTTCCATGGCCTAACAAAAAATCTAAATTAAATGGCCAAGGATCCTGGAACAAATTTGTTGCAACAGTATGCTAGCAGCTGCTGTAAGGGTGTAAGACCCACCAACAACCAGCACACAGAAAGCTGCCAACACAGGTTCTTTTGATCTGCTTTACTAAGGAAAGCAATGTTAAGGGGTTAACAACCTTACTTTAATCCAGCATACAAATATCATTTACTTAGTTCACGGGAAAAAGCCAGCACCCAGAACTTCAGAGCAAATACAAACAAATTACAAAAATCAACAGACATACCTTGTCTGATTCAAATCTCAATGTGTAGTTACCAGGATTTAACAAAGTCTCAACATCCAGGTTTACAAGCTGGAGGGCTCTTAACTACCCTTAGCTGCCCAGAGTCTCCACATCAACATGCCTCCAAGAATGAGAGCCCCAAGCAAATAGCTCTGTTCTCTCTTTTTATTCACTCTTCAGCCATCATCAAAAATCATCTGAGCGACCAGAACTCAGGCTCCTACTATTGGCTCTGGTCTTAGCAACTCTCCTTAGGCCCCTGAGGGCTCCATGCCCACATAGGCTTAGCACCTAGTAGATAGGGGTATGGGCCTGGGGCTTGGCACCTAGTAAGGTTCAATCAAAGACACTTAATTAATCTGTCATTCTAAAACAGTAAAAAGTCTCAACTTAATTGATATTATACTTTGTTAGCCTACACACACACACACACACACACACACACACACACACACGTATGTGTGTTTATATATTTGCATTTAAAAACATAGTTCTTTGAATGTATTCATAGGCTTTGCCAGATTGCCAAGGTAATATGTGTAATGCCAATGTGTGATTGCCATTGTATATATAAAAGTTTAAGAACCGTCTTTTTCTCAGATGTGCAGATCAGAAACTAGGTGTAGCCAAAACACACAAAGAAAATTCTCTTAGTAGCTGAAATTTAACAATTAGACTTATTTCAGGGCTTGAGGTGAGGGGAATTGGGAAAGGGATACAGAATAATATGTTTGGCCCTTTTTTTGTTGTTATTCTTTTGTTTTAGGGAAGTTGAGGAAAGTTCTTTAAATGCCAATCTTTTTTTTCCCTGGGATCTTAAAAATTTTCTCTAATGCCTTCAACCCTTCTTTCCGTATGAGCCTCTTTTTCTTCCTTCCTTATATTTTGTAGATCTGAGGTCAGGTGGGAGGGAATGAAGAACTGTCAGGTGGATTGAGGAGAAAACTATTCCAATTCCACTCTTCTGCTGCCTTATTTTTTCTTAAGTTGAGAGACAATTAAAGGGAGCTATGACATCAGTTAAAGAATATTAACAGTACTCTTGATTCAGGGTAGAGCCAACCATTCATTTACTTTAAGTATAATAATTTTCCTGTTCTGAATACAAATTGGAGCTCTCCAAAAAAAGTAATTTAGGAAAATAGATTCCATATTATGAATTTAATGAAAACAGGGGAATGATTCATTGACAAAATTATGCAATTGTTTCACATTCTACTATGTCCAACATTTCTAAGATGTTTGGAAATAAAATACTGCCTCTTTGGGAGCAGTCACTAGTATATATGCTTTCTTAATTTCATTTAATTAGTTTTTTTTAATCCATAAGCATAAATACCTAAAAGGTCTCTAGCAGTGAAATAATTTAAAATATTTTTGTTGAATAAACAATGTTTATCATCACAATTCTTTATGTTAATGGTTGACCATCATTACTTGAATATACAAAGGATCAGCATGGGATTTTACAGATGACCGGAGCATGCTGGAAGCAGGTGGAAAACTCATGACTTAGTAGATAAATTTTAGGGAGCTGACTCTGGCACATAAAGTTTAAGATCAAAGGAGTTGCTTTGGGTCACACATCAAGGTAAAGATTAAGTGATTTGCTCAGGGTCACACAATTACAAAGGTTCTGAGAGAGGGGATTTGAACCCCAGTTTCTAGATTGCAAGTTGAGGATTCTTTCCACCATGATTTACTGCCTCTTTTAGAACTTAGCCAACATAGTGGAAAACATCTGTACTGAAAATGAATAAAATCTACCTTTCAGTCTTGGACTTGCCACTTAGTTGTGATACCTTTGGGCAAGACACTGGACTAACTTACCAAAGTTTCATTTTCTCATCCATTAAGTAAAGATGGTGCCACTAACCTAACCCATTTCACCGGATTGTTGGGGAAATGGAATAAGATAATTTGTGTGAAAATGCTTCATGAAAAAAATTATTCCGAGGTAAGGTTGGGCTGTTGTTGTTCATGAAATGTTACTTAACGTGCGTATTAAAAACTGCTTTATCTGCTATCAGTAGGAGCACAGAATGTTAGAGCTTCCTTTATATGAGTATGTACTTTTTCATCTGCATATTTATTTTTCCCCATTTGGAATACTTCTTAGTTTCCTTAATCACTTAACCTAATAATACTATGTCATGATGCTCTTTTGTTCTTTCTAGCAGCTTCTGTATACTTAAATTTAAGCTACGCCTCCCTACCCCCCACCCCCGCCATGATCATTTAAACCTTCATAAATATATGATGTATCTTTAGTTTTGCTTTTATAATTATGGTAAATATTTTTCTTTTTTTTTTATTTCAACTTCAGAAGCCATCAAAACTCTTATTTTGAGGTTATTTATTGGTTGTTGCCTTCATGGATAATTCTAAATTTGTTTGTTATATCGCTCTAGGAAAGCATAATCGTGAAGACAGTTCCCTTAGATAATCAAATCTTTTATTTTTTTTTTAAGTCTGCAAGGCATGAGCATGGACAATCTGCTATTCTCTATTAAGTTCAAAATATCCCAGGCATGGAAGCTGAATATTTCCCAGCCTTCCCATTTCCTTTGTAATTCAATCAAATTCATATCTAGGAGCCTGATTTTTACAATGAATAAGGCCAAAAAGAGATCCCTATTTTTAAAGCAAGAGATGAAATGGGACCCAACCATTTGTCCTTGGATTTCCTCACACTAAACAGAATGTTCGTGGCTTAATTGGAACATCAGATTTTAATATCTAAGTGGCAGAGGAAAATCAGATTATAGATGTGAGTCATGAGCTGCATGAGATTCTAATTACAGGCAGAACTGGGACTCTAGGAGGATACTGTACCTAGCTGTACACATTGATTCATTCAGTTTGTTTGGCACCCAAGTAATTACGTATCATAAATTAGTGTGGGTAAGAATTTGCCCTTCTCACTTTATCCTATTTAGACTTAACTACATTGTTTAAAATCACTGAGGGCATGTGATTTCCCCAAAGTGAGCATTATATTTATTAATTATGTTAATAGCTGAGGTTCATTTGGCACTTTAAAGTTACCTTCCAAGTTCACACAGTGAACAGAACTGAGATGCATAACCAAGTCCTTTGATTACACATTCAATGTTTGTTCCATTATACTATCTACCTCTAATATTTCTTCTCACATATTGTCAAAGGTCTCCCGGACACTAGGGTCTGGAAAAGAAATAGTGACTTCCACTAAGATGGCAGCATGAAAGATGTTAGAGAGGCATGTCCTAACAAATACCCCAGCAAAAGTGTAGAAGGCCACTAGTTGAAACAAAGATCAGTAAGATCAAAGAGAAACACCATGGAATTCCTCCTTATAGTCTTAAAGACTGTACATGATGTAGTTAGATGCCTTCAGGCTTCTGAGCAGGGATGATCCCGTTAGCAAGAAGCCAGTCTGATCTCTGGTAATCAAGCCTATGAATCAGGGGCCTGAAGATAGCAGAATCTCCTATAAACAGGGCTAGAAGCTGGAGGGACATAGGTTGAGGGTGCAGCACGGGTTGTAGCTATCCTCAAGGCCCCTAGAAAGGCCCGAAGCCAGCACTCCTGTTGGTATCATAGCAGGATACAGAGGACCAATGGAAGAGATCCACAGCCTATACTTGGGAATCCTCTTGGAATCCTGAGAGCAGAATGATATCTTTTATATGGCTGAGGCCTGTCAGGACTGCAGCAATACTCCCTAGTGGGGATTGCAAAAGGAGGAAGTAGAATTGGGACCAAAGGTAGCAACTCTATTGGGAAACTAGGAGATGGCATCAGAAACCAGGGATTGTAGCATAGGTTGGGGCAAGTCACTTAACCTCTGTCTGCCTTGGAGACAGCTAGGTAGCTCCATGTGTAGATTGCCAGGCCTGGAGTCAGGAAGACCTGAGTTCAAATGTGGCCTCAGAAACTCACCAGCTGTGTGACCCTGGGCAAATCACTTAAGCTCTGTTTGCCTAATCCACTGGAGAAGGAAATGGCACACCACACCATTCTCTTTGCCAGGAAAACCCCATAAAGGATCGTGAAGAATCAGATAGAACTGAATGGCTGAACAATAACATGTGCCAGGTACCATAAGTGCTGAGAATAAAAATATAAATAGAGTGTCTGGATTTTCCCTCTTCTGGTGACAGACCTGACAGAAATTAAAAATGGTTCAGTGTCTGACATATCACCGTAGGCTGTCCTACAATATAAGTTCCAACGAAACTCAGCTGTCATGAACCCCAGGTAACAGAATTGTTTACCTTTATGCCAAGAAAGTTGGAAAAGCACCAAATCAGCCTGTGGCGTGCGCCTGGGAAGACTTCGAGTTGTTTGTGCAGTGAGACCTAAAGTTCTTATGAAGCTAAAAAAGACAAAAAAGCATGTCAGCAAGGCTTATGGTGGCTGCATGGGTGCTAAGTGTGTCTGTGACAGGATCGAGAGTGTTTTCCTGATTGAGACCCAGAAAATCATTGTGAAGGTGTTGAAAGCGCAAGCATAGAGTCAAAAAAGTAAATAAAAGGACGTGTTTTTTGAATAATAAAATTAAAATATGAAAAAGAGTGTCTACTTTCAAAGAGCTCACTTTCTAATGGGAGAAGACAAAAAAAGGAAAAAAAAAAACAAGACAGAGAGTAGAGAAGGGACTACCAGGCATGATCTTGATGGGGTCTGTGAGCTCTCTTTAAACGTTTTGTAAAGAGTACTTTACTCTGCCCTCCACTCAGAGGTCCTGAGGGCATTGATGAGGTAGGAGTATCAAGACTGATACAGTCTCCCAGGATAATATATTTCCTCATGAAGAAGTTCTCAGGGTCGTGATCATTATGGAGTCCATCCAGTTCAAAGAAGTGAAGCTGGGTGGGACATAGACAGATAGGGTGAAAGAAGTATAAAGTCTCATACAGGTTGTGGGAAATCTGAAAAAAATAAAAAAAAAATGAACAGAGAACTCTGATTCAATTCTTGTGACAAGAACTATTAGCAAAGTGACTAAAAAATTAGAACCTATGAAGTATTGACTATCAAAGCAACTAAGTTTAAAAACAGATCAAGGAGGAAGAGTTTAATGCTTATTAGACCAAACAAAAAGTCAAATGCTATATCCAAGAAATCATCAAAGACAAGTTCTTAGATATTTTAGAAATAGAGGGCAAGGTAAAAATGTAAAGAATCTGCTGATCAGCTCTTGAAAGCAAATCTTAAATTTAAAATATCCAGGAATGTCATAGTCAAAATCTCAAACTTCTAAGTCAAAGAAAAAGTACAGTAAGCAGCCAGAAAAAAATAATTCAGGTACCTAGAAATTCAGGTACCTAGAAGTGACAGAATCACTTAAGATTGTACTTTAAAGGAGATGAAATCTTGGATTATGGTATTCCAAAGACACAAGTAAAAAGGCTTACAAGTAAGAATAATTTATCCTGCAAAAATGAGTATAATCTTATGGGATTTGAGAAGGGATCCTTAATAGCATAGAAGATTCATATCCCTTCACAGGCCCACCATCTTCAAGGGTCATAGAGAGAATAAAAGAAAATTAACACAAGATTGGAGAGGGTGGTAGTGATTTTGTTCTTTTTTTTTGAAAGAAAAAAGGAATACACATGGGAAGAAACGAGAAAACTAGAAAGGTTAAGATTTCTCATAATCAGAGTGTGCCAGAAAAAGAATGTAGTAACATGGAAAAGTTGGGAGGTTGAAAGTGATCATCTTATGAACTTTCCTCTTTATTGGATGATGCAAAAGAGGGTTGAGTGCACACACACACGCACAACCCCCACACATATACACACATATAATATAGAAATTAATTTAAAGAGCATAAGAATCAATGATTGGGATCTGGGTTAGATAAAGAAAAGAGGGGCAAAGGAATGGATTAGACCACTTCAATTATAGCTTATTGATGTCGATCCTATTCTCTCTTTTCCAACCTTTTTGAAGTTGTGAGAGTGGGAGGGAAGGTAAAATGGTAAAAGGATAGGACAAAGGGAAAAGTACAAATTACAATCATATCTATGAATGTGAATGAACAAATTCTCCCATAAAATGGAGAGGTAACAGAATGGATTAGAAAGTAGAATCTAAAAATATGTTGTTTAAAAGAACACGCACACTTTAAAGATGCTCTCAGAGTTAAAATGTAGTGCTGCAGCAACCACCAGAAGTCTATTATATCTGTTTTTCCTAACTTTTTATTCAAGTTCTTAACTTCCTCTTTATCCTTAGATTTGTCTTAGTAAGAAGCCGTCTTCCACTACAATAGTTTTGGTGCCTATTTCTCCCTGTAGTTCAAGTAACTTTTACTTTAAGTAGTTAGGTGTGCTATTTGGTGCACAGATATTATTTAATTATTTATGGTGCCTTTAAGTAAAATCTAGTTTCTTTGCTCTTCTCTTTCAGCCATGTCTGTTTTTACTGTTGACTTTCTGCAATCATGATTGTATCTCTGATTTTTTTGAGTATCATATAAGGTAGAAGACTTCTAGCCCAAGTGGCTTTGTGTAGCCTCATCACTAGATAGTTGGCCCCTAGATGATTAGTTGTTATTGCTGATTTTTGAGGGTTTCAATGAAGAGTAATGACCCTAATAAAGTCAGAGGTATTTTGGAGGATTAAATGTTTCATATTCTGTGTATCCATGAACTCATTCATATGCATGCTCTTTCCACTACATACATATATTTGTAGGGTGTGTGTGTGTACAATAGAGAGAGAGAGAGAGAGAGAGAGAGAGAGAGAGAGAGAGCGCATTTTATTTTTGCCTTAGTCTTCATTGGTAATGTGCCACAACCTATTACACCTATCACGAGTTTCTTACCAAAGGGTAAGCAGGTGTCTCCCTGCTTAATATGTAATTTAATATTAATAATCAGAGAATCATTCAACAAAGATATTTACATCCATCAAAAATCTTATGTGGGCATAAGCTAAGATTCATGGACACATTTTTTTGGATGAGGGCTTTTAAGGTTGTATTTTTACTCATGCTTTTCTTTTTAACAACCAAAAACAATAAACTTAATAAAGTACTATATTCTCTATAACTTTCAGTTAGTTATGTAACTGAAGATCTAACTTGTTGTAGAATATTGTTTATTAAGGGGCAGCTAGGTGGCACAGTGGATAGAGCGCTGTGCTTAGAATCAAGAAGGTTCATCTTCAGGACTTCAAATCTGGCCTCAGACACTTACTAACTGTGTGACCCTGGGCAAATCACTTAACCTTATTTGCCTCACTTCCTCCTCTGTTAAAATGAGTTGAAGAAGGAATGGCAAACCACTCCACTATCTTTGCCAAGAAAACCCCAAATGGGGTCATCAAGACTGAAAATGACTAAACAACAATATGTTTCTTTTTCATATTTTCATCAAGCATACTCTTGTATATGTGTAGAGCCTTTCCAATAAAAGATATTACAGAGAGAAATTAGATATTTTCTAGTTGTTGGTCTCTTTTCACATGCCTTTTTTAATGGTAACACGATTTTTCTGATTCTTCTAGTATCTTTCTTCTCTGAAATTTCATCAGTTGATTCTGAAATGACTCCTGTATCGGTGACCAGTGATTTCTAGTATGTCCAGATATAATGAGTTTAACTTGTGTCCAACTTGCCATGTAGTGCCTATTGCCTCCCTTTTTTAAAGAAAATATTCATGATATACTATTGTGAGACATCTGAATAGTCCACGACACTTTGTCCTCTTCCTTTTCTTAATCCCAAACCATATTTTCAAATGTATTTTTGTATTTTCTCTTATCCACTCTTGCATAAAGTCAACTTAGTATCATGGTGTGTGTGTGTGTGTGTGTGTGTGTGTGTGTATATATATATATATATATATAATATATATATATAGACTTGATTTGGAGGATGTTATCAGGTTCTTCAGAGAATTTCAACATTTCCGTCCTCTGCAAGAGCTGTTGAATAAGTTGCATTTTGTTTGCTCAGTGTCGTTTTTTTTTTTTCCGTATGTTAATCATAAGCCTTGTAAGATGAGATAGCTTAAGGATGCCATCACATAGTTATTGGTCATTTTTGGTCATTGATTTCACTCATTTTCCCCCTTCACGTCTTTTAATTCTTTATTTCTTTTCCTATAGTTTTAAATTTTTATTTTAAGGTCTTTCATTTCACCTTGTGATTCCTCTTAACACTACCAATTCTTAATTCTTTTAAGGACATTTTTTTTGGATAATATTTTTCCCATCTATTTTAGCTGATTGTAGCATTCCATTATTTTTTAAAAACACTTTTAACACTTTATTCATTTTAAATTTTTGTTGGTTCCCATTTTCATCTGTATTATTCAATTCTTTTTGTCCTTCATAGTGTTTCTTAATATTTATTGTGTGATATCTGGCAAAAGCATAGATCCCTTCAGTACCCTCAACTCCAGCATCTTAGATTTGTCCGTAAATATTTGTCCTTGTGCACACAGTAAGGCCAACTCTTTGATTTGTCTCTTTAAGGAGATTCTGTCACCTAGTTTTTCTAGTTAAGTGCAAATTTTGTTTTACATTTGTAATAGAAATATAATGGTACTTTATTCTGTTTACATTTGTGATAAGAATATAATAGTAATTTATGTCTGAATTAAGTGTAAAGGAAGAATCTCAGTTCCGTCTGGGTGGCTTTTTAAAAATTGAAATAAAAACACTAATCTTTTGAAGTACCAAAGGATAAAATGTGATAATGTATGGAAGTTCTTCGAAAAATTGTAAGCACTATATAAATAAAAGTTTACTGCTGCTGCTTTTGTTACTATACTATATCAAGGTAATTGAAAACAATCTCCTTAGCATAGCTTAGTTTAACTGTGACTTCTTAAAGAAAGAAAGAAGTGTCCTAAGTTTATGTACAGTTGCCCCTGCAATGCAAATATGCCTTTGCAGCTTGTCACATCATATATGCAGTTTTTTTTTAAATGACAGAAGGTTATAAGTGGCAGCTGTGGTTGGCGGTTCCCAGCTTAACAAGTGAATCCTAATTTGCTTCATAGATGCAAAATTGTAGACATTGGCCACAAGGTGGCGTTTATAGACAGTAAGACATTTTGTGTGCCTGATGTTATCATTCTAAGTGTTCTGGCATTGTTCTATGTGCAAACCTCTCTCATATCTAGCCTTGACAGAATGGGACAAAGTAGCAATTTTTAGACTAGGAATGTGATCCAGATTCTACTCCAAGTTATTTTCGCAACATTAATATTTCTAAAATTACAAAACAACAGATGACTTCCTGGAATTGTGATATAATCTTTCAAAATTATAAAGTTTAAATTTGGGCTTCTGCAGTATTAGAAAAAATTGTTTTTCCATAGTAGTATGATTTCTTTTCTGAATTAAAGTTAATTCAGTCATAATTTTTTTAAAAAAAGTTACTGAGTTATAAATGACTATTTTAAAAAATATCTTAATTATTATGAATTTAACAATCATCAACAGACTTCTCAAAATACAGAGGACAGAAAAGAGATTTGTGAATCAAAAATGTATTTATTAATTGCATTTTAAACTTAGCATGACAGTAACAAAATTTTCCTATTTTTATCCCTGAACTTTTTTTGTTTTCTGATGTTTGTATTCTAGTAATGTTCTTTCTTTTTTCCATCTCTCACACTACCTATATCTGATTCCCCAATAGATTTTCTAGTAAGTACAACCAAACAAAACAAATGAATACATTAACCATATCTGAAAATGTATGTCTTATTCTGTACCTTTAGTCCACCACCTCTTTGAAAAGATGAATGATATGTTTCATAACGTCATCCTTCTGAACTCAATGCTGTCTTCGAAAGTAATTTGCCTACATTTTAAATTTATTTATACATAATAAACAATCTAATATTGTTTTCAAAACTTGGAGTCATGTTGCAGCTAAGATATGTAGTATCTTAGACAAGTAGTACTGGGTCTTATGGAATACCAAAAAATAGGACTGATGGTTATTAAGACTTATAAACACTGTTTCTCATTTTGGTCATCATTGAAACTAATTTGGGTCACAACTACATTTCTGCTATTTACCTATATTGGCAGTGCTATTAAATTTATGTCATAATACTGATTTTCAGTTATATGTCAGTATTTCAAGTCTCCCATCATGAAATCTTACTCTGAAGCTACATCATGGCATTAATGATGACATTGACCCTTAGAAGGGGTTGCCAGTGTGGTGTGAGGCTCAAGAAAATTTTACCATGTTAGAAAAGTTCTGAGTACAGTACCAGTAACAGACTTAATCTGCTTTCTGGGGACCAATCTGGCAAAACACAGAGATGCTTATCTCCTCCGGACTGAGTGACCACCTTTTGCTTTTTCAGTGACTGGCACAGAAACAAAAAAAGGGGAACAGGGAGTGCTAAGAATTATGCAGTTTTTCAATTATATCTAAATTTTCATTCAACTATTAGTACTCCAAATTTGACATCCCTTTCTAGTGACCAGTAAGGACTTCTGGAGTAACTGAGATACAGCAATACTAATATCTTCCTATGAATTTAACCAGAAGACAAAAGGAAGTTGCCATTAAATGGAAGAGTGATTCAAAGGTTTTCCTAGAGGAGGCAGATAAAAGCGGTTCAGGGGTTGGTCTTATCATGCATCCAAAGGCAATAATAAACAAAATTTTATGGTATTCTGCTTCCAGTCTGTGTGGGAGCAGATTATGAGAGAAGCAGGAAAAGTCAAAAGGACTTGAGCCAATTGAGATAGAGAAGGAATTTATGTAGGTAACTTAGAGGGCTTTGAATGAGTGAAATAATTCAAAGGTTGAATTTGGGGAGGAGAATTTGGAAAATTTGGGAAATGTTGAGGACCATTCAAAGGAGCATATTTTCTAGAGCTAGCCACTGGTCCAGAGGCTAGATCTCGCACAATTAATTAGAGTGTAATATAATAGGATGAAAAGGAAGCTAGATGGCACAGTGGATAGAACACTAGGCCTAGAGTCAGGAAGACTCATGACACTAGCTGTGAGACCCTGAGCAAGTTACTTAGCTCTGTTTGCCTCAGTTTCCTCATGTGTAAAATGAGCTAAAGAAGGAAATGACAAATTACCCCAGTATCTTTACCAAGAAAACTTCAAATAGAGTCAACAAAGAGTTGGACACAACTGAAAAAAAGACTAAACAAAAAAAATAGCACAAAGGGAGATTAAGGAGTAGAACATCCACAAATTCACACAAACTCCAAGAAAGGAAGTAATAATAAAGCCCACGACCTCAAATGTCTGTACACAAATGCTTCAGATTTAGGCAAAAAACCAAGAGAAAGACCAAATGGGAGGAGGCAACTTTGACCTCATAGCTGTCACTGAGACTTTGTGACAAGAAATCTACAACTGGACCATAGCTATGGATCGATATAACTTATTCAAAAGAAACAAGATAAATAAATGATGGTGGTGGAGAGGATGCTAGCATTCTATGTTAAAGAGGTATACTCATGTGAGGAAACCCTGGAACCATAGGGGAGAATTATTAGAGTGCGTATTTAGGGAATTGTGGAGAAAGAAACAGAAAGGATTTTTTTTTTTTTGCATTGAAACATTCCAAAGATCACTTACACTTTGAACCATTCTAGTGAGAGCTTTTGGAACTTAGTTTCTGCTGAAATAATCTTTTGGAATTCTTCGAGAACTCAGTACCACTACCATTGCCATGACGAGTCATCAGAGGAGAACTGTGGATTTGGAAAGAAAAACTGAGACAAGAAAATAGCATTAAAAAAATGTTTCATGTAGGGGAAATCTAGAATGAATAGCAAATGCATTAATGGCATAGTTCTGTTCAGTATTGTTCAATGATTCACAAAATCCTAGACTCTTTCATCAAGGCACCGTGGGAAATATGGCTGGATTGTTGCCCTCAAGAACCTTTCAGGTTGTAAAATGATATGGATTTGTAGTCTTTTCCTGCTTTAAAGAATTTTCCAAGCATAGGGAACAAATTTGCAATTTTCTGTACTTGCTATCTTCCTAGTTGAATAAAGTTAATACTCAAAAAACCCATGGCATCTCAGAAGGGAGCTCATCCAAACCCCTTTTTAGAGAAAAGGAAATAGGCCTCCAGAAATCAGTTTCTTAGGGCATCAGGCTGGCTAATGACAGAGCCGGTCCTCATCCCCTTGCTCTTTGATGTATGTACCATGTCTCCATTGAAGATCATTCATTTAGAGCTTCTCCAATATGTCTTTTCTAGGCCGTGTATAATTTTTCAGTGTTTATTGCTTAGTATGACCTGCTTAGGTTTTTAAAGCAAGAAAATTTATAGCAAAGTCTGTGCCATTTAGCACTTAACCCAACAGGAAAACTCTAGAAATTAGTATTTTTTATGCTTCTTCATACAAATCTTTAATCTACCAACTGAGGTGGAGAGCCAGAGCTAACGAGAATTGATGCCAGAGCTTCTCAATACCTGGCATTGCCTAATAAGGGTGAAAATAGTGTAACTCTCTTGCCAACCTAGACACCAATTTTGTCAGAATTATAACTGATCGTAAGATTTAAAGCTGTAAGGGACCTTAGAGATCATCTGGTATCTCATCGTCATCTTTCTGATGAGGAAGGTTATTAATCAATTGAGCAGCATTTATTTGAGTGCTTACTGTGTGCCAGGCACCGTGCTAAGTACTGAGAATGCAAAGATGGGCAAAGTTAGGGTTCTTGGTCACAAGGTATTTGAATTCTAATGAGGATCACAGCCTGCAAGTAACTGTGAACATGGAAGATGTGTACATTGTAAAGTGATCTCAGAGCAAAGGATCTAAAAGCAAGATGGAGGAGACCTTGAGATGAGACTTGAAGGAATCTAGGACACGGCGATGAGGAAGGGAAGAAGTTCAGGTGAACAACCATTGCAAAGGCAAAGAGTCAGGAGACGGGGGGTTTTGTGTGCGGACCAGCACAAAGGTCAGTGTTTCTGGATTGCAGAGTATACCTGATAGGAAGGAAAGGATAACAAAAAATTTGAAAGGTCAGAGGGGACCAGATTTTGAAGGACTTTAAAAGCCAAGGAGAGGTGATGAGGATGTGTACAGAGTAGTCACTGCCTGTGAAGAGAAGGGGATATATAGGAGAGATGTTGCAAAAGTAAAAACAGCTATCCTTGGCTTTAGAATAGATATGTGCAGTGAGTGTGAAGGAAGAATTTTAAGCACTACGTGGCATGCCCAAAGTTATAAATAGCAGAAATATGAGTCAAATTCAACCAATGTAATCTTGAAGTCCAGATTTCATCTTGTAATCAATTTTTCCATGTTTTTGTTTTAGACTTTTAAACCCAAAATATCTATTGCTTCTCTGTTTACTCCATTTCTCTTGATTCCCTTATTCGACTCCTTAATCCTGATAGCTTTAAAAAAAAAAATTAATGCAGTGAAAGGAATTTCTATGGAAGATTTATGTATGGACATGGGCAAGAATCACACAGGAAGAGAATCATAGAGGTCATAAATTTAGAACTGAAAGGTACATGAGAGGTCATCTAGCTTACTTAGACCCTTCATTTTATGAGTGAGGCCCGGGGAAGGCAAATGGTGAAATAGGAGAGTCATGTTTTGAATCCACATCTTTTAAATTCAAATCCAGCCCTCTTCCTACTTCACCTAGTCCACACTAGTGGAAACAGTACCCATACCCATGAGATCACCGACACCTAGAAGTATTCTAGTATTGTCCTTCAAAAGGATTCAGGCTTTTGGCCTCAGAGGACTGTTGGGTAGCCTGGTCCAAGCTGGGTCCTGTGTCCTTGGCTTGGACAAGTCATTTGCCTCTCTGGGCCTTAGTTACCTCATCTATAAAATGAGCAAGATGGTCTAAAATGACTTCTAAGATTACTTTGAGCTCTAAATCTAGGATCTTAGGAAGGGTAAGATAATTGAGAAGGAAGCTGATTATTTTGTGATTTGTGAACTTAATGTTCACCTTGAATTTGTGACTACTTTCCATTCTTTACCCCACCCCACCCCACCCCCCAGCAGATTGGATAGAACTTTTTTTTTCTGTTTTTTTTTGGGGGGGGGAGGGGCTGTGGGGATCAATACCCAAAATATCTTGACCAAAATTATGTAAGGATGTGGAATCTTGTCACTTGTTATTTCAGTTTTCTCAAACATGATTTTGTTGATTCAGCGTTGTGTGATTCAAAAAGAAGATGTCATTGTTCACTATGGGCATGATACAAAACAGTAGTCAACTGATACAAACATTCATTAAATGTAAAAGAGAAATTGAGCTTCTTGCTTGACTTTTCATACTTTGTGACTCTAGAATCTACTTGAAATAAATCATCGATTATATTCATTTTCAAATTCAGAAGAAAACAAGAGCCTGGGATGTAGCACCCTGCTTTTGCATTGGTGTGATATTTTTTTTTTTTTCAAATCTTCTGTCTTTATAATAATGTATAACAACTGGGAAAAGGAAGCAGAATTGGTTTTGTGGTTTTATAAATAACAGAAATGAAGAATTATGTGAAGCCTTATTGAAGTAATTTGAACTGTAATTTTAGAAAATCATTTTGTTATTGCAATTTTTGTGTGAAGTAGAATAACAAATCTCTTAAATTTGTCTGCTTATACTTGTCACTTCTTCTCTGTGATGTCACCTAGCCCTTTTCTTGAATTTTTACCTGATGCCTCTTTTTTTTCCATTCAAAAGAACCCAAAAAAGTCATAGGATCAGAAGTGCAGAGTTGGAAAGGACCTCAAGAGACCATCTAGTCCAACCTCCTCGTTTTACAGATGAGGAAACTGAGACCTTCACTAAGGTTGTGACTTGTCCAAGGTTACATGAGTCATAAGTATTGAGGTAGACTTTGAATATAGGACCTTTGACTTGAAATCTAGTGTACTTTAAACCCTACCACGATGCCAGAGGCCTGAGGAACTGTGTTGACTTGTAATCGGACTGGCCAAAGTCAAGTCAGCAAATCAAGGCAATTCAACAAGTAGATCTTGTGTTTCCTTTTGGGAGGTTTCCACCCGTCTCAGCTTGGCATGTCAGTAAATCAGGTAGCTATTGAATTAACTTTCTGAAGAAAACTACCAATGATTTTGGTGTTAAACTTCTACTAATACTTATGCCCTTTGAAATTTAAGAAAGATGTTACTGATGCTAATTGCTTTCCTGTGTATAGCTGTGGCTGAAGAGATGAATGTATGAGTAATAGGTCTTTAAATATTATACTTGAATATGGATTATTTTGTTTTGTAATGTGCCCCTCACCAATATAGCTTATATATGTGTGCAGTTGGTTGCTTAGTGAATAGAGCACTGAGCTTAAAATGAGAAAAACCTGAAATTGAATCCACCTCCGACACAGGTGATCCCAGGAAAGTCACTTAATTGTTTTTGTGCCTCAAGGAAATCCCTAAGCGTTAGGTTGGAAGGGGGAATTCCATAAGCTTATTAAATCACTGTTCACTGTGGGAACATTTGTATATTGCTTTATAGCCTGTTTTCTCCAAAAGTTAACACTGAGGCTCAAGGTAGCTGTGTTACCTCTTCAATGTCATGTTCCTCTGTTTGGCATTTAAAACCCTTCAGTATCTACTTGAACCTACTTTTCCAGGTTTATTCCACATTACTCCATTTTGTGTACTCTGTGTTCTAGCCAAATTGCCTTATTTGCTCTTGCTTTCCATAATATCATATGTCCCACTTTGAGATCATTGCCCATGCTCTATGGAATACATTCCTTCCTCACTTCTGCCACCACCTATAGGAAACCTTTCCTGATCTCACCCGATTACTTGAACCACCAGACCCTATAAAATGCATTTTCCTTGAGTGCAGGAGCTGTTGCGTTTTTTGCATCCTCATTACAATAATAACTGGCAGTTAATCATGTTTATGGTGCGTAATAAATGCTTGCTGTTTGAGTACGTGTTATAACTGTACATTGGGGAACCTAGGTATAGGACACAGGTCCCTATGTATTGGATTACTACTCATAGGAAAATGACTCAAAGTGAATATCCCAACTCAGACCTTACTGAAAGTGTGGTCCATATTCAACATGTGATAGATAAGTAGGATAAGCTTTGAGTCATATGCAAGGATCAGCTTTTCATGAAATCCATTTTGGCTTCTTTGAACTCCCCTCGTTTGAGCAGCAGGATTGAGCTGGAGACTCCTGGGCCCAGTTAGGTATTTGTACTGAGCCCTACTCGTTCCCTTTCTTCCTGGGATTCGCATCTGAGCTGACCTTAAATTTTCCAGAGGATTGAAGCAGAGATGACCTTGTGACTTGCCTGGATTTCTGGGAGCATCTTGCTTCCCTTCATGGGCTTTACCAGAGCTAATTGTTCAGAACCACTTGATTTCCTTGGGTTTCTAAGAGAAGCAACCAAGTCTAGAACACACCTTATGGGGGAGGCTCTGAGTTGTGGTTCCACTTGCCACCTGAGTGGCTTGGGGAGTAAGGGAAGATATTAAACTGTTTTGGGGTTCTCATATGTAAGGTAAAGTACCCAAATAGTTAACATTGTGGACAAAGCTGAATGACCTGGAGATTTAGTACACCTAAAGAATAAAATACTAGAACACACTTAAACAGGATAGTATAAAGGAAAGAATATGGAATTTAGAGACAGAAAAATTGGATGTGAGTCCCACTTATCTAGCTGTGTGACCTTGCGTGAGCCTAGCTTTCAGGATATCACAGTCTTAGAGATGGTTTGAGTCCATCTAGTCTAAAGTGTCCTTGAAAGCCTTTTTTGGGACAGGCAATCTTTCCTCAGCATAATTCTACATAAGCAGGGTTTGATATTTTATTTTTATTTATTTAAAGATCTCTTAAAATAGTTCCTTACTAATCCTAAACTAACCAATGGCCTACTCATTAGTCATTTGGCAGAATTAATTATTTGCTTGTATTTGCAACCTTTTTGAAAAATTCCAGTTCTAGTTTTAAAAATACGTTTCAGTCTTCCTTTTTGTCTTTTTTTTTTTTTACTGGAAAATTCCTGGGGGCAAGAGGGATTTTATACTTGTTTTCTTGAAATATGTTTGAGGTTTGTTTTTTTTGTTTGTTTGTTTGTTTGTTTAGATTTTTGAAGGAACTTCATGGGTTGGGATGGGGAGGAGCGAAGTAGACAGAAATAACAAGTGAGGCCTTGTTCTTTCTCGTCCACCATGATAGTTGACTAACAACATTCACTCAGGCCCTCATGGTAACACCCTTCCTCATGTTCTCCATTTCAGGTCCAGAGGTTCAAATGACTTGCCAAAATAAACAAAAACCAACCCCCCAGACCCTCAAATGAATATATATCTATCTCTCTGTCTCTCTCTCTAGATGTACATATATATGTGTATGTATATATATATATATGTACATCTATATACATATACATACGTGTGTGTATATATGTGTGTGTGTGTATACGTATACGTGTATATATATATATATATATATATTTTTTTTTTTTTTTAAAGAGTTAATGGTAGCTTTATATGGGAAATAAAATAACAAAAAGAATAACTTTCTAAAACCAGGATTCCAAATAGTAATTTAAGGCCGTTAAAACAGTTACAGTTGCTTTTATTTTATGCTTTTTTATTTTATGAAGATTTGTTTGTTAAACTTCCCTACTTTGTACTACCCCCAGTTTCTTTCTGCTTTCTTCACTGTCACCAACTCAGCATCTCCACAGGATATCTACTGGAAACAAAAGTAATCAATTTATCAAAAAAGCCTTCATTTAATAAGCATTCATTAAGTATCTACTTTGTGCCAGGCTTTCAGGATGGATGCAGGGGCAGAAAAGGAAAGTCTCCCTCCTCGAGTAGCTTTCATTTTATTGGCTACCCAAAATGTGCACATATAATTATATATGAAATATGTATCAAGTAAATACAGAATAATTTGGCAGAGATCAGAGAACGCCTCATGTAGGAGGTGATATTTGAACTGAACTTTGAAGAAAATTAGGGATTCCAAGAGGCCGAAGTGAGAAAGGAGTGCATTCCATGAATGGGAGATAAACTAAGCAGAGGCACCTCAATAAAAATTACAAAGTGAATTAAATGAAAGAACTTTTCAGATAACACTTAAAGTTTGAAAGTAATTCCAAACATTTGCAAAAGCAAGCAAACAATTACCTTGTAAGGGTTATTTGTTGGTTTTTTTTTTAGTTGTTTTTGTTTTTGTAAATGGACATTTTCAGTAATGGAACTGTAGCCTTTAAATAAGTATGGATATATTTGCCTCTTTGCCTATATAGTAATCGCACTATAAGGTTGGTTTGCAAAGCACTTTACAAATGCCCTCAGAACCCTAGGAAGCAGGTCTATTATGATCCCCATTTTACAGATGAAGAAGCTGAGGCAGAACCAGGTTAAATGACTTGACCACATTACCTCGCTAATAAATGCCTGAGGCTGAATTTGAACTCACATCTTACTGACTTTAGATCCAGCACTACATCCATTGTGCCATATACATGTACATTTTCTACATATTCCTAGAAGAATTTAAAAATCAATTAAGTTGTTGTCACCAGATTGATTATATGACCTTAAGAAACCGCCAGTTCTGAATGTCTGTGCTTTATCCCAAATTTCACTTGTCTAAAATTGAAATATTTCCATAAATTTCATGTTCAGATTTCTGGACCTCAAACCACAAAGAAATCTGAAATATTTGAGAATGGAATATTTACCTGGGGAATGTTTCTAGGGATTAATATGGGGTTTACTAAATGACATTTGGGTGTCACATTTGAAACTGAATTTGACTAAAATTATCTCCAAGCAGTAGAGTGATATGAATAGCAGACTTAGCAGAAAGATAAGATCACTAGATGGCTCCTCCAAATGAAGTATTGTGTACATCTTATGCTGATGACATGTGCCTGCTTATTTAACACACTTCACTGGAATTATACACTCAGAGAAACCAAATAGGATAAAATAAATTTTAAATATTACCTATCTCATCTTTTTCCTCAGAGCTTTCCTACCTCTCTTCTATTTAAATAACATTCATGAACTTTGATTTTAATTCTTAAAACTTGCTTTGAACCAGACTGCAATGATAAATTTTCCTTTGGGCTAAAATATTTTAAAACTTGCCAAGAATTAAAGCATTACAATGAAATTCCAATAGAATTAACTTAAAACGGGTTTATGTTGGACTGAGTTTTAAAGTTGTACTTATCCTTAGACCCATGACGAGCTATCCTAGTGAGGTAGCACAAAACAGTGATAATGAAACAGAATGGTTACATGTAGGACAAATGCTAGCTCATTCTATATGGAATCAAATGTGCCTGGGATTGTGACTTTGAAGAAGTAACCTGATTTTCCCCAGGCCTGTTTTCTTTTTTTTTATTCATTTTATCTGCCTTAACCTCTGAGAGTCTATCTAGATCTGAAACCCTCTATTGGGAAGGCAGAACATGTGTTTTCTCATACCCTTTATTTTTATTTTTTTTAGTATTTTGTTTTTCCCCAGTTACACATGAAAACAATTTTTAGCATTCGTTTTTAAATTTTTGAGTTCTAAATTCTCTCTCTTCCTCCCTTCCCAACCCCCCTCATTGAGAAGGCAAGCAGTTTGATATGTTATACATGTGTAGTCATGCAAAACATAGTCATATTGTGAAAGAAGACATACACCAAAAAAAAAAAAAACCCTCAAGAAAAGAAAGTAAAAAAAAAGTATTCTTCAATCTGTATTCAGACACAATCACTTCTTTCTTGGAAACAGATAGCATTTTTCATCGTAAGTTCTTCAAAGTTGTCATGTATCATTGTATGGCTGAGAAGAGCTCAGTCATCCATAGCTGATCATTTTACAATACTGCTGTCACTTTGTACGCAATACGTTTCGCTTTGCATCGGTCCACACAAATCTTTCTGGGTTTTTCTAAGAGCGTCCTGCTCATCATTTCTTATAGTACGATAGTATTTCATTATAATCACATACCACAACTTGTTCAGCCATTCTCCAATTAATGGGCATCTATCTTATTTTGTTATGTACTACCACAAAAACATGCTGCTGTAAGTGGCACTTTTGGTGCAAAAAGTATTTTACTGAATAAAAGAGATTTTCTTTTTATCAATAACCTCTTTAGGTAATATGCCTTGTACTGGACTCTCTGGGTTGAAAGGTATGGGAATTTTTGTCACTTTACTTCCATGATGCCAAACTGCTTTCCAGAGTAGTTGTACTGATTCACAACTCTATTCACAACAATACACTAATGTGTCCATTTTTCAGCGACCCTTCCAACATCACTAGTCCCATTTTGTTCATATTTGGGTCAACATACAAAGAAGATGGGACAAAAAGAAGCAGGAAATATTTGGTGGAGGAGGAAACCATTTGGGGGCACATTTGGTAGGTTTTTAGTAGGTAGATGAAAGAGGAGAGATTTCCAGGTATTGGGAATAGTACAGACAAATGCAGGGAGGTAGATAGACATGGGATGTGTGCAGGGAATGTTAAATAATCCAGTTTAATAAGAAATAGCCCATGTGAAAGAGAGTAGCATGGGATAGGGCAGAAAAATAGGTTGGAGTTTAGATTATAGGGGGTTTTGAATGCCAGGCTAAGGAGGGGAGATTTTATTTGCTAGATAGAGGAGAAGGAAATAAACATTTATTAAGCACCACAGTGTGCTGTGTTAAGAGCTTTACAAATGTTATCTCATTTGAACAACTCTAACAGGAATGTGCTACTATTATCCCCATTTTTAGATGAGGAAACCAAGATAGACCTGCCCAGCATCCCCACAGCTTGGAAGTTTCTCAGGCCCCACACTCTCTCCATTGCACCAATGAATGACTAAATGGGAAAGCAGTAGAGATTTTTAAAAGCAGCCTAGTGACTTGAAGAAAGCAGACTATTAAGGAGATCAATATGGCTTCAAGAAGTAAAATGGATTAAAAAGGATAGAGACTAAAACTATAGAGACAGGAGGCTTTTTCTCAAATGCTAGGAAGAGGGAATGAGGGCCTGAACTAAGAAAGTGAGATTAGGAAGAAGGGAGAGATATTATGAAAGCAGAATTGGCTGAGTAGATGTAGGGGGAGAAGGAATGGCCAAAATAACTGTAAGGTTTCCAGATTAGATGAGTGGGAGAAAATGAGGTGAAATTGAACATTTATCAACTGGTGTTGGTTCTGTCAATGTTAAAGAAAAGATAGCTCATCTTACCCTGTGCATTTTCTTTTTTTTTCCAAAGTGCCTTGCCACATGGGAGTCCTTCCTTACAACTCAAACTGACCTTCATCTGGAAGAAATATCTGAAGATAAGCCTTGAGCATACCTAAGGACCTTTTGCCTAACCTTTGATGATATAGTGCCTACCAACCAAAGACATTCTTTATGGGGTGGGCTGCGTTTAATAGAACTGGGTCAAAATGCAGTCACTGTATCTGGAAAGCCAATAATCTGAAAACTCAGGTACTCCAGGGTTCTCACCTGCATTTTGATCATGGTATACACACATATACATATATATATATATATATATTGCTTAGTTTTGATTCATTTATTCCAAAATTTTTGTCTGTAAGTACTTGCATATATGGTAATTGTTTTCTCAGACATTCTGCCATTGGAGTGTGACATTTTAAAAAGGTTGTAAAGGCTCCATTGAATAAAAAAGTTTAATAAGAAATGCCTGAATTTTATGAATGGTTCCTATCTGCACTTGGATATGTTTCAGATGAAATATACTTTTGTTGCAGATATTATCTATGTGTGATATAGAACAATTTTTGTGTGTATGCATTGCTTGAAGGACTAAATGATGTAACTAAATGAACACAGCACTTGTAGTGAGGTAAGACCTGAATCTACATCTTATTTCTGATGCTTATTTACTATTGAATTGACCATTGAAACTTTGCTGAGCCTCAGGTCACTCATCTGTAAGATAAAGAGGTTACATGAGATGGCCTCTGAGGTTTCTTTGAGTGCTATGTGATACCATGATCTTCAGCAGGATTTAAGGATTATAACAACTAGTACTAACACGCTAGAGTTCTTGCGCATATTAAATTTGAGAGTACGTTTAAAGTGCTATCAAAATATCAGTATTATTGTCTATCTTTTTAGTGAATTCAGAGATGGGAAATATTACCAAAAAGGATAGCCTTCATTTTCCTCGAAGGTTATCTAAACTGTACAACTTCACTTTCATCTGAAGATGATGCCAACATTTATTTGCCTTGGTTTGGAAAAGATGTGCCAACAGTGGAATTCTCTTTTTCTTCTCTAGGGCCTTCTTACACTGACAAAGGAAATCAATGTCATTTCTTTCCCCATCATCCCAATTAAATAAATATGCCTTTCTTAGAGAGTCCCGATGTTGACGTTACTGAAGCTTCTGTGGCATTAATTTAAACTGGGAACCTACATAGTATCTTTCTGAATTTACAATCTGTGTGATCTGATATTTATGATGCATTCAGTAGCTCTCTGTTCAGGTCTTTTACTATCTTGATGCCACATTCACAACCTGACAGTACTGTGGTGTAGCCTGCTCATGAATTAAGAATGAGTTAACAAGTGTACTAGGAATGTTCATTTTTTATTTCCTTCATATTTCTCAAAAGAATCTGGTTTTTTTGATAATGTGTTTTTATGATGACATGTTAAGAAATATTACATAGCTCTAATAAGATGAAAAGTGGCCTTCATAGTACTTTGGGTAACTGTGTGATAAATAAATTTCTTTAAAAAAAAAAAAGAATAGGTAGATTTAAGACAATAGAAAGGAAGTTTTGATTTAATCTTTTCTTCCACCAAAGATACCCTTTTATGTTGTACCTTCACAATTAAAAAATAGATTTTATTTTAGAGAGTGTGCGTGATACTTTAAAAGATTCATTTATTTTGATTTGTTAATATTCATTTTGTAGTCACATCAAGAAACTAGATTAGCTGACTATTTACCAAGACCTATTGAAGCATGTGACATCACTGAGGTGGATTATTCCTAACGAAAAAAAGCTAATCTTGGTTACTTGATCTTGTTGCATATTAAGAAGATTTATTAATTCTTTCAAAATATATTTAAACCTCCGCCATACATACAGCACTGTGCTAAGTACCAGGGGACTTTTGATAAAAGGTGATCCATGAGATGACAGTAATTAAAAGGGGGAAAAAAAAGAATCAAAAAATCTGGAATTTGAATTGCTTTAGGTAACTAAAATAACAAGCATTTGTACTTTGGGTAGTTTTCTTAAGTAACAAGCATCCAGTAATCCAGGTATAACAAAAGAGAGAAAACTTCCAGGAGGAAGCTAGATTGAGAGTTTGGGTATGAATGCAACCCTTCTTACCACCCCAGAACATGCAGAAAAGGCTCCAAGGTAATAAAAGGTGAGAGATACATCGGGTAAAAGGGCAGAGTGAGAGGTCCTGGCTATGTTCAGTTCTACTTTGTCACCTCAAAATAGAAAGGAATGTGTCGAATTGAGTTTAAAAAGAATAATAAATAACAGAGACAATAGAGTGAAAAGACCATGACATCATGGAACACCAGCAAGGTAATTCAAAACAAAAGAAAAAAATGTGTGTGTTTTTTAAGAAAACATTATTAAGATAATAAATGCTATACAGTGAAGGTAACCAACTAGGATGCCATGTTAAAGTCAGATCAAGCCAGAAAGCATTTGCCAAGCACATCCTATGCGTCAAGCATTGTGATAAATCTTGGGAACAAAAAGAAAATCAAAAACAGTTCCAGCCTGTAAGGAGTTCACAGTCTAATGTTGAGGGAAACACGTGGCGACAGTGTACAAAATATATACAGGATAAATTGGGTATAATTTCAAAGGGAAAGCATTAGCATTTAGGGGGACAAAGAAATACTTATTTCAGAGGGTGGGATTTTAGCTGAGACTTGAAAGAATCAAGGAGGTGGAGGTGAGGGAGGAGAGAATTCTTTGTATGAGGGATAGCCTATAAAAATGTATGGAGTTGGGTGATAGAATGTCAGAGGCCAGTCATAGAATACATGAAGGGGAACAAGATAGAGGAAACCTGGAAAGTTAGAAAGGTTATAACCAGTTTTAAAAGCAAAACCAAGATTTTATATTTGATCTTGGAAGTAATAGGGAACCGCTGGAGTTTGAATAGAGGGGCTATATGTTCAGACCTGTACGTTAGGAAGATCACTGTGGTACTGGGTACACTAAAGTGGAGAGAAGCTTGAGACGAGGACACTAACCAGCAGGCTATTGCAATAGTCCAGGTGTGTGGTGATGAAGGCCTGTACCAGGGTGGTGGCAGTATCAGGGGAGAGATGTGAGGGTATGATCTATAGGACTTGACAACAGATGGGATATGGGAGAGAGGCGAGCAATTGAGGGTGATAACTAGGTTGCAAGCCTGGTGACTGGAAGGAAAGAAGCCTGCTATAATAATAGGAAAGCTAGGAAGAAAGGAAAGTTTGAGGTGAAAGATAATGAGTTCAGTTTTGGAAATGTTAAGTATATAATTTCTGTGGAAAATCTAGTTCAGGATGTTCAATAGGCAGAGATATAAGAATAGAAAGCAAGAGAGGGGATAGTGCTCGATAAATGGATTTGGGGATCATCTCCATAGAGATAATCACTGAATCCATGGGAGCTAATGACATCACCAAGTGAAATAGTATAGAAGGAAAAGAGATGAGAACACATGATATAGCCTTAGGGGACACCCACAGTTAGCAGATGCGAACTGAAGAGAGAGCAAAGAAAGAATATTATTCTTCCTAAAACTATTCCAGCAAAAGATACTGAGAGGAAATGGTCAGAGGGATGAGGAAAACCAGGAAATCGCTGTGTCACACTGACCTAGAAGAGAATATTGTGGAGAAGAGAATGACTGACAGTGTTGAAGACTGACGAAAGGCCAAGGATAAGGATTGAGAAAAGGCCAGTAGAATTGGCAATTAAGAGATGGTTACTTGAAGGGAGTAGTTTTAATTCACTAATGAGGTTGGGAAACATAATTGCAGAGTTAAAACGAGAGTGAAAGGAAAGAAAGTAGAAGCAATGATTGTAGATGTCTTTTAAAAGAATTTAGTTGTGAAAATGAGAGATATAGGATGATAGCTAGCAGGAATTGAAAGATTTATGGAGAATTTTTTGAAGATGGGGAAGACACTGGTGTGTTTAAAGGCAGGATGGAAGCAGCCAGTAGACAAGAAATGATTGAAGATTACTGAGAGAGTGTAGATTATAGAAGAGACAATCTGTTAAAAGAGAAAATACAACAACAAATCCCATGTAATGGAAAGGTAAATAATAACAGTATGAACTTCTGAAATGTCCCAGAAGAGTACTAAAAAATTAAAATAAATAAAGGGAAGCAATTAGAATTCTAAAGAAGAAATTAATTAGACAAATCAAAAGAGGTTTTTTTTTTAAGATCAAATGATTAAGAAGCCAAAAAAACAAAACAAAACCCAAACAGTTGAGATTTTGAATAAGAGAACAGATTTAGACTTGAAACATGCAGGTATGAAAGAAATATTAGCTGAATGAAAATAAATGACAACAATATAAACCCTATAAGCCAAGAAAATTGAGCCTGAATTCCCAGAGATGATCTGAATTCTGAACACAAAATTAAAAAAAAAAATTGTGAATTTTTTTTCTAGAAGAAGTAGAAACAAGACAAATAGAGAAAAATGGAATCTACATAATATCAATAAGGAGGGGCTCTAAATTTAATTCAACCAAATTACATCTGATCAAACTCCAGAGCTTCCACATCAAACAATAAGCATATTAAGTAGGTAAGAGAAAAGCTCAAAAGTAAAAAAAAAAAAATTCCACCCTCCTCATTTATGAGAAGTATACTTAGAATGGAGTAGCTAGGCAGTACAATGGATAGTATGGGGCATAGAGTCAGGAAGACTTGAGTTCAAATCTAGCCACAGAAATTAGCTGTGTCACCTGAGGCAAGTCACTTAACCCTTTTTTGCCTCAGTTTTCTCATCTGTCAAATGAACTGGAGAAGGAAATGGCAAATCACTCCAGTATCTTTGCCAAGAAAACTCCACAAAGGGGTAGGAAGACCCAAGCAGAACTGAAAAATGACTGACAAATAATCAGAGTTCATTTTTCAAAAGTGGAGGAAAACGTTTGTGTAAAAATATATTCTGCTAAACAAAATTTAGGCATTTGTGAAAAAAAAATATGGGTTTGAACAATGGAACAAATGGAAAGAATTTTAGTTATTTCAAAAGAAAGAAATGAGCAAGACAAAAGAAAGAAATGAGCAGGACTAAAATGCAATCATTTTTTTAAAATTTATTTATTTTTAATTTATTTTTGACATGTTTGGTTTTCAGCATTGATTTTCACAGGCGTTTGAATTACAAAATTTCTCCCCATTTCCTCTCCCCCCCCCACTCCAAGATGGCGTACACTCTGGTTGCCCTGTTCCCCAGTCTGCCC
>CM053627.1:66797723-66814849 GCA_028646595.1 Phalanger gymnotis | reverse complement strand
GAGTTTCCTCATCAACACCAGCTCAAGAGCCCTTAAACAAATTTCAAACAGACAGACCCAATACAATTCATAGTTACCAAGGAACCATCAACATCAGAGTTCAGCCTGGAGCTCAACAAGACTGGCTCAGAGTCACGCGCCACTCCTGCTGTGTCTCAGAGCTCCAAGGAAGAAGAGGCCAACCCCTGGCTTTTATATCTTTTTCAGCGTCAGGGGTGAGTCACACATGCGACTCACCCACGTGACCCAAAATCGCCACAAAGAGGTGGACTCAAACCCACGTGGTCCAAGAGCCCCCTCTGTTGCAGACATGTCACTCAAACTCATGTCTAAACTAAGCCCTCCCCTGAGGCAAGGAGGCACCAAGGACACCCAAATCTTGGGCCTGGGGCTTAGCACTTAACAAGATTCAATGAAACAGATGAATCACTCAAAGCAAACAAAAAGCCAAACTCTTCAAGGGCACCTGTTGAACTAAGTGCTAAGGAGCCCATTTTGCCTTACCGACATGCCAGCTCATTTTACAGATGAGGAGCTGAGGCAAACTGGGTTAAGTGACTTGTGCAGGGTCATATAGCTAGTAAGTGTCTGAGGCCAGATTTGAAGTTAGGAAGATGAGTCTTTCTGACTCCTGGCCTGGCACACTATTCACTGTACCACCTAGCTCATTATTAAGCACAGTGCTTGATAACTAATAGAATATTTTATTCAGTTGATGTTTTTCTAGGGACTCTTTGAGAAAGTCTGAGACTGAATGAGAATTTAGTATCGATATACCTTCTTAGCACAACTCCTTGAAAATTCACTGCTCTATTATATTTGGGGTATTAGTCTGAAAAATTTCAATGACATGAGTGTTCCCTCTCACCTCACCATGAGCATCTGCCCATGCAGGTACAGGTGCAAGAAAATAGCAAGAGGGCATCTAGATTACATGCAAGCTGGGGGGAGGGGGAAATTTGAATCATCGCGTGAGCGTGCTGCCTTACTTAACTCCATGAACCATTTAGTATCTTATCTATTGGCTCAAATTTAAAATCGTTGCACCAGCCTAGCAGTGAAGACAGCAGCTCTGACTCTACATTCATGTCCAGCTCTGATTGTAATGAAAAGATCAGCTTCAGGGTTGGTTCCTGGGCAAGATCTGAATTTTAAGTTTTCTGTGAGTGCTAATGTTAAAAGGAAAGTTGAACCAAAAGATGAACCATGACTGTTGTTTTCATGATCCCTTACCGCAAACTAGCATATCAGTTCACTAAATTCTCAGAATGATCTGGACCATCTAGTTAGAAAATAAAATGACCCACTAAGCAATTCTCTTGTTGCTTTCTAAATAAATTAAAAAAAAAAAAACCAAACCTTATATGGCAAACTAAGTTTCAGAAAAGATAGAATAGCAGCCGTTTATTTCAGCTTTGCTATCTCCATGCCATTTGGGTTTTTAATCATTTCCTATTGGTACATGTGACTTGGAAATACAAAAAAGGTGTCATATAAAGAAAATATCATGGGAGATGTCTGACTGAAAAAGGTGGTATGATGACTTTGTAATGAGAGCAAATAGTACTACTTGAACATCATGAGTGTTCTCCTGATATGTCCAGAATCAGAATATTATAGACCCAGAAGGAGGCCTCCAAGCACCTTGGGTGTATATCCTCAAGTTATCACCCTATCCCTTTTCCAGACTCCTTGAAAAAGGCCTCTATGCTCATTGCTTCTACTTCTCTCACTACATTATATCTAGATCACCCCAGACCAACCAGACCATGCTTTACATCCCATTCAGCCACTCAGCACTTTCTTGCCACCTTCCTTCCCCAATCCTTTTCCATCTCTTGACCTAGGAACCATTATAAAATTGACTGGCCAGATATGTCAAGAGCATTTTTTGCTTGAATCAGACAATCAGAATTGAGTCTGAACGGGCCTGATACACCTGCCTGAATCAAACAAAGCCATTCGGGGAGAGATGGAGTCACTCCCTAAGCAATCTGCATGAAACAAAATGCCATCTCAGAGATTCTAAGTCTGGATTTGAGAGTTTAGAACAAGCATGGCATTTCCTGCATGTCTTGGAGGAGCAAAGAGAGGACTGAGCTATTACAGAGAAGGGAAATATTGATAAAAAATCATTGGCTCTACAGGCACCTCAGAGCTGAAGAACAAGGCTGAGGGAAGTCCCAAGGAGAGATCATCTCTTTCTTTGGTTTCCCCTTGTGATGCCTATTGACAGACATACTATAATCTGATCTTTCATCACCCATATGTTTCCAATAAATCAAATTTTGTCTCAACTACAAGTAAACCAGTGATTGACTAGAGATAGCCACAAATGTGAGGTTAGGCAGAAAGCTCACCCTCTACTTATGTGTCAGGTACACAGAGTGATTATGGCTGAACTCAGAATTTTTCATCTACCCTAAAGCTGAAGAGGCGGGAACCAAGTGGAACACAGGTGCCATTATATCTTTCCATGAGCTTAAAATAAATCAATTATTGTAACATGGCGCTACATTTGTTTAAGGAAAGGGTGTGTCAATCAGTTCTATTAATCCTTTGATCATTCCCATGATTCTTCAAAACAATACACCCTTCTTGGTCACTGCTTTCTTATAGGTATTATATAGAATGTAATTTCATTGAGGAAAGGGACTGTACCCAGGACAATAAAATAGGGGTGTCATCTATTATTGGTTGAGGGGTTTCAAATTCATGAGGCACGACCAAGGTTAGAAAATGTCTCATTCTCGGGATCAAAATTTGCTAAGTCATGTTACTAAATTGTGTTTCAGGGACTGAAACACAAAGAACAGGCTGCTACTGATTTGGGATCCATTCTCAGGATCTCCTTGATAAGCTTTTGTTTTCACCTCCATGTGTCTGTAACCATCACAGTTGCTACTACACAAGGAGAAGAGAGAGAAATCCCCCCTTCCCATTCTGGAAATCCAAGGTAGAGCTAATAAGAGTTCCAAGTTATATGTTCAATAGAGAAAGAAAAAGAAAGTTGTTTCTCAATTCCTCTTATAGCCCACTCATTGGGAGGTTCTTCCTAGGTCAACCACCAATCGTTTTTAACACAGTCCCATAGTCATGGAGGCCAATAAAAGGTCATTGTATAATCCTAAAATGAAAGTCCTTCTGCCATGACTTAACTCTTTCCATGAAGCCATGGCACGAGTGCCACACTCTATGAGGATGATGTAGTAAAACAGATGTTGGAAATCTTGCTGATCATCCCGTTAGGAAAGGTAAATTAGAGAGGAAATTGGGTTTGAACATTTTAGCATCTAAAATCCTGAGCTACTCAGTTAATCTCCATGTCGTAATTTTCTGGTCTACACAGTAGGGTATTCAAGATGCCAGTTACGATATCTGTAATATCTACAGTACGATTCCACCACTGTCTGAGATACATTTTAAATTCCTACACTGATTTTCTTTTATACTCAGTATACTTTTGCTGCCTTTGACCTCATCAAATTTATCAGCTGGTATACTCTCCATAATTAATGCTAATATCTAACTGAGCTTAGCACAGGAATTTAAAAAAACATTGCTATTATTTACATAGTACATACATATGTATATATATTATATATGTATACACATATACCTACATAAATATGTGCGTGAATTCAGAGGTGAATTAGTTGCTTTCATGCTCCTTTACTGTAAACTAGTGTATAAATCCACTAGATTCTGGGAAATATCTGGACTAGCTAGGATAAAGGATAGGGACTGGACTAGTGATTCAATTAGTATGGGGAACTTCCAGATCAGGAAACTGCCTCTATCAATGTAGATCAGCATGTCCTCTGTAATTTATTATCTTAGAGAGTTGATTAGGGGATTGAAAGGTAGCAGACTTGACTAGGGACACAAAGCCAAAATAGCAGAGGCAGGACTTGAAACCAGGTCACCCTGATTTGGAAGGCAGAATGTTGTCCCTTTTAAAAAATTTATTTATTTTATTCTAAACTTAAGAAATAAAACAAACATTTCCATATCATAATAGAATAGAAAAAAAAGATGATTTTACATGAAACTGCAAATCTATTATATACAACTTGCTATTCTTTTTAAATATAAAGTTATAATGTAACATTTTTTTCCTTTTTTCTCCACCCCCCCCCTCCCACCGAGGGCTACCATTAGACACAAATATGTGCATGTGCGTGTGTACGTGTGTGTGTATGTAAAATAATTCTATATATATTTCTATTTTTAAGTTCTTTTTCTAGATGCAGATAGCATCTTCATTCATAGGTCATTTGTAAGTTAATTTGGGTATTTACTATAGCCAAAATGACTCATTTGCTCAAAGTTGTTCTTAAAACAATATTGCTATTATTATACACAATGTTCTCTTGGTTCTGCTCATTTCGCTCTTAATTATTATTTCGTGCAAGTCTGTCCATGTTTTTCTAAGATCATTGAGCTCTGTGTCCACATTCTTGGCTAGACCCCTTCCCTAGTTGTCTAAAGATGTCTGTCTGTCTCCTTGACTCACAAAATGACACTATTTCCCTCTCCCCATCCCTGGTTTTCCCAATTAGGATGTGATATGGCACATTTTCTAAGTATTTGTGGAGTAATTGCAGAGAAGATATAGTCTCTACTGCTTCCTACTGCTCCACCTATGACTCTAATCAGCTGATTTCATCACTCACATCTCCATCTCGCATCTCTGCCTCTCTTGTCTGAAGTCTTTTCCTCAAGACTACAAAAGCCTGAAATCAAACTACTCTCCTGAAGGCCTGTAAAGTCTATTGAAGATTTTCTTGTCATCCCAGGAAGTTTCTCCAAAGGCTTTACAACTTGAGGCTACAACACCATGCTGCTGCAGGGGTTTTCTCCAATTTTTCTTTGGCCTAACAAATGAACTTATTCTTGCATGGAATTTTTGGTGCTGAACTTACTGCCACTAAATCTAATCAACAGCTTGCCTGTGTGGTAATGCAAACCACTTCACTTAACATCTCTGCCAATATATAACAGGCTATCCTTTTCCAGATGAGCATCAATTTTACCAAGGGCCCAACTAGTTGTCAGCTGTAACCAAGTTAGGTAACTATATAAAGCAGGAGACTAATTTTTTATCCATTAAAGTTTTGATATCTCTCCAAAGCTTCCAGATGTTTTTCCCTCTGACTAAGCTTCTATCCCCAAAAGTCATTCATACACAAAATAAGGCAATTCTTTGTAACTCATTGCATTCAAAATATCCATGGTACATATTAGCAGTGGCAAGAGTAAATGCTTCTAAAGTGTTCAGTTATTGTTTAGTTTACATTCGTGTTCAGAATTAGAATCCTCATATGTTCTTAGCTTTCTAAGATCTGTCCAATAAGTAGATTTCAAATGACCCCTCCAAATATGTATCTAGGTGCCAGCCTAGGCTGAATGGATCATAAAAGTTATCAGAAATCCTCTTCTCCTTAACTGTCCAACTCTCTGGTTGTGTTTCATTTGGCATTTGGAGGAGAGAGACATTACCTCTTGTTCCTTCGTCTGATGCTTACCATCAATATGACTTTGGTTAAGAATATGACCTTCCTGGGCTTCAGTTTCCCCAACTGTAAAATAAGAGTTTGGATGACATAGCCTCTGAGGTCCTTCCCAACTTTCATTCTGTGATCCTATAACTTAGAACCATTGTCACATATGCTTAGTCATTAGGAGGCTGCCTTAGATTTAAAGGTATGTTTCCTGATAGAATAACAAGTCTATTATCTTTTGCCTCATTACTCCCATTTGAGCTGTACATAGAGACTTCAGTTTTAACAGAAGTCCCAGTCCATGTGAACAGGATAACCCAGCCTTGGTGCAAAGGGGACATTCGTTGGCCAAGTGAACTATGCAGAGAAGCACTGATTGCTTAGGGATAGCTAGAGATTTTTAACTTTTCTCTACCTCTGTGTAGCCTTCAATAAAACCTGTGAAAGCAAACCAAAAATGAGTATGCCCTGTGATGGTAGATTACAAGAATCATTTGAGCCCAAGACCAAGACAATCTGTAATCAAGAATTGTGTCAGTTGCAGAACCCTCATGTATGTGTCCCAAAATCTGAGGTTTGCCCTCTACTCACTATTCCAAATTGCCTCCAGCTTCTTCTTTTAGAAATATTATAGACTGTGAAAAAAGGTCACCAAGGTCCTAGTACTCAGGATCCAGAGGGACATAGCCCTGTCTATCTCAGCTAACCATTTGATGTCTTCTTTTCCTTTGATTAAAATGAAAACATAAAAATCTTTGATATAAAGTGTGACATTGCCTTTTGAGCAACACAGTTCTAGGGGATATCTGCTTCCTTTTCATTGCCATGTTGATTTTTTCTGTTACTTGTATTTTGGCTTGCCATATTGATGATACTGATTTTTTATTCTGATCTTTAGGGAAAAGAAAGTTAAAATTAAAATGGATATCCTTCAGTGAAAAAAATCTCTCAATTCCCATGTTAAACAAGCAAAAAAATTTATTTCTAAGGAGTTTTCATGGACTTTGATAGCATATTTTTCATCTTAGAATTTGCAACTTGGAAAAGCTAAAATAGCATACACAGATACACACACACACACACACACACACACTAGCCATGAACTAAAATTAGCACTTTTAAGCTTTAAGGTACAAAATATGTAATACTTCATTTTTAGTCTCTTTTTTATTATTTTTTATTTTTATTTTTTTCATTCGTTGTCTCTTGAAAGTACAATCAGCCAAACAATCTTTTAGAAGTAGGTGAATGATAGGACTTAGAAGAGAAATGACCCAAGAAGTCAGATTGAAGATCTCTTCTGCTGAGTCAAGATGATGGCTGATTATATGATTTATATGATTCTATAATTCTTCTGAATTACATGATTCTTTGTAGAGGGATTCATTTGTGAATTGTTTTATTATTAAGCCTGCTGATGTAGCAAGTAGAAATGGTAGGCTTATTCTAAAACCCACTTGGGCCAATGATAAATGGGTAAGTATCAATTCTAAGGGCTTTCCATGACAAGACCAAGGAGAAACAGGATGTAAGTAGATGGATGGTACCCAGGCTAAACACTGTTTAAGGTAACTACGTCCCTTGCCCCATTTGTTAGCCCCCTCCGTTGGATGTTTGTCTTTCCATCAAACATGCCATTTTGGCCAATGTAGGGCCTCCTCCAGACATGCACTTAGTTATCTCTTATCCTAGCTCACTTTGTGTTTTCTTCTTCCACCCAGATAACTTTTTCTATGGTGAAAGGGGCACAAGATGGAGAGATATGTACGCAGTGAAGATTTTTTAAAAAGTACTGACTTTTGTTTCTCGTAAAACACTCTCTGATATATGCTTTGTCATTTATATGATAGCCTTTTGAAAAATATGCCTAATCCATGGGAAAAAAAATTCCAAAGGAGAATTTGAGGATACCTATTCTCATTATAAATGTAATACTTGCCTTATTAAATATTTCAGGATTAAAAAATTATAGGAATCTTATTGCCATCCTGTATACACATTGTATGGAGGATGAGAAGAAAATATAAGAGGAACATTTGGACTCAATTCAATTCTATTTAATAGCACCTTCTATGTACAGGGCACTTTGGAGTAACAAAAAAAAAATATTTCGCCTCCAAACCAGGTGAGTTTAGGTACCATCTGTGACACATACTGGCTTGTGTGACCCTGGACAAATCACAGAACGCCTCAATATTCTCAACAACTCTCTACAACTAGAAATTGCAGATAAGTTGCCATCCTGTATTTCCTCACTTGAGAGTTCTCCATACCAATAAAATAATAGGTACAGTTCTTACCTATATTTATATCTACATCTAAATCTACATCTATATCTACACCTATATCTATGTCTACAACTGTATCTATATCTACATCGACATCGACATCTATATCTATATCTACATCTGTATCTGTATCTGTATCTATATCTATCTATCTATCTATCTATCTATCTATCTATCTATCTATCTATCTATCTGTCTATCTATTTATCTATCTATACCTCTACCTCTACATTGACATCTACATCTATGTCTATATCTATATCTACATCTATATCTATCTATCTATCTATCTATCTATCTACCTACCTACCTACCTATCTATACATCTATATCTTTATCTATATCTATCTCTATATCCATCTATATATCTATCTTGTCTCTATCTCTATCTTCATCTATATATCTATCTATATCTATATCAATATCAATCTATCTATCTATCTATCTATATCTATCTATCTATCTATCTATCTATTTATCTATATCTACATCTATATCTATATCTATCTTTATCTCTATATCATATCTATATCTATAGCACTTTTTGGGTGCAAGCAGTACAAAGGTAAAAGTCAAACTTATTTCTGTCATGGGAGGTCACTGGTTATGATATTTTCTATGTTCCTCTGCTGTTGATTCTTCCTGTTGGAGACTGCTTGACAAATCTTTTCTTACATTTTTAGTCAAAATGAATGTCCTCTACTTCCTAGGATGGATCTCTGTCATTTGGATCATGTTCTTCTTTATATTCATATAATTCATAGATTCATATTTCATTGTGAATAAATTATAGACATGACTAGCATTAAATTGAAGGCTTTGCTGAGGAAACATTTGCCATCTTGTATATAAATGAAGTGACATATTCTGTCCAGAACACTTTCCCGAAGTGAATAATCCATGAATTAAATTGTCCTTGTCTTTGGGGTGGATTACCCTTTCTAAGCCAGTCCTAAAATATTTCTGAAATACTCTCGGGAATTTTGTTTGCACATCCTAGCTTCACTATCCCAGCAATGAAAATAAACCTCAGTAAATAAGCCAGCCAGCTCAGATAAGTCACTGTTCATTTTCAAATTCTTTGTAATGTATTTTGGAACATTTCCGGGTCGTCATAAAGACAGATGCTGCTGATTGAAACATATACACATACTTTTTGACCCTAGACAGACAAGTTTCTTCTAATGCTGAGTACTCTCTGGGGCAGGGGTGGGGAACTTGTGACCTCGAGGACATATTCGGCCCTCTAGGTCCTCAAGTGCAGCCTAAAGTACCCTAGAGGGCCACATGTGGCCTCAAGGCCTGCAGGATAACTCAGAGTTACCCCGAGTTAACCTGAGGTAACTGAATTACCCTGCCCTAGAGGTTAACTGACTTTAAGAATTCTAAAGTTACCTTCTAATAAATGGACAAATATTTATTGAACAATTCAGTTAAATGCTAGTTCCTTGAGGGCAGGGATTGCTTCACTTTTGTCTTTGCATTCCCAGAGTCTAACACTGTACCTTGTTGATAAGATAGGCACTGAATAAATTGAATTAAACTGAAATTAATTGAGCAAACCTGAACTAGGCACTATATAATACTATACCTTATATAAAGAAATGACTTTGACCTATGAATATTTATAATCCAAATAGGAAAATTACATTCACATATGAAAGAAAAAACCTTTGGTCCTAGTTTTGAGCTGGAAAGGGTTAAAGATCATCTATTTAAATCCATTTTATAAGTGAGGGAGCCAAGGTCCATTGAGATTAGGGGACTCACCAAAGTCACCCAGGTAATAGGTGACAACAAGAACTAAAACTAGTTTTCTAGCCCCAATTCCTGGGTACTTAGACAATTAAAAATATAGGTTAACTATATGCAATTATTTGACAACAAAACTTTGAATTTAAGAGAAATGGAAGATTAACTACAAAAATTAAAAAAAAAACCCTCTAAAAGATCAGAACTTGAAACAGAGCAAGATATTGCTTTGTTAACCAAGCAATGAAAATGAAATTGAACCAATTATGAAGAAATTACAAGTGAGGAACTTAGTTCAGATGGCTTTACAGGTGAATTTTATCCAATATACAAAAAGCAATTAATACCTACACTATCTAAATTATTCTCACAAATTGAGAAGGAAAATAATGTGCCAAACTCCTTTTATGTAATATATAGTACAAATGCCTCTTAAGTTCTCTTCAATTCTGGCTTGTTAAGTGGTTAGCTGAATGGAACCAGCCACAGAACATCTGTACATGCGCCAAATGGCAGAGGAGGGCATCTCCATTACTTATCACCATATTTTTTGGAGGCAAGCTCCTTGGTCTTTTCCATGTTTCTTGAGGGTTTCACCACCTCCCTCCCCCACCAGCCCATTACACAAACTATTTTCTGTCAGGGGTCCTCATCTTTGTAATAATGGTCCTTAAATCCAGTTCACCTGCAAGTCAAGACATCGCCCTCCTGATGTCATTGGTCCTCTTCAAGAAGGAAGGACAAACAGCAACAAGGACGATGATGATGATCCAGAAAGATTGTCCTCAAAACATGGGTGAAAAACATTATCAAAGTTAAGCAATGAGGACGTATATATTTTCTTTCTTTTTCTTTCTTTTTTTTTGAAAGTCACGCAAAACATTTCCATATTAGCCACTTTGGAAAGGAAAACACAGACAAAAAAAAATAAAGAAAAATTTTAAAAAACGTTCTTCAATATTCACTCTGAGTTCATCAGGTCTCTCTCTGGGGGTGCATAGCATTTTTCATCCTGGGTCCTTTGGAATTCTTTTGGATCATTGTCTTGGTTAGAACAGTTACATCTTTCACAGTTAGTTATCCTTACAATATTGCTCTTACTGTGTACAATGTTCTCCTAGTTTTGTTCGCTTCGTTTTGTACGAGTTCATATAGGTCTTCCCAGGTTTTTCTGAAAGTGTCCTGCTCATGCTTTCTTATAGCACAATAATATTCCATCACAATTGTATATCACACTCTATTCAGCTATTCCCCATCAGATGGGGAACCCCTCAATTTCAATCCTTTGCCACCACAAAAAGATAAATATTTTAGCTATAAATATTTTTGTACAAATAGGTCTTTTTCATTTTCTTAATATTCATTCAAACACTCAATATTCTTAATATTCCATTCATAACATACCTAGTAGTGGTATGGTGCATAAATTTTCTAAGTTTAAACTATATTTGAATTCTTCAAAATTTCGTGTTTATTCTGTGTTTCAGGGTACTCACACCTCATTGCTCTCTGTGTGAAACTAATTTTTAATTCTTTAATACTTTGATGTTTGATCACTTGCAAACACATGGCAACAGTGGTAGAATATTGGTGCCAAATGGATGAGCTTTTATTTCTGTGAGGAGTTTGGGGGTTTTTAAAGCAGCTTTATGTTTTTTATGGGTTGCCAATTGAACCTGCTCTTCTTCCATTGAGCCTCCTCTGGGTCTCTTTGTCCATTCATGGTGATTGTCTCAGGTATATCTATTGATGGATTAGCCATTTGAATATAAGAATATTTAAAGTTTAAAATGGTTTTTACAATATTTTTAACAATACTACTAATCACCTTCTCCCATTTATTAAGGACATAGTTTTAAGCCCTTGTTGTGGCAGAGATGATATTGTGTTTTTCCTTTTCTGAATATGAGTAATACCATTTTGGTTTAAGCCACTTTTCCAAGCATAAATGAGTAGTCACATCTTTCTTTTATATTTTACTCTTTGCTCTAGTTCTTGTATAAGTACGACCAGAAGATGAACAGAGACCACCCTGCTTGGGAACACCAAAGATAATTATAGATTAGCAGATCAGAAAATATTTGTCTTCCCTCCCAAGAAGCACAACAAATCGTCCCCAAGGCTAATGACTGACCAGTTGTGAACCCAACATGACTATGTCATTTTTTCTTTCTTCTTACAATGAGTACCTTTGGGAAATGGTTAATATTCAGAAAGTGCCCTTGCTCTATAGAGACCCATTTCTCTTTACCAAATGAAGTTTCTTCTTGTGTAGGCTTCTCACAAATATATAGATAAAATATTCTACATTGTAAACAGTGAGTTTTCATGCCTTAACACCCTTGAGATTAGCTTTATATATTTTTTGTTTGTTTGTTACAAGTTAAGATACCATCATGGAGCTATTTGCCTGGCTGAAAAAGACTGATCTATCCATCCCCTATGTTGTTTGTGTCCCTTGTGTCTGGGTTGATTCACTTGTGGAAAATTTCTACTATTTTCAGTATAAAATGGCTACTTCTCATGAATATATACCTCTTGCACCTCTCTGTTATTAATTTTGAACCTGCTTTGATTGGTTCAAAGCCAAGTGCAAGCATGGAGAAACGCCAACCTTTTGGTTCTGTCTTATGAACAAATAAAAATTGTAGTCATAGTAACTCATCAGCTCACAGCACTTAGAACTCAAAGAGGCATGAAGAAGTATATAATGACTACTCTCAAAAAGCTGCAGGTGTTTGGGAAATTTTTGCTTGGCTGAAGATCTCAGATCTTGGACCAATGCAAATCCAGATAGTTTTGGAAAGTCATTGGCTAACAAGCAAACAATTGTAATTTTACCTGCCGCCTGACCCAGAGTTCACTGACCCTGGGGAACCAACGTAAGTGAAAGCACAATAATTTGTTAAAGGTATGTCTAATGTCCATCCTCCAGAGCCTCAAATTCATGGTCATTTAGTACCATTCTACATTTTTCCATTAACTGTCACTAAATAAATTCCTTGTTTAAAGTTCAAAGTCCTTCCCAGCCTAAAAAGTTTGCTATTAGAAGTTTCCTATTGCAAAAAAATAATAAAATAAAGTCCTTTCCAGCCCTAAATCCAATGATACTCTAAGAATCTCAAGGGTACTATCTAAATTCACTACCCTAAATGAGAGAATTTCAGAGAAAAATATAAGGTAGGAAGTTTCTTTTGGGGCTATGTGTGAATGGAGGAAGAAGAAAAAATATATTAAGGCAAGTGAAATTACAGAAAATTCTAGTTTTATGTAATTAACATTGGGATGTGAAAAAATAATTTTAATGCTTGTCGGTTGTTTTGATAAATTTACACATTCCATTTTAGAATGAAATACGAATTTATAGAGCCTTCAAGAGATAAGTGTGTGTGTGCCTTGTCATCATTTCTGGTCATCCTTTTAAGATAACAAAGGCAGTTTTTCTTTTGATATGGATTGCCATATGACTAGAAAACTATCACGAGCAGTCAGATGGTGACATACATATTGTTACAGATGCAGTGTGGCTAATTTATTCCTTTTAGCTTTCAGAAATCTTTAATAGAAATGGATAACAAAGAAGCTGATGTCTAATCTTGTTGTGAGTGGGTGGTGGTGCATGGAGAAATTTGACACCCAGTTGTTAGGAGATCAGAAAATAATGTAGCCCAACTGAATCTGTAATTGTGTCACACACGTGGAATGGCAGTGAAACAGACAGGGAATTGCGCATTAATGGTGAAGAGCACCCTCCCACAGGCTGGTGTCAGCCTTAGAGCCTAAGACTTGGAAATGACCTTAAAGATAATTTGTTTCAATAGGAAACCCAAGAGATTCATTCATTTACCGATTAAATTCAGCAAAATTTTAGAAAACCCTTTTCATATTTAGTAAGAACATTGTGTGCTAGATAGATTTGTAGTTAAGAAATCCTGGGTTCAAATCCTGCACGAGCAACTGGGAGGATTAGCAAAGATTTCTTGTATGAGGTGGCACTTGAGTTGAGAGAAAGGCAAGTTGATAGAAGGAGTGGGGCATGACAGCAACAGCTAGATTAGAGATCTATAAGGCAAGTAAATGAAAGCTTGATTTAACCAACTTTCATTCATTGAATACCTACTGTGTTGAAAGCAGATAGGCAGTGTGGTGTTATGGATAGAGAGCCAATTTTGGAAGTAGTAAAGTCTAGTTTAAATTCCTATCTCTTCTTCTTACTGGATACATGAACCTGGGCAAAACACTTAGACTTTCATCTGGAGCCATTTCCACTTGTCCTGATCTATATTTGGCAACTGGACCCAGATGGCTCCAAAGGAGACAGTGAAGTTGATGTTTTCAAACAATCCTCCCTCACTTAAATCCAATCCATTTGCATGTCATGGCATCACCTCCCTGTTGTCATGGTCCTCTTCAAGAACGAAGAACAAACAACAACAATGGTGCCTTAAGCAACTCTCTAGAACTAGCAACTGCAAAGCGGGTGCTGATTGCTATGTGCTAGTAAAGGAGGTTTGCTATTAGGAGTTTTCTATTGCAAAGAAACTAGGACCTAGGCAGAGGTATGCTGGAGACAGTTTGAACTGGCTCAAGAGATCCAATTAATATTCAATGTGGCTATTTAGACCTCTGAAGTTGCCAAATACCAAGTCAAGGGTATTTATACAATGACTCTAAAACACTTCACTTCTTTTCTCAATTTATTATAGACTTTTTCATGTCCCACTTATACCATCGATTGATTGATTGATTGATTGATTGATTTAGTAGAAGTGCTTTGGCTTGTTCACATATAGTTTGGATCTTTGATTGATTCGTTCTAGAACTCAGTCAAAGTTCTCAATGCTGCCATAGAATATTTTGTTAGGTACATTCATTTAGTTTGAGGCTGTGGAATACCACTCTTTTTTTCTTTCTTTTTTATTTAATATTTTTAGTTTTCAGCATTGATTTCCACAAGATTTTGAATTACAAATTTTCTCCCGATTTCTACCCCCCCCACTCCAAAATGGCATATATTCTGATTACCCCATTCCCCAGTCAGCCCTCCCTTCTGGCACCCCACTCACCCCATCCCTTTTTCCCTTACTTTCTTATGGGGCAAGATAGATTTCTATGCCCCATTGCCTGTATATTTTATTTCCCGGTTGAATGTAAAAACAACCTTTTTTTTGAACGTCTGCATTTAAAACTTTGAGTTCCAAATTCTCTCCCCTCTTCCCTCCCCACCCACCTTCCTTAAGAAGGCAAGCAATTCAACATAGGCCACATGTGTATCATTGCCACTTGTGGAGGTGGCACTGTGCTAAAAGATTTCTGGAGAGAGTAAAAGAAAAACACAGGCCAGGTGGAAGAGTATAGTACAACTCCATTTATTAAGCAGAGGTGGTGAGTTTATATACTCTATGGAATCAGAGAAGTGGACCAAGCGTTGCATTGCTTTGTTACTTTATTGGAACATCCTGCCACGTAACTCACACAGCCCTGGACGTGTTGTTACTCAGTTCCATAGATGCTAGCTGTATTGAAACATTACTATTCTTCCCATGCAGATAACAGCTGAGGGTGCTTCCTTGCCACTTCCTCTTATCCTTTGACGGTCTTGCCTTGCAGAGAACTTGCCTCAAATGGCCTTGTCTTGCAGAGGCCTAGGAGGCTTAAACAAGATATAGCTGAATCTCCACATGCTGTTCTGCACGTTTTCAGGGACAGCTAGCAGGGGGTTGGAGAGCCTACTTCCTGAGTATACAGCCCAGAGAAGAACAGGCTCAGGCTTGAAGGAAAACCTGGCATGTACCTTTCTCACCGTGGACTATCTCAGAGCTGGCCCTCTACATATCATTATGCAAAACCCTTCCACAATACTCATGTTGTGAAAGACTAATTATATTTTGCTCCCTCCTATCCTGTCCCCCTTTATTCAATTTTCTCCCTTGACCCTGTCCCTTTTTGAAAGTGTTTGCTTTTGATTACCTCCTCCCCCTATCTGCCCTCCCTTCCATCATCCCTCCTTTTTTCCTGTGGAGTAAGATACCCATTTGAGTGTGTATGTTATTCTCTCCTCAGGTCAAATAGGATGAGAGCAAGATTCACTCATTCCCCCTCACCTGCCCCATCTTCCCTCCCAACGGAACTGCTTTTTCTTGCCACTTTTATGTGAGATAATTTACCCTACTCTATCTCTCCCTTTCTCCCTCTCTCAATATATTCCCCTCTCATCTCTTAATTTGATTTTTTTTTAGATATCATCCGTTCATATTCAACTCACCCTGTGCCCTGCCTCTCTCTCTCTCTCTCTCTCTCTCTCTCTCTCTCTCTCTCTCTCTCTCTCTCTCTCATATATATATATATGTGTGTGTGTGTGTGTGTATGTATGTATATATGTATTCCCTTCAGCTACCCTAATTCTGAGGTCTCATGAATTATACACATCATCTTTCCATGTAGGAATGTGAAGAAGACAGTTCCACTTTAGTAAGTCCCTTACGATTTCTCTTTCTTGTTTACCTTTTCATGCTTCTCTTGATTCTTGTGTTTGAAAGTCAAATTTTCTATTCAGCTCTGGTCTTTTCACTGAGAAAGCTTGAAAGTCCTCTATTTTATTGAAAGTGTTTTGCCTTGGAGCATGATACTAAGTTTTGCTGGGTAGGTGATTCTTGGTTTTAATCCTAGCTCCATTGACCTCTAGAATATCATATTCCAAGCCCTTTAATCCCTTAAAGTAGAAGCTGCTAGATCTTGTGTTATCCTGATTGTGTTTCCACAGTACTCAAATTGCTTATTTCTGGCTGCTTGAAGTATTTTCTCCTTGATCTGGGAGCTCTGAAATTTGGTGACAATATTCCTAGGAGTTTTCTTTTTGGCATCTTTTTCAGGAGGTGATCTGCGGATTCTTTCAATTTCTATTTTACCCTAAGGCCCGAGAATATCAGGGCAGTTTTCTTTGATAATTTCTTGAAAGATGATATCTAGGCTCTTTTTTTGATCCTGGCTTTCAGGTAGTCAAATAATTTTTAAATGATCTCTCCTGGATCTATTCTCCAGGTCAGTGGTTTTTCCAATGAGATATTTTACATTGTCTTCTACTTTTTCATTCCTTTGCTTCTGTTTCATAACATCTTTATTTCTCATAAAGTCACTAGCTTCTACCTGCTCCAATCTAATTTTTTCCAGTTTTAATTTCCTTTTTTTCAGTTTATTGTTTAATATATTTAGTTTTCAGCATTGATTTTCACAAGAGTTTGAATTACAAATTTTCTCCCCATTTCTACCCTCCCCCCCACTCCAAGATGGTATATATTCTAGTTGCCCTGTTCCCCAGTCTGCCCTCCCTTCTGTCACCCCACTCCCCTCCCATCCCCTTTTCCCTTCCTTTCTTGTAGGGCAAGATAAATTTCTACATCCCAATGCCTGTGTGTCTTATTTTCTAGTTGCATGCAAAAAACTTTTTTTTGTTTTTGAACATCTGTTTTTAAAACTTTGAGTTCCAAATTCTCTCTCCTCTTCCCTTCCCACCCACCTTCCCTCCCTCCCTAAGAAGTCAAGCAATTCAACATGGGCCACCTGCATGTCATTATGTATAACC
>CM053627.1:66787193-66797223 GCA_028646595.1 Phalanger gymnotis | reverse complement strand
AATCCTTTTTGAGCTCTTCCATGGCCTGAGGCCAATTCATGTTTTTCTTGGAGGCTTTTCATGTAGGCTCTTTGACTTTGTTGACTTCTTCTGGCTGTATGTTTTGGTCTTCTTTGTCACCAAAGAAAGATTCCAAAGTCTGTGTCTGAATCTGAGTCTGTTTTCGCTGCCTGTTCATGTTCCCAGCCAACTACTTGACCCTTGAGCTTTTCTTCTGGATATGACTGCTTGTAGAGTAGAGAGTACTTTGTCCCAAGCTTGAGGGGCTGTGCTGCTGTTTTCAGAGGTATTTCTACACAGCAAGCTCTGCCACACCAGCGCTCCTCCTCCTGGAAGGACTGCCAACCTGGATCGCAACTCAGATCCAAGCAGGCTCTGCACTCCTGCTCTGATCTGCTGCTTAATTCCTCCCACCAGGTGGGCCTGGGGCTGGAAACAACTGCAGCTCTAGCTCTGGAAGCAGCCTCAGAGCTACACCACCTCTGCCACCCCCGGGGCAGTGTCCGAACGCGAACTCCTTTCACTTTGTCCCAGCAGTTTTTTCCCACTAACCTGCTCTGTTGTCTTTGGTGTTTGTGGGTTAGAAGTCTGGTAACTGCCAGAGTTCACTAATTCAGGGCTCTCTAAACCACCAAACTCCACAAAGAAGAGAGTTTCACTATAGAGAGCAGTCTTCTGGATACTTCTATTTGCAACAACATTGTGATGATTGTATTAAACATGAGGCTAGGTAGAGACTAGACCTATTTCAGTAATTTAAAGAAACTCCCAAGTGGACAGGTCATGTAGGGAAAGTGAAAAATAATTGGTGGATAGTCTGAGTATTTCATTGGCATCCACATCCTGTCAGAGATCTAGATGAAGACCATAAGCATGCTTTTGTAGCCCCTAGTTCAGGATATAGGGCCAAATACATGGACGAGATTCACAAAAACACAAAAAGGTGAAATGTGGTTTGTAATTTGCACTACTGGAACTAATAAGATCGCAGAACCACCAAATTTGAGAGACAAAGTGACCCAGTAGGAGGGCCTGGTTTAAAATTCTGGCTCAGCCCCTTTCCTATTATTGAGACCTTCCCCATGCTATCTAACCTCTTCTGGCCAGAGTTTAATCAACTGTAAAATATGGAGGTGGAACTGGATGGCTTCGAAGGTCCCCTCCAGATCTAAAGCTGTGGTCTTATGAAAAGTATTGGTATATATTTGTAAAATGGAGCTTTGTTTCCTTAATAAAAAACAACAATAATAAAAAAAAAACCCAGCTGTGGCCTTCATCCTCTCCTACCTTTCTTTCTCCATAGATAATAGGGTGATGAAATTGATGCTGACAGTGAAAAACAAAATTGATTCCACATCAACTTTAAAAAATAGCTCAAGAATGATATGAAAGTAAATATTTAAAAGCCGTTTTGAACAAGAATAAAGTCAAAAGTATATAGGTTTACTCCAAGAAATATCATAATTCCTTGTCATCCTATTTGCTTTCCAAATGTTCTGATGCCTCTCTTTAATATAAATTGCTTTAGTGAGGAAATCAGTATTTTAGGAATTGTAGCAAAAACCATGCTGACATAAGAGTTGCTATAGGAATACTGTATTTGTCTCTTGGAATGCTGTGGCTTGCAAACTGTCATGTATGATCATGATGATTGACATGCCTATTTAAGACCTCTCATGAATATAAAGCCTCCCAGCCCCCCCCCCCCACATGTTGGGTGTCCTGTGTATACACTGAAATCTGGGGAGGGCCATCAGAGAGGGACTCAGATAAGGTTTTTGCTTAGAGCCACCATTGACTTCCTCTACAATAAAATAAAACAAAACAAACAAAAACCAAAACTAATTGTTCCCATGACACGTTTAAAAGCTCCTGCATTGATTGTGATGGAAATGATCTGTGTGGTACCTTAGACAATCATTAACACATCAGCTAGAAGCAATAAAACAGTGAGATTCAGTATAGGCTATTATGGATTTATAATTTCTTTTGGGGAGCTAGGTGGCACAGCGTATAGAGTGCTGGGCCTGGAGTCAGGAAGACTCATCTTCCTGAGTTCAAATCTGACCTCAGACAGTTAAAAGCTGTATGACCCTGCGCTAGTGACTTAATCCCATTTGCCTCAGTTTCCTCATCTGTAAAAAGAGCTGGAGAAGGAAGTGTCAAACAGCTCCAGTATTTTTGCCAAGAAGAGTTGGACACAACTGAACAACAACAAAAACAAATGATTTATTTGATGTTGGTGCTTTTTCCAGTGGTATATACCAATGACACTCCATTCACTCCCCTTATGTACATTCTCTATAGGAGGTCTACTCAGTGTGCTATGGACCTTCCTCCTTGTCATTATATTGGTACAAATAAAGCATAAAGTATAACTTCTCGCCCTCACTATTTGATCAACACACCTTATTTTTCTGGATGTAAATCTTGTGACAGTACCTTTTACTTTGATTCATTAATAATAAAGCCTATCTATGCTTATCATATTGTTCTCTCTTGACCTTTAATTACAACTTTAATTCTTCAGAGACCAAGGTATATCATGATTTTTGTGGGCATATAGCACCATTGAAAAAATATCACTATTAAAAAAGATGAGTCTTTCTCTCAGAAGGAAAGCCTGAGTAGTTTTCCAAATGCATTTGGGGTACTGCTCAGTCGTTTTGATCATTTCAGCATACTCTTTTCTTTAGGCCAATCTCAACCATACTTGTTTCTTGCCATGAATGTCTCAAGATGTTGGTACTGATGGACCAGAGCTATAGCCTCTCCATCTGCCTACCTCTCATGGGTTGCATGCTAAGCCCCCTTCATCCATTGATTTTTTTTTTCTGTGTAGAGGGTGAAGACAAACATTTCTGAGTGATTCAGGTTATTTAAGGATAACAAAATTTGAGTGAATGTTGGAAGAACACCAACAGTCACCTAAACCAGACCATACATAAGAGGTATCCCCATGAAGACAGTCAGCAAATGTTTATCCAGCCTCTACTTGAAGAACTCTGGGGAGAGAAAATCCACTATGTTTAGAGGTAGAACATTTCGCTTTGGGATAGTTCTAACTTCAGGGACTTTCTTCCTGAAATTGAATCTAAAATGGCCTTTTTGTATCCTCATTCCATTCTTCCTGGTTCTGCCCTCTGGGACTGAACAGAACAAGTGAAATTTCTTTTCTCTACAACATTCCTTACTTGAAGGCAAGTATCATCTTTTCCCCCGACCCTTCCATTCTCTGAGCTAGATATGTCCGGTTCCTTCAGCCTATCTTCATATTTCATGAACATAGTCAGCTAGGTGGCACAGTGGATAGAGCACTGGGCCTGGACTCAGGAAGACCTAAATTCAAACCTGGCCTCAGATGTTACTTAATGTGTGCCCTTGGGCTCTGTTTGCCTCAGTTTCCTCAGCTGTAAAACGGAGATAACAATACAACCAATTTCCCAGGATTGTAAAGATCAAATGAAATAATATTTGTAAAGTACTTAGCATAGCACCTGGCACATAGTAATCACCACATATGTGCCGCTATAATTATCATGGAAGAAAGGCCCTGCACCACCCTGGGTATTCTCCTCTGGAATTCTTCAGCTTACTAATGTCATTTTTTTCTGCTTCTATAAAATTTGTGTGTGTGTGTTGCTTTCTTTTTTTATTATTAACATCATCAACAGACATAAACATTCCAATATAGAAAATAAAAAGAGGATTTTATATTAAACTGTGGTATTTTGTTCCATCCAGTTTTTTTAAGTATATATTAAATTTAATGATCCAGTTACAAAATTTAAATTGTAGTGTCTAGAGTTGAACACAATACTCCAGATAAATCTGACCTCAGACACTTGACATTTACTAGCTGTATGACCTTGGGCAAGTCACTTAACCCTGATTGCCACACCTTAGATAAGGTCTAATGAGGGCAGAGCACAGTGGATTTCTTTTATTAAAAAATGATTTAAAATTTCTTTTTTTAGTTTTCAACATTCACTTTTATAAGATTTTGAGTTCCAAATTTTTTCTCCCTCCCTTCCCTCCCCACCAAGATGGCATGCAATCTAATATAGTCTATATATGTACAATTACATTAAACATTTCTACATTAGTCATGTTGTGAAAGAAGAATCAGAACAAAAGGGGAGAACAAGAAAGAAAAAAAGAGAAAATAATATGCTTCGATCTGCATTCAGACTCTATAGTTCTTTCTCTGGATGTGGATAGCATATTCCAACTTGATTCTCTTGGCATTGTCTTAGATCATTATATTGCTGAGAAGAGCTAAGTCTATCAGAGTTGGTCATCACACAGTGTTGCTGTTACTGTGTACAATGATATCCTAGCTCTGCTCACTTCACTCAGCATCAGTTCATTTAAGTCTTTCCAGGTTTTTCTGAAATCTGCCTGCTCATCATTTCTTATAGCACAATAGTATTCCATTACATTCATATACCACAACTTGTTCAGCCATTCTCCAATTGATAGGCATCCCCTCAATTTCCAATTCTTTGCCACTATAAAAGGTGGCAGGACAGTGCATCTCTCACCTTCTTATTCTGAGCTAGCTCACCTTAATGCAGATAGTATTGAGTAGGTCTTATTCTTTTTGGCTGTTACATTACATTGCTGACTCATAACAAGATAGAAGTTCACTAAAACTCCTAGATTTTTTCCCCTCACATTATTATTGATGTTGTCACATAAATTACTCTCCTATTCTCATTTTACTCTTCATCAGATTAAATGAGGACTTCCATTTTCTCAGAATCCATAACATTTGTAATTTCTTATGGGTACAATAAAAGTCCCTTGAATTCATATTCTATGATTTGTTCAATTCCAATCTGCACCAATTTATAGGCATCTATATTATTTAAGGTTCTTTGCTAGAGCCAGATTATGGAGGCTTAAATGCCAAATGTAGGAGTTTCTCATGATAATAGAGGTAACAGTGGGCCACTGGAGCTTTTTAAGCACGGTAGTGACCTGATTAGACTTATGCTTTAGAAATCTAACTTTTTCAGCTATTTTGATTGAAGAAGACTGAAAGTGAGCAACTAGGTGGTACCACAGCGGATAGAATGCCAGGCCTGGAATCAGGAAGACTCATCTTCTTGAGTTCAAATCCAGCCTCACTTACTAGCTGTTTGACCCTGGGCAAGTCACTTACCCCTGTTTACCTCTATTTCCTCATCTGTTAAATGAGTTGGGGAAGGAAATGGTAAACCATGCCAGTATCTTTGCTAAGAAAACCCCAAATAGGGTCATGGAGAGTCAGACAGGACTTAAAAAATGACTGAACAAAAGACTGACATTAAGAGGATGAATTAGGAGGCTTTAAAATTAGTCCAGGTGAGAAGAGATTTGAATCTAAACTACGGTGGTAGCCTTAAATGCAAAGAGAAGGGAATGATTGAGAGATGTTTTAGTAGTAGAATTTACTACAGCTGGCAACTAATTGAATAAATAGGGTGGCAGATACCTTTAGGAAGATTCTGAGGTTATGAACCTGGGTGATTGGAAGATTGATGGCACCCGTGACAGAAATAGAGAAATTAGAAAGAGAAGGGAAACTTAGGGGGAAAGATAATGATTTATGCTTTGGACATGTTGAATTTAAGATGCTGTTTTAACAATCTGGCTAGCAGCTTCTGTGGGGCATCCAGATTCACCCACAGCCAGCACCCAGAAAGCTGCCGGACAGCCAGAAAGCCCAGGTTCTTTTGATATGCCTTAATAAGGAGAGCAAGGTTAAGGGGTTGGCAAGCTTACTTTAATTCAGCACACAAATATCATTCGCTTAGTTCAGGGGAAAAGCCAGCACACTGAACTTCAGAGCCAAATACAGTCAAATCACAAACATCAACAGACAGACCTTGTCTGATTCAAATCCCAATACATAGTTACCAGAGTTCAACAAAGTCTCAGCATCCAGGTTTACAAGTTGGAGGGCTCCTTAGCTACAGCTGCCCAGAGTTTCCTCATCAACACCAGCTCAAGAGCCCTTAAACAAATTTCAAACAGACAGACCCAATACAATTCATAGTTACCAAGGAACCATCAACATCTGAGTTCAGCCTGGAGCTCAACAAGACTGGCTCAGAGTCACGCGCCACTCCTGCTGTGTCTCAGAGCTCCAAGGAAGAAGAGGCCAACCCCTGGCTTTTATATCTTTTTCAGCGTTAGGGGTGAGTCACACGTGTGACTCACCCACGCGACCCAAAATCACCACAAAGAGGTCCACGTGGTCCAAGAGCCCCCTCTGTTGCAGACATGTCACTCAAACTCATGTCTAAACTAAGCCCTCCCCTGAGGCAAGGAGGCACCAAAGACACCCAAATCTTGGGCCTGGGGCTTAGCACTTAACAAGATTCAATGAAATAGCTGACTCACTCAACGCAAACAAAAGCCAAACTCTTCAAGGGCACCAGTTGAACCAAGTGCTAAGGAGCCCACCCTGCCTTTCTGACACAGATGCCTGCAGGACATTCAGCTTGAAATATCTATCAGATAGTTGCCTGATATGGGGCTGAATCTTAAGTGAGAGGAGGGGCCTAGATATATAGATTGAGAGTCTTCTATAACGAAATGGTAATTGAAGTCATCAAAAGTATTGAAGTCACTGAGAAAGTATATATAGGCAAAAGAGGGTCCAGACAAAGCCCTAGGATGCATCCACATTTACCAGGTAGGACATATGTGATGATTTATCAAAGGTAACCAAGAATGAATAGGCATAGAGGTAGGGGAAGGACCAAAAGTAAGCAGGATCACCAAATCACAAAAACCAGAAACAAAACACAGGGAAGTGAGTACATCTAGGTGGTGAGTGTGGTCAAAAGTGTGAAATGTTGTAAAGAGGTCAAGAAGGATAAAGACTGAGAAAAGGCTGCCAGCTTTGACAATTAGGAAATCACTTGGTACCTTTGCAGAGAAATAGTTTTAGTTAACAGAAAAGGTTGAAACCTAGGTGGCAAAGGGTTTAGAAATGAATGAGAGCAGAGCCGTGGTTGCAAGGGGCTTGGAAGTAAATTAGAGGAAAGAAGTCTGGGTACTGATTGAGAACAGCTTTTTTTTCCCTCTAGGAAGTCCTACGCTTGAAACGGAGAAGAGGTACAAGATGATAGCTTGAGAAAATACTAGGGTCATAAGTTCATGTGAGGGCATATTTTTTAAGGACTAGGGAGACCTGGGCATGTTTGTAGGTGGAAGAGATGCAGCCAGTAGCTAGGGAGAGATTGAAGATGAAAGAAACAAGAGACAGAGAGAGAGAGAGACAGAGATGGAAAAGGCAAGAGTATGACTTGTGCTGAAGCAGAGAAGGATTTCTCCCTGACACAATTTCCCATCTTATTCATTATTCGCCTTCTTCCGATGATGCTATGTTTGTGAATGCTCAAATGCCACAGGCTACAGAAAATTAAAGTTGCAGATCATTCAAAGAGATGGACACAAGTGTGCTGCAATATGAAACCAGTGGAGAAGCAGTATTCAAGTATCATTGGAGATGTGAGAACGGCAAAAAAAAATGGGGTGAGAGATACTGCGAGCGATAGACAGCTGATAGTTCTCATTCTCCATTGATATTTATGTAGTAGTTAGATAACTAGAGAAAAGTTTGCAGTTTATTAGATGGTTACTCTTGTGGAAGATTCTTTGTGGGATTTGGGCAAAAGTGTTGTTGGATCTCAAGGTAGAGATGGGTATAGTTTGTACCATTAAACCTACGTATATGAGCTCACAGACTCACCAAACTGTTGAAGTGCATAGGCCCATGTAATCTATGGACCACTGGACTCTTCATTTCTTTACCCCAAACCCTATTTCCCTATATTTGTTCCTCTTCTCCCTTATGTTCATCTTTGCATTGAAGTTACAAGTATGAAAGTATATATTGGTTCAATTTGGATGGTCATTATCTAGGTCACATAGACTTGTTCTACTTTGAAATCCTCCACAAAAATGTTGGATTATAAGCCGAAATTATCTTTACTTTGTTTTTTTTGCTAATGTCTCTCATGCATGTTGTGGGGGAAGATGGAATCATGTTTGATGATTCTCACTGCCGTTGGAAGCGTGGTGAAATAGACTGCTGGCTCTTTATTTGCCTGTTCTAGGAGAAACTGGGAGTCATCTTTTCATTCAGTAGCAATTTCCTTGAACCTTCTAAAAGAACTTCAATGTTGCTATGATTTGGTTCTTCCAACGCTGTGTCAATGCATTGGTTTTTCACAAAAGGATCTCATACTTACAATTGCCAACCATAGTTAAATGAATTTTTACATGTTGCCCCCAAATTGTGTCAGTCTTAACACCCTTTGTTCCCTTCTTATTACCATTCTGCTACCATAACTATAAAGGTAGAATAGGGCTGAAAAGAACCAAGAGCCTTTTTGTATTCATCTTGGTTTTGTAGGCTGTTGTGGCCCAACAATTCATTTCACAATGACCAAACTATTGATGGTAAACCTCTACATAATTAGCTCCTTGTATAACGGGAAAAATGCATGACATTGGAACTTAGTGGATGACTTTCCAGTGTTGATAGAAGCTCTTTGAACTCATGCTTTACTAGAGATGCTATAAGAATTTAGCAAAATCATCTTCATTCAATGAGGCAATGGCGCAAGCCTCTTGTGGAGGGTAATGCTGTTTATGAGAGACAATATGGTGTCACTAGTAGTCAGAGAGCTTGCCTTGAAATCAGGCAGACATGGGTCCAAATTCTGCCACTTAAACATACACAAGTCATTTATGGTTTCGATGCCTCCACCAGTTGACACTATAAGAATAACCTCCTCTGCCCATACAGATCAATACTTGCTCTGTGACTTAGGGCCTTATAACAAGGCTTCTTAATCACTTTGCTTGTATCATGGACCTCTTTGACAAGTCTGGTGAAACCTATACACCCCTTTCCAGATCAGTGGTTTTAAATAATTGAAGGAAATGCTAAATTTCGGTTTAGAAGTTAGGGAAGAGAAAGATTGTAATTTTTTTCTCATCCAAATTCACAGAGCCATGAAATCTTTCCATAGATCAGATTAAAAACCTCTGCCTAGGAGGGTTACCTGGGGCACTGAGAAGTTGTATGACTTATCCAGGGTCACAAGGCTTATTTAAATGAGAAGTAGAGCTTGATCCCTGTTTTTTTAGACTCTAAGGCTCTTTATCCGCTATGCCATACTGCTTGTTGCTTATTTTTAAAAAATAATTTGACTCTTTTTAAAATTTTTTTTTAATTTGACTTTCAAACAGAAGAATTAAGAGAAGCATGAAAAGGTAATCAAGAAAAAGAACAAGAAAAAGAAATCGCAAGGAACTTAATAAAGTTGAACAGTTTTGTTTACATTCCTACATGGAAAGATGATATGTATGATTCATGAGACCTCAGTATTAGGGTAGCTGAAGGGAATATGCATACATATGTATGTGTGTGTGTATATGTGTGTGTATGTATATACGTATGTATATATATGCATATACATACATATATATAGACAGAGGGCACAGGGTGAGTTGAAGATGAAGGGATGATATCTAATAGGAATAAAATCAAATTAAGGGATGACAGAGGAATATTGAGAGAGGGAGAAAGGGAGAGATAGAATGGGGTAAATTATCTCACATAAAAATTGGCAAGAAAAAGCAGTTCTGTGGGAAGGGAAGAGGAGGCAGGTGAGGGGGAATGAGTGAATCTTGCTCTCATCAAATTTGACCTGAGGAGGGAATACCATACACACTCAATTGGGTATCTTACCCCACAGGAAAGAAGAAGGAAGAAGATAAAAAAGGGGGAGGGTGATAGAAGGGAGGGCAGATGGAGGAGGAGGTAATCAAAAACAAACACTTTCGAAAAGGGACAGGGTCAAGGGAGAAAACTCAATAAAGGGAGATAGATTAGGAAGGAGCAAAATATAGTTAGTCTTTCACAACATGAGTATTGCGGAGGGATTTTACATAATGATGCACACGTAGCCTATGTTGAATTGCTTGACTTCTTAGGGAGGGTGGGTGGGAAGGGAAGAGGGGA
>CM053627.1:66733547-66787093 GCA_028646595.1 Phalanger gymnotis | reverse complement strand
GGTTTTTGCATGCAACTAGGAAATAAGATATACAGACAATGGGGTGTAGAAATTTATCTTGCCCTACAAGAAAGGAAGGGAAAAGGGGATGGGAGGGGAGTTGGGTGACAGAAGGGAGGGCTGCCTGGGGAATGGGGCAATCAGAATATATGCCATCTTGGAGTGGGTGGGAGGGTAGAAATGGGGAGAAAATTCTCAATTCAAACTCTTGTGAAAATCAATGCTGAAAATTAAATATATTAAATAAATAAATAAAAATTAAAAAAAAAAACCAACTTTGAGATATCATCTCACCTATCAGATTGGCTAAAATGATAGAAGGGGAAAATGACAAATGTTGGAGGGGTTGTAGGAAAATTAGGCATTAATACACTGTTGGTGGAACTGTGAACTGATCTAATCATTTTGAAGAGCAATCTGGAATTATGCCCCCAAAGTTATATTTTTTAAAAAGTTATAGAAAAACTGTGTATGCCCTTTAACTCAGAAGTATCACCATTAGGCCTGTTTCCAAAGGTGGTCAGGGAAAAAGTAAAAGAACCAATATGTTCTAAAGTATTTATAGCAGTTCTGTTTGTGGTGGTAAAAAACTAGAAGGGCTGTCCATCACTTGGTGAATGGCTAAAAAATGTGACACATGATTGTGACGGAATACTAGTCTGCTGAAGAAATGGTGAGCAGGTTGATTTTTGAAAACATGAAAAAGCTTGCATGAAATAATGAAGAATGTAAGCAGAACCAAGAGAACATTGTATACAATAACAGCAATATCGTTCAAAGGATAACTGCGAATGACTGTTATTCTGAATATTAGAAATACTCACATCAACTACAAAGCACCTATGAAGAAAGATCCTATATATCTCCAGAGAAAGAACTGATAAATAGAAGTATATATTGTATGCTTTTACATGCATACTTGTATATGTGTATGTATATATGTGTGTATGTGTCTATTATGTATATACATGTACATACATAAATCTCTCTACACACACACACACACACACATACACACACACAAAATAATCTATGTCAAATGGCATAGTGTGGAGGGAAGGAAGGAGAGGGGAAGGAAGGGAGACAGTTCAGAATTTAAAATGTAACAAAAAAATAAAATAAAATTGGAATAATGATATCATCTACCTTCCAGGGATGTTGTGAGAATAAATGAGATAATATTTGTAAGGCATTTTGCAAACCTTAAAGTACAATATAAATATTAACTATTAATATTATTAATAAGCAAACAACAGCAAACCAATAACTATTTGTATGTGGCACATAGACCAAAAAAACCAAAACCAAAAGGTGTTCTTGTTTCAAACTGCTGCTACTAGACTGGTATTTTCAAAGTCATTTCAAAGGGCTGCCTCACTTCTGACTTCATACTCAGCTCAGCTTTACCTACTTCCTGGTTCTAGGGGGAGCTGAGTGGTACCTTGGATAGAGTGCTGGACCTAGAGACAGGAAGGGCTGGGTTCAAATCTGATCTCCTTAACTTGCTAGCTATATGACCCTGAGCAAGTTACTTGAACCTTTGTTTGCCTCAGTTTCCTCATCTGTAAAATGAGGATAATATAGCATTTGGCCAGCAGTTTGTTGTGAGGATCAAATGAGATGGTTATAAAGGGCTCAGCACAGTTCTTGGGCACAGTGAGCCCTGGTCGTGATGATGATGATGATGATGATGATTATTCTACCTGGGAGGTCCTGGCTAGATCCCCAATATACTTTAAAGCTCTGTATTTGCCATTTTGCATGCCCATTTTCTCAGGCCAGAAGCTGCAGGACTCTCCTCCCAGCTTTGTTATGCATATGTAACGCACAGTTTGATATTTTTTTTTCTGGTTTAGATTATCCCCTTTCATTTAGTCTGTTGGCACTACAGTTAATAAAGCAGGTGAAATATCCTTCCTAATCTTGTATTAGGGTGCTCATTCAACAAAGAGCAGTAACTGAAACAAAATAATCAATCATTCTGTCCCCAAATGAGTGTCTTTGCAGAGATTCAGGGAAAGACCCCCAAGACTTAAAGCAGGGACAGAATCTTCCATTGCAATTCTGCGCTCGTCTTCCTCACTAAGGGCCAACAGGTCTTGAGGCACTGAAGAAAACCTTTCCCATGTACCTCGTTGTCATTTATCACCTCATTCCTAAGAATTTTTGATTGAACAAGCTCAGCTCGGAAAGCGGAATGTTTGGGTCTCTGGAAGCATTGAGATGGCAGTCCAGCCATGGCTTGGCATTACAAGGGGAGAAATGAATATTTTAAACTAGCATTGCCTGGGGAGAAGTTTTTAATCTGTATTCTGCAGCTGCTCCCCAAGTGAAGCAAGGGGGTCAATTTCTTCTGACTGCTCCGGCAGGGAGTTCCAGGGGCCTGGCTCAGCAGTGAGCTGTGCGTGTGCATGTCCTTTCGACTTTTGTTAACCTTTGAAATGTGTTTGCAGAGTAGATAACCCCCTCTTCCACCCAAGATTTTCTCACTAACAAATTATGTACAATTGTACTGACTAGAAATCATATTATTTCGCAGGTTCTTTGTTTAGCAAGGGACAACAAAAAAATGAAGGCTGATAAATGGCGCTGCTCTTACAATACATTGCTAAAAAGAGAGTTAATTCGAGCTACTGAGTCATTTCAATATATGGAACTGGTGTTTAGAGGGAGTGGAAGGCCTTGGGTGAGGTAGGTATGAGTCTGTAGATATTCTGGTGGGCTTAGTCAATGTACCATCCCCTCTTCTTTTAGTATTGGGCCACTTAAGCATTGATAAAGGTGAAATAACTCTTGCTTTTATCTGTAAAATAAGGGGATCAAGTTGTAAGCTCTTTGGGAGTAGGGGCTTTCCCGGTTTTTTTTGTCTTTATATCCCGAATGCCTAGTAAGCACTTAAATATTTGCTCATTAAATGATTGGCTAGATGATTACTTGGGTCCTTTTAAATTCAAATCTATGACTTTATGACCCTAAATAGAATCAGAACAATGCATGCAAAGGGCACAGTGCAATAGTTTTTGTTATCTCCCTTCTGGTAACATGGGAGCTGAATCTCAACCAGCGCTTGTCACCCAGTTTTCACCTGTCCTCATCCTGTTCTCCTCCCTTTTATGCATCAGAAACTAGAGATTTAATTAAACAGTGTGTTGCAACATTAATTTATAGTAGATAAAGGACTACAGGTTTACCTGGTCCTTTTCCCTGCTGTTCTATATAGTTTTTGTCAAATGAATAATTATTAATCTAGTCATAATAGCTCAGAGCCCCCAGTTAGAGGTTTGGCTCTCTGTCTTAATTCATTATTATTTGTTAAATATATCTACATAAACCCAGGCCTCTTTATATTTGAGATCTATATTTCTATGATCTATATAAACCATATATAGATCATATCTCTATACAGATCACACCTACATATGTTACAAGAAATGCTTAAGTGAAAGAAGCAAGTAGAGTATATTATAGTGTCTATTTCTGGAGAAACATAAGGAAGAGAAGTTGGGGAGTAGCTTCCTTTTTTTGGAGCCGGGGGAAACTTCTCTCTGTTATTGAAGAGGGAAGGAAAACTGACAGTTTTGGTCACAGTTCTCTTTTTCAAGATGCTTCAAGCGGTCAATTACCCACCTCATTCTCTCCCTTCTCTGCTCCAGCTCATCTCTCCTTTTAAGTTTCTCCTTTCACCTGTTGTCCCTGTGTCAGCAATTTTTCCAGATCAATTGTTTAAGTCTTTTATGGCACTAAAGATTGTTCTCCCAGTTGCTTTTGCTATTACTGCTTAACTCTTGCAGTCCACACATTTTTCTCTCAGTCTGATTTCTCTCAGCCTGTATGTCTCTTTTCAGATCTCTGACTAAAGTTGCCCTTCTGGCTCAAAGACCACAATCATCCAAATCGCTTTCAGGATTTTGGGATAATATTTGTCCCTCAATTATAAATCTCGGAATGCCAGTCAGTTCTCAGTCCCCTATTATGTGTAAATGAAAAGACCATTAAACAAAGGAAGTTAAACCCTAAGCAAATGAAAAACTACTAATGGTCCAAGAGAAGAGATAATGAAACATACCTCCCTCAGCCTCAATTCATTTGAAAGGTGGGCAACCAGAAGGATTATAGATATAGAAGATATAACACTTCATACATTGTTAAACACAGTCACAGTCTGGCTGGTTTTTTTTTTCTTTATAGAAGGTTAAGTTCCAGGACACACACACACACACACACACACACACACACACACACACACACACACACACACACTCTCTCTCTCTCTCTCTCTCTCTCCCCCTCTTTCTCTCTCTTTCTCTCTCTTTCTCCTTTCTCTCTCTCTCTCCCTTCCTCCCCTCTCTCCCTCCTCCCTCTCTCTTTCTCCCTCCCTCCCTCCCTTCCTCTCCTTCTGTCTTCCTCTCCATCTCCTTCTTCCTTCCTCCCTCCCTCCTTCCCTCTCTCTGTGTAAGGTGGGATGGTATCTAGCAAAAACTAGGATCTAAAAACAAAAAGCATCAATATATTTATTTTTAATAATGAAAACTTGGAGATATGATTCAGATTTCTGGGAGCCAACTGTTAAAATTTTAATGTCAGCATTTATGCCTCTGAAAGTGGCAAACATGAACAAATCAGGGCTTGATTTCTTGTTTTTTCGATTGTCTAAACTTACACAAATGATGAAAAAATTGATCATGTAGTGTGTCCTACAGCTGGTTGTTGAACACTTACCAGCACACCTAGCACACCTCTGGATATGGTTGAGAGAGTTAGGAGAAATGTGAAAGGCATTCAAAAAATAAAACGAACAGGACATTCCACTTTTCCAAGAGCAGATATATAGGGAACGGTATTTTTTTTTTTAATTAATGGCATTCACTTCAGATACACAGCTAACCTAGTGAGGATGGGAAATGAGTCATATATCATTCTATCCCCCTGTAGAGCTTAACACAATGCCTCTCTTATAATAGATGATCAATAAAATTTTGTTGATTTGATTTGTTGTTCCTGCATGCTCATATATTCATCTTATGGAATTCTCTGTTTAAATTTATAATGTCTGCATCTCTGCATAGAAAAATAGAATGGCAAAAGTTCTTGATTTCCATCTCTGGAATGACGTATCACTAAATCACAGAATCTCAGAGGTAGAAACATCCTCAGAGGTCATCAACTCCAATTGGTGTCTAAATAAGGATCTCTTCTACAGTGTATCCATCAAGCCCATGCTTGAAAATCTTTACTGATGGGGAACTCACTACTTTCTAAGGCTCGTTCCACTTGCGGAGATCTCTAATTATTAGGGCATGTTTCTTTACATTAAACAGCCTCTCTGCAACTTCTACTGATTGCTCCTACTAATGACTCCCTCTTGGGCCAAGTAGAGCAAGTTTAATCTCTTTTCATATGATCACCTTTCAAATGCTTGAAAATACCTGCCCAAAGTCCTTCAGGTTCAACATCTCCAGTTCCTATTCAATGATTTTCATGATTTCTGGTCTTCATGCCATCTTAGTTGCCAATGCTAGTCCTCTAGTTTATTCATGTCCTTTCAAATACTGAGACCACAAATTGGACTTAAAACATTCTTCTTTTGCTTCCTTTGAATTCATTTGATGAAGACCATGCCCAAAATTTACCCCTGGTGTCCATGGTACAATTTACAGAGCACTGGATGGTTCAGATTTTGCCTCTATGTGATTTGGCCAAATCACTTAACATCTCTGGGCCTCAGTTTCCACATCTCTAAAATGAGAGGGTTGGATTAAATTCCCTATTATGTGCCTTCCAGCTCTAACTCTATGATTCAACTCTTTTTTAAGGGCCTATTTCTCAATCCCGTAGGAAGTCTTGGGTCCTTTGGAGCATTACAAACATTAATCCATCCAGGCTCTAGAGTTTTTTCTTAGTTCTTAAATAAAATGAATATTACATCACTTCCATGCATGGTTGATGAAACAGGAATGAATTTATGTTAAAAAAAAATGACTGTGATTTGGCACTAAATGCCACTTGAGTTCTGAGAACCAGAGGATAGTATCTATGTTCATACCGAAGCAGTTTTCATTCCATATCTTTCCTTTAGAGTAGGCTTATTAGCCGTTTTTGAGAGTCAGTCAATAAATAGTGCCTACTATTTTCCAGGAATTGTGCTAAATGTTGGAATATAGTATTATTGAATGATAAATGCTGCAGTAGGAACCAGGATACCATCTTTCGCTTCTCAGAGTTCAGATCGCATTTAGTGCCAAATTCAAGTCCTTTTTAAACATGAATTCATTCCCGTTTTGCTAATCATGTAAGGAAGTGATGTAATATGTGCCTAGCACATAAGAAAAAATACAAATAAAAACAAAGACAGTCCCTGCCCTCAAAGAGCTGGCCATCCAATAGGGGAAAACCAATACCAAAAGGAAGCTGAAAGGGGTTGGAGGGACATGTTGGAGACATTTTTTTGATCATCTATTATAAGAGAGGCATCATGTTATTGGGATATACAGAGAAGTTCAAAAGCAGTGTACCTAGTGGGAAATGGGGGGAAAATTGTATTGAACTCCTGCTTTAAATAGATGCCCTGAAGCCTATGGCCCTGCCTTCCAGTCATAGGGTCCAGTCCGAGGGGCAAAAGGTAATGAGGACGTGTAGTCACCAGGCAGACTTTCAAGCAATCAGGGTGGGAGGAAAGATGGTACATGGACTTCACAAAAGGCTTATGTGGCTAAATGATTCTGTATCATCACCATTTCTTGCCCTCCAAATTCATTACTATCACCAGTCCAATGATGCTTAGAAAAAATGTTGGATGAAGTGCTTGGAGCACATATTCTGACTTCTCTCAAGGACCTCAGCTGTTCTCCTGTAGCAGCAGTGGCATATTTGGAGCAGGCCTGCAATGGCGCCTTAATTATAGGGCAGATGAACCCGCTACAAATGGATAGTCTGCTGTTAGATGTTCTCTCTCTCTCTCAAAGAAGGAGGCAATCAGTTCAAGCTGCTTTTGAATGATGCTTCAGATTGGGATCTTGTAAACAGGTCTTAAAATAGCCAGTTTAGAAAGAACATTAAATCCCTATAATTAGGATTTGCCTTAAGATTAACCCTAAGTGAAATGAGGACGGGAGGATATGTGGAAAGAATCACTTTTGTTTCTGAAGGACGCTGAGGAAAGAAGTGAAAATGCAGTCTGGGGTGCTCAGAAGAGGAGGAACGTAGGCATTAAAGGGGGAAGCAGCTAAGTGCAGTGTGTCAGAAATGGGACGAAAATGGAGTTTCCTTTAATGCTGGAGAGCGGTGTAATTAGTTTGGATCATGAGCAGTGATGTTTATTGTGGGGAAATGAACAGAGGAAACAGGGAAACAAAGCTGCTGGTGTCTTTGCTGTACATCTGCCTGAATTAATTTGGGGGTAATTTCATGGTGTCAGTTGCATAATGCTGCTCAAGATTTCACCAACTGCCTACCACCCTCGAGTAAACCAGATATTAGGCTTTCAGATGAGATCTCCAAAGCTTGGACGGACATTATGGCCAGGGACACCAGCCAGACCTTGGATGGTTTTGAGAACCGTTTAGGTTATGTAGGTTTGCTCAGGCTCTCATTTAGTCCCGCGCAGTTCAACTCAAGAATCTTAAGTGCTTATATTCACAAAGTGACAGAAGATGTTGGCAGACAGCAGGGAGTTACTAACAAGTTTGGGGTATATAATGGAGGTGAGTGTGAGTAACGAGTAGGCATGGAGGATCTCAGCTGGGACTGTGTACCAGAGAAGAAGGTGAGTGATGAATTGCTTACATGAGTTACATTAGGTATATCACTCAACTCTGAATTCACACAGATTAGGAAGTCAATGCAAGGGTATTTTAAAGGATCATAATTTATCTTAGCTGCCATATCACCTGTCTTGGTTCATTCTGTGTCCCAATTTTCTGAGAGCTTTAAAGGTCAGGTAAACAAAGCTTTACCTAGACTAATGAGAGCCAACATGGTAAAATGCACAGAGAGTTTCAAAGTCAGAAAGATCTGGGTTCAAGTCCTGGCTCTGACTCATACTGTCTGACACGTATGTCACCAGGGCGAGTCACTTAACCTCTCAACATTCTAGGCAATGCTTGAGACTACAAATTGAAGAGAATATGCTGACCTACATTGACAGAGATAATTTCTTACCTAGGACTATCTTTTACCAGTGAAATCATAGTCCAGGTCCCTGTCTCTAGCCATATAAGAGAGCAGTTAAGGAACATACATTAAAATAGAAAAAAATTATTGGGATATAAATAGTAATATTAGAAGCAAATAATTGCTAAATAGAAAATTCTCTTTCCCCAAAGAGAAGCTCAGCTGGGGCCAGGCTTCATGGGATGACTGTCAACAAAAAATACAAGTTTAGCCTAGGCTGTACTATCGGTCAAGACTTATTTATTTAATTGCTACTAAGTTCCAGTCCCTGCTCTCAAAGATCTTACAGCCTAAAGGGTAGATATCATGCAATCAATTATATACAAACAAGCTATATAAAATAAATTGGAGATAATCAGCGGAGGGAAAGCAGGAGAATTAAGGGAGATCAAGAAAGGCTTCCTGTAGAAAGTGAGATGTTAGCTGGGGCTTGAAGAAAACCAAGGAATACAGGAGGCAGACAAAAGGAGAGCAAACATTCCAAGAACGGGGAACAATCAATGAAAATGTGAGGTCAGGAGATGAAGTATCTTGTTTGAGGAATCACAAGGGAGACCAGTAGCATATATGGAGGAAGGGAGTACGTACAATGTAAGAAGATTGGAAAGACAGTGGAGAAATAGGTTATGAAGGTCTTTAAACACCAAATAGAAAACTTTATATTTGATAATGGACAGCCATTGGAGTTAATTGAGTATGGAGTTCACATGGTCAGACTAGAGGAGAGCATCAGGGATTCAATTCAGATTTAATAAGAATTTTTGCCTCCTCTAAATAGCCATCCATAGTGATGCACCCTGGTTAAGCAGTCCCAGCCCTTGTCCAAATTTGTGTGCAGTATACGAGAACATGGAAGACTAGAGAATCGGCAAGGTTGTGGGAAACTCAGTATTTTCTCCCAGGGGATCTCAAAGGACAGTTGGCTCAAACTCTACAAAATATTTGAAGACAGCAATAATGGCACTGCCCCACCCCAAATCTTTCCTTCTTTAAGATAAACATCTCAAGTTCTTTGAACTAATATTTATGTTACATAATCTCAAGGCCTTTTCCTCTCTTCTGTAGTGGGGGTGTTCTCCTGGCTGGTGTCGTTGTTTGTCACCCTGGATACTCTGTCCCCAGGAAAACAGTCAGATGTGAGTTTGTAGTATGTCAATTTCCCTTTGGATCTTATGTGGCACATGGTAAAGTCCAATATATATACTGCTCAGAAACCAGGACAACAAATTAATTGAAGAAGGGATATAAGTAATGATATATGTCCTGTAGATTTGTCTCAAAGATATATAACCAATATTTCCAAACTAAATTCAATCCTCAATCAGTGCGGAAAAAATTACCCAATGGCGAGCATCTTCATAGGAGACTATAACAAAAACAATAACATCTACCTTCTCGCATTTACTCTGGGAAGGTTAGCACAGGTGTTAAACATCTTGAAAGAGCAGATTACTGAAGGCAATAATTATTCATGTTGTGAACCTGCAAGAATGGCCTTTACAGAGGGCTGCACCTGTCCTTTCCATAGCATGGGCTCCCCTTCTGAGGACAGACCATTTTGGTGTCTTTGTTTTCCAGGGATAGTGGCAGATGAAGGCTTTTCTTGGCCAATGTGAAATGGCCTTCGCAATGCTACATCTTTATAATACATCAGGTACTGCAATACCATATGTAACCAGCTAGTGGAGCAGTGCCACTAATGCAAGAGGGAAGCTTTTTATTAGGGAGCTTAGTGTGAAAATGTGTAGGTATTTTCTGTAGGAAGAAAGCACATAAGTATGGTATCTAAGTAATAATCACATGTCCTACAGATTTGGCCCCATATATAGATATTTAATCTTTTAAAACTAAATTCAATGCTCCATCATGGTGAGATTTTACTCAATGGTGAGCATCTTCATGGCAGACAGACTCTGACAAACAATAGCACCCTCTTCTCTCCCACTCACCCTACAGGAGTGCTTAAATGGAAAATTATATTTTATATATATATATGTTAGTCATGAAAGCTATATTCTAAAGGATTTTTAATGCCAAAAAATGAAATGGCTTCAAGATTGTGTCACCAAGGCACAGACTTCCACCATGAGAATTTCATCTAGTATAGCCACTTTTCCTAATTTTGTGAGTGCCTTTTTTTGTTTTCTCACGTAACAAAAATGTGTTTTTCCCATTGTTGATAATGTAAACAGTTATGGAAACTCTTATAGATCTGTTCCATTTTTTGTCTGTTTTCCTCCTGCCGATTTTATCATCTTTTACATAATCTCAGGATGCTATAACTTAATTGAGTCTCGATTGAAATTTTCTACAGACTAGTTTTCTCTCACACTGCTTTTCACTGTTTTTGAGACAATATTACTCATAATATTCTCCCATCTAATTTCATGGTGTTGAACAAATGAGTTTTTATGCTACATCAAAGTTGTTCTTGGTTACTATTTGTTTCTCCTAGAAGTAGATAAAATACTTACTAGATAAAGCAGGTTTCTGACACCCCGTTCTGCACCACCCCCCTTTTGAACTCATTATGTCATTAGTTTTGCTTTTCTTGAGTTTGGATTGCAAATTAAAATCATTAAGGTCAATATCTTCACATTTTGTTTTTTCTTTTCTTTTAGCCATAAATTGCTTTTTCAATGGTTCATTTTAGGACTATTGGAATTGTAATCAGGGTCTTCTTAATGTGAATCGTCCTTCAGATTTTGTGGTAATTTTTATGTTTGCTTTAAACAATTAGCCATCTAGTTGCACACCAAAAGTTGATTCTGAGGTAACATTCCCCTCTGGTGTCATTCTTCCAACCTTCATCTGTGCTTGAATATTAGAGTAATTAGAAGGTAAATGCTTCTGGGTTCTGTTAGCTAACCAAGAAGTGCTAGGGTTTCTAGTCCTTTCTCTGATGAGTTCTGATGAGCGTAATTCCTATCATCAGTTAGCTAGGTGACGCCAATTTGCTTTTAGAAAAAGATATTTACTGAGAATAGTATAGTACCAACAGTTGACAGAAAGCATTCACCCCAAACCTGTGGGTCACTCTCCTCTTGCACATACAAGGTCCCTGGGAAAATCAGGCTCAAATTCAATATGGAGATAGGAAGGTATATGTGTAGAGAATAGAGGTGGCAAAGGGAAGACTAACAGCTCCTGGTTACTAGGAGTACTTTTCTCCTTTTGTAGAGTACTCTTGAAGCTCCTGCTAGGTGTATTTCTCTGCTAAGTTCCAAGGGTTGGTGCCTTTTTAGAGTCCATAGCTAGAACTTTTCTCTTATCAGGAGAGGTCATGATCCTTGAAGCTGCCGCTGTCCTCAATTGAATGTGCTTCCATATCTATCTACAGGAGTTTCCAGTGTTGTTGACCATCTTCACTCAAGTGGTGGCTACTACTGACTCCAGTCAACTATGCTACCTACTGTAGTCACCCAGTTACTGGTGGGAACTCTAATAAGAAGTTCAGAACTCACATGGTTGCTTGAGGGTGGGTGGAAACTATTCCTTCTTAGGGACTTAGCTGGAGATCTTCCACTTCTGCTTCTGGAATGAGCTTTCTTTGTTATACATTGGATTGGAGATGGTTTAATTCAGTCAATTATGTTTCTTTTAATGAGGCATCATTTTCTCTATACAATGATCAAAATGCTTTATTACCCATAAATATATAAGTACATAGTCCATATTTTGATTGATTGATTCTTTCGTTGCATCTGTCTAGGTCTTCCGTGCTTAGATTAGTTGGGGTAGAGGCTACACTGATATGATTTTCACATCAGTAACCAGTTATTTCCTGTCTGTTAAAATATAGTCAATTGTGTGTGTGAGTATGTGTATGTGTGTGTGTGTGTGAGATATCTTTCAATGCCTACCATATACAGCACCTTCTGACTTATTGAAAAAAGTCTTCAACATTCAGATGTGTGAGACTTTTGACTACCTCATAGGCTCTTGGACTTTATTTCTTAAATTTGAGCCAATTTCCAACAGGCTTTTACTTATCCATCCTTATGGCCAACTTTGCATTTTTAAATCATCAAGTATTAAGATATACAGATACAGTCTGGGTGATCTTACTATTTGTTACTGGAATTTCTCTGTCTCTTCATCTCCTGCAATAGATAAGATGCAATTATATCTGTGGTGATTTTTTTTACTTATACTCATCATACGCCCTACATGAAAAATACTTAAGTATCACATGGAATAATGTTTCTTTTTGCCTTTGGGAGAACAATAAAGCCACTTCCACAGACCCCTTATTTGCCTCTCCAAGGAGAACCTCTGAGTCATTCCTCCACTTCGTTGGAATTCCTTTTTTGTTTTCCACTTTCATTTGTCATGATGATGTCAGTACTGACATGATTCATTTCTTCCCATAATATGCTAATCCTTTGGTTCCTGGACAAAGACCTGATTAGACTATCAATAAATTAATTAATATTCATAGGTGATCTAAAAACTATGTTTCTTAATACCCTGTGACACTCCACCACCACTCTAGAAAGGGGACATAAAGAGGCAAGAACATTTTTTATTTTTCTTTGTTTTTTGGGTTATCTTTGTAAAAGACGGAATTTGTAAAAGACTGTATGAAAAGATGGGTTGAACGCAAAATCCCCCTTCTTCCCCCCCCCCGTCCCCACCACGCACATACATTTCAAGATATAATAGCAAATAGCAACCACTATCTGAAACTGGCCAAAGGAACTATATGCAACACACATTTAGCCAGGTAATTAATGGCTGCTGCTTGAACCGTGCAGTGGAATTCCTTTATCTGTAATAGCCGAGATGCATTTTGGCCAGTCATTGAACCCCGAGCAACTCCCTATGTCGCCTACGTGACTCCAGGTTGCACACCCAAGGGCAGTCTAAACAAAATGAACTATCTCATTTGGAGTGATAAAGCCCATGTTTAGATTGAGTTTGTGACACTGGATATTTTGCTTTTAAGTGTCTGTTTCTCAACTAGTGTCACCCATGGTATCAGAAGCATGAATCGCACCTTCCTTAATCTCTAACACCTTTTTTTAAAAAGTATTTTCTGCTATAAGATTCTAGTTCCTGTTGTTTTGTTGATCCTAGGATTTGAACCCAGGGCCTTTTGGTGACCAAAAAAAAAATGACAAAAAATGCAATCTAATAGTGATAGTGAACCTAGCCTTTTTGTACTTACCTCAGTTGATCCTTGGGTAGTAGATTTTCAGTCTGCCTTTAGAACCACATTCAAAGACTTTCAAGTATGGTAGACTCCTTCCAGTGCATATGCTTTACTCAAATAAGCTCTGAGTCATCCAGAATAACCTACACTCATCAGTGAGATGTTTTAGTAGAAATTATGGAAATAATTTGTTACTGGTTGCTGGCCAACAATCAAGCTGACTTATGCTGATGCCTTTAGATGGCTTCCTTTTTTTTGCAAACTGAAATTCATGCTGAAGTGAACCTCTAGGGCTGAGGAAGGGCTACTACATTTTTTTCTGGGTGGGAAAACTTCTTTCAGTCATATTTCTGTTTCTTCTTTAGTGCAGCAATAGGCAGATACTCAACCAAGGAAGTATATATGAGTCTATATATATTTTGCCAGAGTATCTTATGTTCCATGGTAGTTCTTGGCACCATATGCCAGTGGTGTGAGGGTGAAAGGAAGGGTCAGTTCTCTAATAAGGGGAGAACTTTGATCATTCAGCCTTTCAGACACCATCCCAGCTGCATTTTTGGCAGGATACTCATTTTGAAACTATTCCATCACCTTAAAAAGTATCTTAGAAAACCCAGATATAATAGCACAAATGCTTGTGTATGAATAGCAGCATCACCATACTCCCCAACTCTGCTCCAAGCCTGGCTCCCACAGCCATCATCCATGGGTGCAAGGTCAGTGAGGTAATGGCCCTCTCTCTTCCCTACCACTCCCACAAATTGCTGAGCAACTGGTATTGTCAGAGCAGGCAAATCAACATAGCTGAAGTAGCAAGGTGTCCTGGGAAAAGGATAAAAGGTGGTGTGTGCCAGGTGAAGGAATGTGCTAGTAAATGTGTAACAACTGGCTTTCCTGGAAAACAGCACACACATACACACACATACTCACACACATTTTTATGTTTAATCTGAATTATTAACATTTTCCCATCATTTTCTTAAGCCTAGAAAAATCAACGAAACAACAAATCAAGCTCTGATTTGTAGCATTTGATGATTTTCACTACACCCAGGATAACACTGGCCAAATGAGTCAAATAACTACCACCTCCTTGACCACCACTCTCCCCTAGGCCATGAAAGAAACAGCTTAAGACCATGAACACATGAGCCCTGATAATAGTATTCCAAGACTACTAACTCTATTTCTAACCTCATAGCCACCATAGAGCATAGAAACACTGACGGAAAAGGGGACCAACATCCTTGCCACCACTTATGCCAACCAGATACGAATTGTCACCTATGGGCAGGTAAACCCAAGATTCCCAGTAATAACACCATACCCCACCCAACTCCCACCACACGTACATACACTTTCCAAACCACTGTTTCCAGTCAGGGGTTGGAGCAAATCTTGGAGAGACTTTTTGGCTTCTCATTCTGTAATATGTTTATAACCAGGTTCTAAAACTATATATACATGTGTATATATACACATATATCCATACATGTATGCATGCATGTATGTATGCATGTGTGTACGTGCATATCTTTCACTCTGGATGTGACCCTACAAGTGAAGGAACATTCTTACCTGCCTCTGGCATAGACAGATGGATATCAGAGCTAATGAGCCATATAGTGGAAAATCACAACAAAGTGAAAAAAGGACTAGAAAATCAGAATTGTGAAGATGGAGTAGTGAATTGAAAGTACTTAATTTGAAATGATGACTCAAGAGTCAACTTGGAGTTTGAAAATAAGGGGGAAAATGGATTTTTATTGTCTACCCAGTAGTTACACCTAAAGTGGGTCCCTGCATGTGTAACATAATTGATTGATATTCAGTCCCTCTTGAAAATGGCTGAAAAAACCAGCACAAATTAATGGCTTTCCTATGCCATATAGACTTTGAGTTCTCTGTTGGGTTATAAGGAGAGAATGGTTCTGGTTCATTCATGGAGGACTGGTTTGTTATATTGAGTGAGGATTGTTTATACTGATAAGTATATACATGTGACATTCATTAGAAAATAAGGTTGGTTTCAATTCTAGAATTAATGATTAGACATAGGAAAGATTTCCCTAAGGATGAGAACGGTCTTTTGAGAAAGTTGTGGCATTCGGTTTTGTTTTGTTTTAAGCCTCTTAAAAACAGGCAAAAATATCCAGTCTGTTTATCTATACTAAAAGTAGAGCCCTAATAGAAATACATTTGGATGATTTTTACATCCAGAGAGGTGTAACTAGGATGATGAAAGGCTATGGGAAGACCAGGTGAAGAAATTGGAGGTACCTAACCTAGGGAGAAGACGTGTGTACTCATATACCAGGAGGTGGGTGGGCGGTAGGAGGTAGGGAAGAGAGGTGCTAACAACTGTTTTCAAATATTTTAAGGACTAGAAAGTTTAGATTTGTTCTTCCTGATATTGAGGGCAGAGCTGGGAGAAATGAGTAGATTTAGATTGTAAGATTAGATTGTATCCTCCTTGAGGGCTATTGTTCAGTCATTTCAGTCTTGTCTGGCTCTTTGTGACCCATTTGAGACTTTTTGTGGCAAAAATACTGGAGTGGTTTTACATTTTCTTCTCCAGTTCATTTTACAGATGGGAAAACTGAGATAAACAGAGGTAAGTGATTTGCCTGGTGTCACAAAGCTAGTAAGTATCTGAGGCCAGATTTGAACTCATGAAGACTCTTCCTGATTCCAAACAAAGTGCTCTAGCCACTGCGCCACCTAGGTGTCCTGCTCCTTGAGGGCAGGGACTATATTTTTCCCCTTTTTGTATACCTAGTATACAGTAAGCCCTTAATAAATGTTTGCTGAGTGATTTTATAGAGATTGTCTTGGGCTTGCAGTGATCAATTAAGTAATAAATAAGCATGTATTCAAGATCTGCTATATTTCAGGCACTGTGCTAGGCATGGAGGAAACAAGTAGAACAATGAAATGGTCCCTGAGCTCTGTGAGTCCTGCTCATGGAGCTTACATTTTACTGGGGGTTACAACACATATCTGGGAGGGCAGGGAAAATAAAGAAAAAGAAAACTTCTTAACAATTGGAACTATCTGAATATGGAATAAACTCCTGGCTTCCCTACACTCGAGATCTTCAAGGAAACTCCGGATGATCTTCTGTTATAAGCTTTGCAGGGATCCCTGTCGGACTTGAAGTTGGAATACTCCTTGCTTTCTGATGATACTTCCAGGTCCCTCACCTTCCACTATCACTCAGTAACCTCCCTTCCTTTGAGTTCCATGCTTTTCATATCTATCACCCAATCACAATTTTGGTAGCTGTTGTCTACGGACTCCCAGTTCATTCCGCATCTTTCTTCAATAAGTATATGGCTTACATTTTTTTTTCTCTTCCACAACTCCTGACCTCATATTGGGGGACTTAAACATACATATTAATTCTCTCTCAAATACTCTAGCCACTCTGTTCCCATGAGCCTTTCCTCCACACTACCTCAGCCGCACAGAAAAAAATAGTCATCCCCTTGATCTTGCTGTCATCCACAAATTACCACCTCCATGTTCGAGATTTTCAAACCATATTATCTAACCATAATCTATTGGCTTTTCACCTCCCTTTGCCTTCACTTACAAAACCCTACTCCTCATCTTCACTGTGATCTCCAATTTCTTGACCCCTCAATTCTCTCCCAAGTCATCCCCCCTGCACTAGATACTCTCTCCTCTTCTCCTCATCTTGACCCAAAGTGAACCAATTAAGCTCTATACTATCTTCCTTTCTTGAATCCCTAGCCACTTTGTAAGAACATTGATTACCCCCAGCCTAGCCTCAGACTTGGATCATTCCCACCATGTGGTCGACTTTGCTCCCTACACACATGCTACTGAACTACGTTGGAGAAAATCATACATCTATTCTGACTGGGTCTGCTACAAATTTAGGTTACAAAACCTCAACTGGGCCCTTGCTGCTGCTGGGCAATCCTACTATATCTCCTTTATCAACTCACGCTCCATGGCAGCTCTTCCAAACTTTTCATCCCTCTTCAAGTTTCCCATGGTTCCCCACCCTCCATTCTGTCAGCTGAGAAACCTGCCTCATGTTTTACAGATAAAATTGAAGCCGTTCTCAGTGAAATCTTTCTTTTCTCTTCCTTATCCCTTATAATTCAAATGCTTTGTTCTACTTTTTCCTCCTTTACTCCAGCTCACATAATGAAGTAGCCTTGCTCCTCACCAAGGCTAACCCCTCTACTTTAAGAAATCCTATTCAGCTCTGTCTCCTCCAATAGATTGGAACCTCTGCCATCCCCATTCTGTCACTTATTTTCAACCCCCCTTCCTTCTACTTGTCCATTTTCTACTTCCTACTAACATACCTATGTCTCCTTTGTCCTAAAAAAAACCCCTCACTTGATCTTTCCATCCCTGCTGCCATCCTGTATCTCTTTTGCCCTTTGTGCCTTAACTATTTGGAAAGGGCATCTACACTAGGTGCCTCTACTTTTCCTCCAAGCACTCTCTTCTTATCCAGTTTCTGACCTTATCATTTCACTGAAACTGCTCTCTCCAACGTTGCCAGATCCAATGGCTTTTTCTCAGTCTTCATTCTCCTTGACTTCTCTGCAGCCTTTGACCCTGTTGCTCATTCTCCTGGTTCTCCTCCCACCCATCTGACTGCTCCTTCTCTCCATTGTTGGACTCTCTTCCCAACCATGCCCTCTAAATGTAGGTGTCCCTCAAGGTTCTGTCTGGGTCCTCTTCTCTTCTCCTTCTATACTCCTTCACTTGGTGACCTTATCAGCTTCAACAGATTTAACTACCATCTCTGTATGCTGATGATTCTCAGATCTCTCTTGGCCCAAACTCTCTGTTGAGCTTCAATCTCACCACTCCGACTGCCTTTCAGAGATCTGGGACTGGATGTTGGTATCTTAAGCTCAATATGTGTAACATGTGACTCATTAGCTTTCCCCCTAAAACTTCTTCCACTCCCTACCTTCCTTATTATTGCAGAGGGCAACACCATCTTCTAAGTCTCTCAAACTTGCCATCTATGAGTTGTTCTGGATTCTTCACTCTCACTTTCACTCCTCCCTCCCCATATTTAAGCTGTTGTCAAGGCTTGTCTATTTTGTATTTGCAACATCTCTCATACATTCTCCCTTCTCTCCTCTGACACTAACAACTCTAGTAAGTGCAGACTCTCATTACCTCAAGCCTGGATCATCACAATAGGCTGGTGATGGGACTTCCTATCTCAAGTCTCTCCCCAGTCCATTCCATCCTTCCTTCAGCCACTAAAGTACTTTTCCTCAGGTTCAGGTCTGATCATGTCACCCCTACTCAAGAAATTCCAGTGGCTTCCTATTGCCTCTAAGTCCAAATATAAAATGCTTTGATTCAAAGCCCTTCATAACCTAGCCTTTCCAGTGTTCTTCCATCTCAGTCCCTGACATATACTCTTCTGTCCAAGGCCACTGGTCTCCTGGCTGTTCCATGAACAAGACAGTCCATCTCTCAGCTCCCAGAATTTTCTGACTGTCCCCCATGCCTGTAACACTCTCCCTCCTCCACTCGGACTACTAAACTCCCTGGCTGTCTTTAAATCCCAACTAAAATCCCACTTCCTACAGGAAGCCTTCCGCAATCCCCCTTAATTCTAGTGCCTTTCCTCTCTTAATTATCTCTTATTTATACTATATATAGCTTGCTTTGTGTATATTTGCTTGCATCTTGTCTCTCCCATTAGATTGTAAGCTCCTTGAGATGAGAAATTGGTCTTTTTCTTTTTTTTTGTATCACCAGTGTTTAGCAATTTGCCTGGCATATAGTAGGTGCTTAATAAATGTTTATTGATTCATTATTCATGTTTAGATTGGATTAAGTGGCTCCTGAGGTCCCTTCTGATTCTCAGATCCTATGTTTCTCCTTCTCTTTTTCTCTACTGTTATAAGAGGTAACTTTTGGAGTAGTTTACCAGGAAGATCAGGGGAGTTGAATCGCCATGCTCTCAGATTCCTCACTTCAGCAATCAGTCCCAAAATTGCCTTCTATAGGGAGGTTGGCTTGTTCTTAGATCTTGATGAAAGTAACCTAGCTAGGGCAGCTAGATGGAGCAGTGGATAGAGTGCTGGGCCTGGAGCAGGGAAGACATCTTCCTGAGTTCAAATCTGCCCTCAGACACTTACTAACTCTGTGATCCTGGTCAAGTCACTTAACCTTGTTTGCTTCAGTTTCCTCAACTGTTAAATGGGCTGGAGGAGGAAATAGCAAACTATTCCAGTATCTTTGCCAAGAAAACCCCAAGTAAGGTCATAAAGATTCAGGCATGACTAAAAAATGACCAAAGAACAACAAAAAGCTCTACACCTTCAGCTCTGAAGTTAATGTTAGGGTTTGTGTCCTCATTGGGAGAAATTTGGTGTTGTCCCTACAGTTCTATAAAGCAAATCCTGGAACTACCCTAAACTGCACCTAAATGTTGGGAAGACCCCAGAATGATCCTAGACTCTGCCTCTTCTCCTCAATGGCTTTTGTACCCAGGATGACCTGAAGGCTAATCAGATGTTCCAGGGCCTTTTCAGAATCCAGACCCTCCACTCCTGGATGTGTTCAGGCTCTGAATAAGCTTCTAGATTGATAGTACAAGTTGGAAAGGCAATAACATTTGTCTAACTGAGGTTTTTCCCCGCATCAACCTGCTGGTCTTCCAGGAATCAGTTAAGGCATGCAGGACAGCATGGGAAGTATATAAAGGACCACTACTACCAGTATCATGCATGTGTATGCTCTCCCCACTTCCAATGACCTCAGCATGTAACTGCTATAGCACTGGCTGGGGAAAGGTCACTGAAGATTCTAAGGGCTTTGAGAAATGGTATGAATATGCAAGAGCAGGAGGATTATGAAGAGGGTAAGTTAAGGCCATAGAAAAAATGAAAATTGGGAAACCATAAGGATGTGTTTGTTGGGCTTCATGGTCTTTTCTGGCTGTTTAAATTTTTCATGCTCCCCTGAGACATATGGGTTTAACTAATTGCATTTTCCTAGCAGATGTGCGAGAGAAAAATTTACATGCTGAAGCTGGGAAATGTCCAAAGAGGAGACTGGAGCGGCAAGTTTGTGACAGGTTTTTTAATGAGGAATTTATTAAGATGACAAACACAATTAATGTATTCAGACGCTTTTTTGTGAGCTTCCACAGGTTTTTGTGGAAATATTTAAATTGTGATGCACGTCCTCAGCTTTCAAAAAACGTTCATCCATTGACCGGTCTCCAATCTGGCCTGCCATTTCCCCATGCCAAACACCAGGTTGGTTAGGGTTTCTCTATCTAGTGCATGAAACCAAATCATTAGAAATTTTAGTATTGCCACCTGTGTGAAGAACATCCACTAAGTCTTTGTTCACATGGACAAAAAAAATCAATTCAGTGTTCATGTATGAGGGAGGATAGTGCATTCATTAGGCATTGTTTAGACAACACTTGTAGAATTTTTTACTTGTCCACTATTGGCTTTGGACCCAGCCTGAGATGACTATGTCATTTGTCCTATGGGAGTGTCAGGATATAGTCAGAGTGATTTTGTTTTCCTTTGTGGTTTCCTTCCCTTTCTTTTCCCTTTTGTGCTGCAGGGCCCGATAGTCCGAGCTACTCTCAGCCTTGTGTCATGCTTCTCAACTTGCATAGATCCAAGTCACAGTCTTCTGGGGCTGGATTGGGAGTGATAAGGATAAAAGAGCTATGAGAAATGAAGGGTCAACTGTCACAACTCTCCTGTGCTAGCTAACCCAAACTGGGTTAAGAGGTACTCCAGATGCTTGGGAGACTCATTGAATTTGAGTGTTTTTTTTGGTTTTACTCATTTATCTTTTCAGCTAGGAACTGGGGATGATAGGACAAAAAAAAAGACAATCCCAGTTGTGGAGCAACTTGTATTCCTTTTCGGCTCTTTATATACCCTTTATTTCAATGCTGGGAGCCTCCTGTAGTTTCTAATAGTTTTACAGACACACACACATATACACACACATACATGCATACACATGTATATATCTCAATCCAATTCCCCAAACACTTATTAAGCACCTACTATGTGCCATGTTGTGCTAGACACTGATGATAGAAAGATAAAAAAAGCAAACAGTCCCTTCTCTCAAGGGGCTTACTTGGGGCCCAAGTAGGAAGGAAAAGGATGAACAGTATGTAGATGAGTAATCAAACACAGGTAATATATATTTCAACAAGGAGAGACCAGTAAGAACTGGAGGGAACAAATAGAGATCTCATGGAAAGCAGCATAGCTCAATGCCTTGAAGGAAGGTAGGATTCTGAGAAGTAGATGTAACGAGGAGGTAGACATTGAGAATCACCTTACAAATGTAGGAAGTCAGGAGAAATCTTCTAAAAAAACCTTTGGAGCTATGCACTGGCTTTAGAATAGAAAAATATAGGTGAAAACCAAATCAACAAATGTTGATTAAATACCTAGTAAGTACCAGGCCCTGGAGAAAAAGACAAAAATAATATAGTCCCTGACCCCAGAGAGTTTCTATTATATCAGGGGAGACAAAACATCACATATAAATGCACACAAAATCTAGATATAATAAATACATGTTGTGAGAAGAATGTCTTCTTCCCAGCTTGGTGGTTAAAGTATTGGAGTTGGAGTCAGGAAGACTTGAGTTTGAATCCTCAGAATCTCTCTCTATGACACTTGGGAAAGTCACTTAACTTGTGCTAGCCTCGGTTTCCTCATATGTAAAATTCAGAAAATAATTGCACTTATATTACAGGGTTGTTGAGGGGATCAGATGAGATAATACATGTAAGACTAAATATAAATGTATATGTAAAGCCTATGATGACATATAATCAATCAATATGTATTTATTGAGGATCCCCTACATATATGTGTCATAAGGCATATGATAAAAGTATAAGAAATGATTCTCGACCTCAAGGAAATTATAGAGATGCCTTCATTAATAGTGATACCTTCACTAATAAATCCCATAAAAATGAGATTCTGTTACAATAAAATCTGCAAACTTGGCAGTTGTGTTATGTGTCATTAATGAGTGGCACAGCCTGACTGAGAAAGATTTGGGAAGGAGGTGGTTCTCAACTCACTGTTGAGTCATTGATGATAATATTGATGATTGGTGCTGTCTTAGATATATTTCTCTCATGGGCAGGCCAGACTAAGGGCCCAAGAGAGGGGAGAATTATCCTCTTGGCTTCCATGAAGCCTGATTATACCAGGACAGGAAGATGCTGATTTTGTGGGCCTTTTTTTTTCTGGGAAGGGAATTATTCCTGTGGAAAGTAGTAAGGCTTTCTGCAAAGCCTGAAATCTCACTGGGATAAGAAAGGCAATGACTGCCTATGTCATGAAGGAAGAGTTACTAGCCTGTACCAGGAATGCTCTGGGGGCCCTCAAGAGTCAATGATTGAGAGAGTCTTAGTTCTGAGGATTCATGCAACCGAAGTGGATTCACAGAATCACAGAATTTTAGAGTTACAAGGGACTCTGACAGCCATTTGGTCCAAACTGCACTTCAAAGGAATCCTTACTCTAACATATTTGACAAGGGGTCACCCAGTCTCTGCTTAAAGACATAAAATAAAAGGGAACCCACTATTTCTTATGGTAGCACATCATACATTGGTACAGTTCTAATTGTTAGGAATTTTTTTTTTTTGCTTTTTGTTTTTTTTTCTTACATCAAGCCTAAATCTATTTCTTTGAAACTTATACTCACTGCCTGTGATCATGCCCTCCAGAGTTAAACAGAATGAATTTAATCCTTCCTCCCTCTGACAGTCCTCCAAATACTGGAAGATGTCTGTTATGTTCCCCTTAAGTCTGATCTTCAGGAGAAACTTCCCTAATTCTTTCAACTGATTCTTATACACCATAGGGCCAAAGCCCATCATAATTCTCTGCATTGTTATCTGGATACTCTCCCATTTATTAGTGAACCTTCTAAAATATTGTACCCATGTTGTTGGTCATTTGCTTTAGTCATGTCTGACTCTTCGTGACCCCATTTGGGCTTTTCTTGTCAAAGATACTGGAGTGGTTTGCCATTTCATTTTCCAGCTCATTTGACAGATGAGGAAACTGAGGCAAACAGGGTTAAGTGACTTGCCCATGGTCACATAACTAGGATGTCTGCGGCTAGATTTGAACTCAGGAAGATGAATCTTCCTGACTCCAGGCCTACACTCTATCCATTGCACCACCTGGCTGTACCTATAACTGAACACAATGCTTCAGGTTTGGTTTGGCCAGGGTAGAGTAAAGCAGGACATGACGTGACCTCCCTATTCATGCATTTCTACCCTAATAGATGCCAAAACTGAATTAGCATTTTTGGCTGCCATATCGCATTATGGCCTCACATTGAATTTGCAGTCCACTAGAACTCCTGGATTTTTTCCCCCTAGATCTTTTTTCTTTTTTTAGAGCTAAATTGCTGTTTAGCCATGGCTCCTCCAACCAGGTATGAAACCTTCTAATTGCACTATTCTCAAGATCATAGTTCTCCATCTTTTCTGCAAGAATAACATGCAATATTTTAGTAAACATTTTACTTAAATCTATCTATACCATGCCCTTGAGCTACCGGTTCAAAAAATGAAATTAGTTTGGTGTGATCTGTTCTTGATGAAACCGTGCTAATACTTCATGTTCACTATGTAGAGATGTTAACTACATGGCACAGTGGATAAACCACCAGGCCTGAAGTCAGGGAGACTTGGGTTCAAATCTGGCATCAGACAATTGCCGGCTATGTGACTGTGGACGTCTTTGTTTGCCTCGGTTTCCTCATCTGTAAAATGGGGGGATAATAAAAGCACCCATCTCTGAAGGTCATTGTGAGGATCACATGAGGTAATAACTGTGACACATTTAGCACAGTGCCTGGCACATAGTAAGCTCTTTATAAATGTTAGCTATTAATAATAATAACAATAATAATATTTCAGAAATTTCTCAGGTATCAAACTTGAGTTCCCTGGCCTATAGTTTGACATAACGATTCACTTCCCTTTAAAAAAAGTGGATGAACATATGTGCCCTCCAGTAGTTTGGCCACACCTCTCCTATTTGCTACTGAACCTTGAAAAATCACTGGCGGTGATTCAGCAATCACGTCTTCTATTCCTTTCATTACTTAATGATGTTGTTTATCTAAACTGAGTTATTTGAATTCACCAAGGGCAGTTAAATGTTCTCTTACTATTTTCTTACTTATCTTAGGTATTGATTACTCATTAACCAGCTTAGTTTCCTTCTTTCCAATCCAAAGATTGGCAGAGAAAACAGAGGCAAAATAAACTCCCTCTTCTCCCTATTTTCAACTATCATTATCCTATCTACCATGAGTAGCAACCCTGTCCCATATTTGACCCTCCTCTTCTTCACAATATAGTGAATATATCTCGAAAGCTTATGTAGAAGGATTTTTAAAAGGTCATTAGTGACTACTTAACTACAGGAGATGAAAAATAAGGAAGCTTGATATCCTCGTGGTGGGTGGCACTGCCAGGATGGAGGAGGTAGAAAAAGCATCTAGGTTGATAGGGAAGATAATGATTTCCCCACTGATTTTTAAAAGAATTGTTTTTTTAGAACTTTATATAGACATACTTTCCCTTTCATGTCCCATTATGACAGAATCCTGGATTCTTGAAAACTGTATCTGGGGCCTGTGAACAAAACTTTGACACACTAAGAGCCAGTTGGGCTGGTCAGAGAGCTTTGTAATAGGGTTGGCTGTGAAGTAATGCATCTTTTGCAGGGAGGGCCTAGCAACTCTCCAGGACCATAAATTAAATGAATTCAGGGAAGACTTTATACCTGGCTCCAAATATTTGAAGGACTGTCAAGTGGAACAGCAATTAAATTTATTCAGTTTGGTCCCAGAGGATACTAACTGAAGGTTAAAAAGAGTCAAGTTAAAGCTTGACTTCAGGAAAATAAAACAAAGCAAAGTAAAACTAAACTTTCTCACATTTAAGCTGTCCAAAAGTAGAATAAGATGTCTCAAGATGTATCCTTGTTCCTTAGAGGTCTTCAGTCATTCAGCAGATGTCCATTTGTCTTGTATATTAAAATGGGGAATCTTTTCAAATGTGGCAAAGACTAAGAAACCATTGAGGTCCTTTCCAACTCTCAAATTCTCTGATCCTCTGAGCTGTTAAGAGCTGCAACTTATGTGAAGGGACTACACACCATTGTTTGGATATTGAGAGTGAGAAGTTGAGGATAGCCCCTAAATTGTGATCTAGGTCAACTGAGAAGATAGTAGTGATACTAATAGAGAGATTATGAAAAGGAAAAAGTATGGGGAAAAGATAAAAAATTCAGTTTGAGACATATTGAATTTAGGATGTCTGTGGGACAAATAGATTTCAGAATTATTGGCGTAGAGATGTTCCTTGAATGCATGAGAGCTGAGCTGATAGGATCACCAAGTATGGAAGATGGGTAAAGTAGGAAATAGCAACAGAAAGCATTTGAGTGATGTGAGATGAAAAGGAAGGAAGAATAAAGAACTCTCAGCAGATGGTTTTTGTTTTTTCAGTGAAATATGAGGCAAAGTTCTCAGCTGAGAGGGTGGGAGAACAGGGAATTATGAATAGTTTGAGGAGGGATGGAAAAGCTGCCATGGTGAATGAAATAGTGAACTGATTAAGAAGGTGTAAAAGGATTGCCTTGTCATAGAGAAGGCCTAGAAGAGAAAATGTAACATGCATTTGTAGTGGACCCAGTTAGCATGGCTTCATTATTTTTCCCCCAATTTTGTTCAGCAGCTTGGAAGTTTAGAAGCAAAGGTTCTTGTTGTGTTTGTCCTTTGTTCTTGAAGATGACCATGACATCAGGGAAAGGGGGACATGACTTGTAGTTAACTTTGATTTGAGTGAGGGAGGGCTGTGCAAGGTCATCAGCCTCACTTTCTCCTCCAGAGCCATCTGGGCCCAGTGGCTTGATATTTACCAGGATGACTGGAGATGGCCTAGGATGCAATCGGAGACCCTGGCCCTTTTAGACTAAGGTCTTTTCACTTTCTCTCTTTGAATAAGGTAGTGCCCATTCAATGAATAGGCCTGGAACCCTGAGGGGGTCTTCCCCTCCCAGTTTGAGAAGCAAAGGCAGCTGATGGTGAAGGTAACCCAAGGTTGAAGTTTGGTGGGGTAAAGATAAAGGGGCAAGGAACTTGGGAGAAGACAGTGTACAGCTGAACTAACTCACCAAAGTCGTGTGATGAAAAAGGGAAGAGTATATAGTCAATATAAGGATAATGGCTTGGGAAAGAATTGATGAGCAGAAGGATTGGAGGATTTGTTGAAGACAAAGTATAAGGTTTGGAGATGCAAGACATAGAGAGAAGTGGAAAGACATTAGTGATGGGCAAATAAAGGAATTTCAGAGCTCATGAACGCGCAAGTGGAATACCTGTGGGTGATGGCAACATCAAGGATAAAACTATCTCTCTGTATAGCTGGGGTTTGATGGAGGAGTAGGTTATGAGAAATGAGTAAGTGGGAAGTTAGGATGATTGAAGAAATATCAAATGTATGTTAAAATTCCCTAGTATTCCCTAGTATGTATGTAAAATTTCCTAGTCACATGTTGGGAAAGAAAGAAAGAAAGAAAGAAAGAAAGAAAGAAAGAAAGAAAGAAAGAAAGAAAGAAAGAAAGAAAGAAAGAAAGAAAGAAAGAAAGAAAGACTGTGAGCCACACACTGATCTCATTGAAGAAGGAAGCAGAGTGTCCTGAAGTTCTCAAAATTCTTCACTCTAATAAAATGCTATCCAAAACACAGTATGCGTATTGTTCAATGTCTTTCAGAGTTGCACAGCACAAGAGAGGTAGGGCTATAGAAAAAAGATTTGTCCCTGATGCTTATTAGCTTTGTGACCGTGGGATTATTTAACCTTTCCATGTCTCAATTTCCTCATTTGTAAAAATGGAGGGACTAACTCTTCTCTTCTCTCCCTCACATCAACCCTGACAGTCCGTGCCCATAACACATTTCATTCCTACAAACAAAACTGATGTGCTTCAGATATTTTCATCTTTCCTTCCGTAAATTTTGCTCTCACCATTTATGTCATCCTTGAAATCTCTTGATGTAATTACAACCTTGTGATTAATTGTTACCTACCGAAGAATCATTTAGTCTCCATTTGGCCCTTAGAACCAATATAATCCTCACATGAACTACAAACTGTCACATTCTGATTATCATTCAGTACTAATCTCAGTTTGAGATAATAAGAATTAACTTAACAAACATACAGAGTAAAATCAAATGTCAACTTTTTATTGCATAATTTTCTTCCATCTGTCTGAGTGATTTTAAATGCCAGTTTTAAAAACTAACGTGGCAACCAGCCGTATCTTTCAGTGGTGCTCACACATGGCTGCCTTTGGCTTACGGCACTTGCTTTTCTTTACAAGAGACAGTTTGGTCTTACTGTAGGGCCTTGGCCTGGTGGCGTTTGGTTTGCAGCAGGACATTTGCTTTTCTTTATAAGAGACAGTTTGGTCTTACTGTAGGGCCCTGGCCTGGCGGTGTTGGGTTTGCAGCGGGACATTAATCCTTTGTCCATCTGTGCTCTCTGTCATGTTGGGGGTAAGCTGCAGTCACAGTTGACTAGTTCTGTATTACTCACATTTCTCTCATTTTCCTCTTCCCCTGGCTGTTCTGTGGCCACAAGTTTTGCTTTGCTCTTTCAATACCAACTCTCCATAGCTGTCTTTGTTTCCCAGAGACTGTTGTGCCTTTTAATGGTACACCAAGTATATGAAGAACTATATTTTGAGCCTGTGAGGTCATTGACTCGTGAAACATGGTGCTTCCGATATGACCCAGCTCTTTTGAGAGATAGGTTTCCTGTTTTTAAAAATATCATTGCGTAAATAAAATAACCTTCATTAAAAGCTTCTTGAGTGCAGCCTAGGCTATCAGTGTTTTGTCAGCCAACTACCTAAAGAATTCAAGTGTATGTGAACCAGGACAGATTTGATTTTTCAGACAGATTGAGTACTGCTCCCCACCCCCAACTCCCAAATGTGTTCCTGGCCAATGGAAAAGTAAACAGACTGACAATTTTTTAAAAGATATTTTTGGTCAAGAACACTAGTCCCTTATTGCAATTTTATTAGATTTTTAGGATTACAGATGCAGAACTCAAACTAGAAAGGAAACTTAGAAGCTATCTATTACAATTCCTCCATTTTAAGATGGAGAAATAAAGCACAGAGAAGTCATGACTTGCCCAAGGTCACATGTTATAAGTACTAAGTAGCAGAGGCAGCATTTGAACCCAGATTCTCTGACTACAAGTCTAGCAATTTTTACTATGTTACTTCCTCCGTTACCTTTAGTTACTAATAGATGATAATGGTGGGCTCTTCGAGGAAAGGATTATTTCTTCTTTTAGTTACTTTCTGCTAGGTGGTGCAGTGGATAGAGTTTTAGGCCTGGAGTCAGGAAGACCTGTGTTCAAATTTCACCTCCAATGCTTATTAGCTGTGTCACTGTGGGCAATTCACTTAATCCTGTCTGCCTCAGTTTCCTCATCTGTAAAATGAGCTAGAGAAGAAAATGGCAAACCACTCAAACCATCTTTGCCTAAGAAAGCCCGTAATGGGGTCACAAAGAGTTGAACAAGGCACAACAACGACAACAAGAAACAACTTCCTTTATAAGAATTGTGACCGAGTATATGAACTTAGCCAGAATTTGAACTATTTTTATCCACAGCCTGAATGGGAGGGAATCCTCTTCTTACTTCTACCAATAAAATCATAGTTTCATCCTAGACCTGGAATCAGAGTTTCAGAGGTCATCTAGGCTGACACCTCACCCACCCATCACCCACCCAACAAAGCGTTAATCCTGCCTGTAGTGTCTCCCCAAAAGTGATCACCCAGCCTTTAAGTGAAGCCCGCTTATAATCAGGAAGTCAAAACCTCTCAAGGCAGCTTATTCTGTTTTTGAACAACTCTAGTGCCTAAGACATCTTACCTCATCACTTCAGTAAATCCCTAATCTCATTGCTGTAAGAACTCTTTCCTCCAAGGTTGATTGCAACTCATCTATTCCCTTTCATCGTGTATGACTCGCACATGTGTTTTCATAATGACCCACTCAATATGCTGGAAGCTATCCACCAGTCCTTTAAATATTTTGTGGACAGAAATACAATGCTGGAATAGTCCATCTGTTCTTCCTGACTCTTTCCAGGATACAACTAGATGACACAGTGAATGGAGCACTGGGTCCAGAGTCAGAAAGTCATGAGTTCAAATATGAGTTCACATACTTACTAGATGTGTGACCCTGGGCAAGTCATTTCACCTCTGTTTGCCCCAGTTTCCACAACTATAAAATGGGGATAATAATCACAAATACCATCCAGAGTTGCTGTGAGGATCAAATGAAATAATATTTGTAAAATGCTTAGCTTAGTACCTGACCCCACAGCAGGCACTATACAAATATTAGCTATTCTTACTATTGTTAATACTGCCACATTCGGCTGCCTCATTTTCTGGACGTACATAGCTTTAATAAGGTTTATTATGACACCTCTAGTGCCTGGCACATAGCAGGCATTTAACATATGACTCGAACTGTTGATATGTTGTCACACTGCTGTAGTTTGTCTACAAACACCCATTTAAATGCCTTTCTGTTTCTCTGATTTCTGAGATCATTGTGTTCCATGATTCTCAGCTGTGTAACATCAGTGGGAAAATATTGATAGCACTCTCCCATCTTCCACTCCAGACTTCCTTACCCATAGGAATGAATAGTTTAGAAACTACTGTCATTGAAATATAGGAAACACCCTTGAATTTATAAAATATGAAGCTCCTATTTAATTCTGAGTTGAAATCATTGTCCATCTTTGAAGAATTGCCTATGCATCCATCAAGCATAACCTTGCTGAAAATATGAAAAAGACGTGCACAGGTGATTTTACACAGGGGATATCTTCAGAATCAGAAAATAGCCTGAGAGGTGTATAAATCCAATTCTATCTTTCATTGATTAAAAAAACCCAAACCTTTGTCAGTAGTGACATTAAAATGAAGCTTTAAAAGCTCTCCTCCAACAAGATTTAGCCCATGCATATGTTCAGATCATACATGATTCCTTGAGAGAGACAATCACAGAAATAATTTTATTTAACAATCCTTATCAATAATCAATCAAGGATCTAATTGACATCAAGTGAGGCAAAAAATATGGAGGCATGCTCATCAAAGGTGTTTTTTCACTGTCATGGATGATCTCCTGTGACAAATGCAAATGGAAGAAACATTCTCAGTGAATGGTGAGGTTCTCTAGACACTCTTGTTTGAGGACATGCTGTCAATTGTGCCGTTCTGAAATTCTATAGGTTCTCCTCCGTGAGATCTGGGACCATTCAAAAGTGAAAAGCCTAGCAGGTCATGTGGAAAATACAATGCAAAACAGCTACATGAATTATGCAAATGTCCCATATTGTGAAATGAAGTTGAAAGACAACGAATTGAATTAGTCCATCAGCATCTCAGACAGACATTACATATGGATAGAGAGGATATGGAACAGTGGGCTAGATTGCATTTGAAAAATTGCAGAGTGCTTTTCATGATCCCAAATTGTTCTCTGACACAAAAGTCAGTTGTTTTAATTCCAACATTTTCCCAGGGACTTTAAATGGTGACGAATGAGAGAACACCATAATTTATGAAAAACGAACATTTTTAGTAACTCAAATGGCAATGCCAAATTTCAATGTGGGTAGAAGTACTATAGGCTCCATCATATTTTCAGCATTAACTTGTGCACAAGTGGTGTGAAAGACATAATTAAGAATAATATAATTGGAAAAAGATATAGGCCAGTCGTGTTAACTTTCCACTTGCTATCAGTAGCTCTGCTTGGTGTGAACTCCGCGGAACATCATGGCCCATCCAGGATAAGCTTAAGCCTGTACCTGGTTTAGCCTGTCTGCCTAGACATTCTGCCAGGGTATGGTCCTGCTTTTGCATCGTGACCCAATTCAGCTCACCTCTTCCATAAAATCTGCCCCGAATAGCCCCACTCAACAATGATATAGCCCTTACTACAAATTACTTTTAAAAAACAATGTGTATAGTCTATATAGCACAAATATTGGAATTTTGGATCTAGACAGGGACCATGTCTTCTACATTTTGTGTCCTATATAATACCTTGCATAGTTCTGTGGCTACTTCATAAATGTTTGAACAGTATAAAATTCAAGTATTTTCAAAATGTGATTTTTTAAAAAAATACTTACAGGCCGTTACAGTTTTATCCAGGTTATATCAGATGGTCCATCCACTGGCTTATGCTACGCTGTCTTTCCATTTCCAATCAGTTACCATATTTTATCAAGTCTACGTCCATATATTTCAGGTCTGTCCCCTTCTCTGCTCACATAGCCTCTACTCCTGTTCAGGACTTCATTACCTTTTGCCTAGGGACTCTTACAATAACCTCTTAACTGATTCTCGGCAACCAGTCCATCTTCTCTCCAACCTACCCTCCACATAGTTGCCAAATTGATATCGTTCAAACATAGATCCAACCATATCACTACCGTGCAATGATACAATATGATAGAGCAGTACCTTCCTAAAGACAACTTGCTTATCCTTCATGAAATTATAGCTACAATGTACTATGTTTGCTTAACTTTTACCGTTTTTGGATGTATTTCTAATGCTTAAATCAAAGAATAATCAAGCAGCAAATGCCATTCAATTTCAGGTTCACTGATGCAGATAGACCTATAGAATCCAATGATCAGGGATTCTAGAAATATAAGAAAGATTCCCAGTAAGGTCTAAATGAATACCAGACAAGTATAAAAGGCTCACATCATAAATAAATTATAGGAACAAGGAAAAAATTACCTGTTTGATCAATAGATAGGGGAAGAGTTTATAACTAAACAAGCAAAGGACCACACAAAACAGACAATTCTGATTATATTGAATTTAAGTTTTTACACGAACAAAGCTAATACAGTAAAAATTAGAGCGGATACAGCTACACGGGGGAAAAGGTTTGCAACAAGTTTTTCTGACAAAAAGGTTTCATTTCTTTTTTTTAAAGTATTTTTTTAAAAAATATATTTTCCCTGTTACATGTAAAAATATTTTCAACATTTGCCTTTAAAACGTTCCAAATTTTTTCCCTCTCTCCCTTACCCCCCACCCCCCATTGAGAAGGCAAGCAGTTCAATATAGGTTATACATGTGTAGTTGTGCAAAACATATCCATAATAGTCATGTTGTGAAAGAAAACACAGAAAAAACTCAAGAAAAAGTTAAAAAAGTATGCTTTGATCTGTATTCAGACACAATCAATTCTTTCTCTGGGGATGGATAGCATTTTTCATCATAAGTCCTTCAGAGTTGTCTTGGATAGTCGTATTGCTGAGAATAGCTAAGTCATTCACAGCTGATCATCTTAAAACTTTGCTGTTACTTTGTACATGGTACATTTTGGAAGGTCTCATTTCAAGAGATATATGAAACTGGTTCAAATTGATAAGATTAAGAACCATGTCCCAATAGATAAATGGTCAAAGGATATGAACAGGCATTTTCTTTTAAAATTTTTTTAAAAATTAATTTATTTTTAGTTTACAACATTCAGTTCCACAAGCTTTTGAGTTTTAAATTTTCTCCCCTTCTCTATCTTTTCCCCTCCCCAAGACACTGTGCAATGATATAGGCTTTATGTATACACTAACATTAAACATATTTTCATATTAATCATGTTGTAAAGAAGAATTATAACCTATGGAAAGACACACGAGAAAGAAGAAGCAAAAAGAAACAGAAAACAAAAGAGAGGGTAATTAGTATGCTTGGATCTATGTTCAGACTCCATAATTCTTTCTCTGGATGTGGATAGCATTTTCCATCATGAACCTTTTGGAGCTGTCTTATATGAACTGATGCCAAGTGAGGGGAGCAGAACCAGGAGAACATTATACCCAGTTACAGCCACATTATGAGATGACTAACTTTTATAGACTTGGCTCTTCTCAGCAATGCAAAGTTCTAAGTCTTTTCAGGTTTTTCTGAGGTCTGCCAAACAGGCATTTTCAAGAAAGAAATCCAAACTATTGAAAATCATGAGGGAAGAAAATATCCTGTAAATAACAAATAATTAAAGCAATGTAAATCGTAGTGACTTTAAGGTTCCACTTTATACCTATCAGAATGGCAAAGATGACAAAAGAAGAAAATGGCTAATTTTGAAGGGACTGTGGAGAAACAGGTACATGAGTGCATTGTTGATGGAGCTGTGCATTGGTCTAGTCATTCTGGAAAGCAGTTTAGAGTTATGCCCAGAAAGTTATCAAACTGTGCACACTCTTTGACCTAGCAATACCATTACTAGTTCTATATCCTAAAAAAACCAAAGAAAAATATCTCTATATCTTAAAGAAGACTATCTCTATATGTACAAAAATATTAGTAACAGCTCTTTTTATGGTAGTTAATATTTAAAAAAAACTAAGAAAGTCTTTGTAACAACGACGTGGCTTGTTGCTACTGTGGCTGTGTAAGACCAATAACACCAGCACACAGGAGGGCTGCTAGCACAGATTCTTTGATCTGCTTTTCTAAGGAAAACAACTTTAAGGGGTTAACAATTTCACTTTAATCAAACATACAAATATCATTCACTTAGTTCAGGGGGAAAAGCCAGTACCCTGAACTTCGGAGCAAATACAAATAGAAATTACAAACAGAGACAATATAAACAGACCAAATCCCAACACATGGTTACCAGAGAAGCACCAACATTTGGATTTTTTCAAAGCTGGGGGGCTTTGTGGGCTACCCAGAGTCTCTACACCAACACTCTTCCAGTGAGTAAAAGCCCCAAACAAAATGCTAACCTCTGAGTTTATATACCCTTCTTAGGGCCCAAAGGCTCCATATCTAATCAGGAAAAGGATCTGGGCTTCATATCTAGTTAGCAAAAGGTTCTGGGGCTTAGCACCTAGCAAGACTTAATCAAAGGCACTTGATTACTTTAGCAGTCTAAAAGAGAAAACAGTAAAAAAAAGTCGCACCTTAATTAATATTACAGTCTTCTGCTATAGGGAAATGACTAAACAAATTATGGTTTATGACTATAATGGAAAAATTATTGTGCCATAAGAAAAGATGAAATGAATAATTTTAGAGTAAATTTGTAAGACCTCTACAAATTAGTTCAGTGTTAAGTGAATAGAACTGGAGTAATTTATATACCATGATAACAACTTTGTAGTAAAACATAACTTTAAAAGACTTTAGAACTTTGGTTAAAGTAATTTTAAACCATGAGTCCAAAAAGGAGAAGATGAAACATATTATTTACCTCTGGACAGACAGGCAATGAACTTAAATTGCACAAGGAATCATGCATCCTTGGACATGTTTAAAGTGGGAATTTATTTTATCTACGTAGATTCATATTGAGAGACTTGTTTTTTGCTTTTTTCCCTTCCCCAATTCCAAGAGCTGGTAGTAGGAAGAACAGATTAATTTTTAAAATGTTTGTTATTTGAAGAAAAATTAAAAAGAAAGCTAAGAAAACATTTCTTGAAAATATTTTGTTATTAAATTGTCATTAAATTGGGAGGAAGAGGAAGAAAGATGAAGAAGAAGAAGGAGGGGGAAAAGAAGGAGGAGGAAGAGGAGGGATTTCTAAAATCTTACTTTCTTGATAAAAAAAAAAAAAGGATTCCTTGTACTTTGTAGGCCTTAGAGATTTCCTTGCAAATAATCCCAAAACTGGGACTTTTTAGATGTGGATTTATATTGTTGTGTTTGAGTTTTTATTTATTTATTTTTCTTTTTATAATTTTTCAAATTTATTTTTCGTGTTATTTACTTATATAAGATTTTGAGTTCCAAATCTTCCCTCTTCCTCTCCTCCCCCTCTCCAAGATAGCATGCAATCTGATATGGGCTATACATGTACAATTATATTAAGCATATTCCTTCATTAGTCGTATTGTGAAAGAAGAATCAGAACAAAAGGAAAGAGAGAGAGAGACACACACAGACAGAGAGACAGAGACAGAGAGAGAATGAATAGTATGCTTCTATCTGCATTCAGACGCCACAGTTGTTTCTCTGGATGTGGATAGCATTGTCCATTATGAGTCTTTTGGAATTAGATCTTTGTATTTCTGAGAAGATGTTTCAACAATCTGGCTAGTAGCTGTATGGGGGTGAAAGACCAACACAAGGCCAACAACAAGAATGCTGCCAGCATGCTGCAAAAGCCCAGTTTCTTTTAATCTGCTTTACTAAGGAAAGCAACGTTAAGGGGTTAACAAGCTTATTTTAATCCAGCATACAAATATCCTTCACTTAGTTCAGGGGAAAAAACCAGCACCCTGAACATCAGAGCAAAACACAAACAAAGTACAAACATCGACAGACAGACCTTGTCTCATTCAAATCCCAATACATAGTTACCAGAGTTTGACAAAGTCCCAACATCCGAGTTACAAGCTGGAGGGCTCTTAGCTACAGCTGCTGGAGTCTCTGTATCAGCGCTCACCACCAAGAGTGAGAGCCCTGCACAAATGGCTCTGTCTTCTCTTCTTATACCATTTCAGATGTCATCAAACGTCATCTGAATGACCAGAACTTAGGCTCCTACGATTGGCTCTTGAGTTAGCACCTTCCTTTAGTATCCTGGGAGCTTCAAACCTATATAGGCTTAGCGCCTAATAGGGGTTTGGGCCTGGGGCTTAGCACCTAGTAAGACTCAATGAAATACACTGAATTAATCAAAGGAAACAAAAGCCAAACTCTTCAAGAGCACTTGGCTGAACTGAGTGCTAAGAGCCCATTTTGTTTACCAACACAGAAGACCTAACTCTATCAAAGCTGATCCTTGCACAATGTGACTATTACTGTGTACAATGTCCTAGTTTTGCTCAGGTCACTCAGCATCAGTTCATGTAAGTTTTTCCAGGTTTTTCTGAAATCTGCCTGCTCATCATTTCTTATAAAACAATAGTATTCCATTGAGCAGCCTCTCAATTTCCAATTCTTTGCCACCACAAGAAGAGTTGCTATAAATATTTTTGTACATGTGGGTCCTTTTCCCTTTTTTATGATCTCTTTAGGATATAGACCTAGTAGTGCTATTGCTGGATCAAAGGGTATGCACAGTTTTCTATACTCCTTTGGGTATAGTTCCAAATTGCTCTCCAGAATGGTTGGATTAGTTCACAACTCTGCCAACAGTGCATTAGTGTTCCAGTGTTCCAATTTTCCCAAATCTCCAAAATTTACTATTTTCCTTTTTTTTTGTCCTATTACCCAATCTGACAGTTGTAAGGTGGTACCTCAGGACTGTTTTTAATTTGCATTTCTCTAATCAATAGTGATTTAGAGCTTTGTTTTTTAATATGACTATAGCTAGCTTTAATTTCGTCATCTGAAAACTGCCTCTTCATATCCTTTGACCATTTGTCAGTTGGTGAATGACTTGTATTCTTATAAATTTGACTCAGTTCTCTATATATATTTGAGAAATGAGGCCTTTATCAGAGACACTGACTATAAAATTGTTTCCAGCTTTCTGTTTCCTTCTAATCTTGGTTGCATATGGCTTTGTTTGTGCAAAAACCTTTTAATTTAATGCAATCAAAATTATCCACTTTGCTTATCATAAAGTTTTCTATCACTTGTTTGGTCATAAATTCTTCCCTTCTCCATGGATGTAACAGGTAAATTATTCTTTGCTCTCCTAATTTGCTCATAATTTCACCCCTTATGTCTAAATCATGTACCCATTTTGAACTTATTTTGTTATTTGGTGTAATAAATTATGCATAGTTTATGCCATACGAAAAAGTTTCCCGGTAGTTTTTTGTCAAATAATGTGTTCTTATCCCAGAGTCTTTGGGTTTATCAAACAGTAAATTACTATAGTCATTGACTACTGTATCTTGTGTACCTAAACTTTTCCACTGATCCACCACTCTATTTCTGTGTTTGAGTTTTAACAAAAGAGTAAATTGAGACAAATATCCCAGCAAGGCAACATTCATTAACAGGGGCTTGCAGCTTGTCAATAAAAGGTTAGTGGCTTGTCTCTTTTCATGCCAAAGACCCCAAGAAAAATAACAGTTCCCATTTTATAGGTTCGGGAAAGTACAGAACAAAGAACAAAACAGTTTAGATTACCTCACGGGATTAAGTACAACCTGATTGGTTACAGAGCTGAGGCACAGAGAACAACATGATTGGTCAGAAGTTTGGTAATGGAGGCTAGTAATGATATTCCTCCTTTCATGAGGCTAAGAAGTGCTCATTATTTGTATACAGACAAGAGACAGCAGCCCCGCAAACCAGACAGCCTTGAAGAATAGTTTGGTGTTGTAGATATCAGGTCTGACTTCCTTTGTGTTCACACACACACTCCTCAAGGTCAGTTAAATTCTTTGAGGCAAGAATAGATCAATGATTAGCTGGAGAGCTGATTTTTAAATTTAACCCATTACAAGCCAGCAGACTTTCTGAACTATGTTCAGAAACAAAAAAACACAACTTAAGCAGTTACAGGAAAAAAAAGCAGTTACTCGACAAAATGAATCAATTGGAAATAGGATCAATAAATAAATGATACAGGATCAACCTTAATTTTTCTCATTGTCAAGTCAAGTACAGTTTCCTGAAATAAGTGCCTCTTAGAGAGTGAAGAGGATCAGCTCCAAGTCTTTTGGTGCTTGGCAGAGCAGAAACGGGGAACCAAAAGTCACTATCCTGAGTAACTAGGGATTGAGACTTTGTACTCTGCTGTTAAAATTAGTTAGACACTGTGGGCCTAATGGGAAAGGGGGTTCCTGGCCAGTGGTCCCAAGTATGTTCCCCTTTGAGGTGAAAGGGGAACTTTAATATGGCACTGTGTGAGGATGAGATTCCATGACGTCATGAGGTTGGAAGGATTGCTCCAAACTGGTGATCCCAGCTTCATTTGCCTTCTACAGGGAGTCTAGACCATAACATAGTATGGAGTCTGGAAGAATTTGGACCCTGTGGGAAAATGGGATCCAATACATTGGGAGAAAAACTGCACTGATTCAATATTGAGTACTTTGAGTCCTTTATGTGTTTTGTGCGGTATTTATTTTTTCTCCCTTTTCTGAATATTCTATGGGGTAAAATAAAGACTGAAACAAAATGAAAGCCCTGCCATTTTTGTCTTTGCCTAGAGCAAGGTATACATGCCACTGATTATTTCATTAAGCTATTGATCTGACAAAAGAAAAAAATCAATCAAGTGGTAGCTTCTTTTTTTAAATCTTTGTTTTTATATTACCTTCACTTTCAAATATATTTCTTTTCTCTTCCCTACCTAGAGAGGTAGTTATCTCTTGTAAGAAAGGATAAAACAAAAGAGAGGGAAAAAGCAGTTCAGCAAAACTAAACAATAGATCAACCAAGTCTGACAGTATATGTAATGTTGTGGTTTAGTCATCATTTATGACTCTTTGTGACCCCATTCAGGGTTTTCTTGGCAAAGATACTGGAGTGGTTTGTTATTTCTTTGCCAGCTCATTTAACAGATGAAGAAACTGAGGCAAACAACAGGTTAAGTAACTTAGTCATACAGTTAGTGTCTGAGGCTGGACTTGAACTCAGGTCTTCTTGACTCCAGGCCTGACGCTTTATCCACTGCATCACCTAGCTGTCTTATGCAATGTTACACACACTTTTTTCCCCAACTTCTGAAAAAAAAGAGAGAAGTGCATCAGATCCTCTATCCCTTGACACCCATTTCAATCATTATAATTACATAGCATTCGATTTAACTTTTAATATATTTCCATGTACACTGCTGTAGACATTTTGTACATTATTTTCCTAGTTCTGTTTAACTCTCTGTCAGATCAGATAAGACTTACTGCTCTTTCCTGAATTCTTTCATTCATAATTTATTATATTTCAATAATAAACTATCACGTTCATGCTCCTTACTTTTTAAAAGAAGGAACAGAGGTCAGACTTGATGAGTCATTAGAGATGGATATTTTAATATGAGAATGACATTTTGTCATTCGAAAAATCCCAAGTAGTACTGCACATTTGTAGACATCTCTTAGTATTCTCTAGTCAACAACCAACCAGAAGAACCCGAATGTTACCGTGAACATTGGACCAAATAGCACAGAGTGCCAACAATCTGGTGCTGACTTCTTTGTTGTTTTGGAAATCAGTACTGAGTATAACAGAAATAGATTCTCACATCCTAATATCAAACTTTACATAGTCAGTAGAGTAGATTTTGTGTCCCCAAAAGAATATTAGTAAAATCTTACAAAACAAACATGTGGAATATGAACAAATCAACCCCCTTCAACATAGACAATTATAAACGAGGTGAATTCACCAGCTGCCGTCAGAAGAACCATGTCGAGCTTGTTTAGTAGAAACTAATCAGTTCCATTTTGGCAAAGTAAAGGAGACCTCAGTGGGAGCTGCACAGTACCACAGAGTGAAGGTTTTTGTTAAATTAAAATTACTCAACCCTACTGCGGAAGAGAATTCATTTATATATTTACACCCCATGTTCTTCATCTCTCAGACAGGCCTTAACAGAAGAATTTGCCTGCACATATGATAAAAAGAAAATGAGAAGCCCACTGCATTGCCTTCTCTTGGAGCTCCAAGAAATGGAAATGTGTTTGTTAGCATTTTCCTCATGTTTCCAGATTTCCATATGAGTTTAGCTAGGAAACTGACGATATAATATGGAAATCCTTAGCCTTAAAGAAAGTTTTATTAACAAATAGATAATTTTGCAAATATAATTCCAATGAAACAGCACTATGTAGTGAAAAGCTCTTAATAATTAGGGCTACCTGAGTGTAGAACGGGTGGCCTCAGGAGGCAGTAGTCTTCCTCATTGGAAGGTTTCAAGAAAAGCCTGGATGATTGAGTGACCAGATTTGTTGTAAAAGAATTCTTTTTCTTCATAATAAGTTAGAATTTTAGCATTTTAAGATCCGCAAAACATGTTATATATATATAAATTCATTTAATCTTCACAATATTAGGTAATAATAAAAAGTACCTGATGTTATTATCCCCATTTTATGTATGACGAAATTGAAGCACAGAGAGGTTATGTGATTGTCCCAGGATCATAAAGCTGATCACTGTCTGAGGAAGGATATGAAATTATATCTTCCTTTCTTCAACTTTTGTTTTCTATCCCTTTGTGCTCTATCCATCCAGCCACTTGGATTTAGAGGCCATTGAGTCTAACTACTTTTGAACGTGAAAGAAATGATGGTTAAAACAAAAGGTTAAGTGACTTGCCCAGGATCATACAACTAGTAACTGCAGTATGATTTGAACTCCAAGTCCACTGTTCTGTTCACTGTCCCACATAGCTATCAGGAAGATCTGGCTTCAAATCCTATCTGAGGTACTTTCTGGCAGTCTAACTCTAGGTAAGCCATTGAACTTTCCTGAGCCTCAGTTCATCTGCTAAATGAGGGGTTGGACTTGACGGCTTCTAAGATTCTTTCTGTCTCTAAATACAGATCCTAGGACCACATCAATGGAGAGTATTCACACATAATAAATACAAGCTACAATAAACACAAAGTAATTCTAGCGAAGCCACTAACAATTGAAGAAATCAGTAAAGGGTTCTTAAAAGTGGTGCGACTTGAGAAGAGCCAGGGGTTCCAAGAAGTCAAGTTGTGGTGGTAGAACATTCCAGGCATGGGCAATAGACTGTGCAAAAGGTGTGGTGCTGGGATATGGGAAGTTATATACAGAGAATAACAAATAGGGCAGTTTTATTGAAATGGAGAATGCATGTGGGCAGAGGGGCTCTAATCTGTAATCCTACCAGAAAAAATAGGTGAGAACTAGATAGAGAAGGGCCATATACTCACTTCTTATCTCTGTGTCATAAAATTACTGCAGTTCAAGTACCATCTTCTGCAGGAAATGATTCTTAATCCTCACTACTTTAATATATTTACATTTATTTAATTCATATTTATGCCATATGCTTTTGTTTGTACTTGTCATTTCCATTAGAACATAAACTCATTGCAAGTAGGGATTGAGTCTTTGTACTTGCACCCCCAGTGCCATAGCACAGGGCCTGATATAGAATGAGTACTTAACAAATACTTAATAATTGATTAAATGCCAAGAAAGAAACTGAAGCTTCTTGAACAGGTGAAATGATTGGCCTTGTACTTTAAGGATATCAAGAATTAGATGTATAGAGTGGAGAGGGTAGAGAGGCTGAAGGCAGGGAGATCAATTAGGAAGCTATTGCAATAGTCCAGGGAAGAGGCAAAGAGTAACTGAACTAGACTGATGACAATATAAGTAGAAAGAAGAGTAGGGATAGAAAAAATGTGGAAGTGAAATGACAAGATTTGGGGCAACAAATTAGACATGAAAGGGGTTGTTTGAGTGAAGAATTGAAGATGAGTTCAAGTTTTTAAATCTCCGTGACTGGAGCAATTTCAACAGAATATAATGAAATTTAGAAGAGGAGTGGACTTTAAGGAAAAGAAAAGTTCAAATTTGGAAATGTTGAATTTGAGATGCTTATGAGACAGATGTTTATCAGGTCTTTGGAGACACGAAACTGAGGCTCCAAAGAGAGAGAGACTGACTGTATTTGTAGATATGTCACCTGCATAGAGATAATAGCTGAACACATGGAAGCTGGTAAGATCACCGAAAGAGTAGGTTGATAAAGAAGAGAAAAGGGATTAGAATAGAGTCTTAGGATTCAGTCATGTATAGTTGATGTGGAATGACCTCTGCAAAGGAGACTGAGAATAATCAGTCAAGTAGGTAGCAGAACCACAAAAGAGCCGTGCCTTAAAAACCCACAGAGAGAATATCCAGAAATCAAAAGGCCCAGATGAACCACATCATTAGCTACTGAAAGAACTGGCAGATGCAATTGTCTACTCTAAGTGATGTTTTAAAGACTGTAGATACAGAAGGGTAAATGCTATCCCTCTTTTTAGAAGAAAATGAGAGAATGTAGTCCATAATTATAGGCTAATAAGTTTGACCTCCATTTTTAGTAATATTATAAAACATGTTATGAAAGGGATGATTAATGATCACTTAGGAAAGGAAGTGGTGATCCCAAAGAGTCAGGATAACTTCATTCAGAAGAAGCCATGCCAGGAGGCAGAGGCAAGATGGCTGACAAAAGTCAGCAATTCACTTGAGCTCACCCCAGAACACCTTGAAATAATGCCATAAAACAATTCTTGAAGTGGCAGAATCCACAAAAGGACAGAGTGAAATAATTTTCCAGCCAAAGATAACTTGGAAGGTCAGCAGGAAAGGTCTGTCACACCTGGGCGAGAGTGGAGCACAATCCAGCTCAGGCTGCACTAATGGACACTGGGCCCCAACAAACCAAGAGCAGGCCTTGGGAGCCACTGAATCATCAGCAACAGTGGCTGCTTCTGGAACTCTCAGCCCACAGGCAGTAAGGGGATTGAACAACTAATCAGCAGATTACAGGGCTCTCTTTGCTAGCACTGAGGCAGGACTTTGTTGCTTTTCCTGTACTCAGATCTGGGTGGCAGTCTTGGGTGGCAGTCCTAGGGTAAAAAGGAGCACCAGAACACCAGAGATTGCAGCCACAGTGGAACAGGGAGCCTAGTCACAGTTCCAGGGCAGAAAAGAGTGCTTGTGGTCACTCACAGGGCACACTACAAGCCAAGAGAGCAGTAAAAACAGAGCTCCTTAGATCATACCACCATTGAAAGAACTGAAAACTTACAGGTCCCTAAAAGTATCTCTGAAAATAGCTGCACAAAACTCCTGAAACTTGGTACAGTGAACCCTCCACCCTGAGGGTGAGCCCCAATTTAACAAAGAGCAAAAGTCAAGAAATATACTGAAAAAAAGAGGAAACAACAGAAAAAATTCTGACCATAGAAAGTTATTATGATGACATAATCAAAACACACACTCAGAAGAAGGCAACAAAGTCAAAATTCTTGCATTGAAAGCCTCCAAGAAAAATATGAATTGATCTCAGACCATGGAAGAACTTAAAAAGAATTGAAAATCAGGGAAGAGAGGTAGGGGAAAAATTGGGGAAACAAATGAGAGTGATGTAAGAAAATCATGAAGAACATGTCAACAGCTTGGTAAAGGAGAAACAAAAAAAAATACGAAAGAAAATAACACCTTAAAAAGCTGACTAGGATGAATGGTAAAAGAAGTCCAAAGAGCCAATGAGGAGAAGAATGCTTTACGAAGCAGAAGCAGCCAAATGAGAAAAGAGGTACAAAAATTCACTGAAGAAAAGAAAAACTCCTTAAAAAGTAGAATTGTCCAAATGGGAAAGGAAATACAAAAGCTCACTGAAGAAAATAATTGCTTAAAAATTAGAATTGAGCAAATGGAACCTAATGAATTTATAAGAAATCAAGAAACAATAATGCAAAATCCAAAGAATGAAAAAAAAGAAGACAACATGAAATACTTCATTGGAAAAACAACTGACATGAAAAGTAGATTCAAGAGAGATAATTTAAAAATTATTGAATTACCTGAAAGTCATGATCAAAAAAAGATCCTAGACATCATCTTTCAAGAAATTACCAAGGAAAATTGCCCTAATGTTCTAGAACAGGAGGGTAAAATATAAATGGAAAGAACCCACCAATCACTTCCTGAAAGAGATCCCAGAATGAAAACTCTTGGGAATATTATAGCTAAATTCCAGAATTCCCAGGTCAAGAGAGAATATTGCAAGCAACCAGAAAGAAATAATTCAAATATTGTGGAGCCATAGTCAGGATAACACAAGATTTAGCAGCTTCTATATTAAAAGATCAGAGGGCTTAGAATATGATATTACAGAGGGCAAAGAAGTTAAGATTACAACCAAGAATCACCTACCCAGCAAGTATGCCCAAAGTATAATCTTTCAGGGGAAAATGGATATTCAATGAAATAGATATCTTTCAAGCGTTCTTGATGAAAAGACCAGAGCTGAATAGAAAATGTGACTTTCAGGTACAGGACTCAAGAGAAGCACAAAAAAGTAAAGAGGAAAGAGAAATCATAAGGGACTTAATTAGGTTAAACTGTTAACATTCCTACGTGGGAAGATGACAATTGTAACTCATAAAAAATCTTTCTCATTATTAGGGCAGTAAGGAGTAGATATAGACAGAGGGCACAGGCATAAGTTAAATATGAAGGAATGGTATCTAAAAAATAAAAAGGTGAGAAGAGAAAGAGGAATGCACTGGGAGAAAGAGAAAAGGAGAAGTAGAATGGGGTAAATTATCTTACATAAAAGAAGCAAGAAAAAACTTTTACAGTGGAGGGGAAAAGGGGGGAGTTGGCAGCGAGTGAGTGAACCTTACTCTCATCAGAACTGTTCAAAAAGGGAATAACATACACACTTAATTGGGTATAGAAATATATCTTACCATACAAGAAAGTAGGAGGGGAAGGGATAAAAGAAGGGGAGGGGGTGGTTAGGAGGGAGGACAAATTGGGGGAGGCAGTAGTCAGAAGCAAAACACTTTTGAGGAGGAGCAGGGTGAAAGGAGAGAGAGTAGAATAAATGGAAGGGGAATAGGATAGAGGGAAATACATTTAGCAATCATAACTGTAAAAAAAAATTTGAAGCAAGTTTCTTTGATAAGGGTCTCATTTCTGAAATATATAGAGAACTATGTCATTATAAAAATAGGAGCCATTCCTCAACCGATAAATGATCAAGAGATATGAACAGTTTTCAAATGAAGTCATCAAAGCTATCTATAGCCATAGGAGAAAGTGCTCTAAATTGCTATTGGATGGAGGAATGCAAATTGAATCAATTCTGAGGTACTACCTCATTCCTATTTGATTGACTAATAGGACAGAAAAGGAGAATGACAAATGTTGGAGAGGATATGGGGAAAAAAGATATTATTGCACTGTTGGTAGAGTTGAGACCTGGTTCAACCATTCTTTTTTTGAGGGGGGAATGCAAGGCAATTGTGGTTAAGTGACTTACCCAAGGTCACACAACCATTCTTTAAGAGCAATTTGGAAGTTATGCCCAAAGGGTTATAAAACCATGCATACTCTTTGAACTAGCAGTGCCATTACTAGGTCTATATAAAAAAGAGATAAAAACAAAAAGGAAAAGGACTTATATGTATAAAAATATTTATATCAGCTCTTTTATGGGGACAAAGAATTAGAAATTGAGGGGATGCTCATCAATTGGGGAATGGCTGAACAAGTTGTGGTATGTGATTATGATGGAATACTATAAGAAATGATGAGCAGCATGGTTTCAGAAAAACCTGGAAAGACTTACATGAGGTGATACAAAGTGAAATTTGCTGTGTACAAAGTACCAATATTGTAAGATGATCAGCCGTGACTGACTTAGCTATTCCCAGCAATAAAATGATCCAAGACAATTCTGATGGACTTATGATGAAAAATGCTATATATCTCCAGACAAAGGATTGATGGTGTCTGAATACAGATCGAAGCATACTTTTTAAACTTTATTTTCTCTTGAGGTTTTTATTGTCTACATTTTCTTTCACAACATGATTAATATAGAAATGTTTTGTATGACCACACATGTACAACCTATATTGAATTGCTTGTCTTCTCAATAGTGGGGGAGGGAGGAAGGTAGAGAATTTAGAATTCAAAGTTTTGAAAATGAAAGTTAAAAATTATTTTACATGTAACTGGGAAAAAATAAAATACTGAATAAAATTTTAAAAAAAGAACAAAGGATGAGCATGGATTCAAGACATGCCAGATCCCAGACCGACTCTGCTCTGGGTGATAGGGAGAACAGAAATAAAACTCTAAAACTTGTAAAAAAAAATAAAAGAAGCCATGCCAAACTGTCTTTATTTCATTCCTTGACTGGGTTACTAGATTCATATATCAGGGGAAAGCCATAAATGTAGCTTAGTATTTGACAAAAGCTATCACAAATTTTTGTAGAAAAGAGAGATATGAGCTCTAAATAAGAGTACGATTGTATGGAGTAGTTATTAATGGTTTGAGGTCAGCTTGTAAGGAGGACATTAATGTAGTACACCAGAAAGCTGTTCCCAGTGGCTCTGTGACATATAATATTATTTTATGAATTATTTGGACAAAGGCGTAGATACTTGTTAGTCAAATCTGCAGATGATGCAAAGATGAAAGAGATAGCTAACACTGGATGACAGGATCAGAATTCAAAATACATTAATAGGTTAAAACATTTGGGATAAACATGTGAGAATGATTGTATTTGAGTTTAAAAATGTCAATTTCATCAGTAAAATTTAGACCCAGTTATTTTTCTTAATTAGAGCTTTCAATGGATTGTATCCTTAACACTAATTAACAGTGTGAGGTGACAAACAAAAAGCTAATATGATCTTAACCTACACTGAGGATCATAGTGTTCATTTCAAGGTAGGTGAGAGTCCCAGGGTATTCTACACACTGTGTTCAGTTCTGGGTGCACATTTTAGTAAGGATATTGATAAGCTGAAAGGCACCCACAGAGGAAATGAAGAGATTCACGGAAGTAAAAAATAAGCTAAATATATAGCCAACAAAATATTGCAAACCATCAATGGTATAAAAGATATCACCAACAACATTAGCAGAAAAGTTGGTCAGCTGGACATATACTGAGAATAAGATTTTAAATTGGACAGGCAGCGTTTTCCAACGAGAACCTAATTATGTCAAGAGATCTAGAGGAAGGTCATTGTGTTCTCCATTGATAAGCTTATGTCAAGAGAACCAGGAGAAGGTCATCGTGTTCTCCATTGATAACCTTATAATTTCAAGAGATCTAGAGGAAAGTGACAAAGAACATTGGGTGACTCCTCTCCTTTCTCCTTCTTTATATTAATGAAATCATAGGACCAGTGCCTATCCAATTCTAGTTTTGGCCCAGCATTCTAGATTTTTGAATTTTGTGTGTGTGTGTGTGTGTGTGTGTGTGTGAGTGTGTGTGTGTGTGTGTGTGTGGCGGGGGGGGGGGATATTGACACTGTGCGATTCGATACCACATTTAGAGTACTCATAATTAAGACAATGTTTAGAGACATTCATCCATTTATTATTATTCATGCATTTTGTGCTATTCTAATACCGAGCCCATCAAAACAAGAGGAAACTGAATAGGATCGAGAGTCACTTTCAATTTTTCTTTGTTTCTTAGGTTGTCAGCAACAAAAAAATTCATGACTTAATGGTCAACCCTCTGGTAATGAGCTTTTCTGCATCCAACTAGGTTGGTCCTTGGACATAACAATCTTTTTGGATGGATGCATAATTAATCATGTTAAATGATTCATGAAACATTGTTCCACAAAATCATCTTCATACTTACCGACAATGTCATTTTCCTTTCTAGGTCATACTTTGGTTGTTAGCTGCTACTATAATGAATAACCAGGGATCACACTACTAATGCTGGGCTTCCCATGGAAATTTATTTCTGGGTGTCCAAGAGAGTGGTGATGTGACATCTGTAGTTATTGCTACTGATTAATCACAAATCCCTGTTCACCGTTTTTTTCTTTTCTCACTTCATCATGCCAGGAACTTTGTCTGCATCAGTGATCCTGAAACTGGATAGCTTCGCTCCCCAACTGTTCTCTGATTTAAGCATTAGCAACACATATGAGAACATAAGAGAGTTAAATAAGCACACTATATTGTAGCTCCAATTTTATGATAGGAAAGCAAGATGTCTTTAGGAAGGTACTGGTCTACCATATTGTATCATTGTATGATAATAATCTGAAAATGCAACCACAATGCTCATTACTATATTATATGCTCTAGCCAATGCAGACTCCTCTTTATCTCCTGAAAAAAAATCTCTGTGTGTCATGGTTTCCGGGTTTGTGGGTCACGTCATTCTCCATACCTTGAATGTTTGTTCTCCACCCATTGATAGCTGAGTTCCTTCCTCTCCCTTGATGCCCAAATCAAATTCTATCTTCTTGAAGCTTTCCATATTGCCTAATGGTAGTAACAACTTCCTCCCTCTGTGCTTACAGAATACTTTGTATCACGCCTTTTACGTGCTGATCATATAATATTTTGTATTACCGCTATCAAATGCTTGTGTCTGATGATGAACTATAAATTCCAGAAGGATAGGAATTATGCCTTATAATTGATCAATAAATAAATGTTTGTCAAGTGCCTACTGTGTGCCAGATACTGTACTAAACACTGAGTATGCAAAAGATAATTCTTCCCCCCAAGAAGCTCCCACTCTAATGCATTATCTATTTTGTACTTAACCACTTCATGCCTTTCCTATAGCCTACCATAGCGCTCTGAACACAGTTAGGAAACAAATAAATGATTGTTGTAGTACATTAGAATTATTTGTAAGAAAGATTAATAAGGCAACCAGAATATCTGTACTATCCTGGGAACATAATGTAGACTTTAGATTTTTTCTGGCTCTCACACATTTCTTCTCAGTTTAGAATTCCTTATTCTATGCTGTGCCAAATTATTCTCTACTGTATTCTTATTTAGAGTGGTGTAGACAGAGTGCCTAAGTCAGGAAAGGCTGAGTTCAAGTATTGCTTTTGTCACTTATTTGCTATTTGACCCTGGTAAGTGACTTAAGTTGGGGTAACTATATAGTTCCTCATCTACTAATTAAAGGAAAGAATTAGTGTACAATCTGAGTTGGTAGAGGGTGTAGCCACACTGGGAGTTCCCACACTGAAAAATCACAAATCTTTCATGTTACATTTAATTGGCCAAAATTCAAATTAGCTAAAATGAGCAGAGGGCAAAGCAATAAATGTTGGAAGGGATGTGGAAAAATTGGGACATTAATTCACTGTTGATGGAACTGTGAACTGACTGGATCATTTTGGAGAGCAATTTGGGATTATGCCCAAAGAGTTGTTAAACTGCTTATAACCCTTGACCCAGCAATGCCAATACTAGGTCTGTTTCCAAAGATGATTACAGAAAAAGAAAAGAATTTTTATGTTCTAAAAATATTTATAGCAGCTCTCTTTGTGGTGGCAAAGAACTGGAAATTACTGGGATGCCTGTCAATTGAGGAATGGCTGAACAAATTGTGGTATATGATCCTGATGGAATACTGCTGTGCTATAAGAAATGAGGAGGTTGATGATGTTAGAAAAACATGGATAGACTTACATGAAATAATGAAGAGAGAACCAAGCAGAACCAAGAGAATGTTGTATATAGTTTCTGCAATATTGTTTTCAGAACAACTTTGAGCAACTAAGTCATTTTCACTATTATAAGTAACCAAATTAACTACAAAGGACCTATGAAGGAAGATGTTATCTATATACAGAGAAGAAACTGATAAATAAAAGAAACATATTTATGTCTAATGGTAGCCACCTCTAGGGCAGGATGGAGGGAGAGAAGAAAAAAGGAAAAAAAGTTACGTGATAACTTTATTATATATTTAGAAGAAACAGAAAGTTGTATATAATAGATTTGTAGTTTCTTGTATCAAAAAACCAAAGACAAAACCCAAACATTTAATTGGGAAAACCATTAGAATGGGAGGAAGAAGCCCAGAGATGCCATGCTACCCTCACAATTAACTCCTTGCCTGACCTTGGTCATATAAGGTAAAGCACTTTACCTCTTTGAATGTATATTTTTACCTCTGGAAAATAACAGAGTTGGCCTAGATCATTTAGATCTAACATTGTGATTCTATATCTGCTAGTTTTAATTGATGTTCGGTTAAGTTACAGGATAGCAATACACCACCCATTCTAAATAAGCAGTAATAGAAAGTTGAAATTATCAAATTGCGATCTGCTCATCCTAATTAGCTTAAATCTTGAATAAGCCAGACTGAGGGTTTTCTTTTTTCCTCCTGAGCTATTCAGCTATGATTTGGTAGGATGGTAACAGTTTTTGTAATTATCTTTGCATTAAGGTGACTAGAGAGGGGTAATAGCCTTTTCATTTCATGCACAGAAGGAATCAAATGAAAAATAAATTGAAGACTATGAATTCAACTAACACGTATCCTCTTAACACAGATTCACTATGCCACAATCTGGCATTTCCCCCCATTTCCTTCACTGATATTCTGAAACTCTCTTAATTCCTTTATAGTGCTGCTTCATTTTAAAATCTTGAGTTCTTTTATTTAGTTATCATGTATTATGTGTTTGTCAATTTACAGAAGTATGTGACTAGGGTGCCAGATGAGCTATTTTCGCTGCCTGCCTCTTCTTCCTCTTCCTCCTCCTGACTCTTTCTCCTCTTCCTTCTCCTCCTCCTCTTCCTCCTTCCTTCAAAGGTATAAGTAATTTATAAAAAGGAAGTGGGAAACATTGCTTTGTTAATTTGAACCAAATGCAACAAGATTAGTAACACAATAGTAGCCTATTTATTTACATTTCACAAGGAATAGATAAAAAATCAAAGAAAACACACTAAGTTCTTTTGTTTTTCTGAAACAAAACGTGTCTTTCTTATCTTTCATTCTCGGGGCTGATTGGAAAGCATTTTTGTAACAGACTTTGGGATTTGAGCCCAAAATTCTTTTGCTGCAATGGAATTCAGTGGATTAACTTTTCTATGTAAGGGATCACATAGGAAAGCTTCCAGCATCAGCACCCATAGAAGGGAGAAGAGATATGACTGCTCATCTCTGAGAAACCAATCACTGCAAAGAAATTCTTCATGTGAAGATGAACCAGGAAGCCAGTTAGAAGGGAATGGCAATGCTGTTAAATCATAGAAATGTCTACACCCACCCCCTCCATGGAGTAAGCGTCAAAATGAAAGTCTGGGAATAAAAGATGTAGAAAATAGCAGCTTCATTGCTCTGGAATGAACAGTCAGGTAAATGACAATTTTGAAAGCCCTACTTTGGAATTCAGAGATCTAAGGGAAGCCACAGACATTGCAGATCCATTAGGAATTTCACTGGAACAGTACCACTTTTTGTGACAGTCTTCTTCTCTCCCGAAAACCTAATGAGCCCTGAAGAGGCTGCAATATCTGCCAAGAAAAATAATTTATATTCCAAAAAGCCCTGATGACAGTGATTCCTCCAAGTTTAAAAAGTTGTTGGAATGTTTTCTTTCAAAGGGCTAGCCACAATCCTCCCTGGCAATCCCAGGGAACGTAATAAGTGAAATCCCAAAGTATAGACAAAGGAATCTTTTTCTCCTCCACCCCTCCTTTTTGGTGGGGGAATGGAATGTAGGGAGGAAGTGATGGGGGAAAGCAAGTGCTTTCAGAAAATTAACTATCAGCTGTCAAATCTGACCTTCTTTGAATGTCAAATGGTGCCTAACATGAAGTCTCAAATTACCTCAGCAGCAGTGCCCAACAGGCTAAGGTGAGTGCCTAAAGTAATGACTAACTATGCTTTAAATGCATCTGATTTTCCAAAATCTCCCATTTTTCCCTGCTGTGAGAATTGACAACTGTCAGACTGCTCTCCCAGGCAAGCGAACCTGGTTGCACAAGTCTTACCCAGGAGAAAAGCTTTATTTTGCCCATTACCGTATATACTCCATTTATTTTCATTTTATTTTCACTTTTTTCCCCTAAATGGTTAGTTTAGGTGATAAAGTGTCAGACAGCTGGGGTATTATGGTGTAGTGAGTAGAACCCTGAACTTGTAGCCAAGAAGATTTGGGTTTGAATCCTGACATACACTAGCTATATAAATCTGAGTGAGGATGATGAAGAGAGTTAGAATTTATTTAGTACTTTAACTTTTGTAAAATGCTTTACATGAGCTATTGCGTTGTATTTGATCTTCACAAGAATTCTGTGAGGTAAGGGCTGTCATTATTCCCATTTTACAGATGCAGAAACTGAGGCTGAGAGAGAATAAGTGATTTGCCTAGGGTAACATAGCCAGTAAGTGTCGAGGCAGGATTTGAACAGAGGACTCCCTAATTCCAATCCCAGGCTATCCACTCTGACGCTATGATGCCTTACATTTGTATGGCATTTTAGGGTTTAAAAATGCTTTGAATATTTTATTTCATTTGAGACTCACAGCAGTGAGAAGTAGGTGATATTGTTATCACTAAGCCAAAATCTATAAAAGAAGGTTACATGAGATGACCAAGTCAACAAGTGAAGCAAAAAACATTTATTAGTAACTATTTGGTATTTATATTCATTCTGTGCTAGAAGGGTAGGACCCTATTGTCCAATCTATGAGCTCCATAGTGAAGTGGGTTTAAGGCTCAGTTTTTGAGAAGGAAATCAGTTAACTGTTTCTCTTTTGGCCAGGAACCCTGAGGGTCTTCCCCTCCTAGTTTGATTTTTGTTTGAGTTTTCATTAAAGCGGCCATCCCTTGAACTTCTTAAAGAGGTGGGGTTTGTATTATTTTCATCTTTATACTTCCACTAGTAGAATGTATTATGCATAGTAGGTGCTTAATGTTTAGTAAATTATATTTAATTAAGCTGAACAAAACACTTCATCCTTTACAAAGTACTTTCCATAAGATCACATTTGATTTTTGTATCAACACTTTAGACAGGACAGATTATAGGACTGAGGGATTCATAGCTAAGTTGAAAGAAAGCTTAAAGGTCAATTATCCAATTCCCTCATATTACAGATAAGGAAACTAAAATACAGAGGAGCTAAGTGACTTCTCTGTCCAAAGTTGCACAGGTGATAGGGAGAAAAGCTGAGACCAGAACTTAGATTCTGTGAATCTCAGGCTAATGATCTCTCCATTACATTGTTTAAAACATTTAAATCAAGATTGTCATCATTTGACTAGAAATGACAAGAAACCTATTAGCCCATGTTGGAGGGGAGTATGGATGCCTGGATGCCTTTGGAATGAGGGAGTCATTCTATCAGCAAGCAATTCAAAAATTTCTAGTGATAAGCTTTTGTTTCCCACACCTTGACTCCCAATATTTTGACCTACAGTAACAGAAACTTAATTACACCTGGGATTTATTTTATTGAGAAATCAATAGGAGCAAATGTTACACAGCTTCTAATTTGCCACTCGACTACCATGCTACTTTTAGAAAAATGGGGTGTGTGTGTGTGTGTGTGAGAGAGAGAGAGAGAGAGAAAGAGAGAGAGAGAGAGAGAGAGAGAGAGAGAGAGAGAGAGAGAGAGAGAGAGAGAGAGAGAGAGAGAG
>CM053627.1:66685854-66726084 GCA_028646595.1 Phalanger gymnotis | reverse complement strand
CTGAGACTGAATCTGGGTGTGTTTTCGCCTCCGGGCCATGTTCCCAGACAACATACTTAACCCTTGAGTTTTTCCATGGGGTGTGACTAAAGAGTTCTATGTTCCACGCTTGGACGGATGCGCTGCCTCACCAGCACTCCTCCTTCCCCAAGAACCCCCTACCTAGACTGGGCTTAAATCTTCAGCAGGCTCTGCACTCCTGCTCTGATCAGCCACTTAATTCCTCCCACCAGGTGGGCCTGGGGCCAGAGGCAACTGCAGCTGAATTTCTAAAGCTGCCCCGCCTCCGTTGCCTCAGGGGCAGTGGCCGAACAGCAAACTCTGTCTAGTCCCGCAGCTTTCCCCACTAACCTTCTCTGTCGTCTTTGCTGTTTGTGGGTCGTGAGGTCTGGTACATGCCACAGCTCAGTAATTCAGCATGCTAGGGCACTCTCGGCTCCACTCCTGGTCTTGTCGGTCCGCGGTCTGCCGTGCTGCGCCTCGCACGCTGGGCTCTGCTTGGCTCAGCTCGCTCCCCTCAGCTGGGAGCTGGGAGTTCCATGCAGGACAGACCTTACCCTGAGACCATCCAGGCTGTCCTGGGCTGGAGCCCTGCTTCCCTCTGCCACTTTGTGGGTTCTGCAGTTCTAGAATTGGTTCGGAGCCATTTTTTTATAGGTTTTTGGAGGGACTTGGTGGGGAGCTCACGCCAGTTACTGCTTTCCAGTTGCCATCTTGGCTCTGCCCCCGAGGCAAATGCCAAATGAAGTTATTTAAAAAAGAAAAACTGTGTATACCTTTTGACCCAGTAATATCATTATTAGTCCTGTCTCCTAAGATGAACAGGAAAAAAGGAAATGAACCTATATGTTCTAAAATATTTATAGCAGTTCTATATGGTGGCAAAGAACTAGAAATTGAAGGGATGCCCATCATTTGGTGAATGACTAAAGAAGTTCTGGTATATGATTGTGATGGAATACTACTGTGCACTAAGAAATGATGAGCCTGATGATCTTAGAAATACACCAATAGTCTTGCACTAAATAATGAAGAGCTAAATAAGCAGAACCAAGAGAACATTGTATACAGTAGCAACAAGATCATTTTAAGAACAACTTTGAGCAAATGAGTCATTTTGACTCTTATAAACATCCAAATTAACCTACAAAGGACATATGAAAGAAGATACCATCTGTATCCAGAGAAAGAACTGATAAATAGAAGTATGTATAGAATGATTCTACATATATATGTGTATATATGTATATATTTGTGTGTGTGTATATATATATAAATGCACACACACATATACATATATACACATTTGTGTCTAATGGTAGGCATCTCTAGGGTGGGAGGAGGGAAGAAAAAAATTTACACAATAACTTATATATTGAAAAAGAAGAGCAAATTGTACATAATAGATATGCTGTTTCATGTGCAATCATCTTTTTGTTATACTATGTTATGGAAATGCTTGTTTTAATCCATAAATTAAAAATAAAAAAATTAAAAATCCTAGTTGATACACTGACTTGACAGCTCAAAAGCTGCCCTTGGCAGATCTTTCTCTGTCCTCCTAGTTTGCTTTGCCTTCCACACTAATCCTATTTTACATCTCCTCTGTATTTATCTTCTATGTTCTGAATTATTTATATGTCATTTGTCCATTGTAATATAAACTCCTTCAAAAGTCACGGATTGTTTTTATTTATTTATTTTTGTTTGTAATTAGTATTGCCAGTGCTTAGCACAGTGCCTGCCATGTAGTAAGTGCCTACTGATTGATATTTCAGTTATACTATACTATGTGCCCAGCATGAAGTACCAGAAATGTTTACTGTCCTTCCGTTGCTAAAGTATACTATGCTATATTACCCTATCTAATACAGGGTGCTATAAAACTTTATTCTGTCTTGGGTACCAGAGTGCACTATACTAGGAACCCAGCAACTGAAATATCCTTTAAGACCATGCAGGAATATTTGCTTTAGCTCCAGATTAAACAATTCAATTCAATTTGATACAATTTAATTTAACAGTTTGGGGCATGTAGGTGGCACAGTGTATAGACCACTGGGCTTGGGACCAGGAAGTCTCATCTTCATGAGTTCAAATTCAGCTTCAAACATTTACTGGCTGTGTGATTAGGCAAGTCACTTAACCCTATTTGCCTCAGTTTCTCATCTGTAAAAATAAGCTGGAGAAGGAAATGGCAAACCACTCCAGTATCTTTCCCAAGAAAACCTCAAAGTGGCTTCATTAAGAGTCAGACAAGACTGAAATGACTGAATAATTCAATAGTTAATTATGTTTTCCAGTCACTAGCTTAAGTACCAAGGATAGGATGCCCTAGCTATATGATTGCCAGGAAGGTAAATTTCCACTTTAACTGAATAAATTAGCATTTAGGTGGAAAGCATTTTGAAATGGCTATGAAGTAGTTTTCTATGGGCCACATAACCACTGAAAGAGTAGACAACTGATTCTCTGCCCTAGCTATGCTATGAGCTCAGACTCCAGGCAACATCTGCCCTGGAGGCCTCCCCAGTTTATGCAGCCTATACTCCTGCTAACACCGGAACTACCCACAACACTATTTGAATAAAAAGAGTAAATCATGTGTGATTCACTTACAGAGCTGGTCCTTGCAGCAGCAAGTGACTTGTTTTCAATATCCCACAACTATGCAGGTTACTACAGAATGTCCTGTTCATCATTAATGTCCTCTCTACTCTCCCACCCCAAGGGGAAAAAACAAAAACAAAACAAAACAAAAAACAAACCAGTGGTTCAGGCCGGATGGCATTAAATCCAGTTAACGAAAGGATAACAAATATCTAGGGATCAAAAAATCGGCTCTGTTGCCTAAAGCTACACTTTCTTATTTTACTGTACCGCCAATAAATCAACAATTATTTTTTGAGCATTAGCTATGAACAGTTTCTCTCAGCATCAAAAGATATTTGCATCTTTGGGCAGAAGTGTGGGAATCCTTGTCTCTTTGAAACCATTTTAAAAAATTAAGTGATTGGTAAATCTTATTTGAATCCCATCATTTTCAAATTACTGACTTGGAGTGCAGGATGTTTTTAATAATAAAAGTACAGTGTGCAAAAAATCATACTCATGGACACTTGTATGGCAATAGTATATGAATTTGTGTATGGCCTTGATTTCCCTTTTTTTGCTTTATTTTGCATTTTTTCCTCTCCTGGAACATTATATTCTAACCTACGATCTTTTATCCTAGAATGTTGGTCCATTAAGTACTTGAGATTGATTATTATGTGGGATTATCAGCAATGCCCTACCTGACTGTAAATTCTCCATATATTATATTATATCTCTCATCCACATGTTTTTGCACAGGTTATCCTGGATTCCTAGAATGCTGTCTTCACTCATTCCCACTTCTTGGAATCCCCAACACCCTTCAGTGAAGCTCAAAAGGGATCTCATACTTTTATGATACCTCCAATTATTAGCATCTGACTAATTCTTCTTGAAGTTACTTTGTATTTGCCTTGTTTATATTCCATATTAATTTATCCACATATATGCTGTTTTCTCTCCAGTTTTCTTTCTTTCTTCTCTGTTTTCTTCTCACGGAAGGCATGATTTCAGTTGTATTTTTGTTTCTCTAGCACCTGAGAGACTGGTACATAATAGATGCCTTAAAAACATTCAATTGAAACACAATATTTTGTAAATTTTACCTATCTTCCAACAGCTTAGCACAGAGTTCTACTAACCGTAGGTACTCGATAAATGTTTATTTGGTTCAATCAAATTCATTGTAGGTGTATGAAATTTAGAATTCTTATGTGGTATGCTCAAATGTTTACTGCCAGATAATACTGAAAGTGATAATACTGCCTAGATAGATGGTGTCTTTCCAAACTCAGGATACATAGTCTCCTGAGAATGGCCGATAAAAGTTAATTTATGATATCTTTTAGGGAGAGACTTCATCTTTTAATATGTCCAATAAAGTACTATAGACATTTAAAGAACTACAGACTTGATAACATCTGAGCAGTTGAATTCCACTAAACTGGAATAGGTGATGATTATGCTTAGAAAATTCAAGTTTAACTATGTAGGTTCAGGCAGCAAGTTTTGCTCCATGAGACGTTTTTTTTTTCCATATTAGTGTTAACTTCCAGAGAGAGGAGCAGTCTGTTAGTAAGCCTAGGAATAATGATACTTATGCTACATACCTCCCTCACAGCACTATGTTAAGGAAAACTCTTTGTAAAACTTTAAAATGATAAATAATCACAAACTCTTGTGATAACTGTGTATTAATATTATGTGTATATACAGATATACATGCATTGTTGCTTATTAGAGGAAGAATTCCCAAACTGTAAAATGAGCCAGTAAATGAGATTTTAAAGAAAAGGATACATGCCTAGTTGATTGTGGAGGCCTGGGGAACTAAGTGATTTCAAGGTCACTTTTCTTTCAGTTTTCTATAACTTAACAGATATTTAATTTTTAATTAATTAAATTACTAGATCTTTAATTTTTAATTTAATAATCTGTAAGAGACCCAAGCAAATCTAACAACATTTAAAAACAATTCTTGTCTTTTTTTCTTTCAGATCATTGATTAAAAAATTTAGAATATCCTTTTGTAATTAAATCTTGGGGCAGTGGGTGGCACAATGGAGAGAGTACTCTGCCTGAAACGAAGAGTTGTCTTCTTGGGTTCAAATCTGGCCTCAGACTTTTACTGGCTGTGTGACCCTGGACAAGTCACTTAAAGTTATTTGCCTTACTTTGCTCTTCTATAAAATGAGCTGGAGAAGGAAATGGTGAACCACTCTAATATCTTTGCCAGGAAAACCCCAAATGGGGTCACAAAGGCTGGATATGACTAAAAAAAGACTGAAATGAAATCTCTCATTAACATTTTCCTCTGATGTCTTAATAAGATGTGGAGCTGACTCTGGGTTCTTAATGGTTTTTCCAGTAGCTTTTAAGATCTGAAGGTCCTGCCAAGCTGGAAAGATTTCAAGTATGGACCACATAATGAACTATGCATCTTTCATCTGAATACTGTTGTAGTGTAAAGGTCTCTTGACCACAAGATTCCTGAAAGTTTTTTTACAGACACATTCAGAGATTAGGGCAGGTCTCAGAAGGTGTTGTTATGAGAAGAGAACAAACATTTATCAAATGTCTACTATGTATTATTTTCTTTGGTCCTCATAACAACCCTTTGAAGTCGATGCTGTTATTATTCCCAAGGTACAGTTGAAGAAACTGAAACAGACAGATGTGAAATGACTTTCCAGGGTTATACAACTATTAAGTGTCTGAATCTGAATTTGAATTCAGGTTTTCCTGACTCCAGACCCAGTACTCTATCTACTGTACCACCTAGCTGCCTAGTGAGGGGCATGTTTCTTACTGATCTCAGGACATATACCCACCACTATTCAGGTCTTTGGTGAATTTATTCCAAAGACCTCAAGAAGTTCTCAGAATAGCCCAATAGCCTATGCACAAGACTTTCCCTAAACACACACACACACACACACACACACACACACACAACACCACAAAGGAAAATAAGGAAATTGGCCTAGGTAATCAGACTATTTGAGCCTCATTCCTTTGTTTTAAGAGGAGTCACTGGACTCTTTTGCTCTTTCCTTCCACTCAGCTCATCCGCTATGATATAATAAAGCCTAACATCATCCCAGAGTTATATGCTGCTTAGATGTGGCCTCCGAGTGAGAGAGAGAGACTCATGCCCTCTTTAAAGCTATTTACAGTAGCTGTTGCCTTTCTGTCCCACAGACTGACTCTTCTGTCCTCTTAACCGTGCTAATGCCTAACTAAGTTCAGAGATGTTCATTACCAGAAGGTTAACAATCTGACAAAACCATTTTTTAAACTATAGGAATTAATGAAGACAGCATAATAATAGCTAACATTTATATAGAGCCTGCATGGCAGGCTTTGTGCTAAGTGCCTTTGAAGCATTATCTCATTGTCTATTAAATAAGATAATCTTATTATTTCATTTGATCCTGGGAGATAGGTGCTATTATTATCCTTATTTTACAGATGAGAAAACTGAAGTTAAAGTGTCAAGATCACACAACTAGTGTCTGTGATTTGAACTCAAGTCTTCCTGACTCCTGTCTGTTTACGCTTTACTAAGGCATCAAGGCGGTATGATCATGAGATCACATATCTCAGGTCTCATTTTCTGGTCCCAAATTTCTTTCTTCTTAAAGATGACCAGTCCTTACAAGACATCAGGATATCATTTTTTTAAAAGATGGATGTTTTATTTTATTGCTACAAGGAACTTCCACTACCGAGGTAGATGAACAACTTCTCTGAAAATTATGGTTTTAAGAGAGTTGCTTGAGGGCTCTCAGAGGTCAAGTGACTGCTTCAGTTTTAGGGAAAACTATCAAGTAAATGCATTATTTAATTTAACTTAATGTTCACTGAAGTGACTTTCAACTCTGTGATTCTGTGATCTTGTCTCATCCTCCCTAGTACCCTGTGAGACTAGCAAGGCACAAATTATTAGCCCTATTTTAGGAAAGTCCTGGCATGCTTCCCTTCACTCTGGTCTCTTGGGGTAGCGCCTTCACAATCTCCTCACTGTAGGCCTTGCTGCCCCTCCCCTTCCAGGTGCATAACCATGATCAAATCAACTCTTCAAACCTCCTAAATGAGGTGCCTAAATTTACTCCTTTATGGCTCCACTGATCATTCCATAATTTTCTGGACAAATTGGCCCTCTCTGGCTATCACTCCCCAGGAATGTTGTTTCTCTCATTCAATGTATATTCCTAAAGGGATGAGACTGATTTTTGCTTTGGTATTTGTGTCCATGGAGCTTATCAAGTGTTGGCACAAAATAAATACTTCATCACTAATTCATTTTTATTCATCTCTTCTTAAAGAAAAGGGGCAGCTACATGGCACAGAGAGTAGAGTACTGGCCCTGGAGTCAAGAGGACCTGAGTTCAAATCTGGCCTCAGACAATTGACAGACTTATTGGCTGTGTGACCTTGGGCAAGTCACTTAACCCCAGTTGCCCTGCCTTCCCCCTCCAAAAAAAAGAGAAAAGCAAAACAGACCAATGACAAAATAAAACACAAAATCTGAGATCCAGAAAATTTAAGTGACATGCCCCAAATCAGAAAACCAGGACTAAAGCCGAGAACTTCAGATGTCTAGTTCATTAATTTTCCCATTACTACATGCATCACTAGAAGAGATTTACTAAGTATTAATGTGAATATAGAGACATCTAAGTGGCCCAGTGGATAGAGGCCTGGAAATCAGGAAGACTCTTTTTCCTGAGTTCAGATCTGTCTTTAGATACTGGCTGTGTGTTCCTGGGCAAGTTGCTTAACCCTGTTTGCTTGCCTCAGTTTCCTCATCTGTAAAATGATCTGTAGAAGGAAATGGCAAACCACTCAGGTGTCTTTGCCAAGAAAACCCTAAATGGGGTCACAAAGAGTCAGCTGTGAGTTAAATGACTGAACAACAATGTGAATATAAATTCATTTACACAATTTAAGTAACATATCCTGCATAGTCTACTAAGCAAGTCTATAACTAAGCAAGTCTATAAGTTCCATTTCTCCCCACTGAGGAGCATCAATCTTTCCCAAGAAGGAATATACCCAATGGGAACCTTGCCCTAACTCTATTTCCTTTCTACAACCTTTTTGATATTGTCAGATGCCTGATCTTGCCCTTTTCAGAGCTCTCCAGAGTTACTTTTCAAAATCCATCATATCCTCTTAATGTATTGCAGGATATTGACAAACTGTGATCTCCCAGTTTATATTTAGTGTATCTCAGCAGGATTGTCTTCCAAACTTCTGTCTTCAACAGTAGCTGATGCTGGTTCCCCTACTCTCCCCAAAAGAAGCACCTCTGCCCCATCTCTTTGAAACTAATTTTGTTATCTTTAGGCCTGAGCTCTTTGAGGTTGTCATCACCTGGTTTGGGCATTGACAGAGGCTTCCCAAGAATCAGCGCTGACTTTATTAGAACACTTTTAGAAATGTCGGGATGGAAAATGAAGAACAAACTTTGTGACAGCCACTCTGTCTCTGTCTTCATCTCTGCTGTCTGCCTGCCCCTCTCTGTCTCTCTTTCTCTCCATCTTTCTCTTACTTTCCATCTTTTTTCTATCTCTCTCTCTCTCTGTCTCTCTCTCCATCTTTTTATATTTCTTTCTATTTTTGTCTCTCTTCCTCCCTTTCTCTCTGTTTCTTTCTTTCTCCCCTTTTCTCTGTCATTATCTTTATCTCCTTCTCTGTCTCTCAGTATCTCTCTGTTTCTGTCTGTCTGTCTGTCTCTCTTCCTCTGTCTCTGTCTCTCTTCCTCTTTCCTGTTTCTTTCTCTGTCTCTCTCTCCCTCTTTCCATCTGCCTCTCTCTCTGACTTGTCCTGTCTCTATCTCTCTGTCTCTGTCTGACTTTCTCTTTTCCTTTCTCTCTGTTGCCATCTTTATCTCTTTCTCTGTCTCTCAGTATCACTCTGTTTCTTTCTATCTCCCTCTGTCTCTTCTTCTTCTTCTTCTTCTTCTTCTTCTTCTTCTCTCTCTCTCTCTTTCTCTCTCTCTCTTCCTCCCTCTCCCACTCTCCCTGACCCTCCCTCCCTCTCCCTCTCTTTCTGCCTGGCTCTCCCTCTTACTTTTTCTGTCTGTCTCTGTCTATCTCTCTGTCTCTGTCTGTCTCTCTGTGTCCATCTGTCTGTCTGCCCCCCCCTCTCTGACTCCCTTTCTCTGTCTGTGCCTGCCTGTCTGTTTGTCTCTCCTGTTTGAGGCTATGAACAATTTTTGACATCAGTCTGAAGGATTGTGTGGAAGACACTGATGGGGGTCAGTGTGAAGTTGTGAAGAGGCCCTTTGGATTTGGAGGCATAGGACCAGTTCTGCTCCCTCTTTCTTCTATGACTCAGCTACCCCCCATTCCCCATTCCCTACCTCTCCTTGGGCCTCATCTGTGAAATAAATGATGGTTTTAGACCTAGTATCTCTACGTCCCTTCCAGCTCTAAATTCTATGAGCTCCTCTGTACTATATTGGGTACGAAGGATTACTGGAGACTAATCAGACTTAATCTTTGTCAGTGACTTTTTTTTCTCTCCTCAGGCTCAAGTTGAGGTAGTTGCTGGGTTTCTTTTTGCTGTGAGATTTGATCTTTTTAGAACAATACTTGAGAGAGTTCATGGTCATCTTTCAAAGTAGATCAGAGTTCCCATGAATCTGTTTAAAAAACATTTTGATAACTCTATTTCAATATAATTGTCTTCCTTTCTAATCCTATATATTTTATACATTTAAAAGTATTATTCAGAGGGCAGCTAGGTGGCACAGTGAATAGAGCGTCAGCCCTAGAGTCAGGAGGATCTGAGTTCAAATCCGGTCTCAGATGCTTGACACTTACTAGCTGTGTGACTTTAGGCAAGTCACTTAACCCCAATTGCCTTGCCTTCCCCCCTCAAAAAAATAACAACAAAAAAACAAATAAAAGCATTATTCAGAGAAGGGGTCTGGTTCATATACTTCACCAGACTATTCAGGGGGTTCATGACATACACATATGCACACACAAAGTTAACAACTCCTGCTAGATTTGTTTTTTAAAGAAATGAGTTTAAGTTAAAACTTTAGAAAGCAGGCGAGGAATAATTTATGTTGTTGTTCAGTTGTGTCCAACTCTTCGTTACCTAATTTGGGGTTTTTCTGGCAAAGATACTGTAGTGGCTTGCCGTTTCCTTCTCCAGCTCATTTTACAGGAGAGGAAACTGAAGAAAAAATAGTTAAGTAACTTGCCCAGTTAGTAAATGTCTGAGCCTGGATTTGAACTCGTCTTCTTGATTAGAGGCTCAGTGCTCTAACCACTGCTCTAATCTAGCTGCCCAGGAATAATTTGTAGGCAAGGAATAAGAAATAGCAAGATTATTAAGCAAGGCTCTGCGCAGGGGTGAGGAATCTGCAGCCCCGAGGCCACTTGTGGCTCTCTATGTCCTCAAGTGCAGCCCTTTGACTGAATCTAAACTTCACAAAACAAATCAGGGCTGCGCTTGAGGATTTAAAGGTCCACATGTGTTCCCCACCCCTGGTGGAAGGAATACAAAGAAATTCTAACAATGGCCTAATCCTGGCCATATAGGGGTTTTACAGTCTAAATTAGAATGCCAGAAAGGCCAAAGAGAGTCAGGGAAAGTGCTGTGTATGAGAAAAGAGAGGAAAAGAAACCGCTTTTCCCTTGGGGATTCAGAGAGGGCAACGAGGTGAGAGTGGTATTTGAGGAGGGCCTGAAAGGAGAGAGGAGACTTCACTAGATGGGGACAGGGAAGAAGGGAGCATGCAGCACAAAACGAGCAAAGACAGGGAGTCAGATTAGGTGGCAGTATGAGAGCCTAGAACAGAGAATAACTATTTTATCCACAACAAATACATGTAGAAGCCTTCAATACAACCATGCTTTCTTTTGAAGAATTACCATGAAATCATTGTTGTATCAGCTAAGTACAGATCATTTAGCACAGAGCAGAGAGTAACAATAGCACTAGACGACCTGGATGCTGGATCTGTCACTTTTTAGCTGTAGGACCTTGGGAAAGTCATTTAGCCTTGGTAGCCTTATCTGTAAAATGGGAATAAATATAATACATACACTACCTGACTTCGCAGGGTTGTTGTGAAGATCAGATGATACAATCTATAGAAAGTATTTTCTAAATTGTAAAATAATTGTGTAAAAAAGCCAGTTTTAATTATCATTATTTTTACCGAAGCTCAATATTGCAATACTTGCAGGTTTCAGTGATGTCATTGATATGAATACTCCTGAAAAGAGATTGAAGTTAGGAAATTTAGCAGATAATATTGAACTAGGAAGGTCCAAGTAAACGACATCACTGTTTTGGACTATAGCATCCCCTAGCACACGTATGTGGCAGAATAAATTTGGATAAGTATTGATTTCTTTTTCTTAACCTTAAGTGAAAAGAACCTAGAGAGGATGCAGGTTCAGAATTACTTGCCTTACATAAAAAAGATCTTTTTGTATAGATGCATGATATGAGGTCTAGAGTAATGAGAAAGACCTCCTGCACCCCATAATACGTCTTCCACCAGCTCCTTTATTCCTAAAATTTCATAATTAAATCTTTACTTCTTTACATAAAGATTTCTCACCACCAGATAAAACACAGATATTCCTATAAGAGGTAAAACTTTAAGATTTTAATCAGAAGGGCAGCGCCAAACATGAAACTGAGAAGAAGGTATAAATGGGGGAATGAGGAAGCACAAAAGGTAAATTTTATCTATATCGCAATTTAGACTATGGTCCTGTTTCTGGGAGACAATAACAATAGAAATTCTCATTTGCAAAGAGCTTCCCTCCCAGTAACTCTGAGAGGTAGATAGTACAAATATCATCATCTCCATTTTACTGATGGGAAAACTGAGACTCAGAGAAGTTAAGTGTCAGCGTCATGATTTGAACTCAGATGTCCTGATTCCAAATTCAGTGCAGTCTACTACACACAGTGCCTGGCTCACAGTAAAAGCTTAATAAATTTTGTTGCCTGCTTGTTGTCTCTTGGAAAAAAAGAGTAGGGATTAATAATGCATCCAAGCAAAAGGCTGGAGTAAAATTAAATAACATTTTCCCTATTCTAGTTTTCTTAATTTGAGAATACCTCATTTTTAGCAGGTGGATTCTTTCCTTTTTTATTGACTATTAATATTGCCTTTGTCTTGTATTGAAATTGAATTTTTAGTCACAGGTTTCCAGTCTTATGTCCCAGCGGGAAATGTGTTTTCTATTAATAGTATTTCCACAGTTTAGCTCTTACCAGACCATGTGATCATCACTGATAAGTGCTGGGGAATAATGTTTTTAATTATTTTATTATCAGTGTTGATGTAGGATGGCTGCAGCATGGATCATTGAAATCTCTGTCTGATCCTAAATTTTTTTTAACCAAGAATTTCAAATTCCCATCCATTATTTTACTGAAGCTACATAAAAGTAGCAATGTGGACTGACTTGAGTTTCATTTCTTTGTTCGCCCTGCTCAACTTCTTTGGGCAGGTGAGTGGTACAGTGACTAGAGCACTGGGCTTGGAGTCAGGAAGACTCATCTTCCTGAGCTCAAATCTGGCTTCAGACACTTACTAGCTGTGTGACTCTGGGCAAGTCTGTTTGGTTCAGTTTCTTTATCTGCCAAAGGAGCTGGAGAAGGAAATGGTAAGCCTCTCCAGTATCTTTGCCAAGAAAACCCCAAATGGGGTCACAAAGAGTCACACATAACTGAAATAACTGAACAACAATCTCAATTTTTGGTGAGAAGCTATCTGGTATAATGAATACAGAGATGACTACAGAGCCAGGCAAACCTGGGATCGAGTCTTGACTTTGGTACACGCTGGATGGGTCAACCTAAGCAAGTCATTTAAATCCAGTACTTTATCTAGACTCTCAAAGACGAGAAGTTGCACAAAAGGTACAGACCTACATTGTTGGTAGGATTTACCTTATCATGGAGGTATATATGTATGTATGGCACAAACACATGTATGTTTGACACATGCGTGTATGTATGACACATGGAGGTATGGCAAGTAAATCCAATGTCTAGTTCCTCTAGCTCTCCCTAAACTTTGATGAACAGTGAAATAAGAAGAGTAGTCAACATGAGAAAAGAGAAGTAAAGGGCACAAAGGGCACAGATTACACAGCATACGTAATTCGCTGGCTCCTGAATCAGTTAAGACACTATTTTATGTGCTAGCATGGTGCTTCTGTGCCAGCTAAGTTATCTTAACACAGCATGCATCAGGTTAGGTAGGTCAGCTGGTTACCATGGGGGGGCTCATGAGACCAAGGTCAGGGGTTTAGTCCCTCCATGGTCCCATTAGCTTCTCTCTATTCCCCAATCATACACTGGGGACATCCATTGGGCTAGGCTGACCATCTCACAAACATGTTTTGTCAGTCCTAAGTGAGTCCAGCTCAATCCATCATCATTCTCTGGACAAACAGCTCAAAGGCCAGGCCATGTTGACAATATTGTCTTTGGGCGTGAAGGGCAGCATGTCATTAGTACAGGATTTGCAGTACCTTTTGTCACCTCCTATAAGAGGCACACTGTACAAGGAGTAAGCAGTCACCTCTTACCACTGATTATCACAGGTCACAGAGGAGTAAGGAAGGATGCTCCAGGAATAGGAGTAAATAGAATATAATTGCCTTGGGTCCAGCACTGTCTGCTGCATTTGTTAGTGCTACTAATAATGGACTGGAGAGTGCTAATCAAATACGGTGATGAAATCAATCTGGAAAAATAAACAGAATGAATTTCAGTAAGAGTAAAGCAGTATGGAAGGAGAAACAAAGAAAGGGATGATTGCCTATGGGAAAGTCTGGCAGAAAAAGACCATCAGGGAATGAAAGAATACCATGAACAATCCTTACATAAAATGTGTTTACCTGTAACAGGAACCGGCAGGTACACAGAGCCCTTCTCAAGTTCTCTCCTTATGTGGAGGGACTAGGGAACTTTTGGTTAAATGGTGTGTCATAAGGCAAAATGGGCTCCTTAGCACTTGAGGAGTTTGGCTTTTGTTTACTTTGAGTGAAAGTACTTTCAGCTGTTAAGTGCCAAGCCCCAGGCCCAAAGCCCTATCAGGTGTGAAACCTGTGTGGGTGTAGATTAATGACTTAAGAGGGGCCAACACAGGAACCAATGGTAGTTGAGGCGGGGCTTGAGGCTCGGCTGCCAGGAGAGGTGAGCTAAGAGACAACTACAGCTGAAGCTGAAAAAAGCTGAAGCCCAAGCAGGAGCTGCAGAAGCAGAGCCGACCCGTGTGTAGACCCAGGAGTGCGAGCAAGGACTTGAGGCCAGTAAAAATGAATTGGTTAAATACCATCTCATTTTTATGTGGCCTCCTGGTTACTCTTGTGAGGTGGGCTTATTGGGCCTGGGGGTTTTTTGGTCAAGATGTCAGAATGGGGAGGCTGGTTCGCAGATCTGCTGCTGTGGGGCCTAAATAAATGTTTTGTTGCTTTCTACTTAGAGAATCCCTCATACCTTGCAATTTCGAACCATTCAAACATATACATGATTATATTTGAGATTATAAATTCGGCCTTCCTCCTACAAATGGTTCATCCCATTTCCTTACAAAGGCTAGAGATTAGTCAAGAAATGGTCCAGCAAGTGATGGCATTCCCCACTTACTTTCCCCAAGGGACAGGTAAAGCAAGAGATGGAAGGCTTGAAGTAAAAAGAAAATTTGCTTCTCTTTGCAATGGAGGTTCTCCACATTGGGGTTAGGAGATCAGGCAGACAGTAGAAGGAGGAAATTGCCTTGTGCTATTCCAGATTGAATTCAGCCTAGCCTAGACCCTTGCTGCCTTCATCCAGGGGACATATGCAACAGGAAATGAAAGATTCCTGGTCAGAGGAAAGTGTGGATCTTTTTTCTTGTAGTCAGAGAACGTGAGCCGTGTACCAACAAAGAGCTACAAAGTTGCAGACATTGGAACTGAATACAAATGGACAATGAAATGGGTCCGGAATTGACTAAGACAAGGAGAGTGAACAGAAGTTAAAGATGTCATCCAAGAATTGTATCATACGAAGAGAAGATGGACTGGCCACATGGTGAGGGTAGAGCTGACTGCTGGACCGCTGGAGGGCTTCATCAGTATCCTAGAAAAGCCTGAAACCCATTCCAGGACAAAAGTCTTCCCCAAAATCCTAGGCAAGAAGAAATTATTTGCTTAAAGATCTCCAGTGAGGAAGAACCTACTGGGGAATGCCAGCTTTTACAAGACTTTTACTGTCCCTGCCAAGCTCCTTAAACACCCGTCAAGCTAAATTCACAGGATCAGTGATGGCTCCTTCCTCATTTAACTGAAATGGCTCCTTATATGTAGCTAGCTGGACAGTAGCTCCAGGATACCTAACTCATAGCTATCCATGCATCTGAGGCTGCTTAACATTTGGGTCACCCTTCCCACACTGATCATAGAATCAGCTGTGAACTTATTTTGATTCCATTTTGCCAGCTGACACCAAATGTTCTGGGCCTAGCTCATATCAGTCCAGCAATTCAGGCATGAGATCTGAACTCAATGAAAATACTTGTGGACTGTAAAATTCAATAAGAAATGCATTTGCTGTATCAGAAGAATGTTCTACTTGTCAGTAGGTATTCTACTAAAACTCTAGAACTTCACACCCACATGGGGTAGACTTTTTACAACTCAGGAAGTGAAGAATCTGTGCCAGTGTCTCAAGGTCTAGTCTCTTGGGCCAACTAAATCCTGAAGATAACGTGTTTGCCTCCTTAAAGGGAAACCTTCCAAGCCTATGTAAGACGTGCTTCTTAAAGACCTTCAGGGATGGTGAACTCAAGATTTCCTGATACAGTCTTTTCACTTTTGGATATTTTCCATCTTCAATATCGTTTTCAGGAAGTTGCCATTCTTAAATTTTGGAGTGGAATTTTGAAATAGCAGCTTCATCATGATCTCCCTGCTTATTAGGTTTTAGAGTCATATCTCCCAGAAACTCTATTGTTGATACATTGGTGGTATCCTAGAAAAGAATAGGGTTTTCTGTTCTAATAGTTTCTTGGGCCTGATTTCCAAGAAGACTCATCTGGGAAGGATGAACTCCTTTTAGAAGTACTTCTAGTCCTTTTTTCCCCATTCCCTGAGGAGGCAGCTAGGTGGTTCAGTGGATAGAGTGCTGGTTCTGGAGTCAAGAAGACCTGAGTTCAAATGCAAGCTCAGACACTGTGTGATTGTGGGTAAATCACTTAGCCTCTGTTTGCCTTAATCCACTAGAGGAGGAGATGGCAAACCACTCCAGTATATTTTCTAAGAAAATCCCAGGGACCTTATGGTCCATGGGATCACAAAAAATCAGACACGACTAATTTGACTGAACAACAACAGAAAACCACCTAGGCTTTGAAGTTTTGCCCCTGTAAGACCTGTTTCAAGTGTCAAGTCACCTTTCCCTGAGATGGTTTACATAACTTCTTCCTAGAAGGATTTTGGAGTACTCAAGGGGTAGAATTGTTGGAAGGTGTTTTGCATTAAAAAACATGGATGATGTGAAACTATCTTTACATAATCACACTGAGTGCAAATTCACCTAGAGGAAAGTAGTGCCTTTAGTTTATTTAGTAGCAGTTTTGAGTCCCTGGGTGAAGTACTTAAGCCTCTGCAGAAGAAGTTGCAAGCCCCTCAGGAGTGGCCTCTGAAGTGGGAAGGATTTTGTATCATGTGCCAGTGGGATTCCCAGGGAGGGGGAGAGTTTTTTCTGGTGCGTTGGAGAACACTGACTACAGGGTGTTATGGGAATGTGGATAGGTTACATGCAAGAGGTTTATGATGTCTTAGCTACTTTGCTATAGATGACCCATACCCATAATGGGAAATGATTGCTGTATTAGAGATACTGTCATTACTGCCGTGGATCTGATAGTCCTGGTGCTACTCCTGTTCATTGCTATTGCTTTGCATCAAGAGACTCCCTGTGAATTGTACGCGAGCCTGCCATTGCATATACTATCCTTTTAAAGAAAGTGTATTTGTTTACATTTTATTAAGTTTGCTTTATTTGTAATAAGCTTCTCCCCAAGAGCTTTCTATGCTAGGCTTTGTCCAGAGATCTGAGTTGTTTAATAACAGTAGGCTCATTTAAATGGTGGAAGATTCCTTGGAAAATTTTTGGGATCTTGATGCCAAGGAGTGGGTTATGGGTAAGTGTAGTATTGGTTTGCTTCTACTTCTAGTGAACACCAAATGGCGGACGACGCCGGTGCTGCAGGAGGTGCGGGAGTCGGAGGTCGGGGTGGCTTCCGCGGTGGCTTCGGCAGTGGGGGCCGAGGTCGAGGCCGGGGCTGTGGTCGAGGCCGAGGCCGGGGCTGCGGAGCCCGGGGAGGAAAGGCCGAAGACAAGGAGTGGGTTCCTGTCGCTAAGCTGGGCCGCCTAGTTAAGGACATGAAGATCAAGTCTTTGGAAGAGATCTATCTTTTCTCGCTCCTTATTAAGGAGTCTGAGATCATAGATTTCTTCCTGGGATCTTCATTGAAAGATGAGATTCTGAAGATCATGTCTGTTCAGAAACAAACTAGAGCTGGACAACGTACTAGGTTCAAGGCTTTTGTGGCCATCGGTGACTACAATGACCATGTAGGTCTGGGTGTCAAGTGCTCCAAGGAAGTAGCCACAGCTATCTGTGGTGCTATCATTCTGGCCAAGCTGTCCATTGTTCCTGTGAGACGTGGCTACTGGGGGAACAAGATTGGCAAGCCTCACACAGTGCCCTGCAAGGTCACTGGGCGATGTGGATTGGTTCTGGTGCTCCTGGTCCCCGCTCCTGGAGGTACTGGCATTGTCTCAGCTCCTGTGCCTAAGAAACTCCTGATGATGGCTGGAATTGATGACTGTTATACTTCTTCAAGAGGCTGTACTGCCACTCTGGGCAACTTTGCTAAAGCTACCTTTGATGCCATCTCCAAAACATACAGCCATCTAACCCCAGACCTGTGGAAGGAGACTGTGTTCACTAAGTCTCCCTATCAGGAATTCACTGACCATCTTGTGAAGGCTCACACTTGAGTGTCTGTCCAGAGGACCCAGGCAGCTGCTGTGGCAACCACATAGATGCTTTTTATAAACAAATAAATTGAACTATGCCTGCTAAAAAAAAAGAGTAGTATTGGTATTATATAGGCTGAGATTTTTTATCAATAAGCAGGAAAGGAAGCCATCTTCAAGGTCTGGTTGGTCTGGAATACTAGGGCTTGAAATACTGCCATTGTTTCATCATCTGATGCATGATCAACCCTAGTCTCTGGAAATTTCTTAGCTTAACAGAATTTCTATTTCCCTGTGGCTTATGTTTCTGACCCAGTGATGCTACAGTGGTGAATGTGGAGGCAAAGGATGGCAACATCCATTTTATCTACTGAATTGTATCCTTTTGGCATTGTTGGAAGTCAGTGTATTTTATTGAATTTTATGGTTCATGAGTATTTCATTTTGTGCTGAAGCTGAGCCTGGATTCCTGGACTGGGCCAGAAATAGACCTAGAACAGAGCAATGCAGTATGTGGACTGGTTGAGACTTAGGAATATTTAGCCTGTGGAAGAAAAGTCTTAGGGGAAAGGAGATTTGTCATTAAGGCTTTCTTCAAAGATTTGAAAAACCGTCTTGGGAAAAAGGATTAGTCTTGTTCTGCTCAACAACTAAAGGTAGAGTGTGGGGTGTGAAATATAGTGGTGAAGGACTAGGTCCTGTGGGGTACCCACAGAGATCAATTTTGTCTTGACATAATGAAACATGTTCTAACAACTAGAACTGTTTAAAGGTGAAATGAGCTGCCACAAAAGTGTGACATTTGTGTCAATGAAGCTCTTTAAGACGAGGTTGGATAACCACCTATCACAGACGTTGGACAGCAGGGGTTCTTCATTAGAGACACTGGAGAATAGAGGTTCTTAAGTCCTTTGGAGATTGTCTGGTGAAGCCTACATATCCCTTCTCACAAGAATGCCTTAAATGCACAGAATAAAATATACCAGGATACAAAACAAACCAATTATAATGAAATAGAATATTTTTTAAGTTCATGGATCCTAGGTTAAGAACTCCTGTTATAGAGGGAATTATAGCTAAGATATATTGAACTAGATTTCTCCTGAAGTCATTTATATCACATCTCTTTGAGATCTGAGCTTCTATGCTTCCAAGACTTAGAAAACCAAGTACCCCAAATCTAGCTTTGGTGATAGGATTGACCTTTCTTTGCCTTTAGGAGAGAGAAGCACCTTGCAAGTGCCTGTCAAACCCTTAACAATGTAACTTGAACAAATTAATTTCTTCAAATCCACACATATATATAACTGGCTTTTTATACTTATGAATCAGCTAAGATAAAGGAGAAGGCTTTGTAGATTCCTGAGTCTCAAACATACTAAATCTCTCCTTCTATCTGTTCTACCTGAGACCTAAGGTATATTAATGTGCAGTTCTTAGGAACACAGGAGAGAACCACCAAAGACAATATAGTCTCATTCTTAGTTAATGGAGTATTTTTCTATCCAGTGTCTCCTTTGCCTTGACATCTGAGTTAGAACTTCTTTGAGAGGCAGGATCCTTGATTCAGAGTCAGGAAACCCCATGTGTCAGGTCCAGCAAAGCTATGACTTTTGCAAAGTATGTATTTTGTGGTTAATATGATCCTTATTATAAGGATATGTTTATTATTAAAAAATTTTTGTAACCCCGAGTGATATCCTTCTTTATTAGTGTAAATGAATTTATCTTTCTTAATGGAAATAAATGAAATGTATTTAACTTGATAAATATTGCATAGTTAGATAAAAAGATTATGTATGTGTGATATATATGTGTATTTTATATATACAATTGGCAAATCTTAAAATACTAGATAAATATTCTTAAGAAAACTAATTGTTAATTTATATTTAAAGCTCTTATTTATTTAATTTATATTTACATTTATAATCAGTGTATACTTTTGACAAGTTAATTTAGAATTATTATAAATTAAATTATAATCTATAATTATAATTAACAGTAATAATAGAGATTATTATTGTCATAGAAAAAATGATAGGTGGATTCACATTGGTGATTCCCTACTAATCCATTTCAATACACCCCAATTTATGAATTACTAAAGAAAAGGCCCTGAGTGAATCATTGCCTGTTCAATGAATCTACAGCATAATTTAGACTCTGGGGACTGGCATAGGAGAGGTGAATGTGATATCTTTGCTCTTTGTTTTGCCAAGTAGTCCTTTATAGCTAAGTAGCAAAAGTAAAGTAAAAGTAAAGTAAAGTAGCTCTTTACTTTCGGTATAGAAAATTGAGCCCCAGGGCACTGGGAAAGTTTCTCAGAGCCTAATCAAGGACAGAACCATGTCACTATATCTATGAGAAGAGGCCCAAAGTCAGTCAAGGGGATGAGTCGAACTTTCTATTGCCCTCCTTCTTTTCCTCTTCTTCTCCCCTAACCAATGAAAATTCTTAAAGACCCCAAAGCATAGATATGGAAGTGGAAGTAAAAGATAACACTTCGTTTTCTCGCCAATCACAGCTCTAGAATTCTTAGGGAACTGAGAAACTGAGGAAGTAGTAAATTAGAGGTGGGGACCACTATGTATAAAAATGGAATCTGGGAAGTCATTTTTGGAGTTGCCTGCCCTACAAAGTCATTTGTCTCAGATTTGGAACTATATGGCATGTCCTTTCTCTGGCGTTCCTGAGTTCTTTGTCAGCTGTAAACAGTATTGTACAATAAATCTCATTTGAATGTATAATCTACGTAGGTAATTTCTCCTCCTTTACTAACTTTCCTTGCACGGATGCTGATTTACCACAAAGGCATTCATTTAGAGAGACATTTGCTATTCACCAATGTAAATGAGAATATGAACAAGAGAGTCTGAGCACTTTCTGTTCCTATTTTAAGAAAAAAAAAATTCTATAGACTTAGAGAAATATCTCTTATTCACATGGATTTGAATACAGAAAGAGCAGAGAGACAATAGAGTGCTAGACTAGAAGAGAGGAAGACACAGATTAGAATGCTCTCTGATACATATTAACTTTGTGATTAACAGCCAGTCACTTGTTCTCTCATCTGTAAAATGGGAATATTAATATCTATAGCACTCACTGGTTTGTTGTGAGTTAATGGACATATAGTGCTTTGTAAACCTTAAGGCACTATATAGATATCAATTAAAATATACCACTAAGGTTGTTTTTTGGAATATATTTAATTTTAGTTGGGAAAAATGTTTAAAAAATTAGTTCATATATCTACCAGGATGTGTATAATGGTGTCTTCTATTATCCCTGTTATTAATCTTTTACTACATAAGTTGCCTTTTATTGAAATAATTTCTGTATGAACATATTGCGTACATAAATCTGACCTACATCACCTAATTTAATTTCCTTTGCTTTGTGCAGGAGTCAGCAAGATTTGACATATTTTTTTTTTTAAAAAAGCATAACCTAACTGATGGAGTATTTCATTTCTTAGCTTACCAATATGCCTTTCCATCTCATTGCCAAATATGCTGACTATGATCGATGGTAACTCCCTCAGGAGAAGTGTCCATTTTCAAGTGGACCTGACTATTTTAAAAGCGTGCCATATTGATAGCTTTGTAAGCTGACAGCTTTTTGGCTTATGTCGTATAGATGTCTAAATGAGTCAGTAAACTGTTTTTGCTATATATTTGGTTCATATATTTAAATTATTACCTTAAGAAAGATTACTGCCGAGAGAACACAACAAAAGCAACCTTACAAATTTTTGAACAGCCCACATCTACTGGGCCATGGCTTAAAGATCCTTTATGGGTTCAACTTCATGATAGTTCTTCAATTAATCAAGAAGGATTTTCTGTCTTCCAGGCAACGTGCTAAGTGTTGAGGATACATAAAAACAAAATACATTGATAGGTATGTAAAAGATTCATTCAGAGTAGATACAAGGTAACATTAATGCTGGGTGACTCTCTGAGGGAAGTCTGATATTGATTAGTCAAATATCCCCTGATGTCCTTTTGAACTCAAAGATTATATCATTCTCAATTCCTGTTGAGAGGCCATGTGGTAAAATGACTTTTCTTTGAGGGTTTTTTTTTTGAGAGACAGGGAGGTATGCTATATTAAGGAAATCATGCCCTGGTGGCAGGAGAGGCAAGAAGTTTACTCTTGTATAAGCTGAGTGCCCTGATGGACTAAGGGTAGTGCTTCCTTGGGGGCAAAATAAATAATACACTTCCTAGGTAGTCATTTAATTAATAGATTGATTGATTAAGCAACATGCAATTGATTTTCAAAGCACTATATTAAAAGTAGGGATACAATGAAAAATTAAAATAAAAAGAATCTACCAATTACCTCTTAAAAGAAACCTCAAAATGAAAACTCCTGAGAGTAAATATGCTGCAAACCCAAACGAAGAAAGAGTTTGCTTTTCCCTCACTAATGGAACTCAGCAGTTTTACATATATACATACACACATATATATATTTTTTTTGAAATACTACATCTAGACATTTTTATGGTTGAGAATTTTCAGGTAGTTGGATGATTTTCAGTTTGTCTCCCCTTGACCTATTTTCAAGTTATTTGGTTTTAATAAAGGATATCTTGTGTTTTCTGATATTATTTCATTCTCTCAATTTTATTCAGATGTTCCTTGTCATCTCATGAAGTCGTTGATCTTGGTCCAAAATGATATTGTCAATATAATTTTCAAGGAGTGTGTTTCTTGAATATGGTTTTGCACCTCCTGTTCTGAGCTCTTTATTCTTGTTCCAAGTCTTTCTTCTACAGCTATCATTTCCTTTCCTATATGATCATTTTTCCATTCTTGCCTCATTTCTTCTAGGAACTCTTGTATACCTTATGATAAATTTGTGATATTATTGGAGATAACCTAGTAGATAACCTAGAGTTATTCTTTTCTTTTTGGTTTATGTGTCAAGCAAACGTGGATCCGTAATATTTCTTTATTATCAACAGTATTTTCTTATTTATTCATTGTTCCAAACTTACTTCCTGAATTTGGTCTTTCTGTTGATTCTGGATTCTGTGAACTTCTACAAGAAATGTTAAGGTCTTCTTTTGTACTGATCTATACTATCCAGTGACTGAATAAAAAGTGCTGTGTTCTTCAAGAATTTCAGAAGCATCTTCAGCCAACACACTGTGCAGAGCTGACTACAGGGGTTCAGGAGACATCAGCACATGGAGCACATGGCACAGGTTTGGACTGCACTGGGGTGATCAACTTCTTCAGCTTGTACTGTGACAACCTACATTTAGGCATTCTAATCCAGCTTGTACATCAATTGTTGTCCTCGGCCTTAGGCCTGTTTACACACTAGTCCACTTGACTTTCTCTGTGACCTTGGCACATGGCTACTAGCTGCAGGCTTCCCTGGCTCTCCTTTGATCCTAGTGATGGAAAACTTTCCTATACTATTCTCCCACACTGGGTTTTTCTGGTTGGATTCCTTCCCTAGTGCCTCCAGGTTTCTGGCTGTCTCTTAGTGCAAGAGACTGGCAAACATATTTACTCTAGTTTCTCCTTGGATTTATTTATGATTTCTCAGTCCAGAGTTCTTTATTCTTTGTTCTCACTATGAAGTTGTAAGAAATCTTATGGGTTATTTGTCTTGCCTTCCTCCTCCATCTTGAGAACCTGCAATGTATACAATGTATACAATAAAGATAAGTGGGAAAATATAAAAGTTTTGGTTGAGTTTAAGAAATGGACTTTGGAATTCAAGATGTAGGATGGCTAGATAGGTTAGATAGGTGTTTCTCTGAAAAAAAAGATATGGCAGTTTTAGTGAATTGCCTGTTCAACCCTGCCATATCAGATCGCTAATTTTGTTAGATGAGTTGGAGAAGATGGACATAATACCTGATGATAGGAAGGTGACAGCCTTATTATAGTCCATTTTTGTCAGAAGCCATTGGGTTCAGTTTTTCATGTCACAGTTTAGGGAGGACATTCATAAACCTAAGTGGGTCTAGGGGAAGGTAACTAGGATAATGAAATGTCTTAAGTTTATGGAATGTGAGAACTGGTTAAAAAAAGTATATATATATATATATATATATCCTGGAAAAGAGAAGATTGGAGTGAGGAGGTGAAGATTGGAGAGGGATAAATATCTTTAAGTGGTTGAAGGCTGTAATGTGGAAAGGGGATTATATTTTGTTCTTTGGGTCATCGAAGGTCAGAACCAGAAAGAGTGGGAGAAAATTGCAAAGAAGCAAATTTAGACTCAATGCAAAGAATAACTTCTTAACATTAGAGTTATCCAAAAGGAGAATCAGCAGCATTAGTTTTGTTGGGCTATCTTTCATTGGAAATCTTCCAGAAAAGGTAGGATGGCTACTCATTACATATTTTTTAGAGGAGATTTTTTTTATGGATATGAATTGGATGGAATGACCACTGAGGTTTTTTTCCAAGTCTAGAATGCTACACATCTTCGATCTTGTGATAGTATGCCATTCTTCCTTTGAGCACGTGTTCTTTCGCTGAAACCTCTGAACTGTGGCTTCCAAGTGGTTCCAAGAACTTCCTCCTCCCAGAGCTTGTTAGTTAAAGGTCTAAGACCTAGTCTTGGAACAATTGGTCTTCCTGAGTGCCAATGTGTCTTTCCTCCACCAAACCCAGAGAGTTCTTCATGAGACCACCATTTTATTCCTTCATACCTGTATAATGCTGCTTCAAGAATTTGCTATAGTATTCCTTTAATCTCTTTCTTCTGTGACCAATTCCCATTCCTCTTCCATCTATGATCTCTCTCTTTCCAAAATTCTATTCTAATCCTCCTTCCATTTCAAAGCCAGGTGGAGAAATTGAAGGCCTCTCATTTATATGTCCTCTCAAGTACTGGCCAGTCTTTTCCTTGGCCCATTCATTCATTTTCTTCTCTCCTCCTCCCACCTGAGAGGAATTCCTCTATATTATCTCACCATCTTTAATGCTTATTTACTAATGGATGGAAAGCATTATCCTTTGAAATATTCATTCTTTCTTCTTTCTACTCTTCTGATTTTTTGTAATGATTTATTTTACTCCTTCAATTCTTAAGCCTATCAATTCTTTCTTTGCCCTATTCAAAGTCTCAGATGATGCACATATGTATTCATGGCCTTCTCTCACCTTGACCACATAAACACTTGTAATTTCTTATTATTTGAATATGTTTAATTTTCTCCTGTTTGATTTAGTATGCTTAAGAAAACTAATCTTTTTTCTGCCACAAAGCCTTTGATTCTTTCCTTGTTCTGAACATTCAATTATTTTTTCTGATCCTTAGGCTCAACTTTGTAGCATACATTAGTTCCGGAGTGCCAATTGGTCTTCTTTGCCAGTACAAATGTTCTATTCCAATTTATCTTTTTTAAAAAATAAATATATAACAATTCTGATTTTGATGCAGAGTAGGGAAAGGTCTTTTCCTTGCTGCCTGTGAATTTTATTCCTTGATATTATATTTTTGAAGCTTGACTATAATGTTTCTTGATGAGTTAAACTTTTTTTTTGTGTGGATTCTCTTGATCTGTATATTTTCACTTAATTCCATTATATCTGTACAAGTCTCCTCTACTTTAGGATTTTATTTTTCATGATTTTTTTTTCTAGAAGATATAGCTATAATTCTTATAGCTTCATATCCAGTCTTGAAGCTTAATGTTCTCATTTTGTGTATCATTTGTGTATTCCTCCCATTTGATCTCTTTTGATTTTTTCCTGTTAAATTCTTTCTACATCTTTCATATTTTCACTTAATTTTTTGAATGCTCTCCTGTAATATTCTGGAAGTTCTTAAAGTTGGTCCATTGCTATTTCAGGGGGCTTTACAAGATTTATTATAATTCTTTTAGCTTATTCAAGCAATTTTGAGTCGTTGACTCGTTGAAAAGCATTCGTTCACTGAGATATTATATATCTTCTATTAGAATATTTTGTTTCCTTCAGGACACAGTTCCATGGCTACCTTGTAAATTAAACTTTTCCTTATCCCCATTTCCTAGTATTCAAACCCAGGTCATCTGAAGTCAAATCCAGTGTTCTTTCCATGTCATCATTTGAGTATTTTAAAACAATGATTTTTTTAAAAATCCTGGAAAAAGTAACATGTGCATATGGCCTTTATCCCCAGTAGATTGTAAGTTTTTTGAGAGCAAGCACTATTGTTCTGACATTCTTTGTAACATCGGTGCCTTGTGAAGTATATGGCACATAGTAGGCACTTAATAAATGGCTATTGACTTGATTTGATCCCCTCAGATCTCACCTAACATTTTTCTTTGTGTCTATCAAAAATCCTTACCATGAAATACTGTGTATTACAGTTATGTTGGTTTCTTTCTCTCTTTTAGACATCGAGCTTCAGAAGGACAGAGACATTTTCTTGTCTGAAATGTGTATCACCCTCAGATCCAAGGAGCATATTTGTGTATCTTTGCTGGAACTAGTACATATGATGTACTTGGTGCTTAATAAATTATTTTCAGTAAGCAAATGAATAGTTATTAAATATGTACCAGAGTGCCAAAGAAGCAATATATTTTTGTATCTGGTATACCTGAAATGTTCCTGGAAACCAAGGGAATTAGAAAGAAACAGCAACTAGGATATAGAGTGGAAGTTGAAAAATAGTAATGCTCTCCTTTTTTAATATATGTTGTTAAAATGAACACTGCTAGAGTCTCAATTGATGATAGCCCAGCTGCTGTGTCCATATGTCTTTTGCATTTCAAGATTAGGACCAAACACACAGAATAAATATAAGCATGTCTAAAATGGTATGGATATGCGCCCAGCTGCTGTCACCATATGTCTAATGAATTTCCCATTTAAGGAGGGCAGAGCTAGCCTAAATTTCTTGCCTTTAATACAAAAATGGTGCTACCATACCACAAAAGGCTGCACAACAGACAGAGCAAGCTATAGATGAAATTAAAGCAATGATGGTTCACTCTTATTCATTTTCACTTTGGACCTAAATGGACGTGTGGAAACATTTAAGAGCAAGCTTGCCATTGACATTCGGATATAAGCCAAGGTTTGCCTTTCATATGAGAAACTTTGGTTTTCTGATAGCTAAGAAAAGGATAAAAAGCAACATCATTAGTTTGAATTAGTTATAAGGAATGATCATATTCTACCTCATCATTTCTCTCAATTTACCTATTCAGAAAAAAATGAAAGTATATTATATTTATCTAATGGTTTCATATCCAGCAACTTCACCTATATAGGGGGAAAAGGAGACCTATAAACCAGAAGAAAATATGTCTGAGTACAAGCAGAATGGAGAAAAACTGTCACAAAATCTATTTTTTCTTTTATAGGAGAGAACTGAAATAATTTCCTTTGTTGGAGTCCTAATCTTATATTTCACACAAAGGTTTGGTTGAGTTGCCACGGCCCAAATTTGTTTTTATAGCTTCATTGATCACCTTATCTACTATAGACTACAATTAGGGAGCTTCGGAGTGTATAGCAGAGTCATGGAACAGCAGACTGAGAATGCAGTGGGAGCTTTGGCCCAAAGGGAAAGGATTCATAGCAAGTTGGATCCCATGATTATTATTATTTTTATATTCCTTTTTATTTCATTCAGTAATCACCAAGGATATATCCAATTTTTCCAAAATTCTTTTCCCTACTTAACTTCATTTAGGCTTATTTTTGATAGATTTGCTAAGTCTGAAATGGAGTACAATAAAGTCATAACTGTTAGAGTTTTACTCTTTATTCTTTATGGTGGTAGCTGCTAATCGTTGTGTGATCCTGCTCCTTCTTAGTCGTACTCTGTTTCTGACTTGTATATTTTGTCTTTGATCTGGAAGATCTACGTTGTGGCTGTGGATACAATGGGAGTTTTCCTTTGGTGATTTAGGAAGTGAGCAGTGGATTCTTCCTGTTTTTCTTTTGCGCTCTGGTTCTAAGGTGATTGGGAATTTTTTTATTTATTATTTGTTGAAATACAATCTCCAGGCTTCTTTTTATTACAGTGGTTTTCTAGTTCTCTGTTGAATCTGGACCTGTTTCCCCGACATAGTTGTTTTTGCTAAGAAATACTTTATATTTTCTTCTATTTTTTTGTCTTTTGATTTTGTTCAAGTATCGTGAGTCATCTCATGTTACCATTGATTTCCCTTTTAATTTTCAGAGTAACTGTTTCTTGAGTAATGTTTTGTACTATCTGTATGAAATTTCCTTTCAATTCTTTCCATTAAAACTTTTATTTCCTTTTGTTTCCTATTCTTTTCTCTAAAGTTCTCATTTTATACATACACATGCCTGAGTATATACATATATGTATATGTGTCTTGACTCATGTGTCTATGTGTATGTATGTATATATATGTGTGTGTATGTACTTTCTGGGAATTCTAGTAGATTTTGTGGCAATGCTGTTTTTTGTTTGAAGCTTTGGGGAATTATTGTATTCTTCTGGGTATGCCTTAGTCATTCCCAGGACCAAAACATTCCTTGTTGTTCTTATTGTTGGCAAGAAAGCTTTTTTGTCTGCATTAACTTCAGGACTGGGGCTGAGGCCAGAGTTTTAGGAAGATCTGAGATCTAGCTGGGGAGGTCCAGGTCCTAGTTTTGTTTCAGACTGAGTCTCTCAGATACTTGACTTGACCAGCCCAGCCTATGGGCCCGCTTGCAGCACTGCAGAGTAGTCTCCTCAGTGCTTCAACTTCAATTCCTAGAAGATGATTCTCCAGGAATTCTTAGAGATGTGAGTCCTCATGGTTAGAGGCTCATTCATGAAATACAAGTGGGCCTGGTTTAGGACTTTTACCAGGGTTAAGTCAGACTCCATAGCATCCAGATTTTGGCCCCTCACCCCATGGACAGTTTCTAAAAGCCTGGAGGAGAATACAACACATCTTCCTCCCCCTCCATATTGGTTCTAGAACCATGTAACAGGCGTTTGGCAACCTCATGCTTTTTCATCAGCTCCAGGAAAAAGTGAGATCTTCTAGGAAGGGCAACATTGTTCTGACCAAAATAGAATTTCAGAGACAAGGAAGAGTAGGAAGCCCACAGATAGAAATAGAATAGGCAGCTAAAACTGCCCTCAACCTCTGGGGAGAAGTTGTGGTGAAGAACACAGTGTCAGAGGGAAGGGATGCAGGCTGGTCTTAGGGTTGAGATAGCAAAAGTGTTGGCAGGAGCAGTTAGGTGGCATAGTAGATAGAGCACTAGCCCTGGAGTCAGGAGGTGTGAGTTCAAATCTGGCCTCAGACTCTTACTAATTGTGTGACCTTCAGCAAGTCACTTAACCTCTGTTGCTCTCCCCCACCTCCCATAAAAAGGTAATTTGCAAATGGTCCAGAAATCAAAGAACTGGCAGAGAAGGAGAAGGCTGGTATGGGAGGTAAGGAACTGACAGGAAAGAAGGCTAGTACCAGATGAAAGGGAGTGGCAGAAAGGGAGGAAGCATGTTCTAGATACAGAGGACTGGCAGAGAAGAAGGGGTCTGGCCAGCAAGGGAGTTGGAGGAAAGACAGTTCTGCAACTCTGGTTCTAGATTTTGGCAGCTAGAGGGTTATAAAAGAGAAAGTTAAGAGTGAGATGGCTACGGGGTGGTGGAGGGCAGAGGAGAGCAAAGAAGGGAACCATAGTTCTCTTTCTTCCAAAAACTGCTGTAGCAGAAGACGGAGGCTAGATAATGTGCTTTTCCACATAAAGATGATACTTCTAACCCAACTTCTTTAGGACATGAGTAGGGCATTATTTTCCAGTGGTGATGGAGCCCTCCATGCTACTTCACTGGGGAATGGGATGAGCATGGTGTCTCAGGATACAGCTGTGGTGTGCAAGCAACAGCTCTTCTTATCAATGAAGAAATGCTTCTAGCACAAACCTACTTAGACTCTGTTGACAGAAGACCAATCTAGCTAAGCTCTGAGAGTCTCATTACCAATGCTAAACGATGAAGTAATTAAATAACCTTTAAATTCTTTTTCTGACTATAAATACTGATGCTTCTAAGGAATTGTGATCTGTGTTAGTGAAGAGAGTGACCACACTAATACACTAATGACATCCTAGAGTCTTGCAGGCAGCAAGGCTTAGTAGGTAGAATAATGGTCCTGTAGTCAGGAAGACTTGGGTTTAAATCCTGCCTCAGTTTCTTACTAGCAATGATGCTAGGCAAAGCACAATCTCTTGACTTTAATATTCTCATCTGAAAAAATAGGGATTGCAATAATATTTCAAGGTTGTTCTCAGGAACAAATAAGAACCTATGTGTCAAATGCTTAGTAGACCTGAAAGTGCTGTAGAAGTGTTTGCTATTCAGGTATCAAAGGAAGATAGTGAATTGTGTTGAGCCATCCGTACTGTCTCACCTGGTCCCTTTGTTGTGCTAAAGTCCAGGCATTTGTGAGATGGCTGGCCAGATTTGGAGTTCACTCTATGGTCACAATATAGGGCAAAGCTCGCAGGTGACACTGAAGTTATGACCTTTTCCCCAGCACTAACCCACCTGAGGGACAACTTTGGAGCTAAGTGCAGGGAGAAGGAAAAAAGAATTCAAATCATGTTTTCGTTGTTTCACTTTCCAAAATAATATCATCAGTAGCAACAACATACAACTCAGTAAATCACTTTAAAGCACACATACTTGGCAATGTACTAGACTGTACAGAGAATTGTGTAAATTAGGCAATTGCCTAATTAATTGCCTAATTTAATTACGTATATAATCAGGTTACCTTCAACTTTTTATTGCATACTAATTTAACACATGGTGCTTTAGGGGCATAAAAGCAAGAATGTACATCTCTAAGTGATCTCCTCAAACGCAGGATGAGGTAGGTTGTTTATTCTAAGCATACTGTATTCATTCCATATTTCACCCTTCCTCCCTTGGGGGCCTGGGTTCAAGAATACCTAGGTGGGGAATGGTTCCAAAATGACACCTTAGGCCTTGGTGATGGGAGGAATTCCTGCTTCCCTTACCCACTAACATGAATTTCCAAACAGCTACTGAATCAATCAGCTAAAAATTCCATTTATTGGAACATTAACATACATTCAAGACACCCCAGTCCAGACTACTCCAACCCCCAAATAAAGGACTATACAGATACATGAAAAAAATTGAACTTTATTTTTTATTCATTTTAAAAATTTTATTTGAAAAATACAGTACACAGCAGAGCATCCTCCTTATTCTTCTTTATCCCACCCTCCCAGAAACATCCCCGCCCCCCACCTCCCACCCTACCCTCTGTCCCACTGCTGGTTCACAAAGAAAATTGTATGGTAAATAACCCGAAATATTTGGCTGGGGTACATCCTGAGAAGAGAGAGGCCCAGTTAGAAGTTGAATAGACACAGTCTGTTGAAGAAGGTTCACCTCTCTTTTAACATAAAAGAGCCTTTTAAGTCATCTTAGAAATCAGAATAAACATGTGCAGCTTTCCTGCCATGCAAACAGGTATCATTGAAAATTTCAGGTAGACCAATTGATAGTGACCTGGGCCCCTAAGTACCTAGAATAAAAAGGAGACATGTCTTCATCAGAAAGATGTGTATTTGCTTATTCTTTCTATAGTGTATATACATTTTTTACATAGTCATATTTTAATTCTCCCCCCCCCCATTATTCCGAGTAACGATATCAAGGTTAAGGGCTCTCTCCTGGCATTTAGTCACATATATCATATATATGTAGCATATATGCACATACATATATATGTATATGCATATATATAAACATATATAGATGTTATATATGCTTTTCCATGTGGTGGGATCAATGAGTCCTATATTGTAAAAAGTAAAGCCAAGGATCTTTAATTTTTGAATACTGTAGTTGACTTGACTTTACTCAGTTTCAATTAGGTCAGGTTTTTAACATAACTGTGCTTTTGAACATGTTTGAAATTTCAAAATTTAAGACATGATTCAATTTGTCTTTGCATGATAACATGAAAGATCTGTGATTTCATAAGAATGCACCAATGCAGAATACAGTCTATGACTTAGTAGTTCATAGAATTGTGGATTCAGAGTTAGAAGGAATCTTGGGGGGGTCATCTAAGTGCCAACTATGACATTTTACAGGTGAGAAAACTGAGGTCTCAAAAAGAGTTACTTGCCCATGGTCACGTGGGTATAAGATGGCAGAACTGGAATCTGAATCAAGTTCTCTGACTCAGATGCATTTCTTTCCCCCTGAGTCCTAGAGAGTTGCATACAGAGATTAAGTGACTTGCCTAGTGCCATACTGCTGGTTAAGTGTCAGACACGAGATTCGAATCCAGGTTTTCCTGACTTGAAGCCCAATACTTTAAAGACTACTCCATGGAGTCTTCATTTAGTGGATAATGCTGACCCTTCTCACACACTGCTAAGGCAGTTGTCAATTGGAAATAGAAATACAAAAGGTTTGGTCCATAGAAAGTGGATGCCATAGTAGAAATGACCTGACTTGGTTAATTTTACTGATACTTATTGTGGCTAAGAAATCATTCTCATTCTTCTCTCTTTCTCTACCTCCCCCAAGAGTGCTGGGAAAAGACTTAGATTGTTATCCCAACTACACTATTTATTAATTGTATACCCTATTAGAAGTCACTAAAATTCTACGAGCCTCAGTGTTCTTATCTGTAAAATGGAGATATTAATATCTCTCCTATTTAATTCATAGGCAATTGTGAGAATCAAATGAGTTAATCCCAACATGAATTTACAGATGGAAGGAACTCTAGAAGTCATCTAGTCCAACCCCCTCATTTTATAGATGAAGAAAACAAGGCCCAGAGCGGATGGTACTTGCCCAAGTTCACCCATTTTGCACTTTGCAATTTTAAACAACCCCACAACTGGAAGAAATTGTAGTAGTTTTGGAAATTGGGTTACTGTTGCTCTTGGATCAAATATTTCAAGTTCTAACATAAGAATACACAGTCACATTACCAAAATATAATATTTTTGTTGAATTCTTAAATGGAGATAGAAATACGCCATTGGTCAGAGCTAATGAAACTTCACTTCCAGCAATGACAAGGGAAAGTCATGGACTTTATCTCTCATCGAAGACAAGTCTTTGTATCTATTTGGAGAAATTTCAGAGGGAATCAAGTCTATCCTTATCACATTGTCAAGATCAAAGAGCTGGATTACAGTAAATTCTTGCTAGTCATTTAGGCCAAAGATATCTCAAGAGCATCTACAATGCCAGATTTCAAAGCATTTGCTAGAGAAACAAATGAAAAGTGAATTTTCTTGTAGGATATTTCATCTTCATTTAACAAAGCTTCCTTCCAGATGTAGCTCAGGTGCTACAAACTCCATGAAACCTTTCTCAATACCCCACTTGCCAGTGCTTTCTTCCTCCTCAAATTATTCTATTTTTACTTTCTCTATATACATGACACATCCCACAGTAGCACATAAGTTCTTTAAGGGTAGGGATTATACTACCTTGCTTTGCATCTCCAGCACTAAACAGAGTGCCCTGAATATAGGAAATGCTTAATAAATGCTTGTTAACCGAACAGGATGGAATCTTGCCCAGCCTGATAACCAACACCTTCTTTGTCAGTCTTATCAACGTCTTGCTTAAAATATAAGGTATATGCCAAGATGATATGCTAACTACCTTTGTGGCTTTCATATGACTTAGATGATGTACAATTGTGTACCTCTTTCCCATTTAAATTACACAGAAATTTTGAGTGTCCAGTGTCCAGGATGGAGCCTTTAACCTATTGAGATACTGTTACCAACACAGTATTGGCCAATAAAAGTCATCACTGTTTTATATTCTTATTTCAACTATCCTACATACAATCTGCATTCAAAAAAAATCTCTACAGTTCAACATTTCAACCACAATTATCAGGAAAATCCAAATAAATATATTTTTAAATTATGATACATTACTCATTACAGTAAAAATGGGCATTTTTTCCCTTCAAAAGCAGGAGCACCAGTCTGAGAATGTTCAGGAGGAATGGTATTTTAAGTGAAGTATACTATATAATACAATGTGCAAATGTTATTTGAATACATAACATATTTTAAAAAAGAAACTTTACACAGAGAAATATATTTCAATGAAAATGACTGTGCTTGAATGCAAGGAAAAAAAGACACAAAACTCCCCAAACTTTTTCACTCGGAAAGCCTGTTTTAAACTAAATATGGCATACTGCAGAATAGATATATGAATCATTGAAAAGCTTAACTAGACCTGCATAGTGGGTTTTCTCATACAGATCTGGTGAGCATATAGTTTGCTTTTCATATTTGAAATGGTTTTGTGGGATTGTAACATGAAATTTGAATATTTAATGAGCATCTTTTCAAAATAAAGTTGACATGGACTTCAATACTGTATGAATAATCAGCAACCAGACATTTTTATAAACTGATCCTGCTATCAAAAAACTTTGGGACTCATGAATGGACCGTGAAAAGGGATGATGTCCAATGCAGTGAAAAAGCATCCAGTTCAACATCATGTGACTTCTGCGAAGGCGGTGATGTGGTTCTGTAAATGCAAGAGAAAATTCAGAGTCAGAATCATGGAAGCATTGGCCTTGGGTTTGGTTTTAGAACTTTTTTTTTTAATGTTCAGACATGAGCAGTTAGTATAGTCTGAGTGGTCACATTTATAACTTGTTTATCCTCTTCTGTAACTCATACATCATTAAGTGGTTGAGACATCAACGCATGGAATTGGGTCCTGTGGAATTTTAGTGTCAGTGATATATCTTATTAACTCAATTTATTTTACTAGTTAAATAGACTAGCATTCCCTACCTGTTCCATTCATAATTAACATTGAAATCTGGAGGAATGAAAATGGCACTGCCAGGCAGCCTCTGATACTGGTTTCCAGCATTAATAGAATTTTAATGTTGCTCTATGTTGGATTTTAAGATTAATTGCTCCCTGTGAGACAGATGGCAGGGAGTGAGGTGGGGAAATCCTTTGACTGAAATGATGCTTGCTAATGGACCAAAAAACCCCCAAACTACTCCACACTTTGTTTTGATGCATAATTTAGAGGCAGACTTTTTTGTTTGCAAAGCTTTAATTGTTTACATCTCATGTGAAATTCTTTATAGTTTTTATAGTTTTTTTTCTAACTATTAAACTTATTTTCCCATAGATTCAAACCACAGACAACATCATACTTCTTAGAATATTACAATAAAAGTTTGATAGAATATTTTTGGCAATGACACTAATAGAATTGAAGTATTAGCTCTGCTCCTCCCTAGAATCACATATAAAGAGTTTGGACTGGTTTTTTCCTCATGTGTAAAGCACTAGTTATTGTCACTTGTTGTAAAGGCTAACTTATGATATATTGTTCCTCTCCAATGATTCCTGAATTATTTTTGCTCTTTGAATTAAATGTTTATTCCACCAACAGGAAAATGCTTTTAGCTACTAAAATGGTAAGGGAAAACCCTTTAAACTTGTGTTTCTTTACAAAGTACAAAGATAGGAGGATATCATTCATATTTAATCTGAACATCAGAAATTTACAGTCACTATTGGCAAAGGGTTTTTTTTGTTTGTTTTTGGTAACTCTATGAATAGGGGAATTCTGGTGAGAATAAAATAAATGTTGGTTCTTCAAATAGTTTTCATATCATATCTTTGTAAATCATAAAGAATAAGTATTTCATTAAAGTAGAATGAGAAGAATGATGCTTTCCCTGTACACTTGGGTCATTTGAAGGGAAAGATAGAAAAACGAAAGTATTTAAACACATTAAAGATATTATGGAAGATTTCAATGCCTTCTTTTTGAACTAAAACAAAATAATCTAGGTGAAGTGGGGAATGGGAACTCTAGATCCACGATTTCCTTGGTTCAGAAAACTCCCTGTGTAAAAACTCCCTCCATCAACATAGATTAGCAATTTAGGCTTAGAAGAGTGTCTGGTACACTGATATGTTAAATGAGTAGTTTGTGGTCACAACAAACAGATGGACATTAGACCAGACCTGTGATTTCATTGGCATAGGGAACTCCCAGTGACGAAATTCCTTCTACCAATGCAGATTAGCACCTGCTCTTCAACTTTAATGGAATGGAAAAGCATTTATTAAGTGGCATATCATTATGTGCCAAGCACTGTGCTAAGTGCTAGACATAAAAAGAGTAAAGTGAGATGGTTCCTATTCTCAAGGAATTGTCATTCTAGTTGTGGGAGGCAACATGTCACACAAAGGAAAAGCTGGACTAATGAAAAAGCCCAGTAATCTTTAAAGGGTGGTAGCAAGGCCAAGGAGTCTTAGGATGTACAGTTGGGAAGAAGAGACCCTTTTGAGATCTCAGTGAGAAAGTTTCAGAAGGGGCCATTGAAGTTGCCTGGGGCACTGTGACTTGTCACATAGCCAGTATGTGTTAGAGGGCAGACATGACCTGTTACATGTAATTGACTATCAAAACATCTTTTTTTCCTTATCCAATCTCTGAAACTCGATTATACCTGAAGAGAAACAACTTACTTTTCAGCTCTTTGGTAGACAGAATGGCACATAACTGAGAAGACATAGTCACCTTTCCTGGTTCTATCATAAACTCCTGACATAAATGTGATGATTGATTTTTCATGTAGGTGCTTTTCCAAATTGTTAACAATTCATGACAAAGAAGCTGAGAATAGTAACTAGTTATCTGCAAGATGCTCTGAACTATCTAAAGGAAAACATAAATGTAGTTTCCATAAAGAGCTGGTCAATCAGAATAGCAAAATTACCCATAACTGTGTAAGATCTGATAGATTAATTGAAAGCAAAAGACTGCAAATTGACTCCATCTGGCCCAAATTATCTCCAAATCAGCAAACTGGAACCATCACCTACAGGCCATTTTTGATATCAAAAGTGGACAGAAGTATATACAACCTGGGCAGTATCTGATAGTGAATCACAAGCATTTGGGAGTAGTGTGGGTAGATATAAAGGACATCAGAGGAGATATCATGCACAGGAGGGGAGATTGGAAGATAAAGTAGAGAGGAACCAAGTGCTGCTTCATAGCACCACCATCCTGGGATCAGCATTTTCATCAGTGACCTAGATAATGAAGGAGTGAGTATGCTCATTAGGTTTGCTGCTGATGATACCATGCTGGCATGTACAACCAGCACCCTGGAAGACAGAATTAGAATTCCTAATGACCTTAATAAATCAGAAAAGTGATCAGAAACAAACCAAACCAAATTTCAAAACGACAAGTGTAGGCAGTACAGCAGGAGAAGGAAAACAAATTGCATCCATCCAGAAAGGGGATAATGAGTTCTGTGCAAATATGGTCCATAAAGATCTTGAGATTTCAGTGGGTAAAGTCTGCAAAGAAACAATGCAGTTTAAAAAACAAACAAAAACCCCAAGTGTCATACTGATATGTTTCTGTCTATATCTACTACATCATCATTATATCTCTAGGGTAGAGAGAGATCAAAACAATAGGCATAACATTTAAAACACTGAGTATGTTACTACATTATAAAAATAAAATGAAATTCATGTGTTCTGGATATAAGTTAAGTGAAATCACTTGGTTTCTCATTTGTTTCTTCAGATAGCCTGCACATCATAAATCTTAGATTCCCTTTGGGGAAAATAACCTTAGGGCCAGGATCAAAATCTCAGCTAAACAATCTTACACATGTACTGAGGTCACTTTGTAAATGTTGTTTCCTGCATGATTGCTAGGGGAAATATTCTCTTTGGGATGTATCTTTTAAAAAGAAGGTTGATGACTTAGAAAGGCCAGAAGATAGAAAAATAAAACTTATGAAGCCAGATGAATGGAATTGGGATGATTCCTTAGGGAAGAGATAAGCATAAGGGGAATTTTAATAATGTCATTCAAGCACATAAAGGTTTCTTATAGAAAATATAGTGAGAATTTTATTGTGATCAGTCAATTAACAAGCCTAGAATCAAAGAATTTCAGAGAGCTGGAAGGACCCTTGGAAATCATCTGGTCTAAATCTCTATGGTGGCAGAGAGTCACTGTATTTTCTCCTTTTTTCCATAATTAAGTCCATTTTAGAATAAGGCTCCCTTTCTAGTATTAATGAGAAATTACACCTAATCCATATTTTTTCCCTTTCTTTCCCCTGTTCTTCAGCAAGGTTGACCAAAAGAAAAACAATTTGCCCTCAGACCTATGAAACAATGACAGACTACCAGATTAGAAAGTCTCTCTCTTTCCCTGAAACCCAACAAACTACTCCTAAGGCCAATGACTTACCAGTGAGCTGTCAACAGCATGTCTATACAGTTTTTCTGAACATCTTAAATACCCATGGGAAAAATGGGTCTTATTCAGAAGTCCACTTGGCCTAGTCATCTATGTCTTCTTTTCTAGTCTTTTGGCCTTATATATATATCTTTTACTGACATATTATAAAATGTAAAAAAAATTTCCTTGACAAAATATTCTTGATTTTACAGATGAGGAAAGTAAGCCTCAGATATATTAAATGACTTGCCCATGGTCACACAGCTAGTAAGCGTCAAAGCCGAGATCTAGACAAATGCCTCCTGATCCCAAACCCAGTGATCTTTTTCACTATACTACATTGTATTTAAAAGTAAAATTAATTCTCAGTTGGCTAGGGGAAAGCTTAGATGTGTTCTTCACTAAATAGAGTATGGGAGAAATAACTACAAACTCCTCAAAGTCCTTCTCATCTATTGAATGCTGTGATTCTAAGCGTCATATAATAAGGTGGTTTTTTTTTTACAAATGAGTGAAATGACAAATTTGAAATATCTACTTTATGACAATTGCACAGAGAGGTATGTCATTTTTCATGTTTTTTCCCCCTTCTTCTATCAGCAGTTTTCTTGGAGAAATCAATTCCAAAGTTTCATTTGGTCTTTTCAGATCACTTTTCCTAAAAAACATCTTTCCTGGGGTATAAACTAGGACAATTTGTGTAAGCTGCTTTACAGTGGACTCCCCCTTTCAGCAGGCCATAATACAGAACTCAATGAATGCAATTGTAAACCTGGTAAAAATGCAAACAAATATAAGGCACACCAAAAACTCATGCAGAAATGTTTAAATCAGACACACAAAAGGCAAATGGTGACACCATTTTTAACAGTTAAATAAGAGGACTGATTACTAGTCCATTTAGGCAATTATACATGCTGGAGAGGAAAGAGCATGAACTGAATAAAAAGAACCATGGAATATTTTAAATGAACCATTCTTTGGGAGTAATTCATCTAAATCCACAGCAAATAGGAAAGCAAAATGCTAAGGCCTAATCCTTGAGTGCAGGGATCCTGGGGGTGGAAATGATCACTTTCTTTGTTAAAAATAGCTTTAGCACGTAGGATTACTCACTGCAAATTCTTTAATGTGTCAGTCTTCTAAAAATGCTAGATTGTGCATGAAAATTCCCTTTTCTTATTTATATTCTGTGTTGCCTTTTCCCGAACTTGCATTGTCTCTCTAGTTTTTAAAATCATATTTAAAAACCATAAAACTGGCATTAATTATGCCATGAAAATTTGGCTTTTCTACCTGACAAGATCTGCCTCTCACTCATTTCATTTTTTAAAAATAGAAAAATGAAAAGAAGGCGCACCGGGGAAGTGATTAGAATTAAAGCATAAGGTAATTTTTTTTTTAAAAAAAGGTATAATTAAAGGCAATCAGAAATGAAAACTGCCATGTTGAAGAAATGCTTACTTCTTCCCTTTGAGCACTTAAACAACAGGGAAAAATGAAAATAAAAATGTGGCTAAAAGTGGAAGGGAAAAATGTTTCTGCCACTCCATTTCCTGGACACTTTTGCTGCGATCTAAACCTGCACAGAAGGATGTGATTTCTGTTCTTTGCCTTAGCTTTAAAACCCAACCCACACTCTTTAGTGCGCTCTAGCGCACATACGTTTATTGCCTTAATTGAAGATGTTCAAACTGGTTTATTCCAGTGATCCAGCTGAAGAACCTAGCCAGGCAGTCTTTAAAAGAATTTCCCTGTGAAGTTTCTTCTTGAAAATTATCAATATCTTGGGTCCGGGACACCTACAATACGTTATGAGTCATTAAATTGTACTTAAGCATTAGTTCATCTATTTACATCTTATGCCATTGTAATCAAATTTCTATGTCACGATCATGTGAAACAAAATGCTTAGCTTGGCTGGTCTTCCATCTCCCTCCATCACTGTTGTCAGAAAATAATTCAATTGCTGAAAAAAGTAGGTGGCATGAATATATTTAGAATTTAATTATTCCTCATATTGGTACTATTTGCACCATCCTTGTTTGATATATTAAAAGACCACTCCTTAAAAATATCCAGCATTTATCTATGGTGTAATATTAACAATATCATAACAATTGTAGACTCTCAACCCTGAACCTTGGGTGCATCACAAGATGACCTTTTCCCTGTGGAGAGTTAGGGGCTCTAAAAAGATTACGAATGTGATAAGTGTTTTTTTTTAAATTTTTTTTAATTTAATATGTTTAGTTTTCAGCATTGATTTTCACAGGAGTTTGAATTACAAATTTTCTCCCCATTTCTATCCCCCCACACACACTCCAAGATGGCATATATTCTGGTTGCCCTGTTCCCCAGTCAGCCC
>CM053627.1:66619938-66685354 GCA_028646595.1 Phalanger gymnotis | reverse complement strand
GGGGGGGGGAGGAAATGGGGAGAAAATTTGTAATTCAAATGCCTGTGAAAATCAAGGCTGAAAACCAAACATGTCAAAAATAAATTTAAAAAAATAAAATATGACACCAGATATTTCCTTAGAACTTAAATCTGATGTTTTCCTTAGGCCAGTACTGAAGGACCTTCATTATTTGGTTTCAACCTACCTTTCCCAACTTACTTCCCCCACATTATTCTTCACTAGACTCAAGCACTCCTTAGGATATACTGATCTTTAACATCTAAATGTTCTCCTACCATCCCTTCCCTTCCTACCCCACATACCTAAACCCTAATTTCATGTTTCAGTTCCTCATATTATAGTTGTGCATGTGTGTATTGTGTATCCTCTTAGATTATAAGCTGCTTTACAATGGATTTTTTTTTCCCATTTCAGATCCCTAACATTGTCATGTACATAGTGAGTATTCAATAAATATATGTTAAACTAATATCATCTCAGGAAGATTTCTCAAAATCTTTCCTTTTCTGTGTGAGGTTGACCAACAGATATTACTTATTTTAAAGTGTCAAGAAGCCTTGTATACATGTATCCATGCTTCTGCCTGCAAAAGGAAGCGCTTTCAATAGAACAAGTATTTTCCACATTCATCTCTTTGGATCCAGGACCTTGTTTAATCTTAAATTGGATTAAATTCTACTCAGAGAATCTTTTGGTAAACTACTGGTGAAATGAGCAGACTCTCTCCAGATAAACAACAAAAAAAAAACCCACAAGCTACTTCTCCCTAGAAAACAATCGTGGTTTGGAATGTAAATGATGAATCACTTGGACAGATGTTACCTTTTCTAAGGGACTTTCTACTCGAGGAATGCTGATCATCGGCATCTGTGCCAGATTGTCCATGTGTATGTGTTCATTTTCTGGTTGTCTTCCTTTGAAATTGTTTACCACACATACGACCTAGAAGTTACAGAAAATAATTACCATTAAATCACATCCAAAGTGATCACTTCCTGTGATATCTCTATGGCTAATGGGTTGGTAATTCTAATTAAGATAACAACATATTCAACTGTTTTGAAAAGATTCCATAGGAGTGAGTTAAAAAGTCACATTTATCCTCTCTGATTATGTCTGGTAGGCTTTAATAATAAAATTTACACAAGTATCACATAATTCAGGAAATTAATCTCATTACTTGCTCTACCACTCAGTTAATAACAACTTCGATTGTCAACATTTCTCACCAAATGTGGATGGTTAAAGTGCCTGGATCAATTCAAGAACATCACAACCCTATGCAAATTAACAGCCCACTGACATTTCCTAATGTAGCTCACAATTTAAATGGGATTTATTTCACATCTCTCTAAGAGTATCACATTCCCAATAAACCATTTTACAACTGGCTCCCTCCACAAACCCAGTAGTTTTCCCTTTAGTTATCATTTTTATTGTCTGTTTATAAATTTCTTTTATACATCTGGCATTTTCACAACAGCTCACCTGGGTTACTGTTGAAACTAGAGATACTACAAAGGAAATTGATCTTGATACCAATTACTTGTGTCATCTTGGTTTCAAATTCATTTAAGAATATTTATTGTGGTAGCAGAATTTAATTTCAACGACATGACCAATATGCTCATTATTGCTGGCTTATGCCAATTAATGTATAATATACTGTCTACTTTTCTCTGTATTTATCTATTATTTTAAAATAATTATTTCAGTATGCTCTGTAGTGAAACAGGAAAAAAGTTTAACTTATGTACAGTTAGAATATAGCAATCCTTTCCCATAAATGTTTAATGTATAATTACAAATTTAAATCACAAAATTTCCAAAGTCTCTACTGGGAAGCCTTTTATTTAAGAAGGCTTACCACCAAATTTTCTCTAAAGGCCAATTAGAGTTTTGGTTTCTCTCCAGTTTTATAAACAAAATTACTCTGTATGATAATAAAACCATACCACAGAGTGCTAATAGCTGAGAAAAAAATATCTTTGCATGTTGTTATTCATTTATTGCCACAGACATTTCCAATGAGAATGTTCAATCTATTCCAATGCCATTTTATATATCACTGATGTTACTGTATATATACATACATATATACACATGTGTGTATACACATCTCCTATAAAATTTCATGACTAGAAAGGTCTTTGAGCAGTAAGTTATTCAAGCCAGTCTTATACCTTAAAGCTAGACTATACCAAAAGTGAAGAAGCTATTCCATTTTAAAAAGAATTATTAGGGAAAGATATTTCTGATCATAACTTGGCTCCCATCTGCCTAGCCACTTATTTCACATAATTTGCCTTCACATACTGTGCTCCAGCCAAATAGACAGAACTGTTTCTCCTCCCAACTAAATGTATTCTCATCTCCCATCTTTGGACCTTTGCATTCACTGTGCCCCATAGTTTGGATGTGCTCCCCGCTCTCTGATAGCACTCACAACCCCCAAATTCATTCAAGATTCAATTCTAGCACCAGCACCTTTGCATGCCTTCCCTAACTCCCTTCGCCAACCCAGTTGGTTATATTGTCTTCCTCCTGAAATCACAATGTACTTATTTATCTGTGTTTAGATTTATTCCCTGCAGAGAATATATGATCCTTGAGGGTAGGAGTTATGGAAAATGTGAGCTCTTTGAAGACAAGGAATGTTTGCTTTTTTGAGGGGAGGTGGTGTTTGTATCCACATAACTTTGTACTTTTTGGCCCATAATAGAGGTTTAATAAGTGTTAATTGAATTTAATTCAAATGTTCATTAAAACAGAAAGCTAGGTGATATAGTGGAGAAAGCTCTGGGCCTAAAGTAATGAAGACCTGAGTAAAATCCAGCCTCAGATACTTACTATTTGGGTGACTCCAAGTAAGTCATTTAACTTCTATTTGTCTCAGTTTCCTAGATTGTAAAATGGGTATGATAATAACACCTACCTCCCACGGTTGTTGTGAGGAGAAAATGAAATGACATTTGTAAAGCCTCTAGCACAGTGCTGGGCACATAGAAGGTATTTAGTAAATGCTTGTTTATTTCCTAATTCCACTGAAAAGTCAAAGGGGTAGAGCAGAAAACATTAGATTAGGAGTCAGAAGAAGAGGCTGAAGATACTGCTTTGGCATGTAGTTTCCTCATCTGTAAACTGGGAGGATTGGACTACATTATTCCTAAATTCTATCCCGTCTCTTAAATGCTGTGATACTCTGACTGTCAGCTCCTTGAGGGTAGCTAATATGTCTATTCATCACCATTTCTTCTGCACATAATACATAATATCAAACATGGGCACAGTACCTTGTATATAATAGGCAGTCAAATATTTGTTTAATTGATTCATGCAAATTCCCTTTAGGTCAAATGATTCTAGAGATTTCAAAATACTATATAACCACATGAAGTTATTTTTGTGCTGATATTCCTATTTAGCTGCTACCACAAAGCAAATTTCCTTTTTTCCTGAAGTCTTCTCTGATTCCTCAGGGTCATTGCTCCCTGTCCGAAACCAAATAGCATTTGATTTCACAGCCATCTGCTGCACTTACCGTGTAATATTAGCCACTATAGCTACCCGTGCTTGTTTTTTTTATCATACCATGAGGGAATGGACTCTCGTTTTTGTACCTCCCCTGGAACCTCATGCTCCATGGCCAAGAGCACATATTTACAAGATGCGACTGTTAGAGTTACTGAAGCAGAGCACAGAGGATGCTGGGTCAGGAGTCAGAGAAGACAGATTCAAACTCTGGTTATTCACTTTATTGTGCCAGCAGTTGGTGTTGGGGTGGGGCATAGAAAAGTAAAAGACGTGGACCCTTCTCTAAAAGAAATTACAATTGACCATATAGAGAGACTACATAACTGTGGGAAATTGTGAATGTCAGAATTAATAGATGGGAGATGAATGAGGGCTGGAATGGTCAGGGGAAGAGATTCATGAAGAAGGATCATAGATTTAGAGCTGGAAGGACACTCAAAAGATGTCCAGTTCAATCTCCTTTTAACTCAGTTGAATAAGCTGAGGCCAAGAGAGGTTATATAGATAACACATAGTAGAGTCAGGATTTGAAACCAGGCCCTCTAACTCCAAGAGTCTTTCCATAGTGCTATTCTGTTTTCAAGAGACTTGAGCAGGGCCTTGTCTAGCTAGGATAGATAAAGAAAAACAATTGTTTCTGGAGATGGGAAAATGTGAACACATGAATAAAGATGAAAAGGCATGTGGTCTGCTTGATGATTGGAGTGGAGAGTCTGAATTAATGAATGATAGGAAACGAGCTTGAAAAAAGTAGGATGGGGCCATATTAGAGCCAACATTTAAGGCTAGCACATATTTCATTTCCTGTTGAATTTAACTGAATTGACCTTGTGCAATCAGAGAGCCACTGAGAGTCTTTGAGAGGGTGAGAAGGGCCACCTGCTGAATAGGCTTGATGTAAGTGAGGTCGGTTGGGAGATTTTAGAAATCAAGGGGAAGCATAGACCGAGATGAATATAATGGCAGATCCTTGGGAAGCATGCCCATTGCCCCATAAAAGAACCAATGGAAATGTTTCCCCAGGTGTGCCACTACACACAGCTCTCATTGCGCATGCCTATGACGATAATTATATGGATCTTAGGATCATTGCTTAGAGATAAGAGGGTCCTTATAGGCCATTTAGTCTAACCTCATTTTACATACAAAAAAGATAGAATCCCAGAAAATTAAAATGATTTGCTCAAGGCCACACAGCCAACTCCTCTGACTTCAAATACAGTATACATTTTAAATGTATTGTACAACCTTAGATTAGAGATAAGGGAATGGAAATGAAATCATAGATATAAGAAGCATTTTGTCAGGAAAATACAGACATTGGTGGCTGACTCATCATAGAGAATCAACAAATAGGATGAGCCAAAGATGACTCAGTATTGTTGAACTTGGGTAATTTGGAGAGGGTAATGCCACTGACAGAGAGATAGGGAGGTTGGGTGAAAATTAAAACAAATTTTGTTTGGGAAGTGTTTGAGAAATCCAGATATCTTTTGAGAATACTTGGGAAACCAGGATTGAAAAGCATTGCTTTAGGGATAAACATTTAGTGGTAGTCAATGGGAGCAGATGGGGTCCACTTTGAGAAACACTTAAAATACAAAAATTCATAGTTACCAAAAAAAAGTTATCTGGAAAAGAACATTTGTGATACAGAGGCATTCCCCCAAGGCCTTTTAAAAATATTAAGAACCACAGTGGATTTTAAATATTTGTTTACAAGAAGCCTCCAAAGTACTGCTTGTGCCATATGGACGCTCCAGGAGACAAGCTAGCCTGAAGAATCAAGCTTTTCTCTCTTCGAAATTATTTTTGAAAATTGTTTTATAGGATCATAGATAAATTGGAGCCAGACTGGACACTAGAAGCTATTTGATCCAACCCCCTCATTTTGGACATGAGGAAACTGAGGCCCAGAGAGGTTAAGCACTACATATTAAGAAAGTGGCAATCTACCTAGACCGGTTCACTAGGGGACACGGTAAATAGAGCCTTGAACCTGGAGTCAGGAAAAACTGAGTTAAAAATCTGACCTTAGGCATTGCTAGCTGTGAGATCCTGGCAAGTCATTTAACCGCTGTCTGCCTCAGCTTCCCCATCTGTAAAATGGGGATACTAACAGTACCGATTTCCTAGGGTTATTGTGAGGAGAAAAATGTGATAGCCTTGGTAAAGCACTTGAAAAATTAAAGAGCTATATAAAAGCTAGGTATTATTGTTATTACTAGAAACACTAGATTTTCTTACCCTTGATACAGGGTTCTTTTTTTCTATTTAACCATTATGCATGCCATTGTCATGTTACTCCCCCTCACGCATACTTTGTTCCAACGGAAGTGGCTTACTAGCTGTTGCCAGTATATAACATGTCATTCCTTTCTCTACCAATGCCTTTCACTGATAGTTCCCCTTGATCTGGAATGCCCTCCTTTCCTAACTTCTTCCTTGTCTTTATCCTATTCACCCCTATAAATGAATTTCTTCTGAAAATTCTTTTGTCTTCTACCACAAAATGAATTGCTTTTTCTATGAAGCCTTCCTTAATTTTTCAGGTTCATTATGACCCTTTTAATAATAAATCAAATAGCATTTTATGTGGCAATCCTATCTGCATGGCACTTATCATTCAAGACAGGTCACATCCCTCCCACTATTAGCACTTTAACCTCCTCATGATTTTACTTTATATTGCATTGTATAGGCTTTGTATTTACTTATCTGTGACAAATTATATTTCTTCAGTAGAACCTAAGCGGTTTCTTGAGGGAGTGGGCTCGTTAATCATCACATTATGATGTACTAGCTGTGTGACCTTGAGCAAGTCACTTAATCTCAATTGCCCTGCCACAGAAAGCAGAAACATAATAATCACATTATGATTATTAATACGGGACTTACATAGTGTATTAAGGTTTGCAAAGAGCTTTAAATAAGTCACCTCATTTTAATCTTATAACAACATTTACAACAGATAGGTACTATATTGTTTTACATATAGGAAACTGAAGCAGAAAGCGGTTAAGTGACTTGCCTAGGGCCACACGGCTATTAAGAGTCTGAAGAAGAAATTGAAGTCAGAACTTCCTGACTCCAAGTCCAGAACTCCAGCCACTGTGCCCAATAGCTGCCTTTTAATAACTCATTTTTATTTTTGTATCCTCAGGGCCTACAGCCCTTCATAAATGTTTGTTGTTTTGAAATGAATTTAATCATATCACAGAGCTGGGAGCTGAAAATAAGGTAAAATTGAATTTAAAAAATGACAATAATAACAGTTCACATTTATATAATGCTTTGCACTTTCCTCACACTATCCCCATGAGTTGACATATAATAAGTATTATTATCCTCATTTTGCCTCTGAAGAAACAAGCTCAAAGAACTTCATCAACCTGGCCATGGTTACACAGCTGATAGTGTGGAAAGGCTGATTCTTGAATACAGGTCTAGTATTCTGCCTATTACAACCAGGAGGCCCTACACCTGTAGGAAAATAGTGTTGGTTTAGATTTCATGAATTCTTAGGTCTGTCTCATTTTCAAGGATTATTATATATAAGCATGAGTTAATTTTATATAGAAATTGGGTTCATGGAAATGTATTCGAAATCATGTGATTTAGAAATGAAGTTTAATCTTCATCAGAAAGAATGAGGGAAAAACTATACACAAGTCCCATAATATTTTAATTTCTACATACAGCAATGAGAATTAGTATTGGTATTTACACACTCATTTTCTCAAAATGGATGATTCAAGTTTACTTGCATCAATGCAAATGTGTCAAAATTAGCCTCAAGTACTCACCAAAAATACCGCTATAGATATTCCAACAAGAAAGCCTGCTATCACGTCTGACCAATGATTTCGATATTCTGCTACTCTGTTGAGTCCAGTAAGAAAGGCCAAACACATTAAGCCCAAGCATAGAACTGGTTTAGCAAGTCTTGTTCCTTTGGCTTTTATTGTGTTGGTAATGTACATCTGAAATGACAAATGGAAAAGGACAAGAGACTAAGCAGTCTACATGCCAGTCTAATATATTTCTATCAAACTATCGATTCAGAGCTAGAAGGGAGTTCAGAGGTCATTTAATGCAGCCCTGTCATTTCACAGATGAGGGAATGGAGGTCTAAACAAGTTAAGTTATTTGCCCAAAGTCAAGAAAGGAGTTGCAGAACCAGGATCTAAACCCAGGTCTTTGGATTCTGAATCCAATCAGCTTTCTAGTATACTACATTGCTTCTTATGTGTGTTCTATGAAAAATATGTGGGCATAACACATCAATATGTCCATAAAGTCTAACTAATATTAAAAAATTAAGCTTATTGCTATTTTGAATGAAATTGACCATAAAAGCATAGATGAAAGGAAAAGAATAATTTAATTTTACTTACCCGCTGATATCCTTTTCTAAAAACCCAATATTGTTCATTAATAATCCATGTCTGTGTAGTATTCTTACTTAGAATAGACAAAATTATGGAATCTGAAAGTTGGAATTGACCTTAGAGTCCAACCAACTGGTCAGAATTGTACCTGAACAAGACATAAATATCATGCCAAATTCATGGTCATCTCACATTTTCTTAAAGACCTCAAGTGAGAGGGCAATGTCAAGGTCCCAAGGCAGTCAATCTCACTTTTCTGTAGCTATAATTCTTGGGAAGTTTTCCCTTATGATAAGCCTAAATTTGCCTATTTTCATCTTCTGCCCATTTTTAGATAACTCACATATAGTCCTTTGCTAGTACTATTCTTGAAGGATCATATGATCTTTGATTTAGGACTGGAATGGATCTCAGAATTGATACAATACAAACCCTTCATTTACAGATAAAGAAATTAAATCCAGAAGACCTAAGTGTCTTGGTGACACCAGTAATAAGTAGCAAAGCCAGGATTCAAACTGAGGTTCCTTGACTGGAAATAGAGGGTTTTCCCAACTACACCATTCTAAATCCTGGGGATGAGCAGTTCAAGCTTAATCTCTCTTTCACATCATAGCCCTTCCAATATTTATAGCTAGCTGTCATATCCCTCCAAGGCTCTCCTTTCCATCCCACTTCCTTCAATTGACTCTCATATGATATGGAATCCAACATTATATGTCAATCAGAAAATACACATAGGCAAAGGCAAGTTGTATCAAAAATACTGGATACCAATGATGGCAGAATAATAGTATGCATCACAAATATACTGTCCTGAAGAGGGAAATATTTGTGAAAGAATCGACGGCAAGAAAAATGAAGCAACACTGTGGTGGGAGTATATTTCAGACAATCTGATCAAGGAGAAAATTATGATGAACTAAATAATTGGATACGTCCAATTAGATTGTAAGCTCCTTGAAGGTAGGCTGTCTTTTGCTTTTTTTTGTATCCCCAGAGCTTATCCCAGTCCCTGGCACACAGTAGGTACTTAATAAATGTTTATTGATTGACTGATAAACTACAGAACCACAAGGCGACAATAAGGCATAACATTTACCTTGTCAACTACTTGAATATGAAGCTCTTGTGGACAAGATGAAGAGAAGTGAGATGGATGATAGTACAATTAGATAGATTAATAATTGGCTAGCTGGCCCCAAAGAGTGATTATTAATGGTTATTAATCTGGGAGAAGATCTTTAGTGGAACAACAGAGAACTCCTTTCTTTACCCTTTTTTGTTTAACATTTTTTTTATCAAAAATTTGATGAAGGCATAGTTGACTAAATTATTAAATTTATTGATGCAACAGAAATAGGAAAAATGACAAATACATTAGATGACAGAATTAGGTTTCTTTTTTCTAAAGAGAGATTTCCATAGTCTAGAATAAGAGGCCAAATCTAATGAGATGAAGCCAAATAGCACACAGTTAATTTAATTCTTCCTCCACATGATGAACATTTAAATATTTGCAGACAATATTCATGTGCTCTCCTAAATATTTTCTTTTTTAGGCTAAATATTCCTGATTCCTTCAACAATTTTTGGGGGTACTGCATTATTTTGAGGACATTTGCCAGTCTGGTCACTGTCTTCTGGAAGCCTTTTAGATAATTTATTTCTTAATTAAATCTGGTGCTCCTAATCAAATAGAATATATTAGACAGGGAGTAATGAGCAGAACTGTCACCTTCTTTGTTCTGAATACTTGGCCTTAATTATTTCAGTTAAAAATTGCTTTCTTTTTTCTTTTCTTTAGATTTCTATGTCACATTGTCATCTTATGTTGAATTTTTAGGCCAATAATATCCCCTTTTTTTACAAAAATTCTTGTGCAAGGACATTTCAATCAATCAACAAGTATTTATTAAGTACCTATTATGTGCCATGCACTGTGCTAGTCACTAGGGATAGAGGTAGGTGTAAAGGATGAAACAATCTCTTCTATCCTGTACATGTAAAGTTGATTCTTTGAATCATATCTAGGGATTTCCATTTATGCCTATTAAATGTCATCTTTTTAGATTTGGCGCATCATTCTAGTCTGTTGACATCTTTTTGATCCTGATTCTGCTATACAGTGTGTTTGTTTCAAAGACAGAGCTAGGAGTAACATTGAAGTTACTAAGAGGCAGATTTTCCCTCAACATGAAAGGGAAAAAAATTTCTAATAATTAGATTTTTCTAAAAAGTATAATGGAAGCAGCTAGGTGGCACGGTGGATAGAATGCTGAGCCTGAAGTCAAGAAGATTCATCTCCCTGAGTTCAGATCCAGCCTCAGACACTTACTAGCTGTGTGACCCTGGGGAAATCACTTAACCCTATTTGCCTCAGTTTCCTCATCTATAAAATGAGCTGGAGAAGCAAATGGCAGACCATTCCAATATCTTTGTTACAAAAACCCCAAATAGGTTCACAAAGAGTAGGACATGACTGAAATGACTGAAGAATAAAAAGAATAGTGGGGTGACTAATAAGACAGAAAATTCCCTTTCACTATAGGACTTCAGCTGGAGGATGGATGATTACTTATTCTAAATGTCATAGAGGGATTTTTTTACCTAAGGTATGAGTTGCATTAGAGTACCACTGAGGTCTTAATATAGCTCTGAGATTTTGTGAAAACTACAATTTTGGATCAGTTTCAATTATAGCATTGGAGAACATGGATATAATCACAGCTTATTAGCTTACTTATAAAATCAGATTTGGAGGAGTTGATTTTAAATCAGCTTTATGTTCAAAACTGATGCTACTTTGTAATATGACTTTAGGATTTAGTTCTGGTGCCAAAACTTGCCTTTATATTATCAAAATTACAATCTTTTAATTGTTGTATATAACATTTAGCAGGGTCAGAATTATAACAAAATTATAAAGGGGAAAATGCAGTAGCTTTAGAAATAATGTACAGACACCTAGACATCTGGCTTCCTCACATATGGCGATAAAGATGAATCAGTGACAATTAACATCCCTTTATAAAAACTCTGGAAGTTAAGAACTTTTATTCTCTTCAATAACTTGATTTCTCCCCAACCCAACATGTTCTTTCCCTCAATAGTTCATAATTTAAGCCTTCTTATGTCTAGGCATATTCTTTCACACCTATGGAATATGCCTATTTTATTTTTTGAAGTGGTAGGTAGTATCATCTATGAACAAGAGAGCTAGTTTTGACAGCAAATTTTTATTTCTAGACACCATATTTCTATTAAGAGAATATTCATTATTAAAGTCCATGCCACTAATGTTGTTCTTGCCCATTAACTATCTTGGGCTTAGTCAAAATACATGAATCCATATATTCTATATTTGATTAGAAAAGGAGCAACATGTAAGTTACTATTCTATAGCTGCCATTTGAGATTCCTATGAAACTTAGCAATCATTTTGTTTGACTTTTTCTGGGCAAAACTTTGTACCTTTCATAATTGCCAGAAACAATTGTGGGAATATTTAAATAACCTATATGGAATAATGCAACTTTCTGGGGACTTTATGCCACACAAAACTCAACCCTCTGTGGGAAATGAGAGCTTTGCTATCCAACTCTTGAATGAAATCCTTTGAGCTGCTGTTGTGATATTTTGGCCTAAACCAAGGAAGTGACCAGTAAATTTACTTTGATGACGATGTGTGTAGGATAGATGGAGTTTGAAGGAAGAAACTAAAAAACAGAAACATGTATATTTATACTTATACAAATATATATGTATGTGTATATACATATAATTATGATAGTTACAATACTCACTGAGCATAGACATCATGCCTTTTCTGACTTTGTATCATATAGGACCTAGCGTTGAGGTTTGTCATGAGAGAGTAGATGGGAGAAAATTTGAGCAATAATTTTTTAAGTTAACTGCAATTCTGATGTAACTTTTCTAATCTTCATCTTTCTTCATGATAGTCATAATGCTAAACATATACTTTAATCTAGTTCATAAGTCTGAATAATGCAAATTAACTGAAAGAATTGAAATATGTCATTGCCAAACTGCTGTCAGTGATCTGTGAAGGATTGCCAAGAATTAGAGAGGCACTGAAGGATTGGAAAAAAGACAATTGCCCCCATTTGGTGGGGGGGAGAGGGGGTGAATTCTGCAAGTGATGGACATTATTAAATGAAGGATCTGTAAACATGTGCAAAAGGAATAGCATTCAAAAAGGCCAGAATGTCGTGATTAAGAATAGGTTATGCCAAACTAACCTCATAGGGTTACTGGTAGATCAGAGGAATGATGAAGGAAGAGTACATGTCAATTTCAGCAGTGACTTGACAATTGTCTCATACTAGCTTTGTGTACGAGGTGAAGATACATAGGCTAGTTGACAGTCAGTTTATTGGATTAGGAACTGGTTGGATAAGGCTCATCCATGGGTCACTGCCCATCTTAAGGGAGATTTCTAGTGTAGTAGCTCAGGGATTTGTGATTAGGCCTGTGTTGGTCAAAATTTTTATCAATGACTTAAATGATGTCAGAGAAGCCATGCTTGTCAAATTTGAGATAGAAGGAAGGAAAGATAACATGTGGAATGATTGCGGTAGGATCAAAAAATATCTCAACAAGATTGATCATTGAGTAGAATCTAAGAAAATTAATTTTATAGGAATAAATGTAACAATTTATATTTGTGTAAGTGTAACAACAAAAAAATCAATATTATAAATGCCTTTTCTTTCACCCTCTTCTAACTGCCCACAGTCTGGCTTTCAACCTCATGCTTCAACCATAACTTCCCTCTCCAAAGTTGCCAGTGATCTCTTAATTGTCACATCTTATGGCCTTTTCTCAATCCTCATCCCTCTGGATCTCTCTGAAGCCTCTGACACCATTGATCACCCTCTTCTCCTTGCTACTTTTTTTCTCTCTGGGTTTCCATGACACCACCTTGGTTTTCCTTCTACTTGTCTGATCATTCCTTGTCAGTTTCCTTTGCTGGATCTACAGCAAAGTCACCCTTACTGATGGTGGACATCCTCCAGAACTCTACCCTGAGCCTTCTCTTCTGTTTCTGTACTACTTCACTGGCAATTTCTTCAGTTTTCAGGGACTCAGTTATCATCTCTAGTCTGCTGATTCTCAGATCTATTAATGTCGTCCTATCCTCTTTACTAACCTCCAGTCTCACATACCCAGCTGCCTATTTGACATCTCAAAATAGATAACTTCAATTAATTATGTCCAAAACTGAACTCACCATCTTTCCTTTTTAAACCCTTCTCCCTTCTGAACTTCCTTGTTGTTGATAAGGACATTATCATGCTCCCACTCACCCAGGCTCACAATCTTGTTGCCATCCTTCACTTCTCTCTCACACCTCATATCCAATCTTATGCCAAGTTCTGTTGATTTTACTTGGGTGACATCACTCATATATACCTCTTCTCCTCCTCAGACATTTCTACTAACCTGATACAGTTCTCACGTCCTCATGCCTGGACTATTGACACAGCCTGCATCTTGGCCTCCCTGCCTTGTCTCCCTTCACTCCAATCCATCTTTCACTTAGCTGCCAGATTAATTTTCCTAAAGTGCAGATCTAACCACCTTACCCTTCTATTCAATAAACTTCAATGGCTCCTTATCATTTCTAAGATCAAATACACAATTCTGTTCTTGTTCTTCAGAGCCCTTCACGATCCGGCCCTCTTCTATTTTTTTTTCAGGCTTCTTACACTTTCTCCTATCCCCATATACTATGCACACTAATAACACCCGGCCTCCTTCCACTTCCACCTTATTACTTCATTTCTATAATCTGGGCTTTTTTGTGGCCTCTCTTCCAAGCCTGGAAGGCTCTCCTTCTCATCTTTGCCTCTCGGATTCCTTCAAGGCTCAGCAAAACTGTCACCTTCTACAGGAAGTCCTTCCTGATCCCCTTCCATTCTCATCCTGTCCCTCATTGATTCTCTCCAATTTATCCAGTCTCCCCCACTACATTTCTTTGTAACCCCAGCACTTAGCATAATAATCCCTGGCACATAGTAATCACTTAATAATTGCTTATTGGCTAACAGAAGTAAGAATAGACGGTATTTCATATTTAAACAGTAGGAGTTTTATCGGATTTCAAGCTCAACGTTTTCCCACTCTTTGGCTACTTTTTGCATATTCATTCTGGGTGTTCATTGCTCCCTTTTCACCTGAGAGAATATGATCTATTGTTTGTATAAATCTTTCATTATCATTTTTTCAGAGGCAGCAAAATGGCATAATGGATAATGCACTGGGAGTGGAGTTAGGAAGACCTGAGTTCAATTCTAGTTTCAGGCATTTACTAGCTGTGTGACCCTGGGCAAGTCACTTAACCTCTCTCTGCCTAGTTTCCTCAGTTGTAAAATAATTAACATCTACCCCCAAGATTGTTATGAGGATCAAATGAAATAATAACTGTAAAGCCTGGGACATAGTAGGTGCTTAATAAATGCTTACTTCCTTCTTCTCTAGCCCCTTTCTTTACTAGTCTTTTGTCTTCTTCCTAAGACTTAAGATGGGTATTACTCAAGGTTATGTCTTTTTTGTACTTCCTCCTTTGTCAGTACCATTTTCCTCCTTTGCCCAGTCCTCTTTCCCTACCAGCTATAACTATCACCTCTATGGAGAGAACTCCTAAATCTTTTATGCCATCATCTTGCTTCCAAACTCCACACCTATATCTCTAAATGCTTGCAAGGCATCTCTACCTGAATTTCCTACTGGAATCTCAAATGAAATCTTTCCCAAATCAGGAATTATCATTTCTTCCTAAATATTCTTCTTCTGACTTTACTATTTCTTTAGGTTATAGGACCATTCCTTCGGTATCCCATTTATTGTACCCAGGTGTTATCTTTCACTCTGCCCTCTCCCTCACATTTTTTTTATCAAGCCGTACAAATTCAACTTGCATAACAATATGAGTCCACTTTATCTCTCTTCTGAACCATTCTGAATAATTGAAATGGCCTTCCACTTCTGTTTTCTCTCCTCTAATCTACCTTTTTTTAATCCCTGTAAGACTACATCTATGCAGATTACTACCAGATCCCTTTCCTCCTTCACTCTTTTTCTCTGTCCTCTCCTCACCTCACTCTCCTCCTCTGTCTCACTCTCTGTCTCTTTTATCCCTAGACTTCTCCTGAGCTCCAGTATTCATGTATCACCAATTGCCCATTAGACATTTTGAAATGGACCAACCATAGGTATCTTAAACTCATCATGTCTAACAAAACTTATTTTCTTTTCTCTTTCCATAACTACTCCCACTGACTACCTTATTTTTACCAAGGGCATCATTATTCATCTAAACACCTGAGCAGAATCCTTAACTCCTCACCCTGCAAATACAATCAATCATCAAATCTTGTTGATAACTCCTTCTAGATATTTCACATCTATTCCTTTCTATTTACAGGGCCACTACCTTCATTTAGCCTTTCATCACCTCTTATCTAGATTACTATAATAATATCCTACTTAGTGTCCTTGTCTTAGTATAGTCCCCCTTCCCCTATCCATTAGCTTGTCTTGAGTTTAGATATACTTCTTTATGTACATGTTGTCTCTCCCAAAGAAATATAAGTCCTTGACACCAGGGACTGTTTCCTAAGTGGCTAAGTGTCACAATAGATAGAACACTGCACTTGAAATCAGGAACATCTGAGTTAAAATTCTGCCTCAGATGTGTATTAGCTATGTGACCTTGGGCAAGTCACAGTCTTTGTCTCAGTTCCTTTATCTATAAAATGGGGGTGACAATAAAAACACTTACTTTGCAGGGTTGTTGTGAGCACCAATTGAGATCCTTGGTAAAACGTGCCTTGCAAACCTTAAAGGGTTAAATAAATACTAGATACTCTTATTTTGTCTTTGCGTTACACACCTAGTTCATAGCAGGCAGACACTTAATAAAGTCTGCTGCTGGATTGATCTGAAATGTTTTGTTCAGTTCAGGTAATGAATTTTAGAAAAGAAAACATTAAGCTGTAACATACCCTGAACAAGATTTCCAATATTGTAGACCTGGAGACCCTGGCATATAAAGGTCATTTGGAGAAATGGGGCATGCTTAGCTTGGAAAAGTGAAAACTAAATGGTCCTGGGAAGAGGTGAGATGGAAATGGTAAAATTTATAACTGAGGTGGGTAGTGGCACAGGGGATTGAGGTCTAGGCCTAGAATCATGAAGAGTTCAAATTCGGCCTCAGACACTTACCAGCTCTGTGACTCTGTGTAAGTCACTTGACCTCTGCTTGCCTCATCTTCTTCAACTGTATAATGGATATAATAATAGCATCTACCTCCTAGGTTGTTGTAAAGATCAAATGAGATAGCAATTACAAATTGCTTAGCACAGAGCTTGGCACATAGTAAGTAGGTACTCAAATGCTTACTTCCTTTCCTTTCTTTATCTTTGTTTTCAACAATTTGAAGGATTATCTAAGGAAGAGACAGTTTATTTCTCCTTCTTGGACCCAGAAAACAGAGTTGGGAGAAATGGGTACAGGTTGCAGAGCGACAGGTCAAGGCTTGATATCAGAAAACTTTCCAAACAATTTGATCCATCTAAAAGCAGAATGGGCTGTCCTAGGAAGTAGTGAGTATGTCCCCACTGGAAGTCTTCAAGAAGAGACTGGTATCCACTACTAGTTTTGTATCATACAGATTAAAAAAGAAAAGGACCCACATGTGCAAAAATATTTATAGTAGCCCTTTTTGTTGTGGCAAAGAATTGGAAATTGAGGGGATGCCCATCAGTTGGGGAATGGCGGAACAAGTTATGGTATATGATTGTGATGGAATACTATTGTACCATAAGAGATGAGCAGGACGGTCTCAAAAAAACGTGGGAAGACATGCATGAACTGATGCAAAGAAAGTGAGTGGAATCAGGAGAACATTGTACTCAGTAATAGTAATATTGTATCATGATCAACTGTGAATGATTTAGCTATTCTCAGCAACACAATGATCTTATCATGAAAAATGTCATCCATCTCTAGAGGAAGAACTGATGGAGTTTGAATGCAAATTGAAGCATATTTTTTTTTTTACTTTTTTGGTGTTTTTTTGTTGTGTTTTCTTTCGCAACACGACTAACATGGAAATATGTTTTGCATGACTGCATGTGTGTAACCTATATCAAATTGACTGCCACCTCAGAGAGGGTAGAAGGGAGAAGGAGAAAGATAATATGGAACTCAAAGTTAAAAAAAGAATGTTAAGAATTGTTTTTACACATTATTGGGAAAAATAAAATATTAAAAAAGAAGAATCTGGTATCTAGTAGAAAGATTCTTATTCATATATTGGTATGTAGCCTCTGAGATCTGTTCCAGCTCTGAGATTATGTGATTCTATGAACTCTTAGGGTAAAGGAAGGCAAAGATAAAAGAAATAGGGTTAAGCCTATTATTGAAAATGTATCATCGTCATCATCATCATAGCTAATATTTGTATAGTGTTTTAAGGTTTGCAAAGGGCTTTACGTAGGCTATCTTATTTGATCCTCACAAGAAACTTGGAGAGTAGGTGCTATTATTATCTCCAGTTTTCCTATGAGGAAATTGAGGCTGAGGTTGGTTAGGTGATTCATCCAAGGTCATATAGCTAATAAGAGTCTAAAGTAGAACTTGAACTCATATCTTCATGACACTGGGTCCTATGGTCTATTCACTGGCCCATTTAGCCACTTTACTTACTTACCTTGCCTTATTTCACTGAAATGTTTTTACGTCATTTGTGGCAAAGCCCAGAGAGAATTGTTAGTGGGGTCTAGAGTGAAAATTCACTACCTATGCTACTAGCCCTTCTTAGCTTCTTTCTATCTTTCTCTACTTATTTCTTGCCTCACGAAAGGGATTGCCAGGCCAAAATTTGTGTAGATAGGAAAGTAGTAAATGAATAAAACAGGGACATAACACATACAATATCAAATAGTGGTAAATTCTTTCCCTTATTCCAGAGAAGAGTGGAAAGCAACACGGCACAGTGGACAAAATAATGGATCTGGACTTAGAGGACCTTGCCTCAAATCTGTGCTATGCCCTTCACTACCTGTGTGACCGTCAGCAAGTCCCTAAATCTCTCTGTCTCAATTTTCCCATTTATAAAATAAGGGCATTGAATGCAATGGACTTTGAGACCATCTCAGCTCTAGGAAGTCTTATCCAGATACAATAGACCTAGATGAAAATTTATTATCCTAACTCTAAAAAATAGTTTGGTGATAACCCTATCACCAGTGTGAAGGTTGAGAAAAGAATAGGCTCCAGGTGACCTGAGTCTGATATCCACTCAGAATCATGCCCCCTTGAAAATATTAGCAAAAACACAAAGTTATTCTGGAGTTGCTCCAAGAACTCCTAGTCTAGGTTAGGGAGGGCCCATTGCCTAGATCTTTAAGATCATCATCATCATCATCATCATCATCATCATCATCATCATCATCTCCTCCTCCTCCTCCTCCCTTCTTCCTCCTCCTTTTTTTCCTCCTCTATCTCTTTCTTCTTCTAGATATGTATATATGGATATGCACACATGCATATATACATATTCACAACCATACATATCCAATGGAAGGTAATCTCAGAAAGAAGACAATCAAAGCTATGGGGAAGACTGAGGCTCGATATGGTTAAATAACTTACAGGATGCCACATCATCGGTAAATGTAGACCATAGGATTTAGACCTCCAGCTATGAATGTCAAGTCCATTGGTTTTTCTGTTCTATTTTTCATTGCCTTTCAACATCAAATGAGAAAGATGTAACTCTTCTCTCCTGTCCTTGAGTACTTGGTGACTGAATTACTTTGAAATTATACAGCAAACCTGTTTTCTAACTTGGCAGACAAGGGAGTATACCACAAGAAATTGTTAAAAAAAATAATGCAGGAGGGATGCTGGAATTGATTGCTCATGTTTCCTTGGTTTCTAATCCAATTATAAAATTAAAGAGGCCAGATGCCCAAATGTATCCCACATAAGTCTCATATAAGTGATTATGTTATTTAATTTTTCATCTCAAATGAAATTACTGAATATATATTACATGTAAAGCATATATGTGCATATGGAGTGTGGTGGGCATGCTCAAGACCACCTTAATTTGCCACAGCCCCCACAATAGTAAGGATGCCAAGGAGCCAGATCTCTTTAGGAGAAGGTTGATTTTCCCAGTCTCTGGAAATCTCTGATGCTATTATTCCTTCAGCTGCCATCTTCTGGTTCCCAGGCCTCTGATGTAGGAGGCAGAAGGATTCACATCTGGTACTTTATTTGCTCCACAATCTCAGGACTGTCTCTAATCATCCAGGCTCTTTATTGTGTTCCTTTTATAGTGGAATTTCTGCTTTGTGGAAGCAAGTTCCTAGCTAGGTTACCTGTCTTCCTTCATACTTACTACTCACAGGGACCTCTCTACACATCTTTGCCCAATAATGCAATTTACCTATAGCAGGGAGCAAAAAAAAAATCACTAGATTTCCGTACCACACCACCACTCCGCTCTTCTTGGTTGATAACTGAGAACATCAAAACCACTCTCCTTGACATCATCATCTACTATCTCCTTCTGGACTCCAGTATCTGCTAAAGAGATGACTCTTCCTGGCCAAGGACAATTTTTATTCCTATGTTCTTGAACCTAGGGTCTCTCTCTTTTTTTTTAGCACCCACCATCTACCCACATTATACTCATCATCTAACCGTTGAGCTTTCTAGTTTTTAATATTGCTCTTTCTATTGGTTCATCCCTGCTGCTTACAAATCCATTCCAGTCTCTTTCATCCTTACAAATAAAACAAAACTTGAACCATATGGATATATGTATGTATATACAAATAGATGTATATACATGCACACATTATACATGTATATATGTGTATAACATGTATATGTCAAAGATGTGTGTGTGTGGTGTAGTGTAAAACACATCAGAGGTGTCAGATAAAATGAAGACTAAGAGAGCATTGCTAACTTTGGAGAGAACCATTTCAGATAACAGATAGGGGTTGAGAACCACATTGCTGAGGATATAAGAGAAAACTGAAAAGAAAATCAAAATCTTGAAGTGGAAACACTATGTATATACCACTTTTTCAGTGAGTGGTAGAAAAAGACAAATATGTGCATGTGTGTGTGTGTGTGTGTGTGTGCATGCCTATATAGATATAGCGTGTATAACATTACCTTTATATATGTACATATACATATGTATATATTTTTACATATGCATATGTGTCTAAATACTTCTCTTTGTATGTTTGTATGTAAAAAACTTTTACTTGACCCATGTATAGTATGTATGTGTATGTATAAATTCATATATACGTCTCTCAGTATGCACATATCTTCATATATGTATGTTTGTGTATATATATGTGTATATCTGTGTCCGTATACACACACAAACACATATATATATAATACATATATATATTATATATACATATAGGTCAAGTGAAGGGTTTTTGTGTATATAGCAAGGAGAGATAAGAAGATTTTCTTAAAAGAAATAAAAGGAAACATTCAGAAACACAAGAGATCTCTTCAAGAAAATTAGAGATGTCAAGGGAATATTTCAAGCAAAAATTGTCATGGTAAAAGATAGAAATGGCAGGGACTTAATGGAAACAGAAGAGATTAAGAAGAGGTGACAAGAATACATAAAGGAACTATGCTTAACATCTCTGATAACCACTATGTGTGGTTACTGATCTAGAGCGACTCATCCTAGAAAATGAAGCCAAGTTGGCCTTAGGAAGTATTGTTCACAATAAGACTAGCGAAGGTGATGGAATTTCACCTGAACTATTTAAAATTCTAAAAGATGATGCTGTTAAAGTGCTGCACTCAATGATATGCCAGTAAATTTGGAAAACTAAAAAATGGATGCTGGATTGGAAAAGATCAGTTTACATCTCAGTCCTAAAGAAGGGCAATAATAAGAAATGTTCAAATTACCAGACAAGTGTACTCATTTTACATGCCAGCAAGGTTATGCTTAAGATTCTGCAAGCTAGGCTTCAGCAATGTGTGAACTAAGAATTACCAGAAGAGCAGGTTGGTTTTCAAAGAGGCGGAGGAACTAGAGACCAAATTGCCAACAATCATTGGATCATGGAGAAAGCAGAAGAGTTCCACACAAAATATCTACTTCTGTTTAATTGATTATACTAAAGCCCCTAACTGTGTGGATCACAATGAAATATGGCAAGTCCTCAAAGAAATGAGAAAAACAGATCATCTTACTTGTCTCCTGAGGAACCTGTATGTAGGTCAAGAAGCAACAGTTAGAACCAAACATGGAACAACTGATTGGTTTAAGAGGAAAGAAGTATGAGGCAGTATGTTGTAACTTTATTTAAGTTACATGCAGCGTTCATCACGCAAAATGCCAGGCTGGATGAACTAGAAGCCAGAATTAAGGTTTTGGGAAAAATATCAACAATCTCATATATGCAGACAACATAACTCTGGTGGCAGAAAGTAAAGAAGAATCAAGAAGCCTCTTGATGTGGGCGAAAGAGGAGTGTAAAAGCTGGCTTGAAGTTTGCCATAAAAAAATACTAAGATCATGGCAATTGGTCCCACTACAAATAGAAGGAGAAGAAATGGAAGCAGTGTCAGAGTTCATATTCTTGGGCTCAAAGACCACTGAAGACAGTGCCTGTAGCCATGAAATTAAAAGATGCTTATATGTAGTGCATTATTCTAGCCTGTTGAGAAGTGTATGAACACTGATTCTAACATTCAAGTCAATTAATTAAATGTTAATTCAACATACAGCTAACGCACTTAGTTTTTTCTTTCCTCATCATTGTATTACTCAGATGCCATTCTGCCATTATCTCTTCCACCTCAGTCTCACAAGAAAGATCTATTTTTCTTTTTTACCAAGGCAAGCCCCACTACTTGCACTAGTGATTTCATCCTACTTCATCTTTCCCAGCAGATCCCTTCCTCAAACATCTCCACTCTCATTTATCTCCAGTCTTCACCTGTCTACTGGCCCCTTTTCCACAATGTAGAAACAAATGTCTCTCCATTCTAAAAAAACCTAAAACAAAAATACAACTTGATCCTTTCATGCCCACGACTTATTACTCCACACCTCTTCTGCCTTTTGTTGCTAACTCCTTGAGAAAGCAGTCTATGATAGATGCCGCCACTTCCTCTTATTCCCTTTAATTCTTTGCTCTCTACATCCTGGATTCCTACCTCTCCATTAAACCAAAGCTTCTCTTTCCAAAGTTACCAATGAGCCTTTATTGCAAATCCAGTGATCTTTTCTCAGTTTTCATTCTTCTTGACCTCTCTACATCCTTTGATTATGTTGATCACCCTCTTCTTTTGGATATTTTCTTGTCTCTAGGTTTTCTGGACAATACTCTCACCTGGTTAATCTACATCCTATCTGAGCACTCCTCAGTATCCTTTACTGGATACTCATCTGGACCACTAACTGTGGATTTCCCACACAGTTTTGTCCTGGGATCTTTTTCCTGTGTACTACTTTACTTGGGGGGTCTTATCAGTTCCCTTGGATTTAATTACCCATTTCTTTTCTAATGATCCTCAAATCAACTTAGCTAAGCCTACCTCTTTGCTGACCTTCAGTCTCACATTGCCAACAAAGATCTTGGCCTGTATATCCAGGAGATATTTTAAACTCAACATATCCCAAACTGAACTCATTATCTTTCTCCCTACCCCCACTTTCAAACTTCCCTATTACTATCAAAGACACCACCATCCTCCCAGTCTCCCAGGCTCACAACATGGGAGTTATCCTTGATCCTTTACAATTTCTCATGTCCTGTTTATAATCTGTTGAAAAGACCTGTGCATTTTACCTTTGTAACATCTCTCGAAAACGCCCCTCTTCTCTCCTCTGGTAATGCCACCATCTGGTTGAGGCCCTTATCTCCACATCCCTAGACTTTTTTTTATTAGCCTGCTATATATTAGATTGCTGGTCAGTCTGGTATAAGTCTCTCCCCACTCAAGCCCATACTTCATTCAGCTGCCAAAGTGATTTTCCTAAAAAGCAGGTCTAATTATGTCTTATGCACCTACTCAATAAATCTCATTTGCTTCCTATCATCTCCAATATTAAATACAAGATACTCCATTTGGAATTCAAGAACCTCCATAAACTAGACCCCCCTTGCAGCATTTTTTATACATAACACCTCACCACATACTCTTCAAATCCTGTAATACTTGTCTCCTTGCTTTTCCCTGACTAAGACATTCCATTTGTTGACTCCTGGTATTCTCTCTAGCTGTTCCACAAGCCTGGAATGCTTTCTCTTCCCATGTCTATGTCCAAGACTCCCTAGCTTGCTTTAAGTCCCAGCTAAAATTCTACATTCTATAAGAAGCCTTTCCAAATTCCTCATAACTCCAGTGTTTCGTCTCTATAGATTATTTACTTTTTATTCTGTGTATTACTTGTTTGTGCATATTTGTTCATATATTATCTTACTTGTTATTAAGAGCTCCTTGAGGGCAAAGACTGTCCTTTGCCTTTCTTTGTATTCCCTATGCTTAGCACAGTGCCTAGCACATAGTAGGTTCTTAAGAAATGCTTAATAAATGATTGACTGATTATAGAAAACTCTGATAAGTATCCTGGATATTGGTAAAAAAGTTGAACACAGTCAAATAAATAATAGGGCTTTGTGGTACTTGATAAACAAGAACATATTTGGCATCTTTCATATATCTGATATATACAAAAATATAATTTGAAACAGATATCATGCTTAGATATATGGAGTCATATATAGGTTTATAATGAGAAGGTCATAGAATTTTAGAGATAGAAGAACCAATAGAGATCACATTATTCAAGCTCCTTGTTTTACAGATTCAGAAAGGTCATAGTATTCAACAATGGAATAGCTAGGACTAGAACCTTGACATGTGGCAGCTACTGATGAATGTGATGGCAATGTGAGTGTGCTTAGTAACTTCATTGTCTCCCACCCAATAGTGAATTGAATTGTCGTTTCTGCCGAGAACAACCATCTTTTTTTCATCAGCCAATTTCACCTGCAATTGGTTTTTACAGAGAGAATGATATTGATCTATAAGGATAAATATATGGAATGTGTGGTACTGTATTTGTTGATTCTAGTGAGTTCACCTCTCCTAAACTCATTTCATTTTTTTCGTAAAATGTAGTGGTTTGACTGAAATCAAGTTGGGTTCACATCTGTCCTTTTGACATTTAGGGGCAGCTAGGTGGCATAGTGGAGAGAGTGCCGGGCTTGGAGTCACAAAAGACCACTTCTTGAGTTCAAATATGGCCTCAGACACTTACTAGCTGTGTGACCCTGGGCAAGTCACTTAACCGTGTTTGCCTTAGTTTCCTCATCTACAAAATGATCTGGCGAAGGAAATATCAAACCATTTCAGTATATTTGCCAAGAAAACCCCCAAATTGGATCCCAAAAAGTTGGATATGAGTGAAAAATGACTGAACAACAAAGACCTGGGCTATCTTGGGCTACCTTGAAAATATCACTTAACATCCATATGAAGAAGTTGGATCGCGTGGTCTTTTAGATCTCTTCCCTCTCTAGAGCTATAATCATAGAATTCTACAAACAAACATTTATTAAATGCTTAGTTAGGGCCAGCTACTGTGGTAGGTATAGATGATACAAAGTTAAAAATGAAACTGCCCTAAGAGAGGTAACGTTATATTGGAGGGATACAAGACAGATATAGGTAAGTAAATAAAAGGATATCCAGAGTAATTAATAGTAATTCCAAGACAGAGAGAATACCCTCAGGAGTGTTATAACTGGGTGGATCAAAGGACCTCTTAACATATCCTCAACTTTTAATTTGATGATCACAAGATTCAATGATCTTGCTAAGAGAAGAAACCTATTTTATATTTATAATTGCCATTGATTCACTTAAAATGCAGCTTTTCACATTTTCATATTTGTTTTACACAAGCTGTATGAAAATTATCTGATATTTAATCAAAGGGGGAAGATCTGTGTCATTCTTGATTCTGTTTCAAACTAGAAGAAAATGAGCTACCTTACAATGAGTTAAGATGTAAGAAAAATATATTTTACGGCACAATTCCAAGAAAGCCGTCATCACCAAATTTTAAAATTCATTGACTAGCAAGCAAATGAAAACATGAAAATGAACATTACTATTAAATACTACAAAATACGCATTACACTCTCAGGAGAGTTTAGTAGTGAATGAATTAAATATGTTGTTTGTGCTTTGGTTTATCAAAATGACAAAAAGTGGAGGCAGGATCTTCAGAAATTATTCAGAAAAATGTACAAATTAAAAGAATTCTGACTATAAGAGCAATAGCAAGGTTGAATATTCAATTCAAGTCACAGAACAATTCAAATCACATTACTGTTAAATCAGCATTTTGTGCTTTCCCTTGGTACCAACTCCTTAGGATTCTCTATTACTAGTTTGAGACTTTCTTTAGTAAAGAAATTTTTTGGTTTGGAAGGAAAAACACAAAAACCGGGGAAGAGTTCCAACTATGACCATAGAGAAGTCATTTGGTGTCTCTAAATCTGTTTTGTTATCTGTAAAGCAGGAACAATAATTTATATTACTTGCTTTATAGGAACTTTGTGAAGATGGGAGGATCATACATTTAGAATTGGAGGGGTCTTTAGAGGTGATTGAGTCCAACCTGGTCTAGACAGGTTAAATGATTTACCCACGATCATCAGTTAGTAAATGTCTGAGACAACATTTTCCAATATTTAGTAGATGAGGAAAACTAAGGCCCCGTACCCGAGCAATTTTGGTAAATGGAAAGTAATGCTAATGGAGATAATTATAATGGATAACTGACTTCATGGTTTTCCTCACTCCAAGTCTAACCATAGGTTCCCAAAGTAGATGATATCCCCCCTGGGAGGTGCTAGAATAGTCCAGAGGGGTGGTAGTGGCCCAAGATGCAATTGGAGTGGCATTAAATAAAAATAAGGGGGCAGTGAAAGCATAAAGAAGAGAATTTTTAAAAAACATTCATACATGTTTCATCTGTTGTATAACAGAGTTAAAGTTGTTGTGATTACATTATTCTCCAAATAAATATACAAAATGCAAGTTATAACCTATCAGGGGTCAAGGCTGCTAACAGATCTTAACAAACAAGTGTTGGTTGCAAGCATGTTGTGCATTGCTGGGAAGTCCAGCATGCATCAGCAGGAATATGTGCATGTATCGACTTGTTTACAATATGATATTAGATATTTAAATGATGTAATATTGCATCAACAAAATTTCAATGCAGGAAAAACCAGAAGTTATTAAATTTAAGATTCATCATTTTAAAGTATTTTATATATTTTTTGAAATGACAAAAATTAAAAAAAAACCTTTTAAAGGGTTAAGGGAAGTAGATTTCTGGGGGAGGCAGTATGTATATTTTTTTTTGAAAAGTGGGTGGTAGGCCAAATAAGTTTGGGAACCTCCACTCTACATACTTCACCACTGCTATCTCTAAAATTAATTGAGATAATGCATTTGAGGAATTTTGTATCCAGGTTTTAATACTTTGATGTGTCCATGTTCTTGTTGGTGTGTGTAGTCTCTTTCTTGGTGTTGACCCCAATTCATTCATGCCTTCACAACCTCTGTGATTCTTGTCCATGCTCTTTAATAAACACTCCATCTACCCAAACATATGCTGGCTAATAAGAAAGAGCTCAGCAAATCCAAACTATTATTTTTAAAAATACAAATTATATTGGATTATTGATATCATTGTATTACCATGTTCATGTCAAATGGCCTCAGAAAAAAGTTACAAAGTTAAATTTCACTGGAGATTTTATATGAACTAGTACTCAGGGCTTATCTTTTATTGTAAAGGAATAGGAAAAAAGGCTTATAAAATGAACTCAAAAGATAAATGAAGTGTGACTAAAAGCTTTATTTCCATATGGAAAGCAGGAACTCTGTAACTTTGCTTTAATGATCCCCATCATTTACATGTGTTAGTTCTGGATCTGTGTAAATATTTATATGTTAGTCCAGATGTGTGATTTTACAGGTCCAAAAAAGTATATATCAGCATATGTATCATATGTTACATATATATGTATATAAGATACATACTGTATAAAAATTATTGAATAACAATTAAAATAAGAATTATACACATATACATACAACTGTATATAGGTGTACATGCCTTAAATTTACTAGTTAGCTACTCAAGTCATCTTAATAATTCTAAGAAAAACCTTATAGATTAAAAGCTAGCAAAAAATATGAGGCTACTTTACTCAAACTCTTCATTTTATAAGTGAAGTAAAATAAGGCTCAAAAAGGTTGAGTGATATGGCCAAGCTTCCATAGGTGGTAAAGAGCAGAGGAAGAATTCAAATCCAGCTCCTTTGACTCTAGATTTTGCACTTTCTCCACTACACAAAGCTGCTTAATTAGCCACAAAGTGCAGTAGCCGGTAAGTCTACAAAATCTAAGAATACTTACATATCTAATTAGTAACATGCCTAGTCACATCTAGACTTTCTTTAGTATAAGGGCTTTTGGATTGGGTTATGTGAAATACATACATACATATATATCAAGCAAGTTATCTGTTATAATTTTTTTTTACATTTGCATCGCTTTCCATTAACCAAAGTAAATTTTACTGTCTACTTTTGCACGGCCTTAATTTTGTCTACATGGAAATTAAATCCTGCAAGCTCTATGTACAACAGCCAAGTGTGCTAATTACCTATAACGAATTTGGAACAAGTCATTTATGTAATGTGTTAACTTCAGCAGTCTCCCTACAGAAGCTATTAGTAATAAAGGTTATAGGTTCAAACTCAAGGATTATCCCCAAAGTGTCAGTTACCATTGTGAATGCCTTGGAAAGTCTCTAATCCCTTTAAGTATTTTCATTACTTGAAATTCATATTCTTTACGAGAGAAGCCTCCCAAGAAAGAAAGTAGTAGGAGTTGAATAGTTAAAAGTTGGATCCATTGTTAATGAGAGAAGATGGCTGTGAGGTCAGAAATGAAACAATCCAGATTATGACAGAGGTACCTGAGGCATTCTTCATATCTGCACCAAAGTTTTACTCAGCTGCTTCATCACACTGGGATAGGGGTGATATGCATGGTTTCTTAATAGCTTGGTCAACATAACCTAAACCTTGACAGGTTCTACCATGTTGGAAGGGCCTTTATTATGGTCCTGCTCACAGACTACTGTCTAGGACTAGCTTAGCTAAATAGAGAGTAGATTTGCCACTTGTGATGAATTATTTTGCCATGGAAATCCATAAATAAATATAAAATAACCTTCAGTCCTACATGGATCCATTCTAATAATAATAGCTAACATTTATATGGTGCCTTAAGACTTGCAAAGTGCTTCACAAACATTATCCCATTTACCCTCACAACAACCCTGGGAGGTAGAGGAAGGGGAGAGGGAAGAGAAGAAGCATTTAATAAGAACCAACTATGTTTCAGACATTGTGCTAAAAGCTTTATGAAAATTATCTCATTTGATCCTCACAAAGACCCTGCAAGGCAGGCACTGCATTATCCTCATTTCACACTTGAGAAAATGGAGGCAAAGAAAGTTTAAGTGACTCGCTTGGAGTTGCATGGCTAGTAAGTAGTGAGGCTGGGGCTGAGGCTGGGTTTGAGGCTGGGTTTGAACTTGGGTCTCACTGACTCCAGGCCTGGTGTTCTAGCCACTGTGCCACCTAAGATGCCCCTAGTTAGGTGCAATTATTACTCCCATTTTACAGATGAGGAAACTGAGGCAGACAGAGGTTAAGTGACTTACCCCAGGTCACATAGCTTGTAAATTTCTAAGGAAGGTTTTGAACTCAGGACTTGTTGACTTCACATCTAGCCCTCTTTCCACTGTACCGTTCCATAACTTCTGAAGTGACAGTAGCAGTGATGGAAAAAGGAACAGAGGGCACTAAGAATCACACTGTTTTTAGACTGCCTGTGAACATTAGCTTTTGGCATTCTAAATGTGTGATCCTTATCCATCAACCAACATATCTGCCTACCAGTACTGTGCATTTAGGATCGACTGACTTCTGACTCTGGAAAACGAATGGACTCGATGAAATGATCACTAAGGTCATTCACAGCTCTAGATTGATGACTTTGACATTCTCAAAATGAGAGAAACCAGAAGACAAAAAAAGTTGCACCTAAAAGAAAAAATATTTTGCAAGTTCCCCATAGCAAATCAAACAAAAAAGAGAACAGAGAAACTATCTTCTGGTGCCCAAGGGCAATAAGAAATACCACTGCATGGGACATATGGCCATTTCACTTGGCATTCCTCTTGTTGAGCGTAAGCAGTGATGACCAAGAATATAAATATAATTTATCTGCCAAATCTGCTGCAGAAGGTGAAGAGGAAGATAATTCTATAAACATCATTGAAACTAAGTCAACATGACTTTAGCACAAAGATGGAAAAGTGTTAGATAATATGGTTTGGGAGTAAGATATGACAGACTAATGGCTGTCTTTTGATTTTATGTAACAGTCATTTCTGGATATACTCCTCACCCTTTGAGAATTGAAATCTCCATCATAACAAAGAAAAATGGTAAATGAGATCCATCAATACAGTGACTACATCTGACAATACATGCAGCATGATGCCCTTGTACTTTGTCTTTCTGCCGAGAGTAAGGAGGTACATTCGTCATCAGAAGTGTTTCTCTGTGTATCATAAATACTTGTTTTCAAGAAGAGTTGTGGAAGGCATTTGACATGATCAGCATCAAACACTATCGAAAGAAATGAAATAACTATTTTCAATATCATTGGTTTAATTGGCAATCCTGTGTATTTTGTTCATTTAAACCATCATTCTGAGAAGGGCTACTTAGGCTTTACCATACTGCTGAAGGAGTCTATGTGAGAAAAATGATTAATAATCTCTATCTTAGATCATTACCAATCTATACAGAAGTTTAAGAAGACAAGAAAAATCACCACAACAAGGGGGCCAAAAGAACCTAGAGATTATCTCAGCCTACCCTATAAAACAGGAGCATATTGGAAAAAATATTCCCCCCCCACTCCTGTATTAAAACTACTGCTTTACATGTTACCTTAGGTTATTGCATGGTAAAGTGAAAAGAATAGTTGACTTTGACTTAGAAGACCTGGTTTCAGATTTGAGGTTTGACATTTACCAGTTTCTTAATTAAAGATAGGTCAGTTAGGGCTCAGTGGGTTGAGTGTTGGACCCAGAGTCAGGAAGACCAAGTTTAAATCCCTCCTCAGAAACATAATATCTATATGGCCCTTGGCAAATTTCTTAATCTCTCAGCCTCAGTTTTCTCATTTACAACTGATGTTATAATAAATCTACAACTGATATTGTAATAATAGTGCCTGACAGGGCTATTGTGAGGATCAAATGAGATTACATGTGCATAGCACTTTGCAAATTTTTTAGTGCTACGTAAAGGCTATTATTATTTCTGTTGTTTTTAGTTATTATCTCTGAGATTCAACCTTTGTATGATCAAGATAGATAATATCTTATAGAGTTACTGTGAGGAAATTATTTTATAAACATAAATTGTTATTATCATTATTATTATTAGTTTGGAAGATATGTGGGAGATTGTATAATCCAGGGATGGAGAGCCTGTGTTTGAGGCCACATGTGGCCTTCTAGGTCTTTAAGTGTGGCCTTTGGCCTGAATACAAATTTCATGGAACAAATGTCCTTAATAAAAGGATTTGTTTTGTAAAACTTGGATTCAGTCAAAAGGCTGTACCCAAGGACCTAGAAGTCTACATGTGGCCTCAAGGCTGCAGGTTTCCCACCCCTGACGTAATCCAACCTCCCTTTCAATGAAAAAATTGCTCCTAGGATGAGTCTAACAATGGCCATCTGGTTTCTGCTTGAACATTTCCTGCTGACCCCCTCATCTGCCCTGTCCCTCAAGCGATATGAGTTAACTATTCTGTGAGATGATTAATTACGTTTTGAACTTGTTAGATGGCTCTTCCTTATTCTCCGATACTCAGAGTGATCTGTGATCTTAGTGATATGGAAGGGCCCTCCAATGAAGCAGATCACAATGTATCCTGTTGGGCTCTTGTCTATATTCTCCCCAAAGTTCACTAAGAGGGTCCATACCCACCTTTTCCCTTTCCATTGTCTTCTAAATGATATTCATATTATAATTCTTTGGAGATATACAACAGCATTTTAAAGAGATATACAATAGTATTTTTAAGAGACAGGCCTTCACTTCTGAGAGAAAGTTGATGTCACTAAAGAAGCTTTACAGTAACCCAAAGACAATCTAGCCCATTCTTCTCCTCTTGTTTAATTCTGAGGCCAACTCATTGTCCATTTGCCATCTATATCCAACACATACACACACACACACACACACACACACACACACACACACACAGATGGGTGAACCCTTTAGGTCATCAAACTACATGTTATAATCTGGACAATAGACATCCGTAACCCATTTTCTTTTTTCCTCCATGGATAGTTACGCCAAAATCTTTTGACTGGTTATGGATCTCATTCAAAAGGTCCTGTAAAATTCTAGGGTTTGATGCAACCAAGAACCAGTGCCACCTACAAACAAGAGCATCTGCAGGATGTTGCTGCCTGTAGAGTATCCCTCTCCAACACAGGCTTTGCGCTTGACCCTTTCCATGAGTGTGATAACCATTTTCAGCAAGCTTACATATTGGTGCTTGCTTTATGCTTCGGCTGGTATTACTGATCAGAGGGCTAAAGAAGATTATTTCTGTTGTTACATCTTTCAGGGAATCTAAAATAATTTTGATGTATACATGGGAGATACTTTGTTAGCAGAGGGCCTTTAAGGAACTTTAAGCTACCCTACTGAACTGAATGATTCTAGAATGAGCTAAAATCTACTTATGATTCAGAGTTCTATATCTCCCACTTTACCCACCACACATACATGCACATATATATGTATATACATACATCTATATATGAACATGTATATAGATGTTTATACATCTATACACATATATATATACACACATACATATATATGTATATATATATGCTTACATATAAATGTGTATATACACAGATGCATCACACTGTAAAACTTGAAGTGTTATGGTAACTACTAGTATTCTACATTTCCTCTCCTCACTTCCAGGTCCTATACATGTCTTTTTAAAATGTAAGTTGGTGAATTCTTTCACACCTATATTTGTCTTTTTAGGGAGTTCTTCCTGTTCTTCCTCAATGAGGTTGCTGCTGTTTTGTTGTTCTGGTATCTCCATTATTTTCTTCATAAGAGTTTTCTCTTTTCTGGTCTCATATACCCTGTGGAATTTTAAGCAAATGGGAAGCTACTTATTCTGAATTCTTTGATGTCTTTTCTGGCAAAATCTACAGCACATATCAGAATATGCTCAGCTTTCCTCTCCTTTTTCATAAATTCTAAAACAAAGTAGTCATTTTCCCCTCTGTCTTCTCATCTTTTCTTCCTAAATGAACCATTGCTCCCTATTGATGAGTCAAGTCTAGAATAGCAGTTGTTTTGGTTTCTTTCTCCACTTTTTTATCATTAAATTTAATTTTAGTTTGAGTTTCTTCACTTGAGGTGAGTGGTCAGCCTCCCCTCCTCTGGATGTAATCTGACTTGCCAATGTTCTTCCTCACGTGTTAGCACCTGAGTGAAATTAAACTATGATTGTGGAATGTAACCTCTGTCTATCTGGTGAATTAAGGCAATGGAAGGGAATGGTTGCTGTATGTGTACAACAAGATATTCTTACTTTCAGGGACGTGCATAGATCCAATTCAACATAATCTGCATCTGTTTGGCGGGATGGGGGGTACAAAAAGTTTCAGGCAAATGTTAGTGATACAAAGGGGGATCACTAAAACACAATATGCAAGTTTCTATCACAACAAAGGGTTTCCCAAATCTCCCTACTCCCCTACATCTCTAACAAAATCCTCACAGGCAACAGGAACATTATTTATTTGAAGAACTGAACATTAAACTACACCGAACAAGTCACTCTGGTAGCCTTGTATGGTTCCAGCCTCAATTTTTGAATGGATTTTCCCTTCATTTGTAGTCCATATTAAACAAAAACTCTTTAAAAGGTAAGGAAATTGTGTCTATGTAACTTTGTGTAACGCCAGGCCAAACATTTAAAGTCTGTTTAATAGGCGCCTGAGGATTTTTCTGTTTTTTTGTGAGGATGACATTTTTCTGAGGGAAAAGATCTTTGTTTAGTATTACAACATTTTAAAATTGGAAAGAACCTTAGACATCACTAAGGACAACTCCCACATTTTAGAGACTGGTAAACTGAAGCCCAGAGAAGATAGATCACCTATATTTTCCCATTTCCTCCAATAATCTTTCATTCATCACTGTTCTGATTTCCCAGAGCTGGAAGTTTATGAGAGTTCAGAAATGACTCCAACATAATGAACAAGCAGCAGTCAGCAAAATCCAAGGAGTTCTGCCCTGAAATGCCTTGAAATGCTTTCCTAGCTATGCCTCACTGCAGAAAATTCTATTGACCAGTAGGATCTCTGTGCTTGATTGTTCCACGACCTCTACTTGTCCTAAATTCTTCTAATATGTTTCCCCCCATAAATACAATAAAATTGTGTTATGCATTAAGCAAAGGAAAGGAGCTACATCTCTACATTTACCCATTGTCTATAAAGAAGGTATCCCATCTATCATCTTAACAGCTTAACTGAATTCATCACTCAATACTTGAAATTCTTTATAAAGAGAATATTTAACTCCTTAAAATAACTCCGTGAAAAAAAAATAAACAAATTCAAGGTGAGGCTTTTAAACAGGAAAGATTCTAGACTAGCTAACACTCAAGGCTTCCTCCAATTCCAAGATTTTAAAACTCTATGAATCTGGGTGGTATAAGAAAAAGTGCACTTAAAGTAGTAGAAAAGTTTTTACCGAGGCCTACTCCACTCTTCATTATTATAGAAACTTGCATACTGTGTTTTAGTGATGCTGATGAAAACAGTTTGTATGAGAAAAATCAGGAAGAAGAAAGGGGAACTAGTAGATAGTCAGCTCAATATGAGTCAAAAAGAGTGTGAATTAGCAGCCAAAAAAAGCTAAAGTGGTTTTGTGCTACATTAAATAAGGAGGTGATATTCGTACGTACTTTGGATTGGTCAGAAGTGTTTTGAAATATTTTGCTTACATCTGAGCGCAGCAGTTTAGCATAAGTTAGATATGACCCCAGGATGAGGAGCAGAATGGGGAAGGGCCTCAGGTCCATGACAAATAAGGGTAATTAGCTTAAAGAAAGAGAAAACTCAGAGGGCATGTGATAGTGCTTTTCAAGTATCTGAAGGATTGTCTTGTTGAGGAGAGATAAAACTTTATTTACTCGTTTATTTCGAGATCAGAAATCAAAACTAGGAGCAATGTGCAAAAGTTACAAAGAGAACTTTAGGCTTGGAGTCAGGGACAACACTGAAAACAACAACAACAAAATGCATGCTAATCAAGAGTGGAATGGGTTGCCTCAGAAGGCAATTGGTTACTTTTCATTGAAGATCTACAGTCATTCTAGATGACTATTTTTCAACTGTGTTTTAGTGGGATTCTTGTTCAAGAATGGTTTGATTAGGTGGTTGTTGCAATCCCTTCCTACTCTGAGATTTTATGGTTTTCTGATTCTTCTTTTTTTCTACCACAGCATAGTTTTTCCCTATAATAATCATAATCATAATAATTGCTGAAATCTGTCAATTTAAACTTTTATAAGCACTTTATATCCATTATCCAACTTGTGTTTCCCAACAATCCTTATTACTCTGCTGCATCCTCCTCCTCCTCCTCCTCATCACCATTATTTTACAGATGAGGAAACCGAGGTTTAGATAGAGATACAGTGACTTGCCCAAAGTCACATGGTTGGGAAGTACCGAAAGCAAGATTGAAAATGAGATTCAAAACAAGGCTGTTCCTGATTCCAAATCTAGCATCTTATCCACTCTGCCATGTTTCCTCGAAGAGGCCTTAAGCAGTGGCCACCTAAGTCACTAAGTCAAGATGCTGTAAGAGCTTTTGAAAAAGTCCAGGCAAGAGGAAAAAGAGCACATAAGCACACTCACAGAAGATGCCACTTCTTTAAGCTCTGGTTCTCATTTAATGCCACAGACCAATTTTCTCTTCAACTAACATGAAGTGTTCTAATCAAGGATGTGTACCACAAATGCTTATTAGGCTATTATGTGGCCTGTTATTGTACTGGATAAGGAAGCTAAAGGTGACTTCAAAGGTGTTATTTAAAAAGCAATTAGAGTTCCTGAACACCTCAAATGAGCTATAGAACACAAGATGGCAGAAGAATTCAAAATTAATCCATTTTAAATCCAAGTGCATTTTGTTCCTGATTAGCCAAGATTATTCATACTACTTTGGGGGTTGGAGTTAGCTCTTCCCACTGAAAAACAAGGAAACCCAGTACAGTTTCTTCATTTCTTTGAGGGGATATCAATGCAATATTTTCCAAGTTAAGTGGCATGGTGTATGCACTGGGCCTAGAGTCAAGAAGACCTTAGTTCACACCATGCCTCAGACACTTACTGGCTGTGTGACTTTGTATAAGTTACTTAACCTCTGTCTGCCTCAGTTTCCTAAACTGTACAATAGGGATAATAAGGGCACTTACCTCCCAGGGATATTGTGAGAAATAAATGAGATGATATATGTACAGTGCTCAGAACAATGCCTGGCACATAGTTGGTGCTTAATAAATGACTGTCCCATTCACTTCCTAAGCTAGGCACTAGTTCCTTAAATTATCTTATATTGTCTCAACCTCCGTCCTAGAATGAAGGGCTACAAAATGGTGACTCCTCAAAACTATGAATGCCAAATCATTGTTGGATAACATCAGTTTAGGTCTGGCTGATGGCTTAGGCTATTCTAGTCACAGATACTTGGTCAGGAGGTACTGATGCTGTCCTTTGGGCAAGTACAAACCTTGCATGTTAGCTCTACCTTTGGGTCTGACAGCCCACCTTCTCTTGCTCACATAGCAAATATCTAGGAGGAACAGTCAATTTCACAACTTTCACTATTAACATTTCCCATATGCCACATTATTGTAGTCTCCTGGCAATCCATAATGTCCAAGTTATCCCAGTTTTATGAAAGTAAGGATTTCAGTCCATCAGTGTCACATAAAAACACTAGCCATACTGCTTTTAGCTACTCAGAGAAAGTCACCCTATTCCCAACCCTCATTGCATCAAGTATGGACTTTTGCTGTAATCTCTTAAGTGACATAAGCTTCCATAGCTATCTCTCATCTCCAATCCATCATGCACAATGTTAGACTAATCTTTAATGTCGTTAAGAGCAGGGGAGGGGTTGTAATTTGTATCAGCCAATTAGGAGACCATACAAACAAAATAACAGAATTTTAAAATTACAAGGTATCTTCTTTATTCTGATCTGCATTTGAAAAATAATTCCCTCTATTACACTTGTGATAAATGGTTATCTGGCCATTTCATGAAGACTTCAATAAGGGGAAGACTACCACATATCATGGAAATCCATTCTACTTTTGGCTAACTAAAGATTAGGAAGTTTGTTTTTTCCTTTGTCATCAAGCTTGACATAAGCTTTTTTGGAACTTCTATCCAGTGTCCTTAGTTCTGCCCTTCGAATATTTGTTGGATTATTTTAAAACATGATTCCTATCATGACATTTCCTAGGTTAAGAATCTACACCATATTGACTATACTGTTGTTCAATTATTCAGTCATGTCCAACTCTTCGTGACCTCATGAACCACAGTATGCCAGGCCCTTCTGTCCTCCACTATCTTTTGAAATCTGTCCAACTTCATGTTCATTGTCATCCTCTTCTCCTTTTGCCTTCAATCTTTCCCAGCATCAAGGTCATTTGCAATGAGTCTGGTATTCTCATTCTGTGGCCACAGTATTTCAGCTTCAGTTTCAGTATTTGACCTTCTAGTGAAGAGTTTGAATTAATTTCTAGAAATATTGATTCATTTTATCCCTCTGTTGTACAATGGACTCTCAAAAGTCTTTTCCAGTACCACAATTTGAAAGTGTCGATTCTGCAATTCTCAGCCTGCCTTATAGTCCAACTCTCCCAACTATACCTCACTACTGGAAAAACCACAGCTTTGAGTATATACACCTTTGTTCGCAAGGTGATGTTTTGCTTTTAAGTATGCTGTCCAGATTTGCCATAGCTTTCCTTCCAAGGAGAAAGTATCTTAATTTCATGGCTACAGTGGCTTCACATGTGCAGTGATCTTTAAACCCAAGAATATAAAATCTGACACTGCTTCTATTTCTTCTACTTCTATTTGCCAGGAAGCGATGAGACCAGTTGCCGTGATCTTTTTTTTTTATATTAAGCTTCAAGCCAGCTTTTACACTTTCCTCTTTCACCCTCACCATTTTCTGCCATCAGAGTGGTATTGTCTGCATATCTGAGATTGTTGATATTTCTTCTGGCATTTCACACGAGGTACTCTGCATATAAGTTAAATAGGGTGACAATATACAACTTTGTTGTACTCCTTTCTCTATCTTAAACCCATCAGTTGTTCCATATTTGGTTCTAACTGTTGCTTCTTGGCCTGCATACACATTCCTCAGGAGACAAGTAAGATGATCTGGTAGTCCCATCTCTTTGAGGACAAGTCACATTTTGTTGTGATCCACACAGTTAAAGTCAATGAAGCAGAAGTAGATTTTTTTTTTCTTTCCACAATGAATGTTGGCAATTTGGTCTTTAGTTCCTCTGCCTCTTTGAAAACCAGCCTGCCCTTCTGGTAATTCTCAGTTCACATATTACTGACGGCTGGCTTGCAGAATTTTAAGCATAACCTTGCTAGTGTGTGAAATGAGCACAACTGTTTGGTAATTTGAACATTCCTTGGTACTGCCTTTCTTAAGGATTGGGATATAAGCTGATCTTTTCCAACCCAGTGGCCACTGTTGAGTTTTCCAAATTTGCTGGCATTTTGAGGGCAGCACTTTAGTAGCATTATCTTTTGAATTTTTAAATAGCTTAGCCAGAATTCCATCGTTTTCACTTACCTTATTGTTAGCAATGCTTCCTAAGACCTACTTGACTTTATTCTTTAGGATGTCTGGCTCTAGATCGGTAATCACACCATAGTGATTATCAGTGATATTAAAACCTTTGTATAGCCCTTTTGAGTATTCTCGCCACCTCTTCTTAATCACTTCTACTTCTGTTAAGTGCCTACCATTTTTGTTTCTGACCATGCCCTTTTTGTATGATACATTTCCTTGATATCTCTATTTTCTGGTCTTTTCCATTCTGTTGTTTTATTCTATTTCTTTGCATTGCTCATTTAAGAGAACTTTCTTATCTCTCCTTGCTATCCTATAGAATTCTGCATTTAGTTCGATTATATCTTTCTTTTCTCCTTTACCTTTTGCCTTCCTCCTTTACTCAGCCATTTTTAAGCTTCATCAGATGGCCATTTTGTTTCCTTGCTCTTCTTTTTCTTTGGGATGTTTTTGTTACTATCTCCTGAAGAATATTGCAAACTTCTGTCCATAGTCCTTCAGGTACTCTTTATTACATCTACCAGATCTCATCTCTTAAATCTATTGTTCACTTCCAATTCATTTTCATAAGGGATGTTATCTCAGTCATACCTATATGGTCTGATAGGTTTTCCTGCTGTTATTACCTATGGGATTAATACAAAACTCCTCACCTTAGTGTTTAATGCTCGTACTCTGGACAGAATTATTTACAAAAGTCTTCAAATAAAGACATGCTTATTTATATCTCTAGGTCTTTGGTCTCTGAGCCATCTTTAAAGCTACTCTGGTATAGAGAACAGAGTGCTGGCTTTGGAATTAGGAAGAAGACTGTTCAAATCTCTTTCCTGTCAACTACTAGCTACAGGATCCTGGGCAAATAATTTCAATTGTCTAGGCCCGAGGCAACTCTTCAGCACTTATCTACTAAATCATGGAGGGGCAGTGATTTGTATTGGAGGTATTAGAGGCTTAGGATCTGGAACCCCAGCTAAAAAAATGGCCAGCTTGTTGCAACACTACGAAAGGACAGAATTTGAGGCTTATTTATTCCTCATGAGAGAAATTGTTTCTGCCATTTTGTACTCCATACCCCAGGGTGTATTTAGATGATCTCCAAATCTATGACCTTCTGTTTAGCTAATGGTTCTTCTACCTTACAACTGTTGGAAGGGGAGGTTCAAATCCATGAAATTGAATTGTAACCTTATATACTTTTTGTCATCACTCACAGTACAAAGTATAATGCAAGAAACATCACAAAAACTTAGTGGTTTACTTACTGACAATAAGTTCTTAGGATCCTATTTATCTTTTATTGACTTAGGATCATAGATCTGGAACTATAATGGATTTGAGATGCTGCCTAGTCACACCCTCTCGTTTCACCAACAAGAGGGGCTTAAGCAATTCATTCAAGGTCTCACAGGGAGTGGTAGAAGTAGGATATGACCCCATCTTCTCTTACTTCTTAGCCTGTTATCTTTCCACTGCACAGTTGAATTTTAAAAGAAGAGTACCCCAAATTGACATACTAATTTAATCTAAGACAGGGAAGGTTTTGGACATCAAAGATGGATGTTTTCCAGTGGCATGGTGAAAACTAAGTTTTCTTCCCCACCCCCGCCCCCAGAAATTTCTGCCATGTTATTTCCACAGTGGATATATGCTGACCCTTTTGAAGTATCTCCCATCCATTTCTTTTCCTTATTCTAAGATCCAAGAATGAGCATTTTAAATAATATTTCCTTCTGTAGAACCAAGTTAGGGGATACTAAAAGGAGTTTAAAAAGGGACACCAATAGATTGGGCTTATTTTACCCAATTTTCAAGAGAAATATATTAATAAGTAAAGGCCTGAGATGTTGGGAACTATTTAAAGAGAAAGTTGATGGAGAGAACGAACACCTAAATATGAAAGTGACTAATTCAGTGAGAGGAAAAAAATGTTGAGAAAAGTGGAAGAGACAATGAAAGTGAAAAATAAGTAATGTCACAGGTCCTGGGCTCCTGGTGAAGGGCTAATTTCAAAGAAATGGTTATTTTCATTCTAAGAAATTCACAGTATATGACATGGTGCTGATTGCCTCCAGGCCCAGAATACTGCAGATCCTCTTAAATGAAATCCGTAACCACCAAAATAGGTCAGTCTTCAATTAGTCATGCTATAAACAATAAAAATAAGAATGCTTATTATTTTAATTAAGTTCTATAGTATGTATCAAGCAACTGCAATATCCTTAATGATATCATACGATTGGTTGGGGATACAAAGGCAAAGACAAAACAGTCCTTGTGCTCAATGAGCTTATAGTTACTTATGATATTCTACAAGTTGATAGATAAGCAAATATAATGTTCCTTTCTCTTTGGACCATCCTCCTCAATCACTTCCCACTGGAACCATCTGGACTTTGTCCCTTAGGTCCTTGGGCTCTGAGAGATGATCTTATCTTGCCCAGATCTAGGCCTCCACATCATTTTCTGGCTACTTCCAGATCAAATTCTCTTTTTGTATCTCCCCTCTGTGTGATCTATTCCACTATTAGAAATATAAGCACATTGGAGGTAAGGAAGGTTTATGTGCTTCTATTTGCATCCTTCGTGCTTAGTACAGTGTTTGGCATCCAATATGTATTTAATAAGTCCTTTGTCATCCATTTGTTCAAGATAATTTGTGGAGGGACATTAACAACATTTATACAAGTATGGAAACACAAATCAAATAACATAAAAAATCAAGAAGGAAAGTATTAATAACAGAAAAGATCCAAAAAATGCCTCAGGGAAGGTAGCATCTGACCTGTACAATGAAAGTAGCTAGGTGTTTACACAATGTGGAGATGAAGAGACAGAGAGCTTTTCAGAAATGGAAAACTAATTGTACAAAGGTAGTTAAGTAGAAAATAGAATCTCGTGTACAGAGAACAGTTAGTGGGTTATCTTGGTGGGAATGGACTGTGTTTTAAAGGGGGTAAAGGAAATACACCAGGAAACGTAAATTGGAGGGAATGCCACATGAAGAGATTTTTCATTTTACTCATTTCATTTTCTTCATTAGAATTTATTTCATTTTCTACATTAGCCCTAGAATAGAGAATAGAGATGACAGCTCCCTCTGTTCCCAATTCCCGGCTTCATAAAGCTAGTTAGAAAGCCACTCAAGCTCCCTCTATTTTTTTATTTTAAAAATGTCACAAACATTAACTATTAGGCTAAATTTAGTTAATTTCTCATTGTATCCCTATATGTATATATGGACACATATATATGTATGTATCTTCTAAATCCAATTGTAATCTGGGGAGTGTGGGCTTATTTCTGTAGTTCCTGCCTAGAAGACCACATATTTTTTAAGTACTATACTTCTCAGTAATGTTAGGGAGGCTATTGAAATTAATCTATCAGTGATCTTTAATGTGCACAAAGTAAATTTCTAATGCAGTTTTTTTTCAATTCTGTTTCTAGTCCACACAACCAGAAATATTTTTAAAACCCTAGTCATTTCTTTTTCATTTACTTCATGATGGCTGCCTTGCTATTTTTACTTAGTTGTTTACATATTTTTTCTAATTCTTATACTACCTTTAAAAATATATCTCCAACTAAATAAGGTTGTAAACCTATTTATCAGAGCATGCAGAATATAGTTTTTTCCTCCTATTTACATGTCAAAGTGCCAGCAAGGATTCCATGAGACTGAATCATTCTGAAACATCCCAACACTTCTGTTATAAGACGATTTTTTTTCTAGGTGTCTTTAGTGAAGCTGTGAAGAGATATATTTGTATACAGACTCAAATATAAAAGCAAGAATCATCTGCAAAGCATACGTTTGCAGCAGGAGTTAAATTCAGAGTTGCCATAGCAGCCACCCACACTCAAGCAAAAAAGTGGGTGGTGGGGAGAGGGAGAAAAGCAGTTAGCTGAGAAAAGATTCTATTGTTAACCAGACATTGGTACCCATCAATGTAATTACAAGTAGAGAATCTGATTTTAAGGCTGAACCAATACTTAATGATGAAAGATTTAAGTGTGATATTAAAAACCTGCTTAATTTTTCACTCTCTTTGTTGATCTGTACCCTTGTCTGTGACCTTCATGGCAAGCTTGGTCTCATGCCTAGGGAAGTGGGAACCTACTGGACATGGGCGCAGTGTGAACAATGTGATTAAGTGCATTCTCTCTCCCAGGAACATTCAGCTTTATTGTAATGTGTCTCCTACTCCCAAATAAATGGCATATTTATCACAGACTTTTACAAAGAAAGAAGCTACCTTTTGTAGCTGAATAAACCTGCTGATACAACTTGAAACTCTGAAACACACTGGAACATGAAAATATATAAACATACGTACACATAAATATATGCATATATACACATATGATGCGTATATCTATGTGTGTGAGCATATAAATATATGTACATATAATATACATAATAAATATGTAATGTATATGTGTATATTATTTGAACTTATAAACATACATACGTTTACAGGCTATTTAAGCCTATTAATTTATAAATAGATACAGATAAATATGTATCTATAAATAATTTTTTTTCAGCTCAAATATAAAAGCATGAACTGCTTATAAATCCTCTATTTATAACAAGAGTTAGATTGAGAGTTGCCGTGACTAGTTTCACATAAAACCATGCTAATACATGAGAAATGTTTATTTAGCAGAGTTTTGGGGTGAAAATCAATTGAGAATTATAGTTTTGGAGTTGTGAGGAACCTCATATGTTATCTAGTCCATTCTCCTTCATTTTACAGATGAAGAAACTGAAGCAGAGAAAGGTTAAGTGACGCCCAGTATTGGTTAGTAAGAGTCAGAGTCAGAATTCAAACCCAGATCCAATTACTTCACAACCAGTCTTCTTTACTCTACGTTACGCTGTAGCTACAAGGAAAACGTATATTTATGTGTATATTTTCATAGGCATAGAGTTACAGCAGCAGTTACACCTACCCAGTTGGTTGAGATATCATCAAATCATTTAATGGTATAAGATTTCTGATTCACTTAGTCTTAAATCCATCTATTAAGGCTGAATTCATCATATTCTTGGAGAGGTTGAATGCGTTATCAGAAAAGCTAGTGAGGTGAAAAGAATCCGGGTAATATATACTGCATATCAAGCCTAGAGGTAACTCAGAAGTACAGTGAACCTTACGGTCCTTTGTGTACAGTGAACCTCATACACTCAGTAAAAGGAAAATAATGTTTAAAAAAATATGTGTAACTGTGTGTGCAGGGGGTGGGGCGTGAGGGTGGGGGTGGGGGAGACAGCAAAGTAGTAGAGAGATAACTACATACTCAAAGAGAGATACTTTATAATAGGCAAAAGATAACATGCGGAAGGATAAACATTAATGATCTATGATTCTTTCAGCGTAGGCTTGGTTTGTACCCTTCATGGTAGACAAAAGAAACAAAAGTCCACCCACTATGGATCATTTTAGTGAAATTATTATGTTCCCTAGAATTGTTTCTAGGACAGTATCCTGGCATAAAGGTTAAAGGAAGATCTGATTTCAAAAACAACTTTAAGAGGAAGTTGGAAGAAACCTTAGTCACCTCTGTATCCAACTATCTCATTTTTCTTATTATAAAACAAAAAAAAAACCCTTTTAAATTATCATACTATTCCTGACATTGCTTACAGAGTTTCATTTTACCTAAGGAAATTCTACTGTGTCTGCATTTAAATAGTCTCACCCCTTGAAAGGTGAAAACTATAACCCATACGTGTGTGCTCATCCTGTGGAACTCATGTTTATGTCCTCCCCTAAGTTGACCACATGGTTCTTTGCCATACTCCAAGAACCTTACTCATCTGTAATTCTAACTATTTCTGTTCTTTCATTGTACATTGTCACATTCTCTCCTCAAAATGAGAGTGTAAGCTCATTGAGGGCAAGATCATGAGTAATTATTCTTTTGTATCCCACACAACACCTAGCATAGTGATTAATTCTCGTTTAATGCATGGCTGGATAAATTATATCTAAGTATAATTCTGTCTTCAGAGTCTCATAAACCTTCACCTACTAGGTGTTCTGATGTTTAGATGATAACCTCCCTTCTTAAACCACAAAAAACTTTGTGCCCTCTTAAAATTCCAGAATCCAGGTCCTTATGGGTTATTTAAATTCTCCAAAGTAGACACAAGAATTCATAAACCTGACCTTTATTGTGATTGTTGTAGTTTAGTTGTTTCAGTTGTGTCTGACTCTTTGTGACCCCATTGTGGTTTTCTTGCTAAAGAAACTGGAGTGGTTTGCTATTTCCTTCTCTAGCTCATTTTAGAGATGAGGAAACTGGGGCAAACAAGATTAAGTGACTTATCCAGGGTCACAGAACTAGTAAGTGTCTGAGGACAGATTTGAATTCAGGAAGATGGGTCTTTCTGATTCCAAGCCCAGCGCTCTAGGCCCTGTACCGAGCTGCCCCTTCATGGTGATGGTGAGTTTTAAATATTCAACTTTTTGCAGAACTATGTAAAAAGGTCTCTAATGTCAATAATATCCATTTTAATTAGGGATCAATTAGTTAGTCAATACGTAATCAGTTAGTCAATACACATTTATTAACTACTCTACTATGTACCAGGCCCTGGGCTAAGCCCTGAGGGTACAAAGAAAGGTAAAAGACAATCCCTGGTCTTAACTATCACCGAATCTAATGCGGGAAAACAAGATGCATATGGGATAAATTGGAAATAATCAACAGAGGAAAGGCATTGGAATGAAGACAGAATAGGAAATACTTTCTGAAAATGGGATTTTTAGCAGGTACTTGAACGAATCCAGGGAAGCAGGAAGGTGGAGATGAGGAGAGGGAATTCCACAGATTGAGCCAGTGGGACACGACTGTTTTGTTGAAAGAACTGTAAGGAGGCCAGTGTCACTATATCAAAGCACTTTAATTGTTGGGGGCTGGGTGGGGGGAAGGGGTAGGGTGTTTCCTAACACCATGCCTAAGTTTAGCTCTAAGCATCTTCTACTCTTTGCTTCCAGTCATACCTTCTGGGGCTAATAAAAACACATCTAATCACTTTTCCACATGACAATCCCTCAGATGCTTGAAGACAGAGAATACCAACTTGCTAAATATTATCTTCCCTAGCCTAAACTTTCCTAGTTCTTTCTCCAAGTTCCCATGTGGCACTTCCTGAGAATCATCCCCCATCCTGGTTGCCTACAACTGTATGCTCTCTAGTTTATCAATGCACTTCCTCCTGTAAGGGTTTTTGCTGAAATGCTGATGGCAGAAGTAATCAGTTTGTGTTACTACCTTCCTTGCCCCTCCATATCCCATATTTCTAGCTATTTCATGAGATTTATTGATGTTTGAAGGCAATTTGTGCTGCCCAGGTACTGGATACTTATATTTGAAATAGAAAGGGATATAAAAACTCACTGAGAAGTTTGGACCATTTGGGGACAGAGTTTCACTCTCTGGGGCAGGAAGTCGAGAATGGAAATCACTATCTTCAAATTAGAGAGAAGCAAGGCCAAGAGATTTTCCATTAAGGGAAGATGAAGCTGAATTGCTCTTTGGTAAGCCAGGCTGGATTGTAGACCTGATCAACAAAAGAACTGAAAAATTTTGAAATAACCTGAGGCATATGGCCTGAAAGACTACCAAGAATCACTGATACTTCCCCAAGTGAAAAGTGCAGGAGGCCAGAGCAGCAGCAGTGGAAGCTGCGAGAGCAAGATTGAGCCCCAGGGGATGGCAGCCAGAAAGCCCAAAGAACAGTAGTAGGGAATAGGGAGACATCGGCAGCTGAGACAAAGATTCGGCAGAGGATAGCTATGACAGAAAGCAGTCACAGGTGGCAGAGCCTCAGCAGGTAACATCCATGGCAGATGAGTAGCAATCATCCCAGCCTCAACAGGAGACAATACAAGGCAGAGTGGAGGAGCAATATAATCGCTTGGCCTCACCCAGGATCTGTGGGAAGTAGAGCCGTGTGGCGATAGGAAAGAGGAATGTTTTAATCAAAATTGTTCTTCTTTGATGGTACGTAAGTCTGTGAGAAATTTTAAACATCTGTGGAAGGGGAAGGGTATTGAATGACTGCATTGCTTGGTTCTTCCTCTACTACATATTTTGCTTAGCAGTAACACAGTATAGTAGATAAAGGCCTGAGTCTAGAGTCAGGGACACAGGGTTCAAACCTGACTTAAAATCTTTGTCACTGATCCCAGGCAAGTCACTCAACTTTTTTGTTTCATAGGAAACTCTCTAGGACATTGCTAATGAGTCATGGACAGGTTGTGATTTGCAATGGTGGAAGGAGTATCTACATTGGGAGTTCCCCACTCTGACAAAAATCACACAGTTTATAAGTATTGATCTTGCTACTCTCTAAATTAAATAATTTTCTGCTTGCATTACGGTTACTCTCTGGTCTTTTGGTAGAGAATCCATGAGAACAAGGCAGGAGTCAAATACGTGCAACCACATTGATTCTAAGAAATAGTGAGATTTGTGATTGTGGAATACCCATTATATTCGTGGACAGTTTTGCAAATATTTGAGGATATTTATAAAATAATAAGCATAAAATGATTTTTAGAATTTGTGCCTACTGAATTGGTGTTTGCAGGGACTCATTAAGCATTTTTTCCTCTTTCTTCAAAGTCTAGACCAAGATTTCATAGCCTGGTGTTTGTGGATAGATTTCTGGATGTCTATAAACTCTGGTGGGGAAAAATGTCTTATTTTCACTGACCTTTATATGAAACTGGCATTCCCTTTTATTATGCATTTAAAAAACTTTAAAAAAGCATTCTGAGGAGTCTATAGATTGTATCAGAGTGCCAAAGGGCTCATCTTCTCTCTCTCTCTCTCTCTTGCTCTCTCTCTCTCTCTCTCTCTCTCTCTCTCTCTCTCTCTCTCTCTCTCACACACACACACACACACACACACACACACACACACACACACACACACTATTAAGAAATACCAGTCTAGACTGCATTTTGGGAATGTTTTTGTTCTTCCAATGCAAAACCAAACCCTACCCACTCACCTTAAATCAGGGAACCAGTGTATTAATTGTGTTAAAGGGACGCTGTAGATTGAAGCACATGTTCCCTTTATTTTCCATTATTATTATTATTTGGACATGTTCAATTTGGGAATTTTTTTGCCTGAATATATAGATTTATAATGAGCTTTGTTTTTCTTGACTTCTCAATGGATGGGGGAGATAATTCATAACTGAAAATAAAATAAAATTGAATTAAAAAAATAAAGTGACCTTGAATACTTTAAGGAAGTCTCAAGATATATTTTCTGGAAATATCACTTTGTATTTTGTTGAAATTAAATTTTTTAGCCTTCCTTGTACACTGAATACTTCCCACCATAGCTATTCCCTTAGTAGGGAACCAATAATCAGTGACAAGACTTGGCCTGCCTTAAGGACTGCTAGTTTTGTGGGTACCTATTGACTGTGATAATGATGACATTGAAGCAATTTTACACAATGCTGTGGACCCCTTGGAGAGATGTAAGAAACAGAGTAAACTATACAGAAAAAGAAAGCAATGCAGGTACTGTACTGTGTGAATTATTAGAAACTTTGAGGTATTCCTACATCCCCAAAGTGATAATTGCCAACTGAGATACTTGGACAATGGTTACTAAACTTGCCATTGCTGAATAGGACCTTGTACATTAGTTTAACACTCTCACAAGTGAAAATTAGAAGCACCGAGGATCATATAATAGGTCTGCTGAGGGGATGGGTGCCAGTCCTCAGCAGGCAGTGAGTGACCCACAGCCAACACCCTCCTCAAAAGGCAATGTCAGTGGCAATAGTGATGAGTTCCACAGCACAGAATGCACATCATTGAACTTAGTGGGGACTCAGTTTATGGTTACAGTCAGTCTCAAGAGGCCTCTAGACCCATCTGTCTAGAGGGATCTACTTTCAGTCCTTGCTAGGACATGCAATGTGAGGAATGGAGGAGTGGCAGAGAATTAATGAAGGGGAACATAAGAGATTGATGGATAGCTTCGAGGTTATAGTTCACATTTGCAGAGGTTCAATAGGCAGTTAATATCATACAATGACTATAATAGGCATTTCTGTCAAGTTTCCTGATAAATTCCAACGGGAGAGAGAAGAGACATCCAACGTTATTACAGATTGGAAAGGTAGCTCTAAGGGGTTGTAATCAAAGGAAAAGGGCATATGGAGCAGCTGGATGATACTATTCCAAAAGAATGGGTTTTGGTATATGCTACAACCCTAGGGTTATGTGCATCAGTGAGTGAACAACAAGGCCAGTGTCCCAGTTACTTAGGGTTGACAGCTCTGGAAAATAGAGGGGAAAATAATGGACAAAGGAGGAGTTAGAAACTGTATGCCCCTAGGATATGTCAGTCATCAATGTATGAGAATTTATGAAGTGCTCCCTATGTGTAAGGCAATGTATTTGCCACTGGGGATACAAAGACCACCCCACCCTCCTAAATACTAGACTCTCTGGAAGGTCAGAGAGAGATAATATGTACACACATGGGAGAAAAAAGCATTTTCTAAGTACTTACTATGTGCTAAAGTCAGGAGAGAATTACAAAAGTGAGATAGTTCCTGATCTCAAGGGAATTGCTTCCCCTTAATGGGAGACAACATATTTAGGAGAGTGGTGGCCAGGGAAGTGAGTTTTTTTTTCTGGAGAGTCCCATGGATAGCGAGCTGTTCTCTAGGGCGGCCAGCTGATATGTCCAGAAACAAGGACAGGGTTTTTTTGGTTTTATAATCAGAAAAATGAGAGTTTGATACAAGTGTGTCTAAGGTTCCTTCCAGCAGTAATAGCTTCTTAAAGTTTACTCCCCATTCGAGATAGTTTAACCGTAGAGCAGGCATTCAAAGGCTGAGGGATTAACTTCCCCTAGAGAATAGAAGCTTTCTGTCCAGATTTCAAGTCCAATAGAAAGAGTTCAATCAGAGAAATGAGGCAGTAGGGCACATAGCAAGATGATCTTGGGGGTCAGCTGGATGGAATGCAAGGTGTGAAGTAGCAACCACTTGACTTGAAATCAGGAGACATCTCTGATGGATCTTATGCTTAGCAGTACTGCTTATCTGCTAGGAACTACTCTGAATGTTTTTGTTGTGGTTGTTCAGTTGTTTCAGTTGTGTCTGACTCTTCATGCCCCCATTTGAGGTTTTCTTGGCAGAGATACTACAGTGGTTTGCCATTTCCTTCTCTAGCTCATTTTACAGATGAAGAAACTGAAGCAAACAGGATTAGTGACTTGCCATGGTCACAGAGCTAATAAGTTTCTAAGGCTGGATTAGAACTCAGGTCTTCCTGACTCTAGGTCCAGAGGTCCTATACCACTTAGCTGCTCCACTGAATGTTATTTCCTCTATAAAATGGGGATGATACTTAGACTTTTCACTCCACAAGGTTAGAGGTGGGTAAAAAAAATTTATAAAGTGCCTTAATATCTATAATAATGTAAGTTATTGTTTTCCAAATATTTTAATTACAATTACAGTTTTGCTTTCGGATAGCCAAATTGGGAAGCATTATTAGACAAGGAGCAAGAAAATAGATTAGAATCACTTTAATAGGCAGGTCATATAAAAAGTATGTTGTGACAAAAAAGGAAGACTCCTCATTCAAAAACAAATATGTCAAAAGAGAATAATAAAGTCCCTTTTTCTCTTTGAACTGAAATCTGCGTCCACAGCTGAGCATTCTATTCCAGATTGTTCTGATTAGAGCAAAGATCAGTGGAAGAAAGGCTAGCATCAGCCTGGCCTTGGACATTGCTCTTTTCTTAACAGAGATTCAGATCACATTAGTCCTGTAACACTGTACTCTATCTTTTTTAAAAATTTAGTAATTTATTTTTCTCCAATTCATAACACTGCAGATGCATGATGAGTTTGAAATGCACTAAACCCCAGCTCTTTTTAAGGCAAACTGCCTTCTAAGTCACACCTTCCCAATCTTTACTTATAAAAATGATTTTTTGAACCCAAGCAGGAGCCCCAACATGACATTCTCTCTGTCATCCATTATCATCACACCACCCACCCTGAGAAGTAGTCTTACTCCTCCTTGGATTGTTTCTGTGCCAAGTTTTTGTTTTCATTCTCCATTATCATGTCTTGTTAAAATCTAAATTGGTTAATGAGTTTCTGGTGCTTCCATATCAGTATCTTTAAACAACTACTTCTATTCTTTTTTTTAAAGAATTATTTCTCTTTGCATCTTCGCAACTCTATTACTTTCTAGATTCACTTTTCCTGTAGAATTCTGATGCACAAGATACCATCTATTTGAACTTCACACAAAATATGACAGCTGTACTCATTTTTCTTCTACTTTATCACAAATTCCAAGGTCGTGTAGTCACTTTTATTCCAATCAAGGTTCAAGTAATTTTTTACCTCATCAACCAGCTGAGATTGACCACTCTGCAAAGTTGCCAATGATTCCTTCACTGCCAGATCTAATATCCTTTTCTCAATCCTCATCCTTTTTGACCTCTATGCCTCTGACAAGGTCAACCACCTTATTTTCCTCAATGCTTTCTTCTTTCTAGGTTTTCCTGACATTGATCTCTCCTGATTTTTCTACCTATTTGACTACTCTTTCTCAGTTTCCTTTGCTGGATGTTTGTCTCGGTCGTGCCTGCTAACTATGGGTATACCAAAGGGCTATACCCTGGTCCTCTTCTCTTTCCTCTCTATTATCATTTCCCTTAATGATATCATCAGCTCTCCTACATTCAGTTATCACACTATGCTAATGATTTTTAAAACTACTGATCCATTCCTAACCTCTCTGCTGACCTCTAGACTCACATCTTTAACTGATTAATGGATATTTCAAACTGGATATCTCATAGATATGTTAAAGTCTATATGGCCAAAACTAAACTAATTTTCTTTTCTCTCAAACCCTCCCTTTTTGCTAACTCCTTTATTACTATCCAGGGTACTAGCATCCTCTCAGTCACCCAACCTCACAACCTAGGTTTCATCCTTGACACTTCACTCTCTCTCTCTCATCCCATATATCCATTTTTTTGCCAAGTCCTGTTCATTTTACCTTTATAACATTTTGTATTACACCCCCACCTTTCCTCTCACACTCCCACCACCCTAATGTAGACTATCATCACCTCACACCTGGGTAATTGCAATAGCCTTTTGGTTGGTCTCTCTGCCATAAGTCTCCCTTTACTGCAGTCATATTTCATGCCCCTACTCAATAAATTTCAATGGCTTCCTATCCCCTCCAGGATCAAATATAAAAATTCTTTTTTGTATTCAAAGCCCTCCATAACATCCCCTTGTCACCCCATTCCACACAGACACCCCTCCAGTCTTCTTAGACTTGTTCTCTCTCAGGTACGCAGTGATCTAGTGACACTGGCCTCCTAGCTCTTCCACAAGATATTCCATCTCTCAACTCTATGGAATTCTCTCCTTCCTCATTTCAATGAAGTTCCACATAATTTCTTAATTATGCCTTCATGTCAGACTTTCAATCAGTATCCTGGCCTCTTCAAATATTTCCTCATTCTTTCCAAGTGGCTTGAAATTATTTCAATGACCATTGATTCTGTTTCTGCCTCTCTTGATCATCATCCATGTAGCAAATTCATGCTTACTAGTCCTCGTTAATTGCACTCCATCTTGGACCAAGAGCCTAACCTTCCTACAGTTATAAGCCATGGTTCAGAAATAACTTGTTCTGCTTGGCCCTAGAAGCCAGAACAAGGCTCAATGGTTGAGATTTACAGAAAAGCAGAATTAGACTCCTTTTAAGGGAAAAGTGTCTAACAAAAGTAAAATTGGTTGCCTTATGTGGCAGTGAGTTTCTTTTACTAGATGTAAGCAAAGGAATGACTATCTGGAAAGTATTTATTAAGCACTCACTATGTGTCAGGCATTATGCTAAACCCTGATGATACAAAAAATGGCAAAACCAAACCAAACCAAAAAACAAAACAAAAACAAAAAAGTCCCTTCTCTCAAGAATTTCCCAGTTCAATGGGAGGGAAAACACGCAAGCAACCATGTAAAAATGTGTCATGGGTAGAGTAAGTTGGAAATGATTTAGAGGGAAGGCACTTAGGGTAAGGAGGAGTAGAAAGGCTTCTCATAGATGTTGAGACTTTGGCTGAGACTTGAATCAACAGTTAATAGGCATTTGTTAAGCATTAGCTATGTAGCAGGCACTGTGCCAAGTGCTGGTGGGGATATAAAGAAAGACAAAAACAGGATCCTTGCTCTTAAAGTGCTCACATTCTAATATGGAAGATAACATGCAAAAGTTATAAAAGATACCTATGGTGTAAATGTAAATTGCACTTTCAGGAGTGGAGTAAGGAGGAGGAAGGACAATAAAGAAACCATTAAAGACCTCTGCAGAAGCTGAGTTTTGAGCTGAGTCTTGAAAGAAGATGGAGAGCCAAGTAGTCTAAGTCAGCAGGGGGAGAATTCTAAGCATTGTGGATAGCCAATGGACATTCTATCAGGAGATAGAAAGTCAGATACAAGGAAGAGCAAGAAGGCCAGTCACTGGATTGAAGAGTACATGGGAGGAAAGTATACTCCTGTTCAGTATGGGTCCTTTCCACCTCTAAGGTCATTTGATGCTATAATATCTCATACTGGTTTGAAGCAACTACTTGTACCAAGGAGATGTTGGATTTGACCTAAGGAAAGAAAGACGGTCAGTCTCCTGAACATGTTATATTCCTCCAATATCTTGTAGAAGTATCTGGAACTGGGGAAAAATAAGTTGCCTTTAACCCTGGAGCCTGGTTTTACAGGTAAGGGGCAGGTGCTGATCAACAGAAACATAAGGTGCAGTAAACCTATCGACGACTGCCCTACTCTTCCTACCTCTTTCATTTGTTTAGTCAACCAACTAGCAAACATTTTTAAGCACCTATTATGGGCTAGGCACTATGCCATGTGCCCAGGGAGGGGATAAACTTGAGTCCCTGACCTGAGTGTGCTTACATCCTAGTGAAAGCAGGGGAAGACAATCTGCACATATATGAGCATAGATGAAAAAAGATCACATGAATATAAGATAATTGTGGGGGGACAGCATCAGCATTCTAGGGGGATCAAGAAAGATTTCATGTAGAAAGTGGAAATCAAGCTGAGTTTTAAAAGAAATAAAGTTAATTAAGAGGCACGGTGGATATAGCGCTGGGGCTGGAGTCAGGAAAACCTGAGTTCAAATCTTGTCTCAGACACTTGTTAGCTGGATGACCCTGGGTAAGTCATTCAACCTCTATTTGCCTCAGTTTTTTATCTACAAAATGGGAATGACAGCAGCACTTACCTCCCAGGGTTATTGTGAGGATCAAATGAGCTGATGATTGTAAAGTGCTTAGCTCAGTGCCTGGCATGTTTAAGTGCTATCTAGATTGTTTTTATTACTATTCTTCTTATTATTTCAGGCCTGAAAGACAGCCAGTGAATAGGCATGTAAATGGGAGGTGTAGTGTCAGACACCATGACCAGCAAGGGCAATTAACTGGACCATAGGCTGTGGAAAGAGGAGTAATTTTAAATACTCAATACACTCCAATAGCTTTCTGTTGCTTCCATGAACAAATACAAAATGTTCTGTCTGGCATTCAAAGCCCTTCATAACCTAGCCCCCTCTTAGTTTTCCAGTCTTCTTACACCTTACTCTCCAACAGGTGCTCTTTGATCCAACAACACTGGCCTCCTGGTTATTCAACGCACATCTGTCAGCTATGGACATTTTCTCTGACTGTTCCCCATGGCCGGAACACTCTCCGTCCCCTGCTCTGACTGCTGACCTCCCTGGCTTCCTTTAAGCCCCAACTAAAATCCTACCTTCTACAGGATGCCTTTCGTAATGCTTTTTTATTTCCATTTCTTTCCCTCTATTAATTATTCCCCGTTTATCCTGTATATAGCTTGCTTTTTATAGATTTGTTTCCTCCATCAGACTGTAAGCTCCTTGAGGAAAGGGGCTATCTTTTATCCTCAGTGATTAGTATAGTGCCTGGCATATAGTAGGTGCTTGCTAATTAAATAAGTCTGTAAGGATAGATTAGGGCCAGGAACTGAAGGGCTTTAAATTCTGAGTAGAGAATTTTATATTCGCTCCTATAAAATAATAGGGATCCAATGGAGTTTATTGTATGAGGGAATGATATGGTTAGACCTGTACTTCAGGAAAATCTTCCTGGCAGCTCTGTAAAGGATAAATTGGAGAAGAGAGAGACTTGAGGCAGGGAGACTAATTGCAAAAGTCTAGGCAAGAAGTGATGAAGGCCCGAACAAAGTGGCTGACCATTTGAAAAGAGAAAGAGGGACATGTGAATGATGATAATGGAAATAGAAATGAAAAGATTTAGAAACTGACTATGTCATCTGAGGGAGAGTGAGGAGTCAAGAATAATGCCAAGGTGGTAAATCTGGCTGGGTATATGCAATAATGATGGTGCTCTTGACAGGAAGAGGGAAATTCAGAAGGGGTGGGTGGGTATGGGAAGAAAATAATAAGTTCTGTCCTTCCCTCTAATCAAGGGATCCTCCATCATGTAACCTTTTTGCCCCCAGTTCATTATACTTAGAAATCAGCTCACATGCATAAAAGGAAGCATATAAAAGTTTACAATCTGAAGTCAAATACTGGGTCAATGTAAAAGTGGTGTTTTGTTGGAATCCCAGATAGTTGTGCTTCTTTGCTATTTGTCTTTCTGAATTTAAAAATTTAACAAGGACGTTGAGCAAATAAGTTATTTTTGTCTATTATAAATATACAGATTAACTATAAAGGACATATGAAGAAAGATGCTATCTGCATCCTGAGAAAGAACTCATAAGTAGAAGTATATATAGAATAATTTTACATATATACGTATATATATATTTATGTCTAATGGTGCCCATCTCAAGAGGGGAGGAAGAAAAAAAAGACATTTACATGATAATTTTGTTGTGTATTTGAAAGAAACAGAAAATTGTAAATAGTAGATTTGTAGTTTTATGTGCAACCATCTTTTTATTGTATTATATTATAGAAACACTTGTTTTATTCCATAAATTGAAAATAAAAATTTAAAAAGCTGACTGTTTTGGCCTTATGCCCTCCTAATAGTTCAGATATTGCCTGAGTATTAGATTCTGACCCACTACCCGTCCCTGACTTTCAGTAAGTACATGCCCTAAATTGCCTGATGTAAGTCTCCCAATTCTCCATTAACTACTGGCTTCCAGGATCCTCTCCGGCATTGGCCCACTTCAATCCTTATTCTCTGTTCTATATCCTCAGTCTTGTCTCGGATCACCTAGGCTGAACTCCTTGTCCTGATTCCAGGAAATCACCTATTATCCCCTTTGTTTCCTGGTGCTTACATAATTAAAGCCTAGAGAAAAGTTGCCTGCTCCAGCTTCCCTGACATGTTAGAGTCAGAACTACAGTTGTATATAAGGCTTCTGATTCTAAGACGAGACTAAAAATGAGCTTACTTAGTCCTGACAGGGAAAACTGGGGTTAGCTCAAACAGTAGGCAGTTAGCAGAAAGATGGCTGATTGCACACAGAGGTGTGCATATTTTAGAGAATCATAGATATAGAATTGAGAGAACTTAGATATCATATGTTCCAAAGCCCTCATTTTATAGATCATTAAACAGGTTCAAAGAATTGAAGCAATTTATCCAGAGTCATATGGTTAGCAAGTGTTTGAGGTAGGATTTGAACCCAGGCCTTCTTAAATTCAAATCCAATCCCATGCCCTCTCTACTACATCATTAATAACCATCCTGTTAATAGTGATTTATTTCATTAAAGAAATAGTTGTCAAAACCGATTGAGTACTTCACTATCATTATCGAAGCTTACTCAATTTGCCCAAGGAGTCTCATTTAAGAAGCAGGTATCTATGACTACCTAGCTGAACCTTTCAGCAGCTATCCAAAATGCAGGCGTGGGAGGAAATCAACAGTCTCTAAAGGTCTGGCCTTGCAAACAAACCCTAGCATGAATTGACAGTAAAGATGATACAGGCAAAGGAAAGTATAATTTAGAGGGCCATGTGGACACTGCTTTTATCAATAAATATTCTAGTTTTAACTAAAGCATCATGACCAATAAGGACAGAAACCCTGTTCATGAGAAGGATGTTTCATGACATGAAAAACACAACGTAATCTCATCAAAGGGATTATGGAAACTGAGTAGGAAAGATGCCTCGGTAATTTTCTTAATTGAGTTGTTGTTATTAGTTCATGAGAAAAGCTGAAGGACACATTCATCTCCATTAAATCCTATTTAATAGAAAGATAAACATAGCCACAAATAGAAATGCTAATGACTACGTATTTTTTAATACGGCCAACCACCAAAACCAGCCCCACACATCCTCATGAGAGCCAAGAGACTTAATTTTACCCCCAGTACATATAGTCACTATTAAAAATAAATTAAATGTTCAGAGGAAAGTTAATAATGCACTATTAAGTGACTTTTTAATAGCAGGGAAAAATCAAAATGCATCTACTATTAATGCTAATATTTAATTGGATAACACAGAGAAGAATATTTGCTAATCCTTACTTACTGCCAGATACATCGCTGCATACACGCTCAGTGCTGCTTCTTTGGAAGGGAAGGTTTTTCTAGCTCTCATGATGAGATCTGGGTTACCAGTACAGGCCTCTTCACCACTGATGAACTGCGTGAATTGCTGACACCCAAGGGCTGTGTAGTTGGGCTTGCAGAGTGCAAGGAAATGTGGAGCCAGATTCCCTGTCACTACCTGTCCAGCATTCACAAAGATATCTGTAGCAAACAGCCCAAATGTATAAATCCCTGAGGAAGAAAGAAAATAGTGAATCCCCTAGGTTACCTTGGGCTCTAGTAGACAATAAATCAACAGGGAAAACATTTTGGGAACCACAAACATTTTATACATATGGCCCTCTCTTCTTCCCTCCACCTCCTTTCCTTAACCATCTGGAGTGGCGAGAGTGTTAAATTATTTAAGACTCTTGAGTGTTGTGTTCAGCTGTCTGCCACTAGCTTTAATTTTATGCCTGGCATGTTTATAAGATATAACTTGCAGGAGGAAAATGTATTCTGGAATCTTGGAACCATCAACTACCCTTAAGGCTTAAGCCCAGTTGCCACCTATTTATGGAGCCTTTTACTAGTTCCCTCAGTTGTTAGTACCATAATTGAACACCTCTTTCCTCTAATTCTTGTATTTAATTATCCTTGTGCATATTATTAAGCCCTCCCCAATAAAATATAAGTTCCTTGAGGGCAGGGACTGTCTCGCTTTTGTACTTATATTCCCTGAACCTAGTATGGTGCTTGGCGCATAATAGGTACACAATAAAAGTTTGTTGCTTGATTGCTTTGGAAATGTGACTTGTAAATTTAAGGCAATTTATCAGAGTCTATTTTCTTAGTTATGCTATTATGTTGAGATCCACATCTCTTCTTTTGTCTGGAAATATTTTCATCAGCATACTAAAATGCAAACCAAACGTGCTATTCTGTGAGGTACATTTCTATGTCCTTCATATAGATATTTTTGATGGAGTTGTCAATTAGTGCTAAAAGTCAATGCCATTATATTTTATTATTATGAAAAATCTTTAATGAAGAATAATGGTTTCAGAGGAACACCTACATTGCTTCGGAAACAAACTTTCACTGGATAATAGCTAATTATTTGGTCCCAAACTATCACTTTTAATGGACTGGAACCATGTGCACATATATGGATATGTATATATGTTTAGATATATAATTACAAAGAAATTCTGATAAAATAAATGAAATAATGATACAATGATTATTATTTTTATTTTTTTTCTGGTTAATCTAATCATTTCATTAATAAGGCCAGCTGGTTATTAATAAAAGGATGAATATTTGTCCATCTGTCTTAGACCAAAGACTTGTAATAATTATTATTAAAAGAATGGGAAGATACATCCCCTTGAGTTAATTCAAAAATAGGATCAAATGCTGGGAACGATTTCCCCACACAAAACATTTACTGAAGCCATGTTACTCCAGTATTAAAAAAAAAAATCCTCCTATAACAATTAACAGCTTTAAGAAGGTATTGTAGAACCAATGTATAATGTTCCAATATTGCCAAAAATAAAATTGTAAAAGTTATTAAAAAAGTAAAATAAATACTCTATAGTATGAATGTCTTATCATTTCATCAGTATCTTTAAATCCTGCCAGACTAGAATTAGTTTTTGTGCAGGGTGATGACCAGAAACAAAAGAAACATTGGAAAAAAAACTGTTTTACTTTGTTTTGTTTTGTTTTTTTTTTCATTTTTGGTGGTAGGGAGGGAACCATAAAAGTCTCATGTTTAAAGAAAAGAAGAAAATATTTAGTCCATGTAAAGTTCTTTGGTAGGATTTTTTTAAAATCTGCATTTTAAAAAATCAAGGTACAGAAAATAGCAGGGTAGCTATATGGCATTAAAACAGCCTTTTCTATTCTATGCATGATTATAACTTAATGATTTTTGGGGTGTCCAAAATAGCTCCAGAGTTAGAGCAAATTATCTATCAATGCATATGTGCAACGTAAATGTCTTACAGAACTGCCCCTGAGCACTGGGACTTGCCCAGGGTCACATGACCCAGGCTTCCTGAGTTCTTAGACCAGATGTCCAGCCACTACGGCTTGCTGCATCTTTCAGTTGCACAGGTAAAGTAAGGTTACAGTGGGTTTGACAGGGTACCCCTCTCCAACAATAACATACTTTTGTTATAACCTGATAGCAACAAATAAGCCTAATTTCTTCTATAACTAAAACAATCAAAGAAAAATAACCAAATCTCTTCCTTGTTGTAGAATAAAGAACACTGGCTGGAAAGCGCTAGATTTGAATTTTGCTTTCACAAATTACTAGCCATGTGACCAAGGGAAAGTTTTTTTAATCTCTCTAAAGCTGATATGTGAAATAAAGATAATATCCGAAGGGTCAAATGATATCTTAAGGTCATATAATGCTAAGAAATAGTTTTTAAGTATTTTATTTAAAGTCATGTGACACTATAAATATCAACTATTATTATCCTGACTAATAGACTATTTCTATCCTGATTACTATACTCATACTTAAATTGTTAAAAACGAATATTCCTCAAATTTAATCTTTTTTTTTAATGGGGATATATAACTGTAGGGAACTGGGAAAAATTAACAATAACAAACATTTATTAACCACTTACCAGGGAATTAAGTCTCATCATACTAAGAGTTCAATTACATTACACCTCTTTCCCAAAGGTCCTGTCTTCAGTAGTATTCCAGGTTAAAAATCTGCTTACAAATATTGTCCCTTGAAATATGCATTTCACTTAATGGAATTATTCCCTTGTCAATTTAATCACATTTTTTTCCTTGTGAAAATAACATGAGAAATGGTTCACAAGTACGTGGCCAGTCACTGATAATCAATCAACAAGCACTTCTTAAGTACGTACTATGTGTCAAGCATCTGACAATTCGGAAACTGCCCCCACCCACATAAATGTCATTTAGAATTACAATTCAAATGATTAATGTCAAAACCCAAGGTAGATCTTTTAGTAGACCCCAATAATAGTCAATTGAGGAAGGTCTTATGATCAAATATTTACCTTAAATGGAATGTCCTGGTTTATAAAATAATTTGCCCTATTCCATAGTAAAGTTTGAGAAGGAAACTAGAACAGAGAGGTTGTTAATCTTTTTGGGCTGTGGATTTACCAAGTCTTGTCAAGCCTGTCAACCCCTTCTTAGAATAATGTTTTTGTTTTTTCTTAATTCAAAACTGAAGGAAATCCAATATTTCAGTGAGAGGTTAGTGAAAATAAGGTTGTTATTTACCATAAATTCAGACTCCTGAAATCTATCCACAGACCCAAGTCAAGAACCTAAGCCTCTAAAGACTAGCACTTCACTAAATGACAGACTCCTGATGTGAATATATCAGGGTACTGAACAGGGAATAGATCCAACATTCCTGGTTCCCCCTACCCCCATCTTCTAAAAAGCATCTCAGGACTGAACATAACAGGGCTTATTTTGTGGTATTTATTCCTCAAGTACATTTTGTGGGCTAAATAGGACAGGTTTTAGAAGAAAAATTTTCATTAAAAAACAAGGAATTAGAGTTTTGTATAATTATGGCAGGAAGATAAATTGATGATATTTATGAAACATTTAATGGTTTACTTTGAAAGGTACAATTTAATATGCGAGCCAGAGTGTGGGAAAGCTTAAATTGTGTAAAACAAATTCGATGCGTTTGGGGTGTTTTAATGGGTTTGATTTCTTTTCTAAGTAGGCAATTATTACTGATGGGGTTTTTTGGAAACCTTGTGCTAAGTTTTTACATAAAGAATTATTATGTGTGTAAACATAGGCTTTTTAACACGGATCAAAAATCAGAATGGCAGCATACTTAAAGGCATTTAGCTTTCATAGCTCTATTACGGGAAAATATAACTTATGATTATGCTTAGTTGTCATCTTAGTATGTCAGACAACAATAGCAAACCCTTTTTCATCTCAATGTTACCAATGAGAAGCCACCAAACTGAAGGCTGACAGGGCATGAGGATATCTCATACTTAAGAAGGGAAGCCTGGCACAGAACAAAATTGACCTTTACTACATGACAGAAAAAAAAGATATCTCCATCTCTGTATTTCATCAATTCTATAGGTACTGACTTTTCTTATTTTATATTGTATTGTCTAAGAAGTGAATATTTCTTTTATCCAAAATTTATTAACTAGAAATGATGTTCAGTAATTTAACACTATAGGATTTGACATGCACTACAGTAAATGATGCAATATTGAAGTCAATAAATTATGGATAAGTGCAACACACAAAATGTTTGCCTGTTGGTTACCTAACTTTAGGTAGGTTTATGCCTTTTAACAAAATGAACCATTCTTATATCTTTAATGACAATTTCCAGAAATTCAGGTTTGATATATTACATGCCATAGGAGTACATATGAGACTAAAAAGCAACATTTTTCCAGGCATCTATATATGCCTGCATGTGGGAAGCTATTTTTGACTCTAATCTACAAACACAGACAAATACATAGGCAAAGAAAAAGCCTGAAATGAGTTTATTATGTAAGCCACAAACTGTGTCTTCCAGATGCCCAGGAAACTCAATGGGAAGTGAAAAATCCACTTACCCCTTCCCCCTCGCCTTTGTATTTTCTTTTCAGTTTACATGTTGTCAAATAATCTGTTTCAATTCTTTAAACAGTAGCATGAAATAACCCCATTCTGCAGTTGCATTGGTTAATAAAATATTCTGGTCATCTTTTATAATTCTAGATCTTATTGTGAATAAAATTGTTTCTCTCAAAATAACATATCAACCATAAAAGGTCTCGAAGTATCTGAAAACAAGTTGTTTACAAGGAAGTTTTGTTTTATAATCAAATTAATAAATACCAGAGAGATGACTGAGTAACTTTGCTGGGTGTTTGAATTGTTAACTTGTACATAAGCATATTTTCAAAAGCACTAAAAATCAATACAATGGACACATACCAAGAAATCGGACAGTTCTGCGTACCAGTGGATTTATATAGCAACAGTCTCCTGTTAAAATAGTTTTTTCTTGGTTTTCAAAATCCCTTGTGGCTAGTTGCAGGCAAAACACAGCAGTTTCTCCAACTATTATCTGAGGAAGAGAGAACAGAAAAATGAGAGCACATTAGAATTCAGTGAGTATAAATGCTAATGATGTAGAAATTATTTGTATTTGTAAATAAAATAAAATGACGCACATTAAATGGTTATGATCCCTGTGAAAAATGACCATGTGTCATTTTGTTTTCATTGACCAAATTCCAACTTTGATTGCAAAAATTGACCCTAAATTACTTTGAGGAAATGTTTTCTTTGAGGAACCTAATTGGATTATCATATTGAATATCATATTGGTAAACCCAAAATGTTAAATGATTTCAAAGGCCTCCAGCCTTTCAGTTGTTGGATAAATGTTCTTTGAGATCCATGGAGCATGCTATAACATTTCCAAAAAGTTTAAAAAATAGTACCCTGAAGTCTCTGCGATCTTATTGGCACAGGTATTGTCTGTACTAATTTAGACTATAACTCATGCATGTCTTCACGTACTATAAAGGGTCACATCTTATCTTGTCCATGTTCACCCACGAATACCCAAAAAGCACATATTCGTCACACTGAAAGCCTTCTTCTATCTCATCTAACATTTTCTGGGTAACAATACGGTATTCAGACTATTTTATAATTTGCTAAATCATTTTGTCATAATCAGATACATAATGTTTCCACCCTGAGATATGTTGTGTGTGCGATCTTGAAGATGCTGTTCATGATGTGCCTAAAGATTGCATTTTGTGATAATAGCCAGAATTTAGATAGTACTTTGAAGTTTTCAAAGCAGTTTACAAATACCATCTCATTTTACCCTTCCCATAACCGTGAGAGCTAGATGTAACTATTATCCCTACAGATGAGGAAACTGAGGCAGATAGAAGTGAAAGGGCTTGCCCAGCATCACACAGTAAGCATCTGAAGCTGGGTTTGTGTTCAGCTCTTCCTGATTCTGAGTCTAGCATTCCATTCACCATACCATCAAATGGCATTGAAGGTCCCTTACAACTCTGCAGTTCTATGACTCCATGATTTTATGGCTTTATACTAAATCTGTTTATCAAGGCTGAAAAAATCCCTGTTTCCAATTTGGGACTGCTATGAAAAGAGCTATTTTAATTATTCTTTTCATGTTATTCTTGATACATGACTTTTTTTCCCAAGTTTTTTACTCAGCTCTGGCATTTTTTTTTATCAGAAATGATTGAAAGTCCTCTATGTCATTGAAGGTTGATTTATCCTTTATAAAATTAGGCTCAATTTGGTGGATAAGCTAGTCTTGGTTATACACATATCTTTTGCCTTTCAAAATTTAGTATTTCAAATTCCTAACTCCTTTATTGTGATGACTACCAAATGTTGTGGGATCCTGACTCTGTCTCCTATGTACTTGGATTCATTTTTTTCCTGAATGTTTACAGTATTTTTAAAAATTTCCTCTGGAATCTCTAGATTTTGCCAATAATGTTCTTGGAGTTTTCATGTTGGGATTTCTTTCAGGAGGAAAAAAGTGGATTCTTTCTATTTTCACTCTATCCTCTAGTTCTGCAAGTTGTACAGTTTTTCCTGAAATTTCATGAAGTATTATGTCAATTTTACTTTTTTTTTTGGTCAGGGCTTTCAAGTATTTCAGTGATTCTTAGATTATCTCCTTGATTTTGCCATTCAGATCAGTTATTTTTGATATGAGATTCCTGACATTTTCTATTATTTTTTCAGCTTTTAAAATTTGTTTTATTATTTCTTGTCTTCCAGAGCCTTTAACTTCTGTTTGCTCCATTCTAATTTCCAGGAGTCTGTTCCCTTGGGAAATGTCTTATATCTCTTGCTAAGCTGTCAATTTTCCTTCAAGTCTTTCCTATTGAGCTCTATTATCTTTTCCAGTTATTTTATCTAGCATTTTCATTTTATTCTTAAAATCACTTTAACTCTTTAAGAAAGTCTTGCTTCATTCTTGGTAGGAATTCTAGTTGAACTTGTGGCTAAACTGTTTTTCTTTGAGGTTTTGCCTGTACATATTTTAGAGGCACTCTTTTCTTATTGGTTTGTGTCTTGGGTGTCCCTGACACCATAATAGTTCTTTCTTTTGTGTGATTCTTTTCTTGTTTACCTCTTCTTCCTACTTTGCTTCCTGATATATTAGGGCCATGTTCTCAATACTTCTAGAAGGAATGACTGGGCTATACTTGGTCCTGTTGTGTTTTCCTGAATCCAGCACTCTATCCATTGCACCAACAGGTCCCTAGGTGTTACCTACCTAGGTATTTATCATCATTTTAAATTTATCATCAATTCCAGTAGGGAAAAATAGAATAATAGACGCTATTCATATATCTTAAGAGTCTTTATCTTTAGAATCTTGAGATGGTTGCAGTTTAAGAGTCCCAAGTTCACCTTGTATCTGGTTTGTATGTGTTTTTATATACCTATATATGTACCTGTTTTCTCCCCCATTAGTTTAAATGTCTCTTGGAGCAAGGGCTGTTTTCCTTTTGCTTTGGTATCCCCAAAGCCTGGCTCATAGGCATTTAATCAATGCCTGGCTAATTGATTTAATTGGAATGTAGAATGGATTTTTTGGGGGGGAGGAGGAGGGGAGTAAGGTGAAAGGAAGTAAAAAAAAAAAGCAGATTCAAATCAGATGGTAGATTGCTTTGAATGCCAGAGTCAAAAATTTGTACTTCATTTGGTAGTCAATGGGAAATTATTGAAAGTTTTAGAAAACACTCTTTATGCTTTGTTTCAACTACTTTTTTCCAGGATAGACCCTTTCTCTAAATAAACTAATGAAGGGGGCTATCCTAAACCACCCCTCATCCCCCACTGAAACTCACTTCAGACAGCTAATCCTGCAAATTCAATTTAGCAGAGGAAATTGTTGATATAGGCATTTTCTCTAGCAAGTACTCGTGGGACTCATTCCAGTGTCCCACAGCACATTGTAATTAGACACAAAACGTTGGCAAGCAACACCAACGGAGAGTGCTAATGCTGACACCTTAAACTACTAACTACTGCAGCAAGACCAAAAATTCTGAACCAGGGTTATTTCCAGTGACATTTTTACAACTCCTGTTGTATTACTTTATAATTCACTGCTATAGCTATGAGTTCACATATAATACCCATAAGAAGTACAGGCCAGAGGTTGTCATAGCTTGCCATAAAACACTATTCTTCCAATTTAATTGAGAATATTTCTTGCTAAGATTAAAATATTTGACCTGAGTACTTTTTTTGTAAAAAATGAATGAAAAGGAAGTTGGAGTTAGTTATAATTTTCCTTATTTGTCAATGATAGGTTATCTTTCTCATATATCCTTTCTCTTGGACTCCTTTCCCTTTTCAACGTTATGTCTTACAGTTCACCATAGAGAAACTCTCAGCCAAACACTTGTGCAGATACTGGTTAGAAGAGTTTAAGGGCATTTACAAATTGATTCCATGCTGTTACCTGATTCCAGGGGGCCAGATTCATGTTTTTTCCTCCAATCCATAAACAGTTGAGAAGATCCCTGCCCCCTGGAGCTACATTCCACCTGACCCATATACAGATGAGTTCCAAACTCTGTAGAAATCTCACTAGAAGAACTGGCGTAGGTGGTCCAAGACTCCCCCTCCCCCA
>CM053627.1:66595299-66619438 GCA_028646595.1 Phalanger gymnotis | reverse complement strand
GTTGGTTCGCTAATTTGTTGCTCTGGTCCCTGAATAAATTTTTTGATGCCTTCTGCTTGGAGAATTCTGTATACCCATCGATTTCGAACCATTCAGATATTTATATGATCCTTTTTGAGATGATAAATTCGGCCTTCCTACTACACCTCCCAACTCTAAAATTCTGTAAAGAATCAGAGTTAGATCTGAAACTTAGGTGTCTACATCTAGTGCGACTCCAGAAGGTTGTCCAAACACCAAATACTATAACTTCTGAGGAGTGAGTGACCTCTGAGAAATATAGATGGTATAGGACTAAAGCTGGGCCTTAGAAGTAGGATCAGCTTTCGAGATAGAAAACAGGAAAATGAAGGACATAGCCAAGTTCTGGAACACAAACAAAATCACATATAAAAAACTGCTGTCAGCTCAGTCCTTGAATCAAAAGTGGGAAAGAGAAGAGCAAACATGGTGGCTCTGGGTCTGGACTGGAGAGCAGCTCTAGGGAAAGGCACCTATTTCTTGCTCACACATTTTGATCGCAGCCCTTGCTTCAACACTACCTGCTCCCCTTCTCCTCCCTCTCCCCTTCTCCTCCTGCTCCCTACCACCTCCACCATTATTTTTCCTTGACATGTCGCTTGTGCCGCTCCTCTCTATCTCTTCACGACACCCCAAGGCTGGGGCTGCAGATCAGAAGCAGAACAGGGTGACAGTTGCGTATGGTGAGGAAGGGGACCTTTTCCCAGGCTTCTATAAGTCTGAGCTGAATCAGGCCCTTAAGGAGTTCACATTTGCCTTTTAGATAGCAGAGGCTGCGGCAATCATAGTAGGGGAATGAGATGGGAAACATTTTCAGCAACATTTTCCAAGTCAGATCAAGTGTCTCACCCTTTAGACAATGCACCCAATGAACTAATCAGGGATACTTCTCACATCCTGCTTTTGTATATACTGGCAAAGTGCACTGGCAATTCAGAAAAAGAAGTTAAAAGTTGCTATCTGAATCCAGAGGGAAAAAACTGATAAATAGAGGTATGTGTAGAATAATTATATATATGTATATATGTGTGTGTCTATATCTATCTATCTACCTATTTGTGTTTAATGGTAGCCATCTCTGAGGTGAGAGGGAAGGAAGAAAAAAAGGAAATTTACATGATAACTTTATTCTATATTTAAAAGGAATAGGAAATTGTACACAGTGTATTTGTGGTTTCATGTGCAACCATCTTTTTATTGTATTATGTTATGGAAATGCTTGTTTTATTCCATAAATAAAAATAAATAAATTTAAACAAAAAAAGGAAAATAAGTTAGTAGGACCTGCCTCAAAGTGCCCCATATTCCCTTTGTTTTCTTGACTCCAACATGACAAGAGGATTTAAAATAAGCTTGCCTAGATAGATATTATAGTTATAAAATTTCACTTGTTACCCATAAAATTTAAAAATTTTAAAACGAATAAAAACTTCTTCATGCTATAGTGTAAAGATAGCCTCAAAACCAGGAAAACTTGGGTTCAAATTCCATCTCTAATGCATACTAGCTGTGGAACCCCTGGGAAGTCACTTAATCTTTCACTGCTCCAGGCTATTCTCTAAGACAATGAATTGCAAAGAAGGTACCAACATGTATTGGTAGAGAAAATTCCTCACCAGAAGCTTCCCACACAATGATATCACAGATTCTGTTCCTTTTCGTTTTTAGTCAAGTTAAAATTCTCAGTGGTCCTAGGTTTGAATATGATCTGTGGTACCTCCTATCAGTGTGACTTCAGCCAAGTCACCTCCTTGGGCCTCAATTTACTCATGTGTAAAATAATGGGGTTATAGTAAATGCCCCTGAGGTTCCTTCCAGTCCTAGTTTTATGATGATTTTTTATGATCCCATGAACTCAAAAGCTTTTCCAGGCATCTAGGTATGTGGTGGGAAAGGGACAGCGTGGCTCAGGTAATGCTTCTTACTGTGGAAAAGAATTTGTCCATGCCCCATATACAGATACATTTATGTATACATATAAAACTACGCATACGTATGTCTATATCTATATGCATGTAGCATTGTAGCCATGGAGTGCTTCAACTCAGAATACACATAATTTCATAGCAGGAGGCCACATACCATACACTTCCATTTTTACAAGTGTCTCTATTCCCCACAGGGCCCAGTAAAGGCCTAAAGAATCATTAGTCAGAGAGAGAGAGAGAGACAGAGACAGAGACATAGAAACAGAGAGAGAGAAAGAGGCATAACACGTAGATGTGAGATGTAAAGGCTTGAATGGGAAAGGTCTCCAGTATAGAAGCTTAAAACTGACCTTCTGCCTTATACCCCATATCCTGTCCCTGTATTTTCATTATTCTCATTCATAGCAGAGTACTGAAATGGGTCTTCTTAGAATTATGTAATAATTACAAAATTGTTTTTCCAAACTCCCCAAAAGCTTCATTAGCACCAATAAAACTCACCTATTGAAGTCTGACTCAGAAGCTCAGTACTTGAGATTGCAGTGGTTTTATAGACTCATGGGACTCAGGAGGTCATCTAAACAGGAAGACATTTAAGCTGATTGTTGGTGATGACTCAAAGGTCTTCATGCACTGTTGATTTGAAATTGGTACAAGAAACCATTTCAAATGTACTCCACTACTGGGGATTTTGAAATCGGCCCAACTATGTTTGACCTGCTTCTCAAATAGTTCAAGAGTGTAAAAAAAATCACATAACTGAGAATGGCAATCTGTAAAAAAAATCAACTAAAATAAGCAAGAATAGTGCTACTAAAAGTCTTGGATTTTAGGCTACAGAAAGACAGAATGCCTCAGGAGGAAGAACACTGCACTTAGGTAGAAGACCCAAGTTTGAAAGTCAGATTTTCTACTTCCTGGTTCTGTGACTCCTTTCAAAGTCTCTGCTCTATTGTAAAATAAGGGGAATGCATCAGCTGATCTCTAACACACCTTCCAATTGTGATATTCTGTGATTCTGAAAGGGCTCATATTCTGCTTCAGTTCAATCACTTTTGCTCATGTATTGCTTATATGTCCACATTAATATGCAAGTCAGCATTTCCCACCCCCAGCTTAATATTGGCTATATAAAACTACCATTTAACTGGAATATAGAGGGTACAGATAAAACATATAAAGTGCTTTGCAAACATTTAAGGAAAATTATATTTGATCCTGGAGACAACAGGGAACCAATATTCATCTGGGTGGGACAGTGGATAGAGCAGTGTGCCTGGAGTCAGAAAGACTCCCTGAGTTCAAATCTGGTTTCAGACACTTTCCAGTCATGTGACCTTGGACAATCTCTTAACCCTATTTGCCTCTATTTCCTCATCTGTAAAATGAGCTGGAGAAGGAAATGACTGCAACATCTTTGCCAAGAAAACCTCAAATGGGGTCATGAAGATTCAGACATGACTGAACAACATTCAGTAGTGGTGTGGGAGAAAGGGGATGACACGGTCAAATCTATCGTTAGGAAAATCATTTTGGTGGCTGATAAATGGAGGATGGATTGGAATGAGGAGACACTCAAAGCAGGGATACCAATTAGAAGGCTATTAAACTAGTACAGGTAAGAGGCGATAAGGGCTTGTATTAGAGAGGCGACTGTGTGAATGGAAAGGAGGCCTCTATGAGAGATGTTGTGAAGTTAAAAAATATAAGACTTGATAAGAGGTTGGACATGTGGTGTAGGAGTCAAGGCTAACAACGAAGTTGTGAGTCTGGGTGACTAGGCTAAAGATAGAAAGGAGGGAATTTAGGGGTAGGAGAATGCATGGTGGGGTGGATTAGGAGTTCTGTTGTGCACATGTTGAGTTTGTGATAGCTATGGGGAAATCAAATTGAGGTGTCCAAAAGGCATTTTGTGACACGAGACAAGTGCTCAGGAGATAAACAAGTGATCTGATAATATAGATCTAGGAATCCACTACCTAGAGGAGATGATTGAACCCTTGAGCTGAGGTGATCACCAAAAGAGATGAAAGAGAAAAGAGAAGAGAAATAAGGACAGAGACTTCAGTGCTTCATTTCTTTTCTAGCCAAGGAAAATCTGTTTGCTTCATATTTCTGATTTTCTTAACTAAAGCTGAAGATTTGTTTTACAACCTCAAGTTCTTTACAGTAGTCACCTTTAAGTGCCCTACTGGCATCCTTAAGGGAGTAAGCATTCAGCAAAATAAACCATGGTACTTAGGGGGAAATATCTTCTTTAAACAAAAACAGGCTTTGGAGGTGGCAGGCCTGAACTAATATTACTTTCCATTTCACATTCATTATGCACAGTTCTCCCCTGAGGCTATCTTCTTCTGGGGTTCCTGAGATTTCATTGCTCCCTTCTTCTTCAAACAAGCCATGACATAGCAAATTTTCTTTAAAACACACTAATTTATGCTGAAAAATGACCAGAAGTTTAGTAGAACCGTTTTGTGTTTTCTTTTTATCTATTTTTATTATTTTTTAAAATTTAAATAACATTGATTTTTTTAAAAAAAATTGAATTCCAAATTCTCTCTCTCTTTCTCACCACTCCCCCACCCCTTGAGGAGGCAAGCAATATGACACTCATTATATATGTGAAGTCATGAAAAACATATTTCCATATTGGCCATGTTGCCAAAAAAAGCAAGAAAAATAAAACTGAAAAAATATGCTTCAATCTGCACTCAGAGTTCATGTGTTCTTTCTCTCAAGGGGATAGAATTTTTCATCATGAGTCCTTCAGAATTTTTGTGGATTGTCTTGTATTGATCAGAGCTGCTCAGTTGATAACTGTTATGACAGTGCTCTTACCCGGTACAATGAAGAAAACCATTCTTAAATGCTTTTTATAAGAAGCAGATGCAGTTGATTACACAAGAAATATTTATACCTTATCCATTCATTCAAAATATATGTAATGAATGTAAAAAGAAAGACACCAAAGGAACTTAGAAAGAAATGAATGCTAGAAAGCCTTCAACGGGAACTAATTTTTGCCCTGGGGCTTTTTATCTGCACTTAGTACAGGGGCAACTTCCAGCTTCCTGTACACACAATGTATTAGGAGAGCAATATAGGTATGCTTTTGAAGTGAAACCTTGACAGCTACAAATCAGAGGAATTTAAGAGGTATGCTATTTTAGAAGCTTAGTATTATGATGGGCAATCAATTTTTAGAATTGATTACTTAGTCTCCTAAAAGCTCTTAATCTGTCTTTATGGTATATATATATATATATATATATATATATATATATATATATACACATACATACATACATACATATATATATGTATACATATATATGTGTGTGTGTATGTGTGTGTGTGTGTGTAATGTGTGATCTTCATGTGTATTCCCTTCATAATTGTTTAAATCATTTTATTATTAATGGGTGATTTTTTTAATATTAATACTCTATATCCAGAGGTTTTGACAGGACTAGAGGAAAAGAAATACTCAATAATGCATAAATTGACCAACTTCATCATCTGATAAAACGGGATCTAAGTCTAAATGATAAGGATTTATCACTCAGCTTTCTGAAAAGTATCTGTAACAACTGTTCTTCAATGGCTTTACAGGAATCATAAATATGCATACCTACTACACATCTTTATAGGTGTGAACTTCAAGGCCAGGTTGTGTTATGAACATTTATTTACTAAAAATGGTCAAGAAGAACAGATTCTTTCTTTGGCCTACTTATTGGATTTTACCATTAGCTTACCAATAGGCTAGTCTTTGCTATGGTTAAGAATTAGGGATAGGGACTATACTTATGATCTTATTTGATATAATAATAATAATAGGAAGAAAAGGAAGAAGAAGAAAAAAGACAAGGAGAAAAATTATTTCCAAATTCTAAGATGATGCTACATTTTAAATTGTTTATAACTTGTTCTGTTGTGTTTTTTTTTAATTCTGACAAGGGCACATAATATGCATTTTTCAAAGGCTGAATAATATTGCAGAATTTAGTAAAAATTCATAAAAGGATATCTAGGAATAATAATAATTATGAAAAGAGGAAAAGACCCAAAGAATCTTTTTTATCTGTTTCACTTTGCTTCTGAAGAATCATTTTCCCACTAGAATATTGATCAAGACTTTCATTTAAATCTCCTTAAACATTTTTAGAACAACAAATTTCATTAAGACAAGAATCTCAATGGTATTTTTAGATGGCCAGATAATGCGTGGCTTTAGAATCCTTTGGCTATTGCTGGTGCATGAGTCTTCTTATAAATTGTTGGAAATGTTCATGAAAGACATCTATGGAGAGGTGTCCTTGGGATGTGGAAATAATCATTCTAATCTTTATGAAACCTAGATCAACAATGGAGGACACAATATTCTAGGGGTACTTTAAATATGATTTCATGTACTGTGAAAATACCATAGAGTATCAGAACTGGAATGAACTTCAGTTCTTCTAGTCTAAGCTTCTTAATTTATAGCTAAGCAAACCAAGGTGCATAGAATTTAAGCAATGGTAGGCAACAGAGGCACAGTTAAAGGGATCCTCTATTTAGCATCAGAATACCTGGGTTCAAGTCTTGGGGCTGTAAGGTGCTAATATTGTGACCTTCAACAAATTGCTTATGTTGACTTCCTCATTTGTAAAATGATGATGATAATAAATATTTGAATCAACTACCTATAAGGTCTGCTATAAATATCAAATAAAATCAATGCACGTAAGGTACTTAGCCTTAAAATTAATAAATATCAGCATTTAGGTGCAGTTGCTCAAGGGTAGCAGCAATTTCATTAACAAATTGATTGCACACTTACCATGGGTAAAGCTCTGGGCTAGATGTGGGAAATTGAAATATGAAAAATAACAGTCCCTGCACTTATAGGTGATAAAATCTAGTTTGTGTATATAAAAAATTATACTACAAATTAGAATAAATAAATACATAGACTAACCTCATCTAACAGAGAATCATGAGAGTTTTCAAAAGGGAGATAACATCTCTACCTGGGGAGAATAAGGAAAGGCTTCGTTAATCAACACATCAAATAACCACGTGATGCTAGACACTATACTTGGCACTGAGGGTACAGTGTCCCTAATTTCAAGGTCTTTATATTCTACACAGGAGGCAACATGTGACCAAATAAATAAATACAAAATGAATATGTGCAAAATATGTTGTTTGGTCATTCAGTCATGTCAGACTCTTCAAAACTCCATAGACCATAGCATGCCAACACTGTCCATGGGGTTTTCTTGGGAAATGATACCGGCATGCTTTGTTATTTCCTAGTCCAGTGGATTAAGGTGAACAGAGGTTAAGTGACTTGCCTAGGGTCACACATCTAGTGAGTGTCTGAGACAGGATTTGAACTCAGGTCTTCTTGACTTCAGACCCAGTACTCTATCCACTGAGTCACATAGCTGCAAAATATATACAAAACCAAAACAAGGAATTGGGGGGCAGCTCAGGTGGTTAGAAGAATTAAAGAAAGTCTCATGTAGGAGCTGATATTTGAGCTGATCTCTGAAGGAAATGAAAGGGGCAGGAGTGAAAAGGAAGTCAGTTAACAAGCACTTTTTAAGAGCTTACTATAGGTGGCAAGTGCTGTACTAAACACCAAGAATGCAAAGAAAAGTAAAAACAAGGGCCTTGTCCCCAAGGCATTCAAATTATAATGGAGAGAAAAGCAAACAGCTATATACAAATTTCAGAGAAGGAAATTTCAGAGGGAAGACGCTAGCAAGTGGGGGTGGGAGGAAAGATCTCCTGTAGACAATGGTATTCGGGTTGAGTCTTAATGGAGGTCAAGAAAGTCAGGAAGGAGAGGAGAGGAGAGGAGGGAGAACAGTCTATGAAAGAGGGACAGTCAGTGAAAAGACCCTCCAGAAATGAAGTGGTATGTGAAGAACAAAAAGGAATGTAGATGGATCATATAATTCAAAGAGTCTAAGGAGACTAAAGAGGTATGGTTGTGAAAAGTTTTAAAAGGCAAAGAAAATATTTTATATTTGATCATGGAGGTAATAGGAAGCCATTGGAGCTTACTGAGTACAATCTAGGCATAGAGGATGAAGGTCATATGTATGAGAGCCAGAATGCCCCATGTGAGGAACATTAAGAAGGATAGATCCCACTATATCTCAAAATGGCCCATTTCACTTTTGGACAGCTTGGGGCTAAGGAGTTTTCCTCATATCAAGGAAAAGTCTACCCCTCTGCAAATTCTAATTATCTACTCCTCTTAGTTGTGTTCTCTGTCATGAAGCAAAATAAATCTAACCTCTTTTGCACATGACTATCTCTGAAACTCAAAGATAATCGTCTCACTGTCCTTCACTTAACCCTCACATTTTCTCTTCTCCAGGCTAACATAACTCCTAGTTTCTTTAATTAACTAGTTAACTCAATGTAACATCCATCCAGTTGCATGTTTGAACAACAAGCCTTTTATTTGAGGTTATCATTCAACTGTAGATACTAATGTAAATCCTAATTTGGGGGAGTGTTGCTGAGTATCACCAGTTGTTTCAGTGGTTGTCATGTATTTTACAAATGCACTCAAAATAAAGTTAATTTAAATCTTAAGACTATAGTTATTGCCTCCCTTATTTTGTATAATATACAGTTTGGCCTAACTGGTCTTTAAAATTCCTTTTGGCCTTGGCAGCCTATGATTCTCTAATAGATGATTTGTTTTGAATTTTCAGGCAACTAAACTACTCATATCTGTTAGTTCAGGACCCCCACTGTCACACTATTTTTGTGCTGTTTGCTGTTTGAGTCTAAGTGAAGGAACTTATATTTTTCCATATTAAGGTTGATCTTACTAGATTCTAACCTATCGTTCTAACCTGATGAAGTAATTTTTAATTCCCACGATATCTGAAAGTTTGATACGCATATAACCTACAACTTTGTCTATATCAGTGATAAAATATTGGACAGAACAACACCAAAGTAAAGTGCTGTGGTACTTTCCTGGAAATCTCCTTTCGATCCAACATTGAGCCACAATAGTGCTTTCTTTGGGACTAACTATTCAGCAAATTCCAAATTCCCATTATCTGGCCATTTTTTCTATCTTGTCCACATTTTACTGAAAAATAAAAGACTGCAAAAAATGTTTAGATCTTGAAATCATAGTGGGGCATTCAAAGCACAATGGAGCTCATGCTTGATTCTTGTCAACAATAATAAGTGGGCCCTCCCAATGCCATCTTTGGCTGTGGAGTGCTTTACTGAGATATAAAGGATGTTATGACATTACTTCAGGGGTGATAGAATCTGATTTCTCTGGGGTAGTCCAGTGGTAGCTTCTAGGCAGAAACAGAAGCACCATTCTGGTGAGGATTCTAACACCCAAGTCAGTCAGTCAGGCCTCCCTCAGATACCTGTTTGTTTTTTCATATTTAAATATTTCCCTTGGCTTCTGTTTATTTTTAAACATTTATTAAACACTTACTAGGTACCAGGCAACTCAACTTCTCATACTTGGGGATGTTCTCTTTGGGTTTCTATGCCCAAAATGGTGCACAGCGGAAGAGAATAATGAACTGACCTGCTAAGTTCATATTGTGGGGGAGAGAAGGATTGCATGAAACAGCTGGCTGTTTCTGAAATAACAGATCACTAATTCGTGGATTTGGAGATGCAAGGGACCTTAGTGGCCCAGAAGCCCAACCTTATCATTTTACAGATCAGAATACTGAGGCTCAGAGTGGTTAAGTGACTTGTATGGGCAGCAAAGTGGTACGGTGAGTAGAGTTCTGAACTTGGAGTAAGGAAGACCTGAGTTCAAGTGCTGCCTCAGCCCCTTACTATCTGTGTGATCCTGGCCAAGTCACTTCACCTTTGCTGGCCTCAGTTTCCTCATCTATAAAGTGGGAATAATAATAGCACCTATCTTTCACGGTTTCTATGGGGATGAAATGGGATAAAATATGTGAAATCCTTTATAAACTTTAAAGCACTCTAGAAATACCAGCTATTATTATTATTATTATTTGACGCTTGTGTGACCAATGGTAAGTTACTTAATGCCTATCTGTAGAATGAGGGCGTTGGGTCACATGGTCTCTAAGACCCCTTCCAGTTCTGGATTTCTGACACCTGGCAGAAAGTCAAAGGATTCTTCATACGCTACGCTAAGACATAAATTGGCAGCAAAAATTTATTTGGGATTAGAATCCTTATTTATGGTTAGAAAGGTTGATAAGACTCAAATATTTGGAAAATCATCCTCTAAAAAGCAAGAGGAAACAGTTTGACTTAATGAGCAGTTTTGAGCACAGCTTGCTGACCAGCAGTTTCAGCTGGCTATTAAAAATCTCAGTCAAATTTACTTTTGGAGCCTTAATTATATGTTCTCTACACAGTGTAAAATGATACAGGACGTAGTATTTCCTAAATGGAGTATTATCTTAAGAGTACATGAAAGCATACTTGAATATCACTCTTCCTACATTTTGAAGTCATTGAAATCCCTGAATGAATAGATGCCCTTTATGAAACATCCATGGAAATGGGGGCAGGGCAAGTCTATTAACAGGCTTTGTCCAGTGGGTGGTCCCTGTCAACTGAAATGACTGATTCAGTAAAACAGTTGGCATGATTGACTCTCAGCGAATGTGACTTTTTCTTTGACTGAATTCATCAGATTAATTAGTCATGGTTTTTATATAAACACATGTCTGGTTAGACTTCAAGAAGCAGTGGATTCTGAAATAGCCCAAATATTAATTGAGGTTTGAGGCAGCACGGACATAGAATGGCTTAAAAAAATGAACTAGACTTCAGGGCTGACAGCCTTCATTCGGTTTTAGGAGCAAAAGACAAATTGAACCATGTAGTAGCTGGGCTAGGCAGCTACATGGCTCGGTGGATAGGGGACCGAGTCTGGAGTCAGGAAGACCGAGTTCAAATCCAACCTCAGACTCTTGCTGGCTGTGTGACCCTGGGCAAGTCACTAAAGTCTGTCTGCCTCAGTCTTCTTATCTATAAAATGAGCTGGAGAAGGAAATGGCAAACTACTCCAGCATCTCTGCCAAGAAAACTCCAATTGGGTTCACAAAGAATTGGATATGACTGAATAACAACAACAAAGTAGCTGTGTTCAGCTTCTGCCTTTTCACTTGTTACCTGTTTAATCTTCAGCAAATATGATTTCTGAGGCTCAGTTTCCTCATTTGTAAAATGAGAAGATAGGACTAGATGGCCTTCTTCCAAGGACCCTTAAAATTCTAAATCTAGGATGCTTTGATCCTGACACCTAGTTTTAAATCTCACCCCTGACATTTAGTAGATGTCCGACTCTGCCTAAGTCATTTAACCTCAATGTTGCTTAAGCAGTTTCCTAGGGCTTAGTTATGAAATGACAGAGAGGTTGCAATGTGCTTGGTGAAAGGAGTTGCGGAATTGGGAGCTCCCCAACATGGGAAAATCTTAGGTCCTTTGACTACTTTGGTGTATTATTTCAAGTTACTTACATAGTCCAATTCATTCTGCTAACATGGCTTGTCACAGAAATAGCCTGTCTTTGAAGTCCACAGACTTGTATTCAACTCCTGGGTCAGACTCTACCTAGCTTGGTGACTATGGGTAAGTCATCTAACTTTCTTAGGCTACAGTTTTCTTATATGTCAAATGAAGATAACAATAATTTGAGCTATTTTAGCCACTTCACCATCCCAGGCAACTAGGTGGCACAGCGGTTAAAGTGCCAGGCCTGGAGTCAGGAAGACCTGAGTTCAAATCTGGTCTCAGACATTTACTGGCTATACGACTGTGGTCAAGTCACTTAACCCTGTTTGCCTCAGTCTCCTAATCTCTTAAATGAACTGGAGAAGGAAATGGCAAACCACCCTATTATTTAAGCCAAGAAAACCCCAAATGGGGTCATGAAGAGTCAGACACAACTGAAAATGATTGAACAGCTGTTGGGATGATTGTGAGAGGAAAAACAACTTCATAAACAATATAAAACAATCGAAATGCGAGTTCTTTGGAAAGGCAGTGTGGTACAATAGAAAGAAGACTGGCTTCAGAATCAAGAAGACCTGCGTTCAAGTCTTGCCTCTGACTCATGACAGTGTAACTGAGCAAGTCACTTAAATTCTCAATGGCACCAGATAATACTGTGAGACTCTAAGTGACCAAGCCAGTCTTACTATACATTGGTAGAAGGAACTCCCTCATCCAGAGTTTCCCATACCAACAAAATCACAGGCCCAGTAATACATATATATGCATATATATATATATACATATATACATATGTACATATATATGTACATATATATATAAATGTGTGTGTGTGTGAGTGTGTGTATGTATATGTACATATATATATATAAATGTGTGTGTGAGTGTGTGTATGTATGTGTGTATGTATACACAGGGTGTTCTCAAAGTCTTAGTAAAGTTTTAGACTTTAAGCTTTAGTAGCTTAAAACTGCAGTCAAACTTTTGGGACACCCTGTATATATCATAGGATCATAGATTTAGAGCTGGGGGAACCTTAAATATCAAGAAGTTCAGTCTTCTGATTTTACAGATAAGGAAGCTGAAGCAAAGTTTCATTAAGTGATTTGACCGGGGTAACACCGCTTCCTCTGACAAGGAAGAATTTGAACTCATTTTCCTTACTCAGACTCCAGAGATCTATCCACTATGTCACACAAAATGGGCATATATATGCATACATACATACATACACATTATATACATATACACGCATGCATATGTACATACATATACATTATATACATATACACGTATGTACATGTACATACGTACATACATACATACATACACACGTATGGTGATAGAAAAATCTTAGCAGAGTTTTAAGCAGCTAATGCTAAAAATTGCACTAAGACTTTTAGGAAACCCTGTGTATGTATATGTGTACATATAAACATATATTCATATGATAGATTTGGGTTTATATCCTTAAATGAATTATATGACACGCATTTATATTGCTTGTATACACATATATATGTCTATATACATATATAATTATATATATGTATAGATATAAATATATATGAACAGTATGAACTGGTGCCACATATTTTATTTAGACTATTCCTTATAAGGAAAGGGAGTGTGGCATAATAAATAGAGAAATAGCCTTGAAGCTAGGAAAACCTAGGTCTAAGCCCCATCTCTGACATATACCCACATACTGTCTGTATGCCTCTGGGCAGATCACTAAACCTCTCAGTGCTCTAGGCAAATCTCTAAGATTTTAAGCTGCAGAGAAGGTGCCAACCTGCTTTAGTAGAAGGCATTTCCTCACCCAAGAGTTTCCTATGCCAATGATATGATGGTCTCTCTCCTTTTTTTATAGGTTTTTAAAAAATCAAGTAAAAGTGATAAAAATAAAATGAATATCTTTAGGATCTAGAATGAATCCAGCCCAACTCATGTATTATACATTTTTCTCACCAAAAGTTGGGAGTCATAGGGTAGGGATATACAGTGAGGACTTTGAATCTGACTGTGGTATGTTGCTGACTCTATCCTTCACAAAAAGCCTGTAGAACTGCTTGGCTTTCTCCAATATTCTCCAAGCCCCCAGCAACAAGATTCACTTGTCCCAGGCTGGCAGATGGAAATCATTTTTGCAAGGTTACAAAAACATGCCTACTGGTAGTACTTCTTAAAATATGAATGAAGTTGTCATCATGGGTTCTGATTCAACAATTCTTGTGATTATTTGGCAATAATACCTGCATCAAACCCAAACATGTTCATATATTCTATATAGAGAGCCTGCCAGTAAATCACCAACGTTACCCCCATAATCTATCCTTAACAATTATGTAAATAATGCAAAGAAAAACAACCAGCCTAATTATCATCTTCTTTAGAGAAGGTATTTTGTCACTAAGATTGCCCCTTTTTGGATTATTATTGGAGAGGACCTTAGAGATTATCACATGTAAAACCCACAAAAGTTCTTATCTTCTCCACCTTAACTGTTTACAAATTCACTAAAATTTGGCCAAGAGTAGCTTTGTGTCCCAAAAGAATTGTCAATGAGGCTGCTTTCCCAGTTTCTTCAGCAAAAATAATTCTGGAAATCTTGGTAGCTTGGGACATTGAGCCAGATGAGTATTGACGGACTGTACCCAGTAAGTCACTAATACTCTAATTTCCCCACAAAATGGGGATGAGGTTGGGTAGAAAGGGTGCATCTTTTAAAGCACAAAAGGTACTCGTTACTCTGGGAAAAATAGCTCACAAATAAATATAGAAATCTACCAGATTTTTTTTATATTGGGAATTCTAACAGTAATACAAAAATCACAGACTCATAGACTAAGCATGCATACTGATGAAGGATTGAATGGAGATTGTACCTTTCTAAGGGCCTTTATGGAACATTCAAAGTCACACAGATGGTAATGGTGTCTAATGGACTCTGGACACTAAGGGTATAAAAACCTAGAGTCAGCCACAAGGAGCTAAGATGGAGCAGCTAGGGAAAAAGAGTACAAGTTGGGTGGGGGAAGGGAAAGCAGTCCTAGAAAAGAACAGCTCCCAGGGAGCCAGTACATCCTTCCTGAGGGCCCTTTCCTGAGACATTCAGTGTCACTTATTTTGATCCTGAGAACTACATGGAGAAACTGAAAGGAAAATCAGTAGCAACTAGTTTGCTTTATACCTTTTCTAGATATTTAGTGAGCTGCCCATTAGAATGTGGGCTCCCTGAAGGCAGAGGTCATATTTTTGCTTTTTTTTGGATCCCCAGCACCTGGCACAGTGCCTGGCATACAAGAAGTACTTGATAAATACCTGTTGACTAGCTTTTAATAGTTGGGTCAGGAATGAGAGGGGTGAAGGTTAAGGTCAGATTAAATGAACATTTACTGGGATATTACATGTATAATATGAGGGCAAAGACCCAGCATGAGTATTGGAAATGTAATAAAGATATAGATATCTTTATTACATGTATTTTATATATATATATAAAAATAAATATATTTAGGCACATATATCTTATATATCATATATAAGATCATATACATATACATATATTTATATATATGCATATATAAGGAATCTGGCTCAGGGTGAAGAACTGTAATATAAAATTATAACATCTTCAAGTTGGGAGATCTCAGAGACTGCCTACTCCAATCCTTCTCTGAGTATGGGTGTTCCATACCACATCCCTTTTCATGAAACCTTTGTTAAAGGGCTTTTGGTAGAGTTCTAATTATTAGAATTATTTTCCTTATGCTCAGCTAAAATAATATTAATAATAGAAAGAATGAGGAGGAAAAGGAAAAAGAGAAGGAGGAAGAAGAGCAGCAGCAGGAAGAGAAATGGAAGGTAGAAGAAGAGAAGTAAGAGGAAGAGGAGGAGGAAATATCTCAGACTACATTATAGGTCATGTTGAGGTATTTACAGAATATTCTGTATTACTATACGGGATCTGTGAGCCTGGAGCTAGGAGATAGGAAAAACAGAGCAAACCATGTATTCTGAGCTGCTACTTTCCTAGAACACAGGACTTGTAATTATATTCTCCCTCCATGATAGGTTTCTCTACTAAAGACCTCCTATTCTTTTGGATATGAAGGGATGCTGATGAAGATGAGGAGGGTATCACCCAATCCCAACTCTGTTCCTTTGGACCGTGTGGCTTTGGATAGGTCACTTAACCTCTCTAAACTTGGAGGTCAGACTCAAATTTGCAACATCCGAATAATGCTTTACACTTCCCTCCTCCTTATGCCTCTTCCCCTGATCCAAACAGTTGACAAATCTTACTGATTCTACCTCCGCATTCTGCCTTCTCAAATTCATCCCTAGCTGACATGAAATAGTAGCAATATTAACTTGTTATTTATGTGGTAATATCTGTAGGAGGGAAGTACAACATATATGGTTATCCTCGTTTTACAAACGAGAAAATAGAAATTCAGATGAGAATTTAAAATGAGAGCTCACATTCATTTAGCACTCTAAGGTTACAAAGTACTTGCAAATATCATCTTATTTTATTCTGACAACAACCTTGGGAGGTAAGTGCTATCATTATCATCGCTTTACAGATGAGGAAACTGAGAGTGGTTTGACAGGGTTGTACAATGGATAAGTGTCTGAGGCCAGAATTGAACTCAAGTCTTCCCGATTCTATGTCCAGCAGTCCATCCACTGTGCCACCTCACTGCCTATAGTCACATATGTAATCAGTATCCAAGTTAGGATTCAAAGCCTGATCCAAATTGGGTCCCCTGACTCCAAATGCTGTACTCTTTCTGGTAGGCCACACAGTCTCTGAAGAGGGAGAAATATGTGCACACACACACACACACCCCCTCAGTCCATGATACACAGACATAAGTATTAATCACATAGCCAAAAATGTGACACAAAACAGAAGGAAGTAGGGAGACAAAATAACTTTACTCTCTCCCCTCCACACCAATAAAACAAAGCCCTTAAAAGGCTCATGAAAAAGAAATTGTTCATGAATTCATCACGGGGTGATTCCGTGGATCTAATTTCATCATCTAAAGGGAGATGATAAAGTCTTCATTACTGTTGGGGTGGCAATTGGGGGGATGATAGGAGAGAGAAGTCTCCAGACTAAAGCCCAGTCTTCCCCCAGAACCTTATTATTTTACAGCTGGATGAGTCATCAGCCAGGCAAACCTTCGGAAGCCCAGAAAAGTTAAGATACTTTATCCTGTAACACAAGGTACTTAGTGACAAGTCCCAATGGATTCTGTTCATTTAAAAAATTCTCTCTGCTGCCCTGACTTTTTAAGGCAATGTGGATGCTCCTCGAGGGTAAGATCTGTTTCCTCTGTCTTTGTATCTTCAGTGTCTTAACACAGAGCATGGCACATAGTGGGTGTCGATTAAAGGTTTAGTGATTGATTGATTAAAGCTAGAAAAAGCAGTTTTCCTCTTAAAAAAGAAATCAGGCACATGAATCCATTAATACAATTAAAAGAAAAACTCAAACCTAAAACAAAAAGAAGATAACCATTACTAGAATTAAAAAAAAAAAACAAACCAAGATTACAAAACAGTGTACAATGCTAAATTTAATGTAAGTAACCAAATAGAAATGTTCTTTTCTTGATTTTTGAAATTGTGGAAGGGAATTGTGTTTGACTGGGGTGGGTCACACAGGTGGTACCTTACAAGCTGGGATGTGTTGGTAAATATGTAATAATCAGATTTCTAGGCAAGAAAATGTTTGCAGGACACACTTTAAAGGTTAGTCTGCATTGTTCATACTACAGTCACAAGGCAATAAATTAAGCCCCAATTTATAATGTTTGCTTATTTTCAAGCTGTGAATGACATACTGAAAATTTTACTATTGCTACTGAGTCTGTAGGAGTTCATTTCAGCCTCAATAGCTCCTATATTCCATTATATTCCTATAATGTCATTTCCCATTTTTTCTAGTGATTCATTCATTGGGTGTACAACTTTGTTATTTCTAGAACCAAGTACATTTAATTGCTCCTCCTAAAGTTAGGAGTATGTGACTTGTGTCTGGCTTTAGCTAAATTTGGGCAGAGTCACTTTCCGAGGTAAGACACTGTAATGAAAGAGATCTTGATTGTGAATCAAAACATCTAACTACTTACCAGCCATGGGTAAGTCAGTTCACCTCTCTGGGCCTCAGTTCTCTTATCTGTCATATGAAGAAATGTGATTAATAGGCCTCTGATATCCCTTTTCCTTTTTAGTGCCATATCATTGAATTATGTATAGTTCAATATATACACACACATACATATATATGGAGAGAGATGAAGAAATTAACCTTTATTTTGATGTTTTTGATATACAGATCAAAAATATTCATACACATACATTAAATGCTTAAAGGGATCACTGACCTCTCTGCACTTAGGCTTAGGATGTATACCATAGAGAGCTAGATTTTGAGTCAGAAGACTTGAATTCGAATTGTGACTCTGCCCCTTATTAGCTGCATGATCTTTGGGTTATTACTTTCTATCTCCTGGCTTCCTTATCATCCATAAAATGGTAGGAGGAGGGGATCTACTAGATGGCCTCTAAAGCCTGGGTAGCTACACATCTATGATTATATTAATTAGATGAACCAATTTGAAGAGCCAAATTGAATAATAACAATAATAAGTAATAATAATAATAATGGCTAATAATAGCTAACATTTATATAGCAATTGCTATGTGCCAGGCACTGTTCTAGCCCTTTAGAAGAATGAAGCAAAGAATGAATCAAATTGCACCCCAGGATATACTTGCTATTGCCAAATACTAGCAACTCAGCTCTGAGAGGCCAGCTGCAGACTGGTATTTTCATTATGACATTAGTTTAGCCAAGGGGGAGAATCTAAGAAATGCAACAAAGAAGGCCCTGGGTTTAAATAATAGTTCTCCTCCTTACTAATTATTTGACCTTGGATAATTCAGTTAACCTTTCTGGTTGTCCATTTTCTTGTCTGTAAAATGTTGACTGAATTTGATTACCTCTAACTTACTTTCCACCTTAAAAAAATCTCATAATCCCTTGGCACTTGGGAATATGCAAGGGAAAATGTAGATCCAATGCCTTGGATAAAGTTCACCCTCACCCTCATTATCATCATCACCACCTCACACTAAGCACTTTCCCACAACAATCCAAGACATGTGAAGTGAGTGATGCAAGTATAACTATCCCCATTTTACAGATGTGGAAGGTGAGATGTTAAATTGTCCTGATTCAGGTTTAAGTATGAGGAAAAAAGCATGTTAGTATTTTCAGATACTTCTTTATTTTCTGATCATGTGTGATGAAAATTTTAGGAAACTATTTTGGTGTTTTTGCAAAAGAAAGATTTCTAATGCATTGCAAAGTATGTTCCTCTTGCAAGGAATTTTGTTTAATCTTTATTTTGATATACAGATCAAATTGACCAAAGATTAATGTTAAAGGAATTTATCAAAGAATAATATCTCCTATTCTCATGTAAATGAAAACCACTGAAGTGGCCTCAAAAGCTCCAAAGAATACTAAGGTTCTAGATAGGTCCTCCAAGGATATCTTAATTTCAAGGGTGGGGGGCGAGGAGGGACAGAGACATACACACACAAGCATACAGAGAAACAGAGACACAGAGGGGGAGAGAGAGAAATGTGGGTATGGTTGATATTTCATACTCCATTTCTTTTCTAGGTTAAAAATCCAAATTTAAATTGCAGGAGTGCTTTTATAATCAGATTTCTTGTCACACTTTACTGTACCGAATGTTGGAATCTAAAAGATAATAAACCCTAGAGGGGGAAGAAACATAGGTCATCATAGAAAATCTTACAATCACAAAATCTGAGGTGGCATGGATAATAAAGATAAAGGTCACCTAATCCTAGCCAGGAATGCCCTCTATAACAGTCTCAGCAAAGGGTAATCTACGAGCTTTCCCTTGAGGACCTCCTATGGCAGCCCAAATCCACTTTGGGAGAATTCTGTCAGGGAGTTTTTCAAGTGGGCATGAAGTCTAATGCACCATCTACCCATAATGCCCCGTTCTGCCTTCTTGGAGCCAAATTGAATAATAATAATAATAATAATGGCTAATAATAGCTAACATTTATATAGCACTTGCTATGTGCCAGGCACTGTGCTAAGCCCTTTAGAAGAATGAATCAAATACCTCTTCCTTCTGATAGTCCTTCACAAATGTGGTAGAGTTTCTAGAAGTTATCAAAGTGAACACCAATGTTATTGTTGTCGTTCAGTCATTTTGTGACCTCACTTTTTTAAAAGATACTGGAGTAATCCACCATTTCATTCTTCAGCTCATTTTACAGATAAAGACATGGAAACAAAGGAGGTTAAGTGACTTGCCCAGGGTCATACAGCAAGTAAATGTTTGAACTAGATTTGAACTTAGGAAGATGAGTTTTCCTAACTCCAGGCCTGGTACTCTATCCACTGTACCACTTACTTGGGCACTTACTACTTGGGCACCAGTTAGTTATAAGTATAATAAGCTTATTTGAAATCAGTCTGGCTGAAGCCATTTTCTCATCATTCCTGCTGTCAGCTGCCTCCATGCCTTAGATCCAGATCTTGTGTCTTAATTACATCTGAGACCTAACCTGCAATAATCAGTGTCTCATCTGTTAATATTATACTACATAATTCTAGGAAAAAACAAATAAGTCATGGGGTGTCAGCTCTCATGAAATTCTCACTTTATTGGCTGTCGTTGTATTGCCTGACGAGACTGCTATATCTATTATAGAAACAGTCTCTCAAGAAGCCTAGAATTTCTGATCAGATTTCTCTCTTAGGCTCTGACTTTTGCTGAGCACATAGGCCTTTTAAACAGGCTTTTTTCTTTTTAAATAGGCACAGAATATGCTAACCACAAATAACTCAAGGAACAGTTTCCTGCTCTGATCCAATTCCTCATTTTGACCCTGTTTGAACAGGAGGTGCCTTGTATCTCCTTCACAGTACACTGTTAATGAGGTTATTTTCTCTGTGTGTACCTAATGAGATGTGCCTTTTATGATAAATTTTCTGCACTCTGATGTGCCTGAGAGGGAAGCCACATCAGCTATTAAAATAATTAACCTTTTAACTGAGGAGGGTCCTTCCTGCTGGACACAGTTTCACATCTCTGGTTTTGGATTAATGTCACAGTAGGGATTAGCAATACTCTATTTGGCTCCAAAGGGGAGAATAGGGAGCAATGGGTCAAAGCCACAGGGAGGCAGATTTCAGCTGAATATAGGCAAGCACTTTCTAACAATCAGGGTTGGCTTAAAGTGAAATGAGATACTTTGCTAGGTAGTGAGAACCCCATTGCTATTGCAGTAGGAGATGTGTCCAGAATATTTTACAAACGTCTACAATCAATCAGTTGAAAGTTAGATGAGATTATCCAGACAGGTAAATTTAGAACTGCTAGGGTCCTTAGAGGTCACTGAGCCCACATCTGGTATTTCACTTATTAGGGAAGTTGAGGCCCAGTGAAGTTCAACCAGACAGTTAATGAGAGGAAGTAGAATTTGAACTCTAGTTAAATAAAAATATTCTTTCCATCTAAAGATCTTTCCAACTCTGAGATTTTACAATTTAGTATGCTCACTTAGTCAGGTTGCTTGGTGGTGTGCTAGGTTTGGAATCAGAAAGACTTATCTTCATGAGTTCATATCTGACCTCAGACACTAGCTGTGTGACCCTGGGCAAGTCATTTAATTCTGTTTGCCTCAGTTCCTTATTTGTAAAACAGGCTGCAAAAGGAATGGCAAACAACTCCAGTATCTTTGCCAAGAAAACCCCAAATAGGGTCACAAAGAGCAGGGCGTGACTGAAATGACTGAACAACAAAAATACTCACTGAGTCTCACATCACTAGATGCCCGCTGTCTAGATAGCTAGAATTGGAGTGAAAAAGACCTGGATTTAAATTTAGCTTCAGACACCCACTGGCTGTATGACCCTGGGCAAGTCACGTAACCTATATCTGTCTCAGTTTTCTCATTGGTAAAAAGGATTTCAATAATAGCACCTACCTCTCAGGATTTTTGTGAGGGTCAAATGAGATATTTGTAAAGAGTTTGGCAAACCTTAAAGCATTACATAAATGTAGCCACTATCATTATTACTATTCAAACAAGGTGCATTAAAAGTCAGTGCAGTTTTAAGCAATTAAGGTTTAATAGGGAAGTCCAATTCTATTTAAGATATTAAAGCTTAAAACTGCACTAAGACTTTTGGTCCATCCTATATATTGAACAAAAGATAACATATGAAGATGAAGGAGTTGTAAATTTTTTGTCTTTCCATCTCTCCTTAATGCCTTACTCCTTCTTAACCTATTCCTCCTTACCATGATATTGAGTCCCTAAATCTAATGTCTTCTTCTTGCTCTTCATCCTTCTTGACCTCTCAGCATCATTTACCACCATTGATCATTATCTCTTCTTCTCTATTATTCTGTCCTCTCTAGATATTCATGACTCTGCTCTACCTTGGTTCTCCTATCTCACCCCTTCTTGGTCTCTTTTACTCGTTCTTCATTGTTGTCACACCTAAAAATTATGGGTATCCCCCAGGCGTCTGTCCTAGGCCCCTTCCTTTTTTTTTCTCTATACTCACTCACTTAGTGATTTTATCAGCTCCAATGGGTTCAAAGATCATTTTTGTGCCAATCGTTTCTATATCCATAAACTCAGCCTTAATCTCTCTCCTGAGCTCCATTCCCAAATCACTAACTATATACTGGACTGCTGGAACTATATATCCTATAACCATCTCAAACTCAACATATCCAGAACAGAACCAGATCTTCCGACTCCAAATTCAGAATTCTTTCTGCTGCACCAAGCTGCTGCCTGCCACGTAGTGCTTAAATATTTATGAATCACTTTTGTCAAAATAATCCCGTGAACTTGATAATACATTAAAGGGGGACATAGCTTCCAGGAATAGAGAAGTGATTGTCCCACTATGCTGCTATTCTCTGAATATTGTTTTCAGTTCTGGGAGCCACAATTTAAGGGCATTGATAAGCTGTAGGACCGTGGACAGCAATCAAGATAGGCTTTTATGGGCACTAAGACCCTAACAGGTAAAGATTAATTGAGGGAACTTAACAGGTTTAGCCTAGAGAAGAGAAGATAGCTATCCTCAAATACACAAAAGAATGTCATCTGAAGGAAGGATAGATTTCTTCCGTTTGGCCCCAATAGCAAAACCAGCAGTAATGGGTCAAATTTAGGTTTAATGTCAGGAAAAATTTGCTAACAAGTTTAAAAAGGGAATGGTTACCCTTAAGGGGTAGTGGGCCCTCTCCTCCTCCCTCTCACTTTGAACCAGCAGAGGTTGGTTGATTATTTGTATGTTATCATATAGATTTTGTTTGTGGGTTGGACTGGATGGCTGTTGAGATCTCTTCCAACTTTAATACGTTGTGACCTCCTTTTTAAAGATGAGGAAGCTGAGATTCACCAAGGCTAAGTAACTCATCAATGATAACATAGTTAGAAAGTGTTGGGGCTGGGATTATAACCATATTTTTAAAAAAATGATTTTCAGTGATATCATTTACCTTTTTTTTTACATCTCCTGCATCCTTCCTGTGTTGATAAGCAAAATGGCCTTTGTTTTCTTTGAGTAACTCAGTGTATTTCATTGAGCCTTGCTAGGTGCTAAGCCCCAGGCCCAGAGCCCTGTTGGATGTGGAACCTATGTGGGTGTGGGTTGATGACTGAGGTGGGGCCCAGGGTGGGGCTGCCTGGGGGGAGGTGTTGACTCCAGAGCCATGCCCTGTTGGGTGTTGACCTAGTCTATGTGGATGTGAGCCTCCCAGGGTCCCAGGGGGAGGGGCCAACTTGGGAACCAATGGGCTCTGGTCATTCAGGAGGTGCTTGATGACGTCAGGAGCTTGATGGGAGGAGAGAGGACAGCTTGGGGATTGATTTTCTATTGGAGCCAGAGACAGATACAGCCGAAGCTGAAGATAAAGCTGAAGGCAAAGCAGGAGCTGCGGAAGCAGAGCTGACCCAGAAGCAGAGCTGACCCAGAAGCAGAGCCGACCTGTGTGTGGACCGAGGAGTGTTGAGCAAGGACTTGACACCATTGGGTAACATTCTTACCGGAGAAAGGAAGCATGAATGTGATTTGGTTTAATACCATCATGTTTTTCTGCGGCCTCTTGGTTACACTTGTGAGGCAGACTTATTGGGCCTGGAAGCTTTTGATCAAAATATCAAAATGGGGAGGCTGGTCCATGGGTCTGTTACTTTGGAGCCTGAATAAATGCTTTAATTCTTCTGCCTTCTACTTAGAAAATTCCTTATATTCTGCAGTTCTGAACCGTTCAGACATATATATGATTCTCTTTGAAATCATAAATTCTGCCTTCATAATACATCTGGTGACAAGGATGGGTTGTAGGTACAAGATCTCTATTTAGAAGCAGAATAACTTCCAAGGAAGAGATGAATATCCCAGGGTGGGAGGATCCATTTTATTCCTCCCTAGCAAAGGAATTGGCTAAAAGAGCTGTACCCTGTGAAAACTGGGAACCAAAGCTACAGAGAAGAGATCCTAGGGATTTGGAAAGGTGTTTACAAGAGGTTGGAATTCAGTCAGGGGCATCACTCTCTAGGCAAAGCTGGATAGTGTTATCAGCCTATCAGCT
>CM053627.1:66579733-66594799 GCA_028646595.1 Phalanger gymnotis | reverse complement strand
CCCTTCTTCCCTCTGCCACTTTGTGGGTTCTGCAGCTCTAGAATTGGTTCAGAGCCATTTTTTTTATAGGTTTTTGGAGGGATTTGGTGGGGAGCTCACGCCAGTTACTGCTTTCTGGTCGCCATCTTGGCTCCGCCCCCCCATAACCTGTCTCTTGACTTACAGTCTCAAATCTCCAGCTGCCTATTAACCATAATTAATGGATATCTTGAAGGTATCTTAAATTTAACATGTCTGAAACTGAATTTAATATCTCTTCCCCCAAACCCTCCATTCTTTCCTACTTTCCTAATATTGTTGAGAGTTTCCCTATCTTCCCAGTCTCCTAGGCTTGACATCTAATTGTTATCGTTGACTTCTTACCCTTTCTCACCTCTCATATCCACTATGTTGCCAAGGCCTGTCAATTTGACCTCTGTAAAATGTCTTGTATACACCCTTGCATACACTTCTCAGATACTGCCACCATCTTGATGCAGGCCCTTATCATCTCGTGTCTGGACCATTGCAGTGGTCTTTTTCTCCCTGCCTCAAGTCTCTCTCCACTCCATTCCTTCTTCCACTTAGCCGTCAAATTTATACTTCCTAAAGCACAAGTCTAACCATGTTACATCAACTCTAATGTCTCCATTTTGCCTCCATGATCAATTATAAAACCCTCAATTTGTTTTTTTAGCCTCAGTCCCTTCCTACCTTTCTAGACTTTTTATACTGTATACCCAACAACATACTCTATGATCCATTGATTCTGAAATTCTTGCTGGTTCTGGCAAAGAGCACAGCTTTTCCTAATTGAGCATTTCCAGTGGCTCTCCCACATGCCTGGAATGATCTCTATTCTCATTTCTGCCTGGCTTTCATCAAATATCAATAACATTCCCACCTTCTTCAATAAGCCTTTCCCAGTCCTCCTTAATTTTAGTGCCTTCCCTCTGAGATTATCTCCAATTTACTATATCTGTACTTATCTATTTATCTATGTGTGCATATTATATGTGTATGTGTGTATGTAAGTATATATGCATATTTTATTCATAGCTAGCTATTTACATGTTGCATCCCTCTTTCTTCCTTTAGACTGTGAGCTATGGGTTTCTTTGAGATCAGGTGTCTGTCTTTTCCCTTGGTATCTCCAATGCTTTACAAAGTGCTTGGAGCATAGCAGATGCTTCATAAATGCCAGTTAACTGGCTAGAAGTGAGGTCTGATATATCATATGACAGAATCAGGGCCCAGAAAGATCTTCGTAAGCTAGAATCATGGAAAGAAGTCAATAAATTGGACAGATACAAAAAAGACCATCGAAACGGTAAGGGGATGGCTGTGTGGCCAGGCCATATAAGGATTCGTTAAACTAAAGGAATTTAACATGAAGACAATACTTACTTGAATGTAAAAACCAATGTTGAATTGATAGGATGATGTTTAAAAAGGCTGATTTCAAATGTCTCTTGATATCAGCTCTGTAATTTTAGGAAATGATCACTATGCTTTGCACATAGTTGTTCTTGTTGAGTTGTTGTTCAGTCACGTCTGTCTCTTCATGTCCCCTTTGGTGTTTTGGGTGTTTTCTGGAAAAGATACTGGAGTGGTTTGCCATTTCTTTCTCCAGCTCATTTTATAGATGAAAAAGTTGAAACAAACAGGGTTAAGTGATTTGTCTAGGGTCATGTAGCTAGTAAGCGCATAAGGCCAGATTTGAACTCATAGTCACTTCCTAACTGTAAGCCCGACACTCTATCCACCGTATCCACCTAGCTTCCTGGTTGCACATAGTTGTAAATTAATAAGTATTTGTTGATTTTAATTGAAGAAAACACCAGTAACTATTTAGAAAAAAATGTCATTTGTTCCAATAATAATTCCATAATATCATCTAAATTAATGCAAATTTATTAAAATTATTGGGCATAGTTAATTTTACTAACAATGATGACAACAACTGAAGAACCCCCAACACATTTTTTCCATAAGAAATGCTTATTAGGAGACTGTTTAGTACATTTGAAATACTCATGAGCAACTGGATGGGGGGAAAATGAAGAAAACTGTTCACACCAAAAATTCCAGGATTATACTGACAGTATTTCTCATACTTCATCTGTCATAACAAGACTAAAAAAGCCACCAGCCTGCTGAGTGAAAACTGGCATTTTCAGAAACAGTTTAAATAGTACTGAATATCAAATTTCATTTCACATATTTTAAAATACCATCAATCAAAAGTAGATTTTTTTTCTAATTTTTCAAAGTTCAATTTAAAGTATTGCCATTGTAAGGTTAAGATTATGGCTCTGCTGCCTGGAGATTAGAGAAATCCTAAAAATTACCATCATTAATTTATACATAAGATAGAAATGGACTGGGAAAGAAATTAGTCAAACAGTGAATTGAGGTCTGAACATGTCAGTCAGTCAATTAGCCCTTTTAGGCACCTATTATGTGTCAGGCACTGTGCTAAGTACACGAAGAGAAGCATGATGTCCAGAATGAGGGAAGAGATGATCCTACTGTATGGACTTTGTCTCGCTTAGGACATAGATTGGAGTATAGAGTTCAGTTCCAGGTGCCATTTTTTAAGAAAGGCATTGACAAAAAAAAAAGGCAGATGCAGAGGAGGGTAACCTAAATGATGAGGGTCACAGAGATCATGCTATGTAAAGATCATTTGTAAATATTTAGCCTAGGGAAAAGAAGACTTGGGGGACATGAGTTCTGCCTTTGAGTCAATCAAAAACTGTCATATGGAAATTAGTCGATCAGTCTTATTGGGGTTAAATTTATTCCACTTGGTTCCAGAGGGCAGAAATATAAACTATTGATAGAAATTACAAAAAGGTAGATTTAGGGCCTAATGTTAGGAACATTTTCTTACCTGTTAAGTTGAATACACTGCCTCAAGAGGTAGTAGTCATTTTCCCACCACTAATGTTCTTTCTGGAGAAAATTACAACTATTTGGGAGTATCTTATAGAGTACATTCCTATTCAGGTACTGTTTGGACCAAGATAACCTCTGAGGTCCCCTCTGGGATGCTGTAATTCTGTTGAATGATTGGACCCAGCATCTGTTAAAATCTTTTTTGCATGTTTTGAGGGTAATGTGACTTTAATAATAGACTCAGTAATTACTCTATACATTTTGTCAAGGTGTAATGTGTTTTTTCTCTCTCTCTCGTATGTGATATATTTATACTGGGAGTTAAATATAGTGTATAAAAACTCAAACAATCTGCTTACTTAGCATTGTACAGGTTTAAAATTAACGTACTACTGTGAATGTTTGGCTAATGGTACAAACATTATTCCTAGGCAAATATTGTAATTTTTATACTTTTAGAAATGAATGGAATTATTCTTTATACTCTCCAAAATTACTAAGCTCTTAAAAATATTTTGAAAGCAGCATTTGAGTATCATAGCAATAGTGTGTGTTAATTAGCTAGACCAGTTCATAGTGTCCTTTTCTGGACAGAATCATGATGGTTGCCTAATTGTTTCCCATCTTTTATAGATTCATAGAGGATTAATAAAAGTCTCATAAGTATTGTGATAATAGCATAAAATGGTTATTGCATTTGATTTTATTCATCCCTGATATCCAGTGGGCTATATATCCATATGTCCTTGTGGATAGTGGGACCTATGTATACTGTCATACAGATGGAAAGGTAAGTAACTTTAAAAAATAAGAAAAAAATATCTGAACTGTCATGATAAACAAATCTCCTTTACTGCAGAGAAACTGGGGCACAAAGTTCCGAGCATGATCAATTTATTAGCAAGGATATCAATTGCCAAAAAATGAGATCCAATTCTCCTTAGTAACCAGGGACCCCTCTGACAGGCAAAACAATTCTTTTATGTAGTTGGGTATATAAGATACTGGAGATACAAAATAAACTAAGACTGTGGTTGGTCACAGAGATATGAAGGGTGAGATTTACTTGACTTGACTCAGGGGAGGAATTTCCACAACCCAGGGCAACAGGGAAAAACACAGAGTTGATTCATGTCCCCTGGAAAGTATTGTGATGGGCAAACATCCTATGCCCAGGTTGAACCACATCCCCACATGGTCAGCAGAAGCTCATAGACTTCGAATCTTTGTGATCAGGTTGTAGTCCACAGGAAAAGGAAAGTTAAACTCTTGAAAACTGTACCACCCACTGAAGTCTATACAATCAATTCCAAATCAGTTCCATAAATATTGATTCCAGTGATTAGATACAATTCTCAATCATGAATTAATAAATAATATGAAATAAAATGGGGTATCAATTTTCAATTCACAGAAAAATAAAACCATAAGCAGAAATATTTCTCTTTGTGACATAAGATTAAATCCCAACAGATATAGAGAAATATCTATTCCACAGTCCCCAAAGAGATGTATTCTTGCCTCTCCTTAGTTCTCCATCCTAAAAAAAATGAAGAAGTATCTAGTGTCTTTCTTTGGTCTCCAAGACGTTCTTATAAAGGCCCATGGGATGTCCTATCTAGAAATTGTCTCTACTTTCCTCTTGCAGTCCTTATTCAATTTTACTCAAAATTAGATACCTTCCTAAAATGAGTTCCTCTTTATCTGAGATACCTGCACCCTTTCGCTATACCACACTCAAAGCTTATCAGGTATCAGAATCATTCCCTTTGCCACACGTCAAGGTTATTATCTACCACAAGCCACTGAACTCCCTATTAAAGAAAAAAAGTTAAATTCAAGTGAAAAAGGTTTGAAGGAATTTTGATTCTATTCTCCTTGAATCATTATTGTGGGATAATTACTAAAGTGCCACTTCCCTGTGTGATATTCAGATGTCTAAAAGGTGCTTCTCACAGGCTGTTGTATATTACAGTTATCTGTATTTATGACTAATCCCCAGTGCTTGGCAGTGTTCTACACACAGTAGGTGCTTAATAAATGTCTGTTGAATGAATAAAAGTCATTCCAAGATGCATATTAAATATCGCTTTATTTTTTTAGTGGAGTCGTGTGCTGTAGCGAAAAGGGAAAATCAGGAAGTCTGGATTCAAGTTCAAGTCCTGTTGCTAACATCCTGTGGTGCTGATTAATTCACTTCATTTGAACAGGCTTTCATTAATTGGTTATTATGGGCCAGGCAGTGTCCTATTTTCTGAAGACAACGTGGACAGGGGAGGGCCCATAGGTACATAGATAAGTGCAAATAGAATATTTACAGAGTTGATATAAAGTAATTCGGAGGAGGAGCTAGGAGAACGTCAATAACAGTGGCAATGAGGAAGGACCTTCCTTGTAAAGGAGACGGCATTTAGGCCCAATCTTGAAGGAAGCTCAGAATTCCAAGAAGTAGAGTTGAGGCGGGAAAGCATTCTAGGCATGGGGGTAGAGTTTCTACAATGGCAGGATGGTGACAGGTGGAATATAGCAAGTTGACCAGTTGTGGGAAATAGCAAGTTGACCAATTTAGCCAGAATGGATTAGGAGTAAGGTCAAATCCATCTAGAAAGATAGATTGATGCCAGATTACGACTTTGAGCAAGGCTCTTAGCCTCTCAGTGCTTGTTTGCTACTCTAGAAAACCAGAGGTTTAGACTAGGCAGTTAGTTGGGCAGTTAGGTTGCACACTGAATAGAGCATCTGGACCTGGAGTTCAAATATGACCTCAGTGACTTACTACTACTACTACTACTACTACTACTACTACTACTACCACCACCACCACCACCACGGCCATGGCCACCACCACTAGCTAACATTTACATAGCACCTACTATATGCCAGGCAGTGTGCTAAGTACTTTACAGATACCTCATCTGATCCTCACAATTCTGAGAGGTAGGTGCTGTTATCCCCATTTACATGTGAGGAAACTGAGGCCAATAGAGATTAAGTGACTTGCCCAGGAACACAAAAGTATCACTTACTAGTTGTCTCCCTAACGTCAGACCCAGCAACTGTGAGACCCTTGGCAAATTACTTAACCTCTATTGGCCTCAGTTTCCACTTCTGCAAAATGAGGATGTTGAATTACCAGATGACTTCTTGGGGCCCCTTCTAGTTCTAAATCGATGATCCTTTGTTCTCTAAGGACTAGTCTACCTATAAAACATTATAATTTTATTTACTACATATAATACACACACACACACACACACATATATATATATGTATATATATATATATATTCTTTTTTATTTCCTCTCAGCTACATATACTTGCTGTCCTCTTTGGTGCATGTATTTTAAATGTGGGCTTATGGATGAGCTTAACCTGGGAACAGGTGTCTAGTGACATACTGCAGGTCTCTGTCTTTAGTCCTTTCCTGTGCATTCACGTGTGCTTGCTTTAGATACCTGCCTCATCAGGATTGTTTATTATCTTGCCTCAGAGGCATCTTTTGCAAGCCCTTCAAAATTTAAAGCAGAAATAGCATTTAAAAACGACAACGACGACAACTTTAATCTCAGCTCCTTCTCACTCTGGGGTGCTTTCTAGCACTTCTCCCACATAGGAGCAATGTGTATTGGCCAAGAACTCAGCAGAGCAGAATGCAGTGTTCTTATGGAGATCAAAATTGTTCCATCTTCACTGGAATAAAACACCTGGGATTTTTCAATCTTGCAATTTAAAGTGAACCTTGAATTCAGGGCAGTTGCTCTTACAAAAGGAAATAGGATCTCTTGGGTGAGGGATGAAGACTGCTTCTTAATAATTTTAGGCTGACAGTCACTGAAACCAATGAAGAGACTGACATGGAAGAACAGCAAGGCCATTTTTTCACAAAAATGCAGCCCCCCGGCACCCACAATTTCCTAGATTCTCATCCCATGATTACACAAGGGTGGCTTTGTTTTTGCTCTTGCACTGACTGGTATACCAATATTAGGATCTGGTTCCAGGTTCCATGCACCAAGTCCCAAGTTCTCGTGGGCATCAGGGAATTTCAGATTTAGAGACAGAAGAAATCTTAGAGTTCACCTAGATGAAACTCCTCATTTTTCAGATGGAGAAATAGAAAATTAAGGAGATCGAGTGACCTGCCCAAGTCAAATAGCTAGGGAATGGCACAAAAGGGACTCGAACCCAGGATCTCTAATTCAACATCTGGTACTCTTTCCCTGACATCAAACTGTCATTTTAGAGAAAGACATATCAAAATGATGTTGATGTATTCTTGACCCAGAAAAAGCGGGGAGGTTGTGTGCCTTCTTCCTTTCTTTGGAGAGGTGGAGGACTAGGAGTGTGGAATGTTGCATAGGTGTCAGATGAAGCGGTGCTAAGTGCTTTACAATTATCTCATTTCATCTTCAGAACAACCCCAGGAGGTAGATGCTATTATTATCCCTACCTTATCATTGAGGAAACTGAGGCAGGCAGGGATTAAGTGACTTGCCCGGGGTCACATAGTTAGTGTCCAAGGTCTTATTTGAACAAAGGTCTTCCTAACTTCAGGTATAACATTCTATCCACTGTGCCACAAAGATGTTTCAGGTAATAGAAAGACCTCTAATCTTTCATCTTTTCCCCCTCACAACTTAGCACATAGAAAATGTTTAATAAATGCTCGTTGTTTTATTAATGTGGAGGTACAATTGATAAGACTTAGTAATTTGTTCAATATTAGGAGATGATAAGGAAGAATCAAAGCCAAAATCAAGGTTTCAACAAGAAAGATTAAGTACCCCAAAACAAATAATAAAGTCTGAAATAGAAATATAATGAATGTTTTGACCACACTGAGGTTTTACTTGAAAATTCCTATGGGGATATCCTGCAATAGTTGGAGATGTAGGTCTGGATCTAGAGATCAATTTATGTGATAGTCAGAGCCTTGGTAGTGAATGTAACTGACAAGGGGGAAGCCATGTTCTACAAAGGGAGAGCAAAGTCATTGAGGAATACCTATTTTAGGGGTTCTGCAACAGAATGATGAACCAGAAAAGAATACAGAAAAATAATTTAAGAGGTAGGAAAGGCCAAGGGATGAGCAAATGTCCAACAAGACATTTTCAGATACTTCCAAGAAGTCAAGAATAATAAAGACCAAAAAAGGGCCACTGGATCTGGTAATTGAGATGTCATTATTAATCTCTGAGAGAGCATTTTCAGTTGAATGATAGGAAGAGAAACCAGGTTGCAAAGGATGGAGGATACAATATGTGATGAGGAAGTGGAGGCTTTGGGCCTAGGCAACTTTTCCAAGAAGTTTGAAAGTGATGAACAAGAGGGAAAAGAGAGGTGACTAGATGATATAGAAGGGTAGAGGGGAGAATTTTGTTGGGAAATTGGGGAGATATGAATATATTTTCAGGCAGATATATTAGAAGCTAGTGTATAGGGAGAAAATGAAAATTCATGGAAGAATAGTATTGTTGGAACAAGACCCTGAAAGAACCAGGTTGGGATGAAATCAAAGGTGCAGGTAGAGAGTTTAGCCTTAGTGAAGAGAAAAGAGTATTTACTTTGCTACCAAGAGGTAGCAAAGAGTGCTTGATGATGCTGAGAAGTTTTGAAGAACAGAGAAGAGGAATTGCGGGCAATGTCCAGTTGCCTTAGTACTTTCAGTGATATAGAAGTTGAATTCATGTATTCTAAATTTGGGGATGTTGGGGAGGGAGGGCAAGAAATGGAATATTTTTAATAAGTTACACATTTTAAATAATAGACACTTAGAACTGGAGATTATTAAAATTATTTTTGACCTTCTTGCTTCCTTAGACCCTCATTAGGTCCTTTAGAAGCCAAACAAGTGTTTAGGCAAATATTTATTTCAATAGTAGGGTAATTTTAGGTGTACATCTATTCACAGATTTCTGGATACAAAAGTACAAATCAAAATTCAGAATCCAAACTTCGACATTCTATTTTAATACTGTGATTTATTTTTTCTATTGCCTTTCCTCTATGCTACTTTGAGATTCATTTTAGTTGTTTCATTTCATTCCAAATTATGGAATGCATTTCAAAACAAAATCAGTTAATTCATATGTAGAAAAAATTAGACACAAGTCATTTTGCTTTGCAAACTTGTAACATCATCATATTTTGACTAAATAATAGCTGCAATTTTATTTTCATCTCCATTCTTTTAATTGTGCACAGCTTTAAACTGTCTCTATTTTACCCATTTGTGCTCTGTCTTCCTCATCCATGGAATCTTTTCTATTTGACTCTCTCTCTCTCTCTCTCTCTCTCTCTCTCCCCTTCCTCTTCTTCTCCCTCTCCCTCCCCCCTTCCCTTTTTCCCTCTCATTGTTTTATACAACAAAAGTAAATGAGAAAGGTATTTCAAGCTAATTTTGGTGGAGAGAGTTAAGACAAAGATAATCAGATTTTCAAGACTGTCCTACTACTAACAATGACAATAATAATAGCACACATTTACATTATGTTTTCATAACAGTAACTTTGAGATAAGCAATACAGCCATTACTATCCCCCTGTTACAAACTAAATTACTGATAAGGAAACCAAGGCTCCAAAAGTTTTTGACCTGTTCATTGTTACACAGCTAGTCTGTATCAGAAGTTGGATTGAAATCTAGGCCTTTGAACTCTAAATATAATGCCCCCCATTCACATCCTGATGCTTCTAACATAAACCAAATATAAATATATTTGAAAATTTGTGTTAGTATGAAATCTGAAAACACCTTTCTGATGTTGCCATCCAGGTAGCTGACAGTTTCTAAGTGAGATGAGTCATGTATCTTTGCCACTCAGGATCTCTGAATCATATACCATGTGTTTCCATTTGTAGTTGTAAATTAAGAGTTAAACATTTGATTCACTAAATAGAACTCCTTTTTTATAAACACTTTCGTCAAACATTAATGAAGATGCGTATTACATTATCATCTTCCCCTAATGAGCGAAGAAAAGATGCTATGCACCTTGGGAAGAGAGATCACTCACAAATTCAATTAACTTCAAAAAACCAACAGGGGAATGGGATTTGGGATTCATTGTCTATAGATTCAATTCTTGTGAATATAGGATTTCACAATTAGAGTATAAAAACAAACAAGTGCCAATTATTTCCAATATTTCCTCAAAGGGATAGAAATGAAGTCACTCACTAACAGTATCATGTTCAAACCCTCTAGTTTGACAGGTGTTATTTCTTATGCAGCAGGGGGAAAAGAAATCTGCCCCGTTTAGTGGAGAGGGAATTGGATTAGTGCTCAGACTTTCAAGTCTACTTCCTATTCAAGCTCCAAATGAAACTATCAGCATGGCCTTTGGCTGCTCTGTATTAACTTTCTCCATCTGCAAGATGAAGATCACTGCACAGAGCAAGCAGATTGTTGAGTAAAGCAAACTAGATTAAGAATCAAGAAATATAAAAGTCTAACCCCAGTCATACAACTAGATAGCTGTGTGATGTCTAGACCAGTAACTTCCCTTTTGCTGTCTCTCAGTTTCTTCACTGATAAAATGAGAAGGTTTGACTGGGTGATCTTTAGGGTCTGGTTATGGAATTCTATGACTTATAAATCTCTAATTTATCTACCACTGCTACTCAGCTTAGAAAATGTGAAATATTACTTCAACAAGATTTGTGTTAATGATCAATGGGAGAGAAACCAAATGACAGGGAAGTTTATTTAAGTAAATACTGTCACATGTTTAACCATTGCCCTAATGTTCCTTAAGCATCTCTAAATCTATTTAAAAATATGTATGTATATTTTTCACTTCAAATATCCTTAAAACCATGAAATAAGTTACTTAGATGTTTGACTGGTAATCATAATTCAGTTCTTGTAAAATGTTTCTTGTGTGATTTTAAATCATTATTTGCAATATTGGCTACAGTGATAAGATTTCATTTGCAACTGCAGCACTTGATTATATGCAATTAGAGACTAGTTTGTTTATGTTGGTATGCATAATTAAAAGAGAGAAGCAGGATTTTTTTAACCTTATTGCAATGTTTTGCTGCTGTAATTAGATGATATTGAGGACTTGCATATTCTGAATTGCACACAAGATACTATTATCTGTGGAATAAATTTCTCTAATCACCTTCCAAAGAATTAGAAATAAAAATGAGAGGTATAGATTTATATATTGGTCTAGGTATTTGAGTGTATGGAAAAACAATTGCTTTGAAAGCCTCTGATGGAAAGTTATAAGAAACTGAAAAACACTGATATGTTGGCCAATTAAAGTGACTGCGTTAAAATTCACATTTTTTTTTTAGTTTATGAAATTGAGAATTAAATGTAGTTTAGTATTCTGCAAGCTTCACTATCCTTCTAAATTTAGCTATTTAATTAATATTTTCATTCATGGAAAATGTCTTCCAAAAGCACCTAAGAAAGGCTTTAACACAACCAACCTTTCAGTAAATTTATCAGATCTTCCTATGTTTTATAAATCCAATGTGTTGGTTTCTTGGCTTCAATCACTTACAGTGTGAAATAAGGATTGAAAATCTCTGAAGCTTTCTCAGAAGTCAAGTATAAACAGTCAGGTTAAACTGCAGGGGTGGGGAACCTGCAGCCTTGAGATCATATGTGGCCCTCTAGATTCTCAAGTGCAGCCCTTTGACTGAATCGAAACTTCACAGAACAAATCTTTTTATTAAGGGGATTGGGGGATTTTTCTGTGAAGTTTGCATTCAGTCAAAGGGCCTCACTTGAAGACCTACAGGGCTACATGTGGCTTTGAGGCCACAGGTTCCCCATCCCTGGGTAAAAGAGAAGGAAAGGGAAGCCAAGGGCTATCCAACAATCCATGCCGGTGGGCCAGCCAAAGGATGTACAATTGGGATGAGGACAAGAGGGAATTCAGGGCGATCAGACTGGTTCTTTGCCATTCTTTCTAAGGAAAAAAGGAGCTGTGAGGGGAGATATTGTGTTGTCAGTACTGCAGTGAGTGGGTGGCTGGCGGTGAGTCACAAGAATGGGGGGGGGAGAAGAGGAGAAGGAAAAACTGGCATGAGAAAAGCCAGGCAAAATTGGGCACTCGGGGGTGATACAGGCATGCAAGCACACCAGGTCCTGGGATTACCCAGAAACCAGTGGTTACAGTCTGTGCTTTGCAGTCATAATGAGCAGTCTGCATATCATTCATGCATAGGTTAAAGCAAGACAGTGTAGCAATTCGGGAATCAGAGGGCTCACAGAATTGTGGTTCAAGGTAAATATTTTTGAATTATATAATATTTGGATCCTAAGTGACCTCAAAGGTCATCTAGTATAATCCCTATGTGAAGCATGATACCCCTCTATGGGTATCCTTACTCAACCTATAACTATAAGTTATGGATATATGTATCTATATGTAACTCAACTATAACCCTTACTCAACATTTTTTTATCCAGTTGTTTAATCTCTAGTTGGAAAGGTTTAGAATCATAGACCTAGAGCTTGAAGGGGCCTTTAAAATTATGTAGTTGGATGTCTTCATTTTACAGATGAAGAAACTGATGCTCAGAGAGGTTGTGACTTGCCTAAGGTTTCATGTGTAATAAGTATCAGAGGTGGGATTTGAATTCAGGACCTGTCATATGAAGGATCAGAAATTTTCCCATTAAACCATGTGATGGGAAACTTACTGCCTCTTGAGTGTCGTAGGAAGGCCGAATTTATGATCTCAAAAAGGATCATGTATATGTTTGAATGGTTCGAAATCGCAAGGTATATAGAATTCTCTAAGCAGAAGGCATCAAAAAATTTATTCAGGGCCCACAGTGACAAATTAGCGAACCAACCTCCCCATTCCAAAATTGTGATCACAAGCCTCCAGGCTAGTAGGCCCGCCTCACAAGAGTAGCCAGGAGGCCACAGAAAAATAAGATGGCATAAATCATATTCACTGGCCTCAAGTCCTTGCTCGAACTCCTGGGTCCACACACAGGTCGGCTCTGCTTCGGCTTCAGCTGTAGTTTCTCACCTCTCCTCGAAGTCAAGCCTTTGGCATTCTCAAGCCCCACCTCAACGACCAGAGACCAGAGACCATTGGTTCCCGACTTGGCCCCTCTTAAGTCATTAATCTACACCCACACAGGTTTCACACCTGATAGGGCTTTAGGCCTGGGGCTTAGCACTTAACAGGTGAAAGTGCTTTCAAGGTAAACAAAAGCCAAAACTCCTGAAGTGCCTTTCATTCAAAGTAAACAAAATAAACAAAAGCCAAACTCCTCAAGGGCACCCGTTAAACTAAGGGCTAAGGAGCCCATTTTGACTTAAAGACACACTGAGACACTCCATTTCTCAAGATGTCTAATTATTAGGAAGCTATTTCTTACATTGAGCTAAAATCTACCTTTCCTGTAGTTTTTTCATATTATCCCTGATTTCATCCTTTGTTGAAACATAATAAAATTCCTTTAACATAAGGAAATAGATTCAACATAAGTATTATTTAAGAACCAAGCAATTAAGGATAGGAGAAGACTCAAACAAATAGTCTAGTTGTCTAGACTTTTGGGAGCTAGAAGTAGGAAATTTGGCAAAGATTCTGGACAACATCCACAGGACACCAAGAATTATCAATTGGGATATTCTCTAGTATCCTTCTTATGTCGTCCTGTTGGACAAGACCCAATTGCAGACTATGACCAGCCTAGAGTCGGCAGGTAGTAACAGAAATGTGAATATGATTGGTGACTGGCATGGGTAAAAGGAAGATGACTTCAGAGCAGATCCCAGTGGGTATTAAGTAGACTATGACTGTATTAGAGTTAAAATAAAAAGGGCTCAATGTTATACCCTTTAAATACCACTGACTGCTAGAAAAGGAGACAACTGAGCCAAGATGGTGGCTAGAAAGCAGGGACTGGCATAAGCTCCCTGCCAAGTCCCTCCAAAAACCTATAAAACTGGCTCTGAACCAATTCTAGAGCTGCAGGACACACAAAATAGCAGAGGGAAGTAGGTGTCCAGCCCAGAACAGCCTGGATGGTCTCTGGGTAAGGTCTTTCGCACATGGAGCTGGGAGCAGAGCAGAGCCCAGCGTGGGCTGTGCAGACCAGCCAGACCAGGAGCCGGGAGGAGCGTGCCCTAGCCCCCTGAATCAGTGAGCTGTGACAGTTACCAGATTTCTCAACCCACAGACATCAAAGACAGAAGAGAAAAACTGCAGAGCCCACAAAGTGGTGGGGGGAAGCAGGGCTCTAGCCCAGGACAGCCTGGATGGTCTCTGGGTAAGGTCTATCCCGCAAGGAGCTGGGAGTGGAGTGGAGCAGAGCCCAGCATGGGCAGTGCAGACCAACCAGACCAGGAGGCGGGCGGAGCGTGCCCTAGCACCCTGAATCAGTGAGCTGTGGCAGTTACCAGATTTCTCAGCCCACAAACACCAAAGACAACAGAGAAGGTTAGGGGGAAAAGCTGCTGTGGACAGGGAGTTTGCAGTTCGGCCACCACCCCTGGGCAGCAGAGGTGGGGCAGCTACAGAACTACAGCTGCAGTTGTTTCTGGCCCCAGGCCCACCTGGTGGGAGGAATTAAGTGGCTGATCAGAGCAGGAGTGCAGAGCCTGCTGAAGATCTAAGTTCAGTCCTGGTTGAGGGTTCTTGGGGAAGGAGGAGTGCTGCTGTTGCAGCACATCCACCCAAGCTTGGAACATAGAACTCTTTACACTACCAGCAGTCATACTCCACTGAAAAACTCAAGGGTCAAGTAAGTTGGCTGAGAACATGGCCAGGCAGTGAAAACACACCCAGATTCAGTCTCAGACTCTGGAATCCTTCTTTGGTGACAAAGAAGACCAAAACATACAGCCAGAAGAAGTCAACGAAGTCAACAAAGTCAAAGAGCTTACAACAAAAGCCTCCAAGAAAAAGATTAACTGGTCTCAGGCCATGGAAGAGCTCAAAAAGGATTTGGAAAAGAAAGTTAGAGAAGTAGAGGAAAAATTGGGAAGAGAAATGAGAAGGATAAGAGAAAACTATGAAAAACAAGTCAATGACCTGCTAAAGGAGACTCAAAAAAATACTGAAAAATATACTGAAGAAAACAACACCTTAAAAAATAGACTAACTCAAATGGCAAAAGAGCTCCAAAAAGCCAATGAGGAGAAGAATGCCTTGAAAGGCAGAATTAGCCAAATGGAAAAGGAGGTCCAAAAGACCACTG
>CM053627.1:66497638-66579233 GCA_028646595.1 Phalanger gymnotis | reverse complement strand
GTGGGGGGGGGAGGAAATGGGGAGAAAATTTGTAATTCAAACGCCTGTGAAAATCAAGGCTGAAAACCAAACATGTCAAAAATAAATTAAAAAAAAAAGAGACAGGTTATGGCCGCATATCTCAGAATCCAAGAATTCTGTTACATAAAAATTTGATAAAAATAACATCTATGTCTTCAGCCATTGTTAAAAATATTGATGAGCCCTAGGACCAGGAAAGATACCTCAGACGTTCCACTAGATACTATTTCTTAAGTTTACACAGCTCCATTAATAACTATTCTTTGGGTCTGGTCATTTAAGCAGTTGACAAACCCCATGTAACTGTAGTATCTTATAGATCTTGGGTTCTTAACCTTTTTGTGTATGTCGTATATTCCTTTGACAGCCTAATTCATGAAAACCAATGCTTACTGGGATTTGTTGCCCACATTCATAATTAAAGAAAAAGCTAAATTTCGGCTAGAAGTTAATAAAAAGAGATATGATTTTCCCCCAAATAAGTTTATGGACCCGCTGATATCTATCCATTGTCCCAGGTTAAGAGCTCCTCATCTAGATCATATGTTCACCACATGGAAAAAATAGCATGAGTGACTTTGCGAAATGCTTTGATGACATGCAAGTATATTACGGCTATGGAACTCCCTTATTCAATTATTCTAATGATGCTGTAAAAAGTGATACATTTCCCTCATATGACCTCATCTTGATGAAGCCATGCCAGTACTTAGAGATCACTTCTTCCCTTTTGAAATGATCATAAATCATTTATTGAATAATATATTGTGTAATTTTCCCAAGAATAGAAGTTGAATTCATTGCCCTCTAGTTATTTCAGACTCCCACACCTATTTTTTTTGCTAATGGGAAAATATCTCTATTTTCTTCTCTCAAATCTCCCATCTTCCACTATTTTTTCAAAGATCTCTGTCAGGAGCTCAGCAAACATCTCTACATGTTCTCTACCTTCCTTGGAACATAGTTCATCCAGAGCTAATGACTTGAATTCCTTCATGTCAGTCAGATACATTCTTTTACCATCCAGTTCCTGCTTAGATGAAAACTGAGAGCTGAATAGGTGAGATGACTGTGAGTAATGGAATAATACACACTCTGAAGAAAAAATATAAGTGTCACTCAGAGGAGGGTACCTAAGTGGTGCAGTGGATGGAGTACTAGGCCTGGAGTCAGGAAGACCTGAGTTCAAATCCAGCAAACTACCCCATTAACTTTGCCAAGAAAAACCCAAGAGTCAGATGCTACTGAAAAGTGATTGAATAGCAAAAGTAAATTATTCAGAAGACAATGGGGAAGTAAAAGGTAGATGTGAGCAAGCTACACCAAGTAACAAATAAATAACTATGAATAGGAAGAAGAATAAAAATCAGTATCAGAGAAATACAACTAAAATAATTTTCATCAAACAAGAAAAGCATCAAAGGATTAGAGAATCTCAATGTTACAAGAGAACTCAGAGACAATAAAAACTAACCTCAAACTAAATAATAATCTTCTCTACAATATACCCAACAACAGATCATCAAGTCTTTCTTTGCTTGAAGACTTTTGATGAAGCGGAACCAGCTACCTCCGTCAGTCAGTCAACAAACATTTACTAAGTGCCTACCACCTGGCAGGAACTGTGCTAAATGCTGGAAATACAAAGAAAGGCAAAAGACAGTCCTTGCTCTCAAGGAGCTCATAGTCTAATGGGGGAGACAACATGCAAACAATTATGTACAAACAAAGTATATTTGGGATAAATTGAGATAATCTTCAGAGGTAAAGAGGAGATTTGGACAAAGTGTTATAAGAAAATTTGAAGTGTATTTTTCTCCCTTTGGGGGAATAGGGAAGGCTTCATAGAGGTGGTAACACTTGAGTTGGGTATTGATGGAAGAGAAACATTTCAGCAGAAAGAAGTGTAAAGAAACGAATTAGAGGCATAGGCTTCAACCTGTAGGAGTTCACTGACATCAAAGAATGCAGTGTGAGACTGAGGAATAGTGGCTAGTAATCCAATTCAATTGAAATGTTAGAGTACATGAAGGGAAATCATGTGAAATAAAGATCATAGATTTGGAGCTTGAAGGAAACGAAAAGATGAATTAACGAATACATTAAAAAGACATTTAAAAAGTGCTTCCTATATACCAATCATAGTGTTAAGAACTGGGAATACAAATAGTAAAAAAAAAAAAACCAAGAGAGACTCTGCTGGTTTCTTTCAAATATCAACTAAAATCTTATCTTTTGCAAGAAGTATTTTCTAATTTTTTTCTTTGAGATTATTTCTACTCTCTCCTCTATCTGTCTTATTTGTATATGGTGTTTGTCTGTTTTCTCCCCTTTTAGAATGTGAGCTTCTTGAGATCAAGGCCTGTTTTTGTCTTTCTTTGAATTGCCAGTGCTTAATACAGTGCCCAGCACATAGTAAATGGTTACTAAATGTTTGATCACTGACTAATTGACCTGCTATAAAGCTAATATTGTTTATTTAGGAAAAACAACACATTTAAATGAGTTCAACTATAGGATAGATGGGAAGACTCCAAAGTCCCAAGGGTGGCCCAGGGGTCCTTAGGTGCTTCAGCATGTCAAATGGCATTTCCTGGGCTTCTGAAGGTTATAACAGCTGAGAAAATAATAAGGTCTAGAGGCCCTTAGGACGCAGTTATTAGGTAGATGGTAAAGCTCAGTAGTCTACCATTTTCCTGGAGGGATGGTTGTTGATGACTCTCAGCTCCTCTAAATGACATGAGCAGCCATGCCACTCACAACTACTCCAAATGTGGTCAGAGTGATCCAGGGGTTTGGGAACTATTGAGGAAAGGTTGGACCAATGGGTAGGTTTTACCACCTGGGAGGGAGGAGGTACAGAAAGAGAAGGGGAAAGTACACTCCCTCTGGTAATCCTCTTCTTGCTCAGGATGAGGTCTGAGTGTCCCAGGTGTTAGAAGGAAGATGGAAGGTGCTTTTGAGGGTAACTCCCTCATTTTATAAATGAAGAAACTGAGGGCCAGAAAGGCTATGTGATTTTGTCCAAATTCACGTATATTTAGTATTTGAACCCAAATACTCTCATTCCAAACCCAGCATTCTTATTATTACTTTCTATTGCCTAAAGAGGCAGATTAGAACTAGATTATGGAGGATATTAAATGTAAAGGTAAATAATTAATGTTTTATGCTAGAAGCAATAAAGATTTACAGCTTCCTGTTTTTATTTATTTATTTTTAAGCAGGTAAGTGAAACTGCATAGCAAAGAGAGCTAAGAAGACCTGAGTGCAATGGTAGCCATCTCTAGGGTGTGGGGAAGGAAAAAAAAGAAATCTACATGATAACTTTATTATATGTTTAAAAGGAATAGCAAGTTGTACATAACAGATTTTCAATTTCATGTGCAATCATTTTATATTATATATGCTATGGAAATGCTTGTTTTATTCCATAAATTAAAAAGAAAATGAATAAAAATTTTTAAAAGAATTAAAAAAAGACCTGGATGAAATTCTTCCTTTGATATGTACTGATTATATAACCCTGGACAAATCATTTCACCTCTGAGATAACACTCTAAGGCTATAAATTGAAGAGCAGAGGAAGGTATTCCCTGTACAAATCATAGACCTATTCCCCAAAAGACAAAGTGATATGGGTAGCTCTTTGTGTATGGGGAAGATTGTTTTGGCAAGCAAGTGAGGTATACAGTTTTAGGCACCACAACTTAAAAAGGATATTGGTCATTTGGAGAGCATCTGGATGAGGTTAATCAAGATGCTGAAGGGACATCAGTCTATGCCATCTAAAGAGGAGATTAAGGACCTAGGGATCTCTAGCTAGCAAAAGAAAAGATTTGGTGAGGGAATGAGAACTGTATTCAACTATCTGATGAAGTGTCATGTAGGATCATTTGATTTGTTCTATTTGACCCCTGGGTTAAGGAGAAAATATTATGAACAAAAAGAAAGATAATTCAAACATGGCAGAACCACAATAATAATTGTACCAGACCTAGCAGTGGCTACCCTAAAAGACTGCAGGTCTTGGAAAACAATATATCGAAGAGCAAAAGAAATGGGCTATGCCAGGAAATATTATACCCAGCAAAGTTAAGTATACTCCTGAAAGAAAAAAATGGAAAGTTAACGAACTGACAGACTTTCAGGATTTTATTGCAAAAAGAACAGAACTCAACAGAAAATTTGACATAGGAGATCCAAGAAAAATGTTAGATTACATAACACCAAAGGGATATTACATGGGACTCAATAAGGACAAACTGTTTACTTTTTATACGTGGAAATGTAAACTATATATCTAAGATTGTCATTTAGTAACTGGGTAGTTCAAAAGAAAGAGTAATTATCTCATACAAATGAGGTGTAAGAGGAAGAACTGATATAGAAGAATTAGATGTGGGAGGAGAACGGGTAGTTCTGGAACCCTACTCTACTGGAAACCTACTCTGGAACCCTAACAATACACACGTGTGTGTGTGTGTGTGTAGGTATAAAAGTCTTCTAAATTCATAAAGAAAGAAGAGGGCAAGGGGATGGGGGGGAGGGCATAAGAGAGGGATAAGGAATAGGATAAGGGAGGCATAGAAGTGTGTGTAGACTAACAGGAATTGAGATAAAGAGGGAACACCATATATAAAATACATAAAAATCTTCCAGATTCAGAAAGAAATAAGAGGGTAAGTGGATAGGGTGGTGGGAGAGGATAAGTTAGGGATTCTTGGAGGGGGATAGGTTAAGGAATAGAAGGGCAAGGTAGTGGGTAGAAGGAAAGTTGAGGAGTGAGGAGGGATAGGAATAGGGTGAGAAGAATAGTGAGGAAAGTAGGAAGGAGGAAAATGTACAACAAGTAATTATAGTTTAGAATGTGAATGGGATGAATTTACTCATAAAATGGAAACTGATAGCAGATTTAAAATATGAATTCAACAATAAGTTGCTTTTAGGAAATTGTATAAAAAGGAGAGATACACATAAACATAAAATAAAGGTCAGGAATAGAAGTTATTATGTAAAAAAGTAGGGATGGTAATCATGATCTCAGACAAAGTTAAAACTAAAGTCAGATTTACTCAAAAGAGAAAAACAGGGAAACTACACTATGTATCAGCCATATTAATAAATGGTTTTAGATCATACAAAATAACTAGACAGCATAAAAATATGGGGGTATGCCTGCCAAGACAGACACAGGAATTATATGAATATAAACACAAAACATCTTTTATACAAAGTTAGATCTAAATAATTGAAATAATATTTATTGTGCATGGGGAGATAAAGCTAATATAACCAAAAAATGACAATTTTATGTGACTAATCTATTTATGTAATACCATCCCAATTAAATTACTTAAAAATTATCTTACTGAGTCAGAAAAAAATAATAACATGGTTCATTTGGAAAAGCAGAGGATCAGGAACTCCAAGGAAATCAGGGGAATAAGATGTGAAGGAACCAGATTCAGTAGTATCAGACCTCAAACCATACTATAAGTTGAGATGGCTGTTGAAGTTTAAAATGGATTATTTTGTTTATTTTAAATTTTAAAAAAAAATTCCTGTATAAATAAAACCTATGTAGCTAAGAATAGAGGGAATACAGAAAAATTATGAAAAACTCTCATATCTCAATCTCCCAGATAGAATGTGATTTGGTCACAATATTGTTGTGGTGTAAGAAGTTATGAGATTGCAGATTTAGAAAAAGTGTGGAAAGACTTGGACTTATGAAGGTAGATGCTATCCACCTACAGAAAAACATGACAAGTGGAAATAAGCATAATATGGTCTTACGTATATGCATTTCAGTGTATATATGTGTATATTTATGGATAACTATGTATATGTATGTGTATGTACATGCACATGTGTGCATGTGTGAGTGTGTGTGTGTCCACACTTAATTGTAGCCTTCTGGGGAGAGGGGAAAGGAAGGAGAAAAATAAACTAAAAGGTCCATAGCAGAGGACAAAAGAAAACATACAAGGAAGCAAAGAAAAGATGGACAATTTTGGAAATAATGTGTAGTATTTATTATATAGTTTTTTTTGAAATGGAAATTTATCCTCTCTTATGTTCTGCTGTGTACATGGCAATTTTTTTCTTTTCTTATTTTTGTATTTAAATTTAAAATAATTTAAAATACAGTTAAAAAAAAGATTTGTTCTGTTTGGTCCTAGAGGGGAGAACTGGGAGCAATGGTGTTGCAACAATTTTGCTAGCAGCTACTGTGGCCGTGTAAAACCAACAACAACCAGCACACAGAATGCTGCAAGTGCAAGTTCTTTTGATCACTTTACTAAGGAAAGCAACGTCGAGGGGTTAACAATCTTACTTAATTCAGCATACAAATATCATTCACTTAGTTCAGAGGAAAAAGCCAGCACCCTGAACTTCAGAGCAAATACAAATTACAAACATCAACAGACAGACCTTGTCTGATTCAAATCTCAATGCATAGTTACCAGAGTTTAACAAAGTCCCAATATCCAGGTTTACGAGCTGGAAGGCTCTTAACTACAGCTGCCCAGAGTCTCCACATCAGCACACCGCCAAGAGTGACAGCGCTAAGCAAATAGCTGTGTTCTCTCTTTTTATGCACCCTTCAGCCATCATCAAACGTCATCCGAGTGACCAGAACTTAGGCTCTTACTATTGGCTCTGGTCTTAGGGCTTCACGCCCACATAGGCTTAGCACCTAATAGATAGGGGTTTGGGCCTGGGGCTTAGCACCTAATAAGACTCAATCAAAGACACCCAACTTTATTGATATTATAAATGGGTGGAGAGTGCAAAAAGATCAATTTAAGCTTAATGTCAGAAAAATATTTCTTAACAATTAGAGTTGTTCCAAGATGAAACGGGCTGCCTCGAGAGGTGATGAATCCACCTTGAAAGTCTTCAAATAGAAGATGAATGACCACTCAATGAGTATGTCATTATAATGACTCCTTTCAGCTATAGATTGTACTACAGGGTCACCATGGTCCTGCCTCTAAATTCTGGGATTCTTTGATTCTGAGCCAACCATAGGGTAGACTTTAAAACACTAAAATTTTAGCCTGAGTAACAGGAAAATGTGAATGACTCTTAATAAAGGGGACCGTATGGCTATGAACAAGCTTCTGTTCCTCTCTGAGACTCAGTTTCTTCATTTGTAAAATGGGAGCAATAATACTTGCCCTACATATTTCATAGAGTTGTTGGCAGCTAGGTACTGCAGTGTATGAATGTTGGACTTGGAGTCAGGAAAAACCCAAGTTAGAAACTGATTCCAGACACTCATTGACCTTGGGGAAGACAGTATCTCTTAGTCTCAGTTTCCTAATTTATTAAATGAGAATAATAAGAGATCCTACCTCACAGGATTATTGTTTTTCTTTTTTTCTTTTTTTTGGGGGGTAGGGGGAAGGCAGGGCAATTGGGGTTAAGTGACTTGCCCAAGGTCATACGGCTAGTGTGTCAATTGTCTGAGGCTGGATATGAACTCAGGTCCTCTTGACTCCAGGGCTGGTGCTCTACTCACTAGCTGCCCCTCTCACAGGATTATTGTGAGGCTTAAATGAAATAATATAAGTCAAACACTTTTTAAACCTTAAAATGTTATGTAAATGCTAGTTATTATTAGTGTGAGCAGCGACCATTTCCTAAAACTTAAAGTCTTTATAAATTGAGGCTACTATTATCACCAAGGCTCATCCCAGAACCTCATCAAAACCATCAACAAAGGCATGAAAGGATCTTTGCTACTGGTCAACATTGCCCCTTTTGCTCCGTGTCTTACTCTTTTGTGCAGTACAGTAGCAAGGGCACTAGCGGTGACGTTGTAAGAGCTGTCCTGATCCCTGTCCTCACCAAGTTCCTAGTCCTGTGCCCTCTAAAAATCATTTTCAATTTACTAATATGTATATATTTCTATTCTCATTCCTCTCCTATCTGAACTGTAGACTTCCTTTACCATGCCCCAACTCGTCACTCTGACACCTTACTCTGTCCCTGAAATTCAATTTGGAAGTATCCTCCACCCTCTTCTACCTCTCCCTCTGATTGAATCTCCACATAAGAAGGTCACCCAGGAAAGCCATATCTTCATTCATCTCCATGCTAAACTCTGGACCATCTCTATTATGACCCCGCTGGTATTTTCCCCTCCCCATCTTTCGGCGTTTTAAAAGTGTTGTCTTCCCCCATTAGAATGTAAGCTTCTTGAGAGCAGAGGCTGTCTTTCCTTCTATTTGTATGACCAAGGCTTAGAACAGTGCCAGGCATATAATAAACTCTTCATAAATGCTTGTCGACTGACTCACTGTTAACATGTTGGGTCTCCCATTAGGATATAATCCACTTGTGCATCCGACATGGGACCTGACACATAATAGGTGATTAATAAATGTTTGTTGAATGAGCAAATGAAGTCCTGGGTCCAAATCCTGGCTTTGTCACTTTCTTCCTGTGTTAGTGACCTTGGGTAGGCCTCAGTTTTCTTACTTGTAATATGAGGGATTTGGACTAGGTTGTCTCTAATATCCTTTCTAGCTCTAACTCTATGAACGCAGCTTTGAAAAATGCCTCTCATTGTCTTTAATGTTTATTTTGCAACACTATTCGTTCTGGTCTTTAGTCTCAATATTTTTTCTTTGATATATTCTACTTGAGGGAGATCAAGAATACCATAGGGGAAGGACCACTGACTTTGTAGTTATTCTAAAGATTGTGATGTCATTGAGTTATTCCTAAAAACAAAGGCAGAGTTCACTACTAAACAAAGGGACATAACGATCTAATTAACAAACCTCGCTGGTATTTAGAATCCCAGGATAAGAATTAAGGTCTGGAAGGTAACTTTGAGGTTATAAATAATGAATTTGGAGCTGGAAGAGACCTTAGGAGTGATCTAGTGCAATTGTCTCTTTTAACAGTTATGGAAATAGAGGCAGAGAATGGTTAAATAATTTGCTTAAGGTCCCACTGGCAGTAAATGGCAGAACCTGGATTTCAACCCAAAGTCCTCAAGAAATAGCATTTTTTTCCACTGCAGTACACCAATCTAGTCTAATCTCATTTCACAAATGGGAAAGCTGACCCTTAGAAATAGTAATTAACTTGCTTTAAGGCACCGAAGGAATACGTGATGAAAACAGGATTAACATGAAGAAATGAAAAAGCATGGCCTCATGGATTTGGAGACAATGAACTTGGGTTCAAATGCTGTGCTACCTTACCTATGTGAACTTGATTGGACATCTAAGGTACTTTCCAATTCAATCATTCATTACGGAGGCAACTAGGTAGTAGAGTGGATACAGTGGGGGCCTGGAGTCAGAGAGACCCGAGTTCAAATCCAGCTTCAGATGCTAACTAGCTGTTTGACCTTGGGCAAGTTACTTAATGTCTCAGACTCAGTTTCATCATCTGTGAAATAAGGATGATAATAATACCACCTCCCTCCTAGGGCTGTGACTCTGAACAAATCACCTAACCTCTCTCATGCTCAATTTCCTCATCTGTAGAATGATGGGAATAATAGCCAATTATAACCTATTTCCCAGAGTTATGAGGAAAAAAACTGAGATACAACATCTGAAAAGTGCTTTGAAAGCCTTAGAGTACTCTATAAATGCTAGTTTATTATTATTAATTTTCTGATCTTTGATTTATAAGTCCTCTGATTTCAAATCCTGCGATCTTTCTACTAGGACCATTTCAATCAATGCACATTTATTAAACACCTACTATGTACAAGACACAATGCTAAGTGTTGAGTTTATAAAGGTAAAGATCAAAGAATTCCTGAATCAAGAAATTTATATTCTGCTAAGAGGACTGCATGGGGCAATCAGAAACTTCTTCCAGGCCAACATGTTCATGAATAGGCACTTTTTGCACTTTTAGTGGTGGGGAAGAAGAAACAAGAGAGACCTGCCATTTTGGCAAGTCCAAGTAGCAATAAAGCATTATGGGAGCTTTCCTACCATTGCCTTTACTGAGGGATGATGCACCAGATACAAGATTCCTCACTGCCATTTTCTTCTCCCTGTAGTGACACCCGTTCTTTTGGAATTACAGGAACAGGAGAAACAACAGCGGCTCCAATATCTTCCCAGTTCTCTAGTTCTGAGTGAGGATGGGCTTTCTTGGATGGGCAGGGCATTAGAAGTGATGGAATAAGGGCCTTCTCATCCAAAACTACCTTTACTTGGCATTAATTTCACCATGTCCAATAAAGTACAGAGTCATTGTCTAACACCCTATAAGAGGTAAAGGAAGAAGAAAGAGAGGGAAAGAGAAAACAGAGAGAACAGGAGACACGGAAAGAGAGGAAGAGAGAAAGAGGGAGAGAATGAGAGAGAGGTTTATAATTTGATCCTCATAACCACCCTTTGAGGTAATTGCACTTTATGGTTGTCGTTTTAAAGCTGGATAAATTGAAGCTGAGAAATATTAAGTGATTTGCTCTCAGTGTCACATAGCTAGTAAGTGTCTGAAGAAGAATTCAAAAGTCCATCTTCTGAAATACAAGTCCAGTGCTCTAACCATTATGCCACATTGCCTCAATAAGGCCTGCTATATTCATTGCACTAAGCTAGATATTGAAGATACAAAAATGAAAAATGGCACAGTTCCTATACCCATGGAGCACATAATCTGCTAGAGGGTAAGACATGTAGGTCAGACAAGAAAGGAAAAGAAATTGGGAAGAGAGGGATCACTTCTAGTTGAAGAATGTGACTCTTTTATTAAATATCATTCAAAGAACACAGAGACCAGTTGTTTGATGGCTGCCAGTAGTCACCATGTGTGAAGTTCTTGGAGCAGAAGGCATGATTCTCAATAGAATCTTGGAGTTTGAAAAGGATTCTGAGACCACCAAGCTAAACTGATATCTGAATAAAATAATTTTCTTCATAGCTGACCCTACATGTGAAGAATCTCTCATAGCAAAGAAGAATTCCACTGGTTCCCAAAGCAGGACATTAAAAAGAATCACAGAATCTGAGGGTTGGGAGAAACCTCAGAGACCATCTAGGCCAGTCCAAAGAACAATGCTTTGGGGTAACCCTGATTCCTAGGAAGCTCCTGTTTATATCAGCTTAATCTGCCTTTGATAAAACTCCTACCTGTTGTTCCTAGTTCTGCCTTCTGGGATTAAGCAAAACACCTCTTTCATCTGGAAGCACTTCATACACTTGAAGGCATGGCCCGCGTAAGCCTTTTCTTTTCCATTTTAAACATCCCTAATTCTATCAACTGGTCTTCCTATAGCACCTTCTTGAGGGCTTTCACCAGGCTGGTCACTGTTCCTTGGGCACTAACCAGCTTAACAATATTCTTAATAAAATATGGCACCCAGAACTGAACCTAATTATCAGAAGAAGGTTGATCAGAGCATAGGACACTCTGACTAACCATGGGTGATAAAGGTCATTTAATCAATCAGAATTAAACAGTACCTATGATAGAGAAAGCACGGTCAAGAACAGGGGTGTCAAACTCAGAAACCGAGGCCCCCAAAACCATGTATAAGGTTCCCTGCCAGTCATTATTGACTTAAAAAGTTATGTATTAACAATATCTGTATTTTACTGTTTTTATTTATTTGGCTAAATATGTCCCAATTATATTTTAATCCGCTTTTGGCTACATTCAGGAGTGTTACGGGCCACATGTGGCCTGCATTATTTGACAAGGAAGGGTATAAAGGATCGAATGCAGGACTTAGAGTCAGAAGAACCCAGGTTCAAATCCTTCCTCAGTCCCTTATTATCTATGTGACCATGCACAAGTCACTTAAGCTCTCAGATCATCAGTTTCCTCATCTGTAACATGTGAATAATAATACCTACAGTACCTACCACAGGATGTTCTCAAGGCTTAGCTATTCAAGTTTAAACCTGCACTGAGACTTTGGGAACACTCTGTATCTATGTCTATGTCTACATCATCTACATACATATATACATATATACACACAAATATACATATAAACATATATGTACATGTACATATATACATATGTGTCTGAATGTGTCTATGAAGTGCTTTACATATTTTTAAAAGTACCATATAGAAGATAACTGGATCTATGATTTAATTTTTATAGGGAACTCCCAGAGGAGGACAATTCCTCTAACAATCCAGGTCAGCTTCTCCTTTGTAATTTAGAGTATAAATATCTATGGTTATTGATGCCTTTTTGCTGTGTCAAGAGATGAGTAGATCAGGCTAAATAGTGAGTAACTATTTTTACAGGATTTATAATGCAAAGCATCTAAGTAACAAAATCTAAATTCCAGGCACAGTATGACTGATCAGGAATTTCTGATGACTTTCTCTTCATATATTTAAAAAGAAAGAAATAGCATTGAGCATCTATCTGATCTGAAAGAAATTCACTATATTTAACTTTGTGATTTCTATTTCTTAGAAGTGCACAAAAAACACTGTTGATAGTGAGGGGTAAGAAATCTTAGGATTCCAGAGCAAAGGCTAGGAGATTTTATCCTAAAGATGCTTTATCACTACAGTCAAGGTGGTGAAAGACAGAGAGGAACAAGGAGTCATTCATTTTTTGTTAGACTGGAGTATTCGAATCTCAGATGCAGAAGTTGACTTCAAGATCATCCATTTAAAGGTATACAGTTTTATAGGTGAGAAAACTGAGGCCTTAAAAAAGTTAAATCTAATATGTGTTACAGAGCTGTTAAGTGGCAGACCAACACTGATTTTCTGATTGCAAGTTTCAGCTTTTTCTATACTACACTATAAATGGAATTTTTTTTAATGTGAATTGAATTTGTCACCATTTTGTCACAGTAGCTTCTAAAAATGTGAATTCCTATGAATTAGAGTAACTGACCTGTATACTATTTAAAGAATAAAAAAAATACAATTCTTTCCTCCTTTTCCCCAAGTCTGTAGAGGGCATCTTTCCTCAATGAAGACTGAGAAGAGCAGGACAACTTAGTCTGGATTCCTCCCTCACCTTCTCAGCCCAGTCTTTCCCCTACTATTCCTTTCTTCTCTTCAGAATTACTCATATTTCTCTTTCCCCACCCCACCCCATTACCACTATTCAAAGAGATGCGAATAAGATGCAAAATTCTACATACTGTCTCATCATGCTTCACTATCCATCTTCTTGCCTGTTTTTAAGACAATGCCCTTTGCAAAGACGAGAACAACCTAGTACTCTGATCCAAAATGATACTAATTATTAATCATAACCTCTAGTCATGGATAAATTCCTGGGGCCTGGAAAGTACTTGGACTCACATACTGAACAGACATTATCCAGGAAAGAGTTAAAGCCACTATTGATTATGCCAATATCCAAGCTAGTGACCTGGAAGCAACAACCTGTTTTTTTTTAATCCCCCTGACAAAACACTGAACTATTCAGTCCGCTGGAAAATATAAGCCTGAAAAAGAGAAGCTTTTAAAACAATCATACAAAGAGGACCAAAAGTCCCAAAGTAACAGAATGATTTTCCCATCCTAAAATCAAAAACAGGCTGAATTTGGAGTCTATGACACATTCTAGCAAACTGGCAATATGATAAAAAGCAAATGGCAATAAAGGTTTCTAGTGGAAGGTATAATAGATTATGAATCATTGTGCTAGAATTGAATGTGAAGTCATAATCAGGAGAGTGTACTTGGTAAAAAAAAAAGTTATTCTCAAGGAATATTTCCTTTGATTTTTTTTTTGTTTAATCCCTATCAGATACCTTCTTGTTCCTAACTTATACATATCATCGTGGGCTTCCACACTATTTTGTATTCTAATAGTTTGTGTATATGTATATTCTTCCCCTCCCCCTCCTGGAAGGCTAGTTTAGAGTCATATTGATCATACTATCTCATCTCCACCTAACAGAGTACTATAGTAGAAACTCAACAATTATCTGCTGATCCAGAAACTTCTATTTCAAAACCCTCTTTTTTATTTTGAATTTATGAATTCATAGCGTCTACAAAATAAAAACATATGTAAAACTTGGAGCCGTGTTTGTACATATTAATTGCAGAGAACAGAAGTTCTTATCATTTGATATTACAATGTGCACATTCACAGATTCTCATGAAAGAACAAGAGGAAGGCCTCTAGTGCCCTGGGTAGTGCCTTTGTGAAGGGCTTATGGGAAAGCATGGACAAGAATGACACAGGATGACAGGTGGGGAGGGGTTTCAATCAACATTGATACAGGGAGCTCAGCTCAAATAAAATTAGGATTCAGCCAAGTTCAGCATGTCCATATTCAACTCAAGTTTCTCCTTCCCATCTAGATTCATTTTCTAGTCTCCTCTTTGACATCTGATGAAACACATAGGAGTGGAAATGCCTGCATGATGTGTAAGATTTTTCTAAAGAAAATAATTAATAATAGCTGTTGTTGGAGTTACCAACTTTACGTACAATAATATATTTATTTTAAATATAAAGTAGCAGTAAATATACATACATATTTAGATGCATATATGCGCACATCCTATTTATATAGAAGATGCAGGGGGTCTATAAATTAGTTGCTAGCTGGAAACCTAAATAAAATTGTCTAAAATAACAAGATTTAAGATGCTTGATAAAATAAAACTGCATTAAATGAAATTGTGGGCTCTTGATTTCCAAACTGTTTCTCTCCCCCCACCCCTCTTTTTTTTCCAAGCTAGGGATTTCTATGTCAAGGTTAGTCACTTTCTTTTCAAAACACTGATGATTGTTTCGTCCCATTGATACTTTTTTTTTTAAAATTTTCAGTCATCACTCTAGCTATACTGTTTAATATTGGGAAAGGGAGTGTTAGATGGTCTAAGAGACCAGAATAGGAGAACAGGGAATGCTTTCCTCTCCTTTATGACCATCCCATTATCAGCCCCCTTCCCCCACCCCCACACACCTCCCCAGTGGCCACAAGAACCCAGCACCCTGGGAGTATGAAGACACTAACCTGGAGAGGGTAGAAATAAAAATTCACAGTGAAGATTATTATTTCCCCTATTCTATCCCTCTCTCTTCTCCCCTCTCCCCTGACTGTTTTCCACCCCCTGCCTCTACCCACAAGAAGCCAACATCAGCAGCCATTGTGGGGGTCTGAAGAAAAGACGGTAGACCTGAAGACAGTTGACAGTTGACTGCCCGGTGGACTTTCCTCCCCCAACTCACACATATTCCCCAGTCCCCTCAAAGAGTGTTGTCTGGGGAAGGGGTTTCCAACAAGTTGAAGAAACTTAGAAGGAGATGCTAGCACACATCTGGGCACCTGAGAGGGATGCTGGGGTGATGGGGGTGGGAGGAGGAGGCAAGAACTAGAGGAAAAGAGAACAAGAGTCAAAGGCGATCTCGAGTGCAGTGGGCACCCCCCACCCAACCCCCACCTCTCTCTGCTTACCACTAGGACGGGGACTCCAGCAGCCAGCGAGTAGAGGAGCACGGGCGGCACGGCGCTGCTGTCCTCCGGGCCCGGGTAGGGCTTGCGGTAGGCGTTGTCGTTGCAGAAGAAGCCCTGTACATTGACGGTGAACGTGTCCGTGTACTCGAAGTAATAAGCCAGCATCACCGTCCCTGCCATGATCACCATCTGGAAATAAAGCATGCTGCTGGTGAGAGCCGAGGGGAGCCGGGGCATGTACGCCTCCCCGGGCTGAGCCGGCGGACCCGGGAGCCCCCCTCCCCGGTGGCGGCAGCGGTGACAGCACGCGGGCTCCGGGATGGCATCCACCGGGGGCAGGAGCGGCAGCAGGAAGGGGATTGATGGAGGTGGAGAAGGAGGAGGAGGAGACGATGATGGAGGAGGACGAAGAGGAAGAGGAGGAGGAGGAAGGAGGAGGGAGGAGGACGAGGAAGAAGAGGAGGAGGAGGACGAAGAGGAGACTAGCCCGGGCAGGGCCGATGCCCTGGCTTCCGATACTCTTCACTCCACGTCTAGGGTAGAGGAAGAGAAGTAGGAGGAGGTGGCGGCCGCAGGGCAATCCTCGTGGATCCCGCCCCGAGGGAGCAGCGCTGGGGTATGGGCTCAAGCTCAAGGGCGGGGAGTCCCGGGCCAGTGGCTGCAGCTTCAGCGGCAGCTGCGCCGCACTGGCACGAGACCATTCACCCTGACTGGAGGATGGGAGCGGCTCTCTCAGCATAGGGTCAAGCCCCCCTGACCTCCCGGAGGAGGTGGCTGCATTCACCGCGGCAGCCCTTGCTGGGCGCAAAGGCGCGCGTACACCAGCCTTGGGAAAGGATGTGGAGGCGGGAGATGCTTGATCTAGGGGCAACAGGGGTGGGGGTGGGGGAGGAGGGAGATGAGATGAAGGCAGGGTGGGTTGGGGGAAGCAGTATGGTTTTGGAATCCCCCCTTCCTGTGAAGGAGCAAGGGAGCCAAAGACAATCTAAAATTCACTATTAAAATGGTTGTCTTTGCACTGCTTTCGCGCTCCAGCCTCGCATGGAAAAGTGTTGCCTGAATCTACAAGAGTTCGCAGCCAGCTGAGAGGGTTGGAGGAGAAATCTCACATCCACTCCCCAAGCTCGAGCTTCTTAGACCCTGGGAGGTCGTGGACAAGCGCACAGGAGAAGAGAGGTTCCGAGGTGTGCCTCTGGGAATAACCACCCACAGTCCCGCAAATCTTGCAGGATTTAGTCTGGGGCTTTCTTCAGCCCTACGTGGTCCTAGGGGGTTTGCATTCTTAAAATCGCTGAAATAATCATTCAGTAGTCCTCGTCATCAGCCGCAGGATTGCTTTGCTTCCTTCTTGGTCTTCCTCCTCCTAGTTCGTCAACTGCTTGAGATGTTTGGCATTGCAGCTTTCTGGGACCCTGAGATGATGCCAGCCCCCCGGGAAGAGAAAAACATTGAGAGTTTTATCATGCTTTCTCTTAAGCATCTGTCTTTGCCTGGAGTTCTAGAGTTAGCTGCGGGGAATTCCCAGGTCTTAAAATGTGAAAGAAGAGGAAAATCTTGAAGGCTATAGCTGTCGCTATTTATAAAGACATGTATATATCTACATTTGCATATCTATATTAAATGTTATATTTATATGTTAAAGATATATATGCATATATATATACATATTGTATTTTATATATATGTATATTTATAATATATATGAAGAACTCTCCTCTCCAACCAGTACCAGAGCTATTAGCGAGTCCAAATTGGTTAGGATAAAGTAGTGGTCTGAGATGGGGATTGGTGAGGGAGTCTCTCAGGGAGATCCTTCCCAGGAGTGAGTCCATTCCACCCACAAGACACTGTAGTGGGAAGCAATGGTGGGTCCCCAGGAGTTATTCTGAGGCCCCTGTTCTTTTCACTGAAACACTTCCTTATTGTCTTGGAAATGTTAATTCAACCCAAACGTTCTAAAAGGGTTGAATTTTGTTATAAGGACATTATTAGGTAAAAAAATAAAACTTGTATTTTGCAAATGAATTTTTTTCTTTTTCTTTTTCCAATTCATTTTTACAGAGATGTCAAAATAATTTTTCTGAGGTTTAGATCTGACTATGTCATATGCCCTACTCAATAAATTCTGGTGTCCCTATTACTAGTAGAATTAAGTGTAAATTCCTCTGTTCTTCACAGTCTTCCTCCTTCCTACCAATACAGTATACATACGCATTACTCCCTTCTATACACTCTGTGGTCTAGACATATAGGTATCCTTCCCCTGATCTACACAAAGGAATAACTCGTTTTCCACTGTTACTGCTTCTCCCTGACCACCCCCATGCCTACAATGCTCTCTGTCCTCATCTCCACCTTTTGGCAACCCCTAGCACAGGGGTGGAGAACCTGTGGTCTGGAGGCTGCATGTGGCCTAGGTCCTCCAGTGCAGCCCTTTGACTGAAGTTCCCCATTCCTATTTAGCTTCCTTCAAGATTGTGCACCAGCACCAACTTAAATGCTAATGCCTTCTCATTCAAGATTACTTGGTGTCTACACTTTGAAAGTCTTGTATATACCTCCATATTTACTTTGGGGAGGGATCAGTTAAGTAGTGTAGTAAATAAAGAACTCTGAACCTGGAAGACTCATCTTCCTGAGTTCAAATCCAGCCTCAGATACTCACTAGTTTTGTGACCCTGATCAAATCACTTAACCCTGTTTGCTTCAGTTTCCTCATCTGTAAAATGAGCTGCAGAAGGAAACAGCAAACCATTCTAGTATCTCTGCCAAGAAAACCCCAAATGGGGTCAAAAAGAGTCAGACTACACTGAAAAAGAGACTGAAAATTTACGTATTGTCTCCTCCATTAAAATGTAAGCTTTTTGAGACCCAGGAGTATTTCATTTCTGTCTCTGTATCTCCAATGCCTAGCGCAGTGCCTGGCACTGTACTAAATAAATAAATGCTTGTTGATTTATTGACAAGGATTAAATTGCATGTCTTATATAATGTTGTCTTTTTATTTTAAGATGTGTGGTTTAAGCCTTGTAGTCATAAGAAGATGGGTTCAAGTCTTTCCTCTGACAAATATTGTCTATGTGAATATGGGCAAGGCTCAACTTCTCAATGTCCTAGGCAACTCTCTAAAATTCTAAACTACAGAATTGTCAACCTGTTTCAACAAAGGGAATTTTCACACCAAGAGCTCCTTATATAGTTGAAATCACATATCCTTGTCCCACTCCTTCTCTACAGAAATTGGTTATTATATATCTCATAGTTCACATTATTTCATTTTAAAATTCATTTGTTGAGCATAGTGAAAATATAAATGATAAGCAACTAATACAGTGGGTAGAACAGTTCTTGAAAGAGAAGTCCATTGTGGTATAAATAGGAAAAGCACTGGTTTCAGAATGAGAGCTAGAATCTAGTTCTTCTGAAAGTGTGTGTGACCTCGGGCAAGTCATTCACCTTCTCTGGGCTTCTAAATGCTGGGGAGGAAGGGGAAGCAATAAGAAAAAATGGTGCTTGAACTAAGCCTGGAAGAAAGATTTGGAATCTGAGACGTGGAGATAAAGGAGTGGATTCTAGGCATAAGAGGCACACCTGAACAAAAGGAGATGAATGATGAATTTGGACAACAGCTAATAATCTAGTTTGGTTGAAGCGTGAAGAATATAAAGAAAAGTGATTTGAAATAAAGTTATAATATTATTTTCAGATAGGCAAGAGCCAGTTTGGTGGGGACCTTAAATACATCACAAGGGTTTGAAGTTTATCTTTGAAACAATTTTGTTGTTCAGTCCTGTCTTGACTCTTCATGACCCCATTTAAGGTTTTCTTGGCAAAGAAACTGAAGTGGTTTGTCATTTCCTTTTCCAGCTCATTTTACAGATGAGGAAACTGAGGCAAACAGGGTTAAGTGACTTAGGGTCACACAGCTATTAAATATCTGAGATGAGATTTTTAATTCAGGTCTTTCTGACTCTACGCCTAGCACTCCAGCCACTGAATCACCTAGAAACAACTAGGGAGACATTCTTGTTTTGTTTTGTTTTGTTTTTTGACCAAAGGTAAAACTTGATAATATCAGCACCCTTCAAAGACTATTTTGACAGCAGAGTATATAGGATGAATTAGAGATGAAACTCTAAATCAAGGGCACCAATAAAGCTAACACACTGGTCTAGGTGAAAAGTGATGAAGAGATGAGGCCTGACCTAGACTGCTGATGTATATGTGTGTGTGTGTGTGTGTGTATACATATATATATATGTATATATATATATATATATAGATAGATATAGCTATAGAGGTTATAGACATATTGACACAGATTTAATTTGTATATAGATAAATATGTAGAAATAGAAATGGAAATAGAGATAGATATAGAGAAATATAGATATAGATACAAATACAGATACAGATACGATACCGATTAGTGAACTACTCGGTATACTGCCTGTTTAACTACATGTTAAAATCTAGGCAAGATGTATTTTTCATATACGTGTTTGGCCAGTGGGGAGACTGGCAGGGCTCAATGCAATTAGTACAATATCAGATCAACTTATACCATTTATGTAAATGTAAATATTAGAAACACTGATTATATATACATGTATATATGTATACATACATATATATATATACATATTTCATCCAGGAAATTATCATAGGGCCTCAAAAAATATTTAGTTCACCCCTTTGCCTCTAGAGAGAACAACATCTGATCCACCCAAAGCAAAGGAATGTTTGCATAACTTTTAAAGCTCTCTAAGGATGCATAGAGAGATTTTGTATTTAGGAGAACCAAGTACAAGCAACTAAAGGAACATTACATAATTATTTGGTGGAAAATAGTTTCTCATAATTAAAATGCTAGTGATTTAACTGGTACATCTGCTCATCTATATTAAATGTGAAATATTTCATTCCATATAATATGCATTTGTAAAATGATAATCTTATTTATGTTCTTAGACATCCAAAATGAAAGTGTTATAGGAGAAGGATCATTGAACTTGGAGTCAGAAGACCAGGCTTTGAAGAGCCCAACACTTACTGGTTATATATTATAAGTCATTTAACTTCTATGGGTTTCAGTTTTCTAATCTGTAAAATGAATATAGCAATATTTGTACAACATACTTCATAAGATTATTATGGAGAACAAATACATGCGGCACGCTGTAACCACAAAGCATTATATAAATGTAAGCTATTACTATAAGTTTAAAGTAATGTCGTAAATGGTCTAACCTGGTTTTATTAACTCAGCTCACTCCGAAATCACCACATTCCTTCAAAATAATTTTTGTTTCATAATTGCTTGAATATCAGGAAGAAGACTACAGAGTTATAGTTAATTTTATATATATATATATATATATATATATATTTTAAAGTTGCTATCACTTACATTTAGCAAAAAATAGCACATGACTTAAGTTCAGCAGAGACTGGGGTTGAAATCCTGCCTCTGACACTTACTTTGTGACCACAGGTAAGCCACTCTACCTCTATAAGCCTCTGTTTCCTCAGTTAAAAAATGAGGGAAATGGTATCTACAATATGTCACAGTGATGTTGTGAGGACTAAATGAGATCATATATATAAAATGCTTTGTAAATCTTCAAGCACTATTTGAATGTTAACTGTTATGATAATAATTATATACACCACAATGATCATTTTTCCTAAAAGAGTAGTGTCCTTCTGTCTTCCCTTGAGAGAGAAGATAGTCTAATGCTGAGCCTGGAATTTAAAACTAATTTTTTTTTCTATTTCCAACATTGTCTGCAGTTCACAATAGACTCTCTCTACCACATTTTCTGCCTGTAAAACACGAATGATGGCAAATTCTTGGAGAAGTGGTATGAGAATAAATGATCATTTGCAATGCCCATTGAAATAATTACATCAAGGAGCAGCTAATAATACGGGCACCGGAGAAAGACAGACCTCATCAAAATGACTTATCCACTGACTGTCTCCAGGCAGATGAGTATAAAAGGCTAAATGGAAACATGAGGCATGGGATGATGGAAGAGCATGGAATACACACGGTGAAAGAAAACAATTAATTGCCTATGAGTGGTTATGCGTTACAAAATAATGCTTCCATCCAATATGACCCTGGAGACTTTGGTTGAACCATCAAGGATAAAAAGAATCTCTGACTGACTATAGGAGGGATCTGCCCATATGGCTCTATATATGAGTAACTTCTCTGAATGTCATGTGTAAAATGGGGAAGATCATATCCATAGTACCTAAATCATAGGACTATAGTGAAGAACAAATATTATTGAGTACATAAAGTGTTTTGTGATTGCTAAAGCATTTTACAACTGTCCATTGACAAGTTATACATGGTAGAGCAGAAATTCTGAGGGATTTGGAATTGGGAAAGACCTAGTTTTAAATTCTGCTTCTGACACTAATTGTGACCATATGCAAGGCATTTAACATATCTGAATCTCAGTCCCCTCACCCATAAAACAGAAGTTAATAATACATGTAAAACCCAGTGGTGTTATGAAGTTTCAATAGGATTCTGAAATGAGATACTATAAGTATTTTGTAATCTTTAATGAACTTTGTGAACATCAGCTATTATTCTTAATTAAGAGGAGATGGAAATAATTGGACTTTGTCCACGATCTTTTGACTTTAATGTCATGGGGGATAATCATTCCCTCCACAAAACATTTCTTTGTGCTTCAGGCAAAGATGCAATATTGGGTTGGGTAGATTACCAATCCATTCATCGTAGTGAGAGAGAGAAAGGGACTATGTTTTCCTTTTATTGTCATGAATAATGCTATTTTAGAATGTTTCCATTTCAGTGGAAATGGGTAGTCACACTTCCTTCCTTTACCCCAGATATTGGTCAAGGTCAATTCCCCCCCAAAAAAATCTATACTCTCTCAGATCCTTAAGGCCAAGGGTGGGCTAGTAGGTTGGGAAGTCTTTGACCTCTTCCCTGGAACAAAACAAACTGCCTCTAAGGGTATTTTTTTCTCTGGAAAATTGCCCATATTTAGAAATCCATTTGCTCCATGAAGACTCCCTTTCCTTATGGGTCGGCTGATTTTTCTCCTTGCCATGGTTTATAACTAAGGTTGAAACAAAGCCTTCTTTTTGTTTTTACTTATTTGTACCTTAAATTGTAATCAGTAGTTTTCTTTCCATGACACAATCCAGAATAATAAATATTGATAAATGAATTAATAATAATAAAAGTATAACTAGCATTTATATAGTGCTTTAAGTTTTGTAAAGTGGATTAATGTCATTCTTATTTGATCCTCACAACATCCCTGTGAAGTGGGTGCTATTATTATCACCATTTACAAATGAGGAAACAGAGGCAAATGGTGTTTATGTGACTTGCTCAGGGTCATATAGCAAGTCAGTATTTGGGAAAGGATTTGTACTCAGATCTTCCTGACTCTAAGTTCCATCCACCTAGCTGCCTCATTATAACATAGAAATTGTCAAACTTAGATACTGAAGGAGCCTTAGTGGTTATTTATCCCAAATCTAGATACCAGACTAAAATCTGATGCATGAATCCCTTTATTCCTGACAAGTGGCCAACCAGCCATGTCACACATGATTCTATTGGTGGAAACCTCACTATCTCCCAAGGTATCCCATTTCACTTTCGGAAAGCTCTAATCTTGGAAAATTTACCCTTGTATTAAATCATATTCTGTCTTGCTATAACTTTCTATTCACTGATTCTAGCTTTCCACACCGGAACTGCACAAAAATAAGTCTAATCTGTCTACTATATGGTAATGTTTCACATATTTGTAGACAAGAACCATGATCTACCCAAGTCTTTTTTTCCCCCCATGCTACTCATTCTGAGCTTATTCAAAGAATCCTCACGACATCAACTCTGGTACTGTCATTATCCTAGTGACCATCCTGTGGACTCCAGTTTATACTATCTCTCTTAAAATCAACGTCAACAAATCAAAACATTTCCTGTGACATCTGAGAAACACAGAAAATAGTGGGTTGATTACTCCCTCTGTCTCTCTCTCCCTCATTCATTCATTCAATAAATTCAATAAAGTAAAGATTTATTGTGCCCCTGCCTACCATGTTAAAAGCACTTAGAGAAGTACAAAGGCAAAAACTACATGGTCACTTCCCTCAAGGACTAGTATATTTCGTTACAATTCAGTTTGACAAGTATGTATTATACCTTGCATCTAATTCTTTTTGGGCTTCCTGCACAAAAACATTGTACTTCTATTAATATGGCTTAAAATAATGCTAAATTTTCTTGAAGCTTTGTTATACTTTTAGCTTATGTTGATCTTGTAGTCTACCAAAATTCCTGTCTTTTTTCCCCTCACAAAAAATGGCTGTCAAGGCATTTCTCTTTCCCCTGTCCTTTACTGGTGCAGTTGGTTTCTTGAGCTTAACAACAACATTTTGTATTTATACCTATTAAATTTTTTTTCTTAAATATAGCCTACAATTTCAAATTATAGACATTTCCTATTGTGATTCTATTATGCAACATGCTAGCCATACCTCCTAACTTCATGTCATCCTCAAATTGCATAAGTATGCCAGCTAAGCCTCCACTCAAGCTGTCAATAAAAGTGGCTTTGGTGATGCTTATGTTTTCTAATCAAACACTGAAATCAAAATATGTCACATGAAAAAGAAGATGACTGTTTCCTTGAGACAGTACAAAGAAAAAGATAGGATTTACAAATTAGTAAGGGACAGGGTGTGGGGGAGGGGAGAGGAGAGAGAGGGCTTTCCATTAATGCAAGATGTTGCTAAAAGTGATTTTAAGTCTATTTGATTAACTATTCATTTAGAACATAAACTTCTTGGGAGGTAAGACCATCTCATCTTTAAATTTAAATCTCCAGAAATTAATATATGATTGATACATAGAAAGAACTTAATAATTTATTATAATTAATTCATATTTTATGTTGACTTGTTCATGAATATTTTGTATCCCTACTCAATAAAATGTAAACTCATTGAGAGCAGGAATTGTTAAAAAAATTTTCTTTCTTTGTATGCCTAGATGCTAAGGTATTTTGCCTACCAGAATATAAGCTCCCTGAGAGTAGGCAGGGAGGTGGCCCAGTGGAAAGAGTGCTGGGCCTGGAGTCAGAAAGACCTGAGTTCAAATTCAGCTTCAAATACTTACTAGCGGTGTGACCTTGGGGAAGTTACTTAACCTCTCTTTGATCCATTTTCCTTAACTTTAAAATGAAAATGATAACAGCACCCACCTCCCCAGGTTATTGTGAGGATCAAAGGAGATCAGAGTTGTAAAACTCTTAGCACAGTGCCTGGCACATAGTAGGTGCTATAGAAATGCTTGTTATTATTATGTCAATGATTGTTTTCATGTCTCCAGTACCTAGCACAGTCCTGGAATATGTGCGTGGAGTCTTGTCCAGCTCTTCATCACACCATTTGAAGTTTTCTTGGAAGAGATCCCGTGGTGGTTTGCCATTTCCTTCTCCAGCTCATTTGATAGAGGAGGAAACTGAGGCAAACAGGGTTAAGTGACTTGCCCAGGGTCACACAGCTAGTAAATGTCTGAGGTCAGATTTGAACTTGGGAAAATGAGTCTTCCTGACTCCACATACAATAGTCTATCCACTGTGCTGCCCACCTGCTCTCCTAGAAACTACTGGGCACAAATTCTTAACAAATTTTAGTTAATGAGAAATGCATTCTTATATCTGAGTGGCTTGTGTGTGTGTGTGTGTGTGTGTGCACATGCATGTGTGTGTGTAGGTTAATATATATTTTATTATATTAATCTATTAATTATGCTAATATATAATATATTTTTACTAATATTCAGATCAGATATTATATATATTTGTTTTATATATCAACTATATAGAAATATATCAAATATATGCATATATTTAATATATGTATTTGAATATATCAAATATTCATACATACAAACACATATATTCCACCGGTACTTGTCTGCCCAAGGCTGGTGGTAGTATCTGGGATTAGCACTACTGAGAAGCAGTTGCAAAAATAGGATCTAGGAATAGGAACACATACGGGGTATATCTGGGCACACTTTGATGTTCTAGTTGTCTTTTCACTATAATAGGGCATCCAATGTCTTGGGTACCCACAGTCTCAGGACTCTCTTTGACTCTCTTAAACTATGTGTCTGTGCCTGTTTCTGTGTCTGTGTCTGTATCTGTCTGTCTGTCTGTCTCTCTGTCTCTGTCTCTATCTCTGTCTCTCTCTTTGTCTCTGTCTCTGTCTCTTTGTCTCTGTCTCTCTATCTCTCTGTCTCTCTGTCTCTGTCTCTCCATCTCTCTGTCTCTGTTTCTCATTGCCATGCCTATTCTACTATCAATCAATTGTAATAGCCAGAGTCCAATTCCTGTCCACGTCAGACACATTTTCTGCCTCCTTGTTGTCCCCCAGAGCCCCAGTCCTCCTGGGACTCCATTTCAATATAACCATGGCAGGGAAAAAATCAATTACATGTTGTTTTACCTTTGTACTCCTCTGAGGTTTAGTTCATAATATAAGATGTTGGTATTCTGGTTACTATGTGCAAAGAAGGCAAAAAAGTAAAGAATATTAAATTTCAAAAAGGTGCATCTCTGGTCACCAGTATTTAGACCCCATCACCGACTCCTCAGAGAAACAGGGTCCATTTGGAAAGGTATTTATTTTAGTGAAACAGATAAGATCAAAAAGCTACTTTTGGTTTTAAGTAAAGGAGAAAGTTTTGATTAAAAGGAGCATTTTAAAAGGAATTTTTAGTTCCTCATTTTCAAAAAAATTGAATTTAGTCAAATTTTAGTTTCTTTAATTTGATAAATAAAAATAACATCCTTTGCGGTTGAATATTTAATAAAGGTTGGCCTTTTAAAAATTCCCTTAATAAGTATTCCATTGAAACATTGTGTCTATGCCTATGGAGCCAGGAGCACATTGACCTTGCCTTTGCTTGCCCCAAAATACTGTTTTGTCTGTTAGGGCCAAGAATTGCAAGGATACCCCCAAGAATATGTGCAGTATAGGCTAACAGAAGAAGATTTCCCACCTAAATAGCTTCTCGGTTTTTGCTACTCAGCATTGTACTGTAGCCCCGGTTAGTGACTAGTTAAATTAAGTTTTTATGCATTTTTGATTTTAGTCTAAAGCAATACCCTCTTTGTATTGCTAGGAGGCATATGCTACATTATCCTTAATTATGAAATATTTTATGATGAAACTGTTACATCTATGAATATTTCTGAATATATTCCCTGGGAATATCTTTAAGAAGCCAGAAGCCACTACAATCAAGAGGACCGAGGATGAAGGTTGGGTTTACCAAACTATAGTGACACATTTTTATCTAGAATTTGCTGGGTAAGCAAAATCTTCATTGATTTTCATAGGGAATTTGCTTACATAAAACCCTGCAGAATTGTCCATGTGACATCTGATTGCTAAACCAACTTGGAGGCATTATCTGTTCCATGAAAAATGGGGACCACCCTCAGTGAAACCACAAATCCTGCTGACGGTTTTGGAAGCAAAACCTCTTCAACAGCAATATGGAGCATGTGGGCAAAACTGAGTCGACTCCAGCTGCTGTACTTTTGTCACTGATACAGCAAGTGAATGCTAATAAGCATTTATTTGTTGTCACTAAATGCACTGTGTAAATGCTGGTAATGAAATGGGAGCAGTAAAATAGGATGCTCTAAATGGGCCCTTTTTATTTTGATATAGTATTGAGTCTTAGTGGGGCGTGCGTTTAAATGCAGATTGATCCAATTTGACTGACATTTGTTAAACACCTACTGTTGTTCAGAGTACAGAGTCCCATGCTAATGCTGGGGAAAAGAAGCTCTTCAGTTTACCATTTGATAGTTGCTCTCATGGACTTTACAGTCTAGTAGGGTACGAGTCATGGAATCAGAACATCAGAGTTAGAAAGAATCCCAAAAAAATCGCTTAGTCCAATCTGTACTTCAGCAATGATCTTCGTGCCTTTTTTCTGAGATTGCTTTCAATTTACACTGTATTCATCGTATTTATACATACTATTTAGCATAGGGCATAGCACTTGATATTTGTAAACTTGGATTCCAAGAATAGGACTGTTTCCTTCAAATTACCAGAGTTGGGAGATGGGACATCTTTTCTGAGGAACAGCAAAGAGACCAGTGTCCCTGGAACATAGAGCACACGAGAGGGAATGAGGTATGAGAAGACTGGAAAGGTAGGAAGGAGTCTGCTTACGAAGGACTTTAAAAGCTAAACAGAAGATTTTATATGTGATATATGTGATCAATGCATCTGATGAGTGTAAATAAATTACTATGTTCCATGCAAGAAGCAAGGTCATTATTGACAAGATAATCAGGAATGGCTTCATTCAATAGTTGGCATTTCAGGTGTGCCTTTAAAAGATGAATAAGAATTCATCAGGCAGAGAAATAGTGGGAGGATTTCTTAACTATAGAGAATATCATGAGCAAGAATATGGAAATTTTTTTAAAGGGCCAAGTGCATGGACACAGAGTAGTATATTTTGTCTGCAGCATATAGTATAAGGAGGAATATTATATCAATTTGGAAAGATAGTATGGTGATAGATAATGGAAGCCCTTGAATGACAAGCAGAGGAGTTTGAACTGTATTTTGTAGGCCACGGGGAGCCAAGAAGATGTTTTACTAATGGATAGGAAGGAACAGATCTATGCATAAAGACATAGTAGATGACAGGGTCACTATGTAAAAAACATTTGGGCGGGTTAAGGACATTGGGTTAAATGCAGTGAGATGAGATTTAATAAGGCTAAATTTTTAAAATAATTTTCGTATTTATTAGATAGGGAAAATGTGGCTAGGAAGAGGTTATCTAGAAATATATAGGCTTTCAGAGAAGTGCGAGCTCAATTTGAATTAATTGTATGATAGGACAGAGAAAAAAAAACCAGATGCTATCATAGGCTCCATTATAACAGTGTCCAAAAATAGCTCTGGCCTGGTCAGGTCATATATGGAGAACTTATCCTTTTTAATTTAGCTCAAATTACAAACTTTAGTTCAATCAATTAACAATCATTTATTAAGCACCTACTTTGTTTCAGACACTATGTTAGGCACAGGATTAATGAAGATGAAGAAAGAAAGAGGTCCCTGCTATCTGTGGGTTTAAGTTCTACATGAGAAGACAGAATGTAGACATGAATGTATAGAGAAAATGCATGCAATAGTTATAAGGTAATTATGAGAGTGAAGCTATTAAAAGTTGTGGGGATTAGGGATGGTTTCAGGGCAAATGTGGTGCCTAAGCTTACTCTTAAGGAGATTAGTGATTCTAGGAGGTGGAAGTGAAGAGGGATCCCATTCGGGACATGGAAGACAGTGCAAGTGGAGATGGAATGTCACGTTCGAGGAGCAGTGATGTCAGTTTGTCTGAACCATAATGCATATGAAAGGGGAATCATGTGTGATAGTTAGGAAGTTGGAAAGTTAGGTTGAGGCAAAGTTGTGAAGGTCATTAAATGCAAACAGGAGAGTTTATATTTGATCTTTCCAGTAACAGGGAGCCACGGAAGTTTGAATAGAGAACTGACATGATTAGACCTTTACTTTATGAAAATCACTGACAACTATGTGGAGGATAGATGGGAGAGGGGAGAAGCCTGGGACATAGAGAGCAATTCAGAAAGTGTTTAAATGGTTTAGGCAGAGGTGATTGCCTCTATTTAGGTTGGTAGCCTTGTGGGTAGAGTGACTGCTGAGAAATATGGAGGTAGAAATGAGGAAATACGGGGACTGTCTAGATTTGGGAGGAAAGTGAGAGTGATGAGTTAATGATAACACTGGAGTTATGAACCCCAGTGTCTAGAAGGATGGTAGTGGCCTCAACGGAGATAAAGAAGCTTAGAAGAGAAATCAGGTTAAATATCATCAGTTCTATTGCAGACATGTCGACTTTGAGTTTTCTATGGATCATCCAGTTCGAATGTTGAACAGGAATTTGGTGACTTGCAAGTAGAACTCAGTGGGGAGGGAGGGAGGGAGGGAGGGAGAGAGAGAAAGAGAGAGAGAGAGAGAGAGAGAGAGAGAGAGAGAGAGAGAGAGAGAGAGAGAGATGAGGCTTAGATTTCTAAATCTTAGAGTCATCTGCATATAGATGTATATTGAAATTATAGGAGCTGATGTTACTGAGAGAGAGATAGCAGAGGTAGAGAGGAGATAGAGAGAAAAGAGGGCCCCATAGAGAGTCCCATGAAAATCTACTTTTAGGTGACATGATATGGGTCATCATCAGTCAAAGGAGGTAAAGAAGAAGTCAGCCAAGTAGAAGGAGAGCAAGGAGAGAGCAATGACATGAAAGTATAGGGAAGAGAGATCATTTAGGGGGAGAATGTCAACAGTGATAAATACTACAGGTCAGAAAGGGTAAAAGTTGAGAAAAGACCATCTGATTTGGCAAATATAAGATTATAGGCAACTATGGAGAGAGTAATTTCCCTTTAGTGTTAAGACTGGAAGACAGATTGCAAAAGACTGATAAGAGAGTGAAAGGAATAAAAGTAGATGCAAGAAAAATTCAGGGAATCAAAGACATTCAGTTAACCAGAAAATTAAGCTAATCAGAGCACCCTATTCCCTGAATATTTTGGTCAAGTAAAGATTTACTGGATATACTTCTCTTCCTTCAAGCAATGATTTCTGCCTAAAGCTATGTTGCAAGGTCAAATTGACATACCCAGCAGATTAAATTGGGGTGGGGGGTTCATCCACTAATCTTATGCAGTCTTTAATTTGATAATCATTTATTAAGCACAGTCTATGTACAAGGACTATACTATGTTATTGACTAGTCAGGATATTGAAGGAAAAAAAGGCATTTCCTTATTTCTTTCTTAAAGGAGCTTACAATACAATAAGGAGAAATGACTTGTATTCAGATAAATATAATATAAATTACAATGCAGCTAGGTGATGCAGAGTATAGAGCACTGGCCTCGGAATCAAGAAGATTCATCTTCCTGAATTCAATTCTGGACTCATACACTTACTAGTTGTGTGATCCTGGACAAGTCACTTAACACTGTTTGCCTTAGTTTCCTCATCTGTAAAATGAGCTGGGGGAGGAAATGAAAAATCACTCCAGTATCTTTGCCAAGAAAACCCCAAATGGGGTCACAAAGAGTCAGATGTGACTGAAAAAGACTGAGCAACAAAAATCAATTAGATTTTGAAAAATTCATTGGAATATAAAGTACTAACATTTAAAAATTAGAGACATTGGTCATTTGTCTGAAATACTCATGTAGCAAAAGTTGTCTCCTCTTCCTCCCACCATGATGCATGAGGTAATCATTCTGGTTTGAAGAGAAGCAGAAGAGACATCTATAGCCTCTTCTCTCACCCTTCTCCAAAGGAGACTTTAATTCTTGCCAGGAGAGAAAGCTGGAAGTTGAGGCCAGATGGTTTGGCCACTCTGCTCTCCTCAGAGAAAGGGGATGCAGAGTTAGAGTTATGTCTATCTGCTCCCTTAAATATCATTTGTCTAAGGCATGAAGTTTTCAGATTCAATCTAACTTTTGATCTCTGTTCATTATTGGGGAAGAAGAGGCCCCCAAGCTTTATATCCAAGACTTGACTCTCCCCACCAAATATCAGTTTCACAATGATACACACACAACAATTAGCCAAGAAACCCATTTATCCAAACAAGTGGCATAACAAAAATCAGAGAAGTTATACACAGATGAGAAAATATATTAGGCAATATAAAGGGAAGGATCTCCTCCAATGGGAGCAAGATAACTCTGCTCAACCAAGAGAGTCTTGGATTTCACCTGAAGGAAGGATTCCCAAAGTCTCTAGCGTAGCAAGTGCAATTGCCATGGTTCAGCTAGCTTCTTTGTCAAAGATGGAAACCAGAAACATCTAAGGCACAAAAAACCTATAGAATGAAGAAACCCTTGAGCACAAAGGGACTCTCAAGGTGACTGAAGAGTTCTTTCTTTCACTTTCACCAACTCAGCCCAACCCCCTGACTCGATGCCATGGTCCTTCAACCTGTGAGTACAACCTTCCTGAATGGGGTTACAGCTAGTTGGATAACTCAGCTCTTGTCCTCCCTCTCCCTCTCCTTCTACTTCTCCTCTCCAAAGGAAGGTAAATTTTGATGGCCAGAAGCTGCCCATTTAACTTGGGGTTTACTGGCTAGATTTCTTCCTTCCTTCCTTCCTTCCTTCCTTCCTTCCTTCCTTCCTTCCTTCCTTCCTTCCTTCCTTCCTTCCTTCTTTCATGAAACTTTAAACTGAGTTCACTCTGAAGCTCATAGGTTGGACCACAGTAAGTCGCTGCCCAAGCTCCACTTAATGGCTGTATTTTGGCCCTCCTGGCTTAAAGTGAATGTCAATGGTAACTGTTTCTCTTTGGAAGAGCAGCCAACCAGAGGGTCTTCCCCTCCCGGCTTGATTTATTTTCTTTTTTTCTAATCAAAGGCACCATTCCTTGACTCACTTCTTAAAGAGGCCTATTCACTGAATGGGTACTCTAACTGAGTACATGGAAAAGGCCTTAGCCTAAAAGAGTAGGGTCTCCCATTGCATCCTGGGTCATCTCCAGCCATCCTGATGAATATCTGGTCACTGGATCCAGATGGCTTTGGAGGAGAAAGTGAGGCTGGCGACCTTGCACAGCCCTCCCTCATTCAAATCAAAGTTAACTGCAAATGATGTCATCATTTCCCTGATGCCATGGTCCTCTCCAAAAACAAAGGACAAACACACATAACAACAACCTCCTGACAGAGGAATAGGGCCTTACTCCCACCAGTGACAAGAGAGAACTGGGATTGGAACTGGGATTACTTAAACGGATGTCTGATTTCATAGATTTAGGAATTGCCTTCAATAGTAGAGATTGCAATCCATTCAAGCCTGATAATCCTGGGCTACTCTTCTCCAAATCCATTCAAAAGTTCACCCCAGGGAATCCGGTCAACATGCTAGAGGGCTCCCCAAACTCCTCTGGACATTCTGAATGTACTTTTGGGCACTCTGTCTATTTACTTTTCAGCCTCTGCTCTTGCTACCTTACCAATCCATTTTCTCTTTCTAGCATACGATTCCTCAATGAAAATTCCTTATTGGTTGTATGTTACGACCTGCATTTATACCTACCATATGTCTCCCCATTATCCCCTATGATGCTTATGTTTAGTTCTAGGTAGGCTGATACAATATCTCACTGCCTTAGAGCACAGAAGTGTTATCATTTATCAATTTAGAGAAAAAATTAGTGTGGAATATTACAAAGAGCAAAGAGTTTATAGTCAGAAGACTCAGGTTATGATCCCAACCGTGCCACTAACTGTGTGACCTTGAACAAACACAATCTGTTATTTCATCTGCAAAAAAAGCTAATAAAACTCATCCCACTTTTCTAAGGATAAAATGCATAGCTCTTATGTTTAGAGCTGGGAGGGACCTCAAAGGCCATCAAGCCAAAGGCCTTTATTTGATAGATGAGGAAACTGAGGCCCAGGGGAGATGAAGTGATTTGACCTTTGAATCCAAATTGTCCCAGCCCAGGGCCAGTATTATTTCGGCAATAAAGTTCTGAATCCATAGACTGTGGGAAGTGTTTTGAAAATGTGTTAAGCTATTTTGTTGAGGCAGGAACTTGTATTTTTAAAATAGAAGTCTAACCAGTAATATCTGATTCATCAATATAGGAGACAATAAAAGAGTGAAGAAAAATAATATGACACTAATTCGTAATGATTTAAAAATTGTGACTTTTTTCTTTTTCCTTTTTTATTAATTTATTTTAAACTTAAGCATACAATAAGAAAAGAAAAAAACATAAACTTAAATACTAAAACTTGAATACAAAATAAGAAAAGAAAAAAAGCATCACCACATGTACAGCAGAATGTAAGAGAGGATTCAAAACATGCAGCAATAAATTGCTACTTCAAGAAAGTCCATGTAGGGGCACCTAGGTGGCACAGTGAGTAGAGCACCGGCCTTGGAGTCAGGAGGACCTGAGTTCAAATCCGGGCTTAAACACTTGACACATGTACTAGCTGTGTGACCTTGGGCAAGTCACTTGACCCCAATTGCCCTGCCAAAAAATAAAAAAAGAAAGCCCATATAATAAATACTACACATTGTGTTCTGAGCTGTCCCTCTTTTCTTTGTTTCCTTGTAAGTTTTCCTTTGTTCTCTGCTCTGCATGTTTTATTTTGTTTTTCCCCTGACCCCACCCCAAGAAGGCTACAATTAAGCTTAGATACACACACAAACATACGTGTGTGTATGTATTATGTATGTATATATACACATATATACATATACATAATACATACACTTACATACACATACATATAGTTAGATATCTAAACTCATACTCATATATAGACATACATATTCATATGCATCTATGTAAAACTGTATTATACTTGTTTGTCCTCTGTTTCTTTGAGGGTAAATAAAGTCTTCCTTCAGTGACTTTTTTTAACTTAATATTTTAAAACAGTGCTATGTAAGTTTCACTAAAGTCCTACTCGAAGAATTATAGAATGTCAGAGATGGAAGGCACCTGAAAAACCATCTAGCCTAATATACATTTGACCAAGCATACTTTCTAAAACAGTATCACCAAATATTCACCCAAGCAAGGAGGAATCTACTACTTCTGAATGAAGTCTATTCAACTTTTGGATAGCTCTACCTGTTAGGAAGTTGTCTTTTGCTTTTGTTTGTTTTTTTCCCTTACATTGAGACTGGATTTATCTCTTCATAACTTCCAACCAATTATTCTAGTTTTGACCTCTGGAGTCAAGTAGAATGGCTCTAATCCTCTTACATGAAAGAAAGATTTTAAGACAGCTATCATGTTGTTCCTCAGTCTTCTTTTATTCAGAGTAAGAATGCCCATTTTCTACATGGGCACATGTACATAAATAAACATAAATAAATAAAAATAAATAAATAAATAAAATATTTTCAAAGTAAGTGAAAAGTTATTTGGAAGAAAAGCAGTGCTGACAACCAGGGGAGAGAGATAGAAAACCCTCACATGGCAAATGGTACTAGAGCTAAGTTTTGAAGGGAGCTATAGGTTCTAAGAGATGAAATAAAGGAAAGAGCATCCTAGGCATAAACACACAGATTTGGGATTTGGAGGGTCACATGTAAGGGGAGGTGAAGTTTCTTGTCCTGTTCCAATCAGCATAAATCTAAAAGGCCTAGACTTCTTGATGATTGAGTCAACAAATCAATTAAAGGTATAAACTAGGCTAAGTCCTTAATCGATTTGGGCAGAGTGAAAATATATTGTGTACTGGAAGAAAGCAGATGATACCACTCAGATAACTTTTGGGATATGTTGAAAAGAATAAGTACATCTTGTGGGGCCATTTATAGCAAGCCATTCTAGGAATGCAATCACTGCAACAGGGAAACAGTCAAACTTCAGCCACTTTCAAGCTCAGGAGTGCCTTGAATGGGCAGACCCTTGTGCCTTAAAGAGCAATATGGAGTTGGAAGAGAACTCATAGGGATTGTTATACTCCCTTCTCCCCAAATACATTAAATGTGTGATAATGTTGTGAACTTCAAAAGATCAAAAGATTGTGTTCCCATTGCATCGGTAGCAGTGGCCATGGGAGCTGCTAACAGTGTCTTTGGAGCCTCAGTACCTGATAGTAACTTAAGCATTCGGTTATAAAAGAAACACTAAGAACAAACTAGACACCAAATGCTTCTGAGCTTTACAAAGTCACTGACGCTTAGGCCTGAGCAGAAAGCTACACCAGGACTCTACAAAAGGAGAAAAAGACATTCAATTAGAAGAAGTTAGGCGTTTATTATTTGGTCACATGTTTTCCCTATACCTGAACATATTTTTTTTAGGAACTTTGTGTATGCAAGGAGAAAATGTGCCCCAAGTAAGGAAGGAAATATTTTACCAACTGTTCCTACTATTAATTTATATCTTATAGATAATAAATGGGGAACACATTGGATGGGGGCTCATGAAGTACAGTTCTAGAAACTCCAATCCCTCAGGATTGCCCCTAGAATCCAATTAAAGAATGAACCCCAAAGGGAGTATTTCACATGTATGGGAAATGGTGGTCAGTTTGTTTGGAGTGTAGATTACTTGGAAGGGGAAGTGTGGTGAAATTGGTTTGGAGAGATAAATCAGAGTCATATTGCCAAAGGCTTTAAGTGTAAGACAGAGATGTTTGTCTTTTATCCTTGAATCAACAGAAAGCCACTGAAGCTTCTTGAGCAGACATCTTTAGGCCAGTGCTTTAGAAATACCAATTTGACAACTGTGGAAGCTGGATGAAGAGACTGGAGACAGTAATAACGATCAAGAATGTATTTCGATAAAATTGGTAAGGCTTCAAAGGCTTGAACTAGGGTGGTAATGGAGTTAATGATTTCTACAATGGTAAAAATATTTATAATTTAAGCACAAAATTACTAAAAATTCAATAATCAGGAAATGTCTATCTTATGTCTATCTTAGGAAAGCTATTTTAATCTAGAACCTTATTTAGGAAAAAATCCTTCTATAAATAATTTTACACTTTACTCTTCACCACATACTCCACCATCTAGTACACAAGACACTCCATTTTACAACTTGTTGCTTTTTCAATTGCTGTTTCTGATGCCTGGGATACTCCACCTTCTCACCTCTGAATAATGGCTTCTCAAGCTTCCTTGAAGACTCAGCTTAAATCCTGCTTTCTATAGGAGGCCTTTCTCCCATCTCCACCCCCTCCTGCAATCCCCCTTATTTCTAAAGCTTTCCTTAGGCCCAAAGTCCCATTATATCTTTGTGCCTATCTTCTACTCTCTTCCCATTACTTTCTCCTTTGGAATAATTTTCCATTGTATGTTTGCATGTGTGCACACACACATATGTACAAAGACACAGGTATGTATATATACAAACACATACACATGTGTGTATATATGCATGTATACACACGTATACATGTAAATATGTGTTGTGTGTGTGTATATACATGCATATATATGTACATACATTATATATGTATATATAAATATACATTCGTTTAACTGTTGTCTTCCTCATTAGAATGGGAACTCCTTTGGGGGAGGGACTATGTTTATTTTATTTTTTGTCCTTTTTATGTTTTCCTGGCATTTAGTAGGATGCCTGGTATGTAGTAGTTGCTTTATAAATTCTTGTTGACTGATTATTATATATATACATATATAATATCAAATTATATATATATATATAATATGGAAGCATGGTTAATGTCAGTTTACAGAAAAATAAGAAGTTTTAGGGTCTATCATTTAGTTGAATCCCTAAAGATCTATATCATCTTTTATGAGAAAGTTGCATTTTTAAGACTAGCAGCTGCTTTCTTAAATTAAGAAATTTCATTTGTTCTCATACTAAGACAATATTTGGTAATAATTAGATAATTCAATTTCCCCCCTTATGTAGGGGAATAAACATTTTGTAGACATCAAAGAAGAAGAAAAGGGGGCAGGGAGAAGAAGCCTTCTGTATCTTTTGTAATGTCTTCCAAGATCATGGCCAAGTGAAGATAAGAATCACGTCCAATTCTAGGGGACAAAAACCTCTTTTCTCTTTTTGCATCCCACCTTCTTGGCCCCATGTAACAAATCGCTCTATGAGATTTAAATCTAAAAAACACCCATCTCCAAATATCAGCTAATTGTTAGGAAGCATGAGCTTAAAAACTTAACTTATGAGTGACTGGTAGCCCTGGCTGGATGTCTATGGTATAAAATATAATTTCTTGTTAAGCAAAAATAGTAAGTATCTAGCAGATGGGGGAGGCTCAGGCACTGTTTCGGAGGGAAAAAGTATAAACAATGTGGGAGAGGTATTGGGGAACAGGGCAACCTTTATAAGATCCATTAATTCATAGCACATACAAGAATACTTGCTGAACCTAGACAAAAGGCCTGTCCTGCCTAGGAGCTTCAACTGGATTCACATAACCACTTAAAATTTTTTCTTCGGGAAGACCAAAGGATAGCAGATTTAATATTAATGGGACCATAAAGGTCATCTAGTTCAATCACCTCATTTTTATAGTTCAGTACTCAAAGAGATGAAACAATTTACTTAAAGCCACACAGGTAGTATGGTGTAGGAGATAGAGGGCTGCTCTTGGAAATAGGAAGACCTCGTCAACAAGTCTCACCTCTGTCATACATTAGCTTTGTGATCTTGGACAAGCCATTTAACCTCTTAGTCTTCTACATTACTCCCTAAAATCACAAGTAGCAGAGAAAATGCCAACTTCAATTGATAGAGGTAGTTTCCTTATACGGCACTTCTCTAAATCATAGATCCAGTCTGTCCTATATAGGTAGGAAGAATCAGTGTTGGGATTTGGATCAGGCCCTCTGACTCCAAATCGAGAGCTCCAGTGTATCTCATGAACAGGAAAAAAAAAAAACCAAAAAATTGTTGAAAAGAGCTCATTTTACAGACGAGGAAGCTGAAGATAAATGAGGTTAAGTAGACTGGCTCAAGGTCACCCAGGTAGTGAGTAAGAGAGATCGGATTTGTCATTTCCCCAGTCCTTTGACCCCATCTCTCTTTTTTACTGACAAAACTGCCCCATTTTATTTCACAATAGAGACACGTTATAAATAAATTTTATCTTAGTCAAGAAATCCCTCTGCACTATTCACCTCGAGTCTACTGTTTGGAGAGCAGAACAATGTTTCCCATTGCCTTGTCTGCTCAACTTATCCTCAACCCCAGCACTGCCTCTCCACACTTCTCCTACACCTGCCATGCCACTCCAGACTCTACCAAATCCCCTCCTCCAGGTTTACTTTTTCCCAAACTTTCCTTGTCTATTCAATGAGCCTTAGCCCACATGGTCTTTTGGTTCTATTGGACTAAGGCCCAGGGCCAGTTTGATCATTCTCCCCTCCCCAACCCCAGAGCAGGACTATTCTAGAGGGTCTATCCAAGTTGTAACCAATATTCTTTTCCTGGCACAGCATATCCTCTTTCCTTGAATCAATGTATCTATATTATCGATATTATTTTTGTTGTTGTCGTTCAGTCATTTAGTCATGTCTGATTTTTTGTGACCCCATGGACCATTTTTCCCCCATGGAGTTTTCTTGTCAAAGATACTATGGTGGTTTGTCATTTCCTTCTCCAGTAGGTCACTTTTTTCTTTTCTGTCAAAGCTCTCCACTCTTACCTCTCCATCTTGGGTAACATTGCACAACATAGCTTATAGTTTCTTTGAGCTATACAAGCTTCTCTGCTATAACAAGTCAGTCATCCAGGAAGGGCTATTTTTTAGGCAAATAGAGGTTGAATAACTTGCCCAGGGTTATAGAGCTATTAAGTATCTGAGACTGGATTTGAACTCAGGTCTTCCTGTCTCCAGGATCAGCATTCTATCTACTTCACCACCTTAGCTGATCAATAATATATCTAAAGAATAGTAATTTTGATGCTGGGCAGAACGTTAGGACAAAAGTCATCTGCCCCACCAACTCCACTGCTGTCGCAAACTAACGTTTCTGAGAAAAAAAAGGGTTCAGACTAGCTCATTGCTCTAGGAGTATAGGTGTTCCTGTTTTTACAAATTATCTATTAATGATGTGTCTGCCACGGTCACATGTTTTCCCTACTAGTGGAGGGAGATTTTGAGGTGGAGGATACCCTAGTACATATCTGAGAGATTTTCTTCATTTATCTTGCCATGATGTTTAATGCCTATTGCCTTGGACCAGTATAGTCTCTGAATGGTTTGGTAAAAGGGAAACATCAATGAGGGCCCATGAGCTGTGATTATGAATAGGTGCCTTCAAATTGCTCACAATCTAATGGGAGAAGACAATACATAAAAAGAAATTGAAAAGCAGGGGGTGGGGAGGGGAGCTGATAATTGAGCATAGTGAAATCCAGAATAGTACAACCTTGTAGGAAATAAGGTGGTAACTGTCCTGGGCATCTCCTTAAATGGAAGATCTAGTATGACCTTTCCAATATCCATCCTTCAAATCATGCCTTGAACCTGTGGTTGCTTTCATGTAACCCATGGTTGAGGGGGCACAGGCTATACATGGAACTAGTTGATCCTTATAACATTGTTTTCTTAAAGTCATGTTTTAGTGGAATCAAGAGGGGGTACTGATGATAGGTGAAGTAGAATGAGCAGAAAACATAGACAAGGCATGTTTATAGTGATAGGGAAGTACAGGAGTCAGAGAATGATCTAAAGACTCTCAGGTTGAAAGACTTTCCAACTATCCCTTGTTTGGGGGGTAAATTGATGAGAATTCCCTCAAGTGATGCTGTGTGACAGTATGAAAGCATCTACATATTGGAACAGCAACTTTTTTACCCTTACTATGAGCATTTATAACTCATTTTCCCTATTACCATTTTAATTTTACCATGAAGTATACAGATTAGGGGGATGATATTTTATAAAAAGTGGACTGGCCTTTTGCTCTTTTAGCTTTCATCCATAATATTTCTTAATGTGGAAGTACAGTAAGTCAGTTAGTCACTTAACAAGCATTTATTAAATACTTACTATTTGCCAGGCACTAAACTAAGTGCTAGGAATACAAAGAAGGGCAAAAACACAGCCCTCAAGGAGTTGATGTTCCAAAGTCAGCTTTTTGCTTTGAGATTTGGTCATGATAAAAAGGAATCCGTAAGAGAAGGGTAGGTAATAAAGGAGATGCGGCTCTTCGCTCTTTTCATTCGTATGGCATGGGATAACATGGGTTCCTGAACTGTTCAGAAACCAAAGTTTAAGGAGGTTTGAGAATGAAAAAAAAACCATCATTTTTTTTCTAAGTTGACGAAACTAAGGGCATGTCAGAGGGTCATCCCGTTTACCAGGTGTAAGCCCTTTACTTTTCTGAACAGTCCAGTTAAATCTTAGCCAGGTGACAACCTTATACGGATATAATAATTTAACAATTTATGTTTTATATGTGTGCATTCGTCTGTAACAGTCATCCCTTCCAATTCAATTGCCTTCTACTTGGCATCTTTAAGTCAAGTTTGAGACCAAGTACATTTTTATTACTGAGTTATAAAATTCAGAAAGCATGAGTTACAGTTGAATTGATGGCACATAACTCTAACTATTAAACATAGCAATAAAACTATAATAAAACCCTGAGAAAGATTGTTATACAATAGACATTTGTATCTAAAGGATTGACTTGCTTTCTCCTTCAGGTAGAAATGATCTAAAAATGATTAAAATATGGTGACTATGTGCAAAGAACTGATATTGTTTATCTTTGGGTCAAAAAATTAATTGATTTTTCTTGCTCTTGGAGATAAGTAAGAAATGGAAATGTGTTAAGCCTGGGAACAGCAACCAATCAATTACTGAGAAGTAATAGAGTCCAGGATCAAGTAAGATAACAAGGCTCAGAAATCAGTTTCATCAAAGGGCTTTATAAATGCTATTTCAGCAATTCATGTCTCTGTGTAAATGAGCATCACCATTTTCTACCATGTTTGATACAATTGTATGTTAAAAAACAGATGAAATAACTTCTACATCATGTCATTATTAAATCCCATACAGTTCACTTAGGTGTTACAAAAATATATTTATAAGTACATTTCCTAATTTCCAGGAGGAATGTTTTCTCTAAATTGGAGCCCATCAGTCAGTTAATAAACATCTATTAAAGATCTACTATGTGCCAGGCAAAAGACAGTCCTTTCCTTCAAAGGAGCTCACAATCTAATTGAGAAGACAACACATTTTTTAAAAAGCTGAAAATCGGGGGGGTAGGTACTTGGTGGGGCACATGATAAAGTCCAGAGGAGTGTAGCTAGTCAGGAAATGAGATGGTTGTCTTGAGCTCTTTTCTTAAATGGAAGATATAACAGGAGTTATCCAGTGTCCACCTTCTCCCTCCTCCAATAAGAGGGAAAGAGGAGTCCTCAGTGGTTACTGATGAGGTGTGAGTTTTAGGGTTGACACGATCTTGCACGATGATGAGTTTCTGCTAAGTATTATAAAGCTCAGAAGAGAGCAGCCAATGAGAAATGAAGAGAACCAGTGTCATTTATGCATTCATTTGATCGATATTAATTGTTTACCAAGTACATATTACTTTATAGGTATTATATAGATACACCCTCTACCATCCAGAATCCTAACTCTGGGATTCAGGCCATTCACAAACTGTTTCCAAGCTGGGTTTACATGCTACTCATCTTTATAAATGTTTATTGAATGATGGATATATCCCCTGTTCTAGTTAATCTGGATTGCTCTCCACCCATCATTCTAGGCTAGTTTTCAACTTGGTCAGTTTCTTTGTTCACTCCATCCCCTGGGCTGGAAATGGATTCCACTCTTGATGTGTTGAAATCCCTCCCTTCCTTGAAAATCTAATTCTGATCCCCCCATCAATGAAGCCTTCTCCTTCTCTACTCCACCTACTCCCAGGTGTGGGGTGGGGCAGAAAACCAGATAAAAATAAATGTTCCTAGGAACCTTCCTGATTCTCTCCTTTGGGCTTATATTGTCACTCTCATTTTCATCACAGATATTTCTGTAAATGACTACTCTCGCCATTACATTATAACTTTCTTAAGACTATGGCCTGTGTCATATCTGAAATTGAATTTATATCTGTCTATATCTTCATTTATATCTATATTTATATATCTATATCTGTTTATAGGGATTGATGGGCTAGAGAAGGTGGACTATAGAGAAGTTGGTTTAAGCTTGGTGGAGAGAGATAAGAATTAGACTTTTAAGGAAGACAGGCACTAAAACACATCAAGAGTGGAGAGAGAGAGAGAAAGAGAGAGAGAGAGAGAGAGAGAGAGAGAGAGAGAGAGAGAGAGAGAGAGAGAGAGAGAGAGAGAGTATACATAGCAAGGTGGCACAGTGGAAGCTTCATCTTTATGAGTTCCAATCCAGCCTCAGACACTTACTAGCTGTATGACCCTTGGCAAGTCACTTAATCCTGCTTGCTTCAGTTTCCTCGTATCTATAAAATGAGCTAGAGAGGAAAAGGCAATCACTCCAGCATCTTTGCCAAAAAACCCTAAATGGGGTCATGAAGACCCAGATATTACCAAAATGACTCAACAACAACAACACACAAATGCACATATATATACACACATACATATAGATGTATACATATATATTCACATACATGTTCACTAATCTGAGAACAGGAGAGAGGGAGAGAGAGAGAGAGAGAGAGAGAGAGAGAGAGAGAGAGAGAGAGAGAGAGAGAGAGAAGGGCAGCAGGAATGACTTCCTATGGAGTTTTGAAGGAATCTAGCATTTCTAAGATGAAAATGAGAGAAGGGAAGACATTCCATACAGGTTGCCCAGCCTGTACAAATACAGAAAAGTTGGTTGTTTTCAGCCATTTTTCACTCATGTCCAACTCTTCATGATCCCATTTGGGATTTTCTTGGCAAAGATACTGGAGTGGTTTGCCACTTCCTTTTCCAGATCATTTATGGATAAAGAAACTGAGGCAAACAAGGTTAAGTGCCTTGCCCAGGGTCACATAGCTGGAAAGTGTCAGAGGCCAAATTTGAACTCAAGAAGATGAGTCTTCCTGACTGCAGACCCAGTGCTCTATCCACACTGCCACCAGGTTGCCTAGTTCAAGATACAGCAAGTCGGCCAGTTTAGCTAGCATTTGAAGTGCTTGAAGGGGCATAATTTGAAATAGATCTGGAAAGAAGTGTTAAATCAAGAGCAAAGGGTTTCTAGGGCCAAGTTGAGAAGTCGTATTTGAACCTAGAGGCAATAGGGAGCCACTGAAGTGAGCTAAACAGAGAATTAATATGATCACCTCTGTGACTTAAGAAGATTATGGATTTTGAAAACTGTATGGAAGATGGATTGGACAGGGGATGGACTGAAATCCCATACTCTTACACTAATTTCAGAAAGATTGAAACTATTTAAGGAAATAATGCCTTGGGAAAGATTTTTTTTTTTAAATTTCCCTTTCAATTCTAGCAAAAGGAATCTCAGCGGCATGTATAACTTTTTAACAACTTACAGAGAAAGTGTGTGGGGTCATGAACTAAAAGGAGTTGTTGCCATACCTGAGTGACTTAATTGTCTTTGAGAAGACCTTGGAAGAACTTGATAAATGACTAATGAAAATCTTAGATTGTCTGGAAGATGCTAGTCTGAGGAGTCTGAAGCTATTCATTGATAGCTGCCAGTTCTTCAGGGTCTTTGTCAAGTATATGGGTCACAGATCCATAAGGGATAAAAGAACTTGTCAGGCTGACCACTTCCAGAAGAACAAATGACTAAAGACTTTGCCAGGATTTGCTGACTATTACTAGAAAATTGTGAAGAATTTCGATGTCATAGCTCAGCTTCTCAATGAATTCACTAATGAGTATGCGGTTGAGATGAAAAGAGCATGGAAGGTCAAGAAAGGTAATCTTGCCTGACTGCTTGGATGCTATTTAAAGATTGATTGAATAGGAAGTGTGAATGGGCTTTTAAAATCTGATCAATTGCCCTAGTGTTGGCTTATGAAAACCCAGGCAAGTCCATTGACTATTCCCCATGCCTAAAACACTCTCCCTCTTCACCTTTACCTCCTGGTATCCCTGGCTTCCTTCAAATCCCAGCTAAAATCCCACTTTCTTCAGGAAGTCTTTCCTAGATCCCCTTACTTCTAGTGTCTTTCCTCTATTGATTATCTCTAATTTACCCAATATATCTCTATCTTATTTATACACAGTTGTTTACATGTTATCTCCACCCATTAGATTGTGAGATCCTTGAAAGCAGGGATTGTCTTTTTTTATTCCTTAATAGTATCTTATTTTTTTAATTTCATGTAAAGTTAATTTTCAACATTCATTTTTGTGAAATTTTGAGATCCAAATTTTTCTCCCTCCATTTCTTCCCTCCCCAAGACAGCAAGCAATCTGATATAGGTTATACATGTACAATCATGTTTCCACATTAATCATGTTGTGAAAGAAGAGTCAGAACAAAAGGGAAAAACCATGAGAAAGAAGAAAACAAAAAAAGTGAAAATGGTATGCTTCAATCTACATTCAGACTCCATAGTTCTTTCTCTGGATGTGGTTAGAATTTTCCATCACAAGTCTTTTGGAATTATCTTGGATCATTATATAGCTGAGAAGGGCTAAGTCTATCATAGTTAATCATCACACAATGTTGCTGTTACTGTGCACAATGTTCTCCTCATTCTGCCCACTTTTCTTGGCATCAGTTTATGAAAGTCTTTCCAGGTTTTCATGAAATTTGCCCACTCATCATTTCCGTGATAGTATTCCATTACATTCACATACCACAACTTTGCACATTTAAGTTCGGTGTTCCCAGGAAGAGATGGTTAGCAGGACTAGCCAACTATGAATGCAGCAGGCATTATAGGACAGGAAAGCCCAGTGTGGAAGCAGATGCTCTATCTGGGCACCCCAAAGGACCATAGGTCTTATGAGTCTAAAGTGGTGGCTATACCCATAGAAGGATGAAATGCAAGTTGTGAGAAGAAGGAAGATGTCATATCTTTGTTCTATGAAGGTGCACCTAAATGTCTGAAGCTTTTATCAGAGAGCATGTGTAGTAGGAAGGCCGAATTTATGATCTCAAAAAGGATCATATAAATATCTGAATGGTTCGAAATCATTGGGTATACAGAATTCTCCAAGCAGAAGGCATCAAAAAATTTATTCAGGGCCCAGAGCAACAAATTAGCGAACCAACCTCGCCATTTCAGTATTGTGAACACAAGCCTCCAGGCCCAGTAGGCCCGCCTCACAAGAGTAGCCAGGAGGCCACAGAAAAATAAGATGGCATAAATCATATTCACCGGCCTCAAGACCTCGCTCGCTCGAACTCCTGGGTCCACACAGGGGTCGGCTCTGCTTCGGATTTTTTTTTCCAGTTATAGTTTTCTCGCCTCTCCTCACAGCCAAGCCTCTGGCGTTCTCAAGTCCCGCTTCAACGACTAGAGACCAGAGTCCAGAGACTCATTGGTTCCGGAATTGGCCCCTCTTAAATCCTTAATCTACGCCCACACAGGTTTCACACCTGATAGGGCTTTAGGCCTGGGGCTTAGCATTTAACTTTCACTGTACTTAAAGTACTTCAAAGTACTTTCACCGTAAACAAAAGCCAAACTCCTCAAGGGCACCCATTAAACTAAGCCCATTTTGCCTTACTGGCACAGCATGTTGATATCGATGTTTGTGAAATTTGTTACAGAGTCCTCTTTGCCTCAGTTTACTTTGAAAAGGGGAGATAGGAGCAATTGTTATGCGAGTCTATAGGGAGTTATATAAGCCAAGAAGCAATGGACCAGCCCTTGGGGACTTAAACTTCACTCACCATGATATCTAGCATGTAGCTGAGGACTCCAAATGAAACTTAGTAGGTGGCAGAAAGGAAGGAGAGGCAGGGAGTAGCAGAGATGGAGTTGACATAGTCATGCATATGCTTTGAACATGAGTTTTCTCTACGTGTGAACCTTCAAAGTAGAGTTTTCTATTGGTAGTGTGGTAAGCTATTTACCACATGTCCATTTTATTTGCTCTTCTGCATAATTAAATGCCTTTTGCTTATAATGTGTCCTTTGACTAACTAGAGGAAGCAAACATTAGTAGGAGATCATAGGCTATGTTCTGAATGACTGCGGATCCATAAGGTACTTTGCACCTTGAGTAGCTTTTCGGGCTACCCATGTGTAAGAGTGGTGCCCTGCAGATTTTGTTGATCTAAAATTTTAAAATTGAAATGTTTAGCCTCCTAACTGTGTAAGTAGCAATGTGGGAGAAAAAAATTAAGAAAGATTTAGAATTGACAAAACTAAAGTAGTACTTTAAAGTTGTCATTTTTTCAACTTAGTGAATGCTTTGAAGCCTTAAGATGACATGAATTTTTATGAAAGCTTTTCTTGTATGAATTCACAGATCCTTTGTAACCACTTCAGACATAGACTTTTATCCTAGGGTATGACAATTGGGTTCATCTCAGTGTAACATTACCTTTGGTGAACTGTTTTCCTCAAAGTGCTAAATTAATTCCTGTAGATCACAAGGATGTAATCTATTAACCTGGAAATGTAATTGACTAATTGACATAATAATAACAGCCTCAATCACCTAAATTAATTTTCGCCATATGTATCCTAAGTGTAAGGGCTGGCTGGGAACAGTGCAAGTTTACATGAGGATGTCCTCAGGATTCCTATGTATTTCTGGGTGGGTACTGAAATACAGGAATAATTTTTTCTGTCTACATGGGTGATACCACTATAACTGGTCTCATATGATACTTCTGGTCTCCCTAAATTGGGGAACCAGAGTAGAAAAGAACAAGACTGGCAAGTGAGCATAAAGTATTTATACCATGCAATTTTACGTTAAATCTCCTGAGGGAAATTTCTCATCTTTAAAAAATCAGGAGCCACCAGTGACTGAAATTAACGAGCAAATGCCAAACATTTTTACATACTTACTATATGCAAAACATTCTGCTAATTGCAGAAGATTTTTTTTTAAATGACCTATATGACACTGGTAAGTCACTTAATTCCTCTGGACCTTAGTTTCTTCTTTGTAAACATTGGAGATTGTGCGAGATGACTTCTGAGGTTCTTTCTAGCTCTAAATCTATGTCTCTATTATCCAAAGAGCTAATGTTTAAATATGTATCATAAGAGATCTTACCTGAATTCTGTCATTCAGTTCACTCCAATATCTCTACACCCTGTTTAATCATTCATTCCCCCCCCCCCCCCCCAATTACATTACTCTTATAAGGAAAAGTAATGTTGGCAAGACCCTAGTTCAAACACCTTTCTACCACTTATTAGCTATGTGACCATGAGCAAGTTATTCAATCCCACTGAGTCTTAGTTTCCCCATCTAAATGTAAAAATGGGCAATTATACCTCTAGTACTTCCCTCAGTTTGTAGTTGTGAAGCTCAAATGAGATCATGTATGTAAAGTGTTTTGCAAACCTTAATACACTATATGTTCCAGGTCAGTAAGTCAGTCAATAAACATCTATAAAGTGCCTACTACATACCAGACACTGTGCTAAATGCTGGTGATACAAAGAAAGGCAAAAGAGAGTTATTGCTCTCAGGAAACTCATCATCTTATGTGAAAACAGCACATTGGCTTTGGACTCAGAAGAAGTGTCTTTAAATCTTATCTCTCTTCCTTCCTACCTGTGTGACTTTGGGCATGTAACTTAATCATTCTCTTGGTCATGGTTTCCCCATCTGTCAAAATGAGAGGATTGCACTAACCTTTGAAATCTCTTACAGATCTAAATCTATGATCTTTTAAACTCCATATTTCTTGGCAGCACTTCAATCAAAAACTATTTTCTTATAACAAGTTTATATCCTGAAACCAGCTATTCATAAAAGGCATCTTAATATCCTTTGATCCATGAAGTTTCCAAAGGACAGTCAAAAGAGTAACTTAGAGACTAGAAAAATTGGTGACTGATTAAAGACTCAATGAAATAGCATTGTACTAAAGAACTTACATCTGCAAGGTAACCCAAATTCCAAGTACGCACACTACACATAAATACATCATTCCCATATGTGCTTTCCTTCTATAGAGATATTCAAACTTTACTCCAGCAGCCACATTTACTCATATGACAATTTTGAATTACCCTATGAAATAAACCACAGCAGCTTATGCTAATGAGTTGATGATATTTATTGAGAAGTCCATTAAATATGCAAACATGTGCTCAATAAAACAAGCTGTAAGGGTGTAGTTTTGGGGAAAGAGTACAATCTGTTAGCAATACTGCATCTTTATAGCATTTCCATCTGAATGGTACTAATGATGCACAGGCTGAAAGAGTGGTATGGAAGAGAAATTTCCAGAGCTGAGAGCTTTAGTTTAGCAGCTGTTTAACCAAAATCCAAATGAGATAGATAAAATTCATGCATGCACAGTAGCCATATTTGCTACATAAGGAAAGTGAGAATACATGAGAAAAATTCAGAGGAGGAAACAATTTGATATTTTAAAACTTTCAAATGTAGAGAAAGAAGTTATCAGATTTATTACATATCACAAATTTTACTATTTTAACCAAACTTATCAAACTGAAGTTCTGATGGCATTACCATCTTTCTAACCACACTAGCTTGAAATCCCAAAATGGGAATGATAACAGGGCACTCCTGACGTTAGTCATACAGAATTGAATCATGATTTTGTATTCATCTTCTCATAAATAACATTATTTTCAAATATCTATAAAAATCTAAGCTGAATGAGTTCCTTGTATATCCACTTCCATCTCTTTAGACTATCCTTTCTTTTCTCTTCCTCACAGCCCTATTAAGGATAAAATGAGATAACATTTCTAAAGTGTTTAGCATAGTGCTGATGCATTTGTTCAATCATTTCAGTTATGTCTAACTCTTCACAATGGGGTTTTCTATTTAGGGTTTTTTTTGGCAAAGATATTGAAATGATTTGCCATTTCCTTCTTCAGCTCATTTTTTTTACAGATGTGGAAACTAAATAGGGTTTAGTGACTTACTTGCTGAGGGTCACATAGCTAGTAAATCTCTGAGGCCAGATTTGAACTCAAGAAGATGAGTCTTTCTGACTTCAGGCCTGGCACTCTATCCACTACGTTATCTAAATGCTCTCGCTGACACATTGTAGGCCCCAGATACATGGTTGTTTCTTTCCTTCCTATAATTAATTGCCACATGAGGCCAATCCTTGCTCTTGTCACTTGTACCACAATTACCTCCATCCAGATATTCATCTCTTCTAGTCTAGATTACAGTATCCTCCTGTTTTTCCAATCAGCTGATTCCCCATCCTTTCTTATCATTGAAGCTGTCCAGCTTCCTAATACATTGCTCTCATCATATCACAAAAAATTTCAATGGTTCCCTATATTCATCTGAATAAAGCCCAGGAGGCAGGGAAACTCTTGAGAATGACATTTTAAAGAAACAGAGAGAGATAATCTCCAGGAAGAGAAAAGAAAGGATAGTCTAAAGAGATGTAAGTGGATATACAGGGAACTCATTCAGCTTAGGTTTTTATAGATATTTGAAAATAATGTTATTTACGAGAAGATGAATAGAAAATCATGATTCAATTCTGTATGACTGACGTCAGGAGTGTTAAGGCTGAACTGTGGAAGCACAACAACAAAACAACAAGGAAGGTTTTGAAAACTATATTGGAGGAAAAGAAGACTAAAGAAGAGAAGGTTGATGTTTGAGGAGGATGGATGGATGGATGGATGGATGGAGGGATGGATGATGATGATGATGATGATGATGATGATGATGGATAATAGACGATGGGAAAGAAGGCATTTCACAAAAAATTGCCTTTCTCTAAATTAAACACAAATTGTCTTAGACGTGTCCATTCTGTGCAAGGCACTTGTTATACACAGCAATCTTTGCCTTTAAGAGCTTACATTTTACTGGACAATAGATAGACAAGTATAATAATGAGTCAGCCAAGAGAGATCAATGCTCTAGGAATATCTGAGGGAAATAATAGTAATAGCTTCTTGTGAATTTCAGCCCAGTGCAGGGGAAGTGGCATGTGGCTGAGCCTTGCAAGGAGAAAAAGATTCTGAAAAGCAGAGATGAGTATTCTCTGCATTCCAGGCATAGCAGACAACTAAGCGAATACACAGTATCTGGAGATAGCTTGTTTATTTCAGGAAACAGTGATTCGGTTTGGTTTAAACTTAAAAAGAACTTAGGTTGCAGAGGTAGTTGAAGCTGGAGGTCTTTAAATATTTGATTTTTAAAAAAAAAATTGTGGAAAAAGGGGTTACTAAAAGTTTTGAGCGAAGGAATAAAATGTTAAGTAAGACCTTTGTGTTAGATGATTTTGGCCTCTGTGTGAAGTGTATATTAGATAAATTAAAAGCTGGGAAACCAGTTAGGTCCAGATGAGTGGCAAGGAGGGCCTGAACTATTTTTCACAAGGTTTTTACCTAATCTGTTCCTTTGTGCATTCCATTTTATATCAGAACTATTTCATATATTTTTGTATATCTAAATATTAGCTTCTAAACTCTTTAAGACCAAGGGCTCTTCTCCTCACTCTGGAATGTCAGTAAACATGTGGGCACAACGTATGGCTCAAATTCTTGTTTGAAGCCTACTCTATTTACATACCAGGGACTTTAATCAAGTACCAAACTATTTAGTTGCAAAGTAAGTAAAGTAAAGTAAGAGGAGAAAGTCAAGCAGTGGAATGATCCTCAGCCTTCTCTTTACAAAGATGCCCAGTATCTGACATTTTCACAGCGTCTCATGTTTGTTTTGACCACCACCGCCAACTGTACTAAAATGGCCATTGCTTCTTCAATGAAAAATCATTGCTCTTCTAGAGTGAAGTTGCCCAGACCAACAAGCCTTAGGGTCTGTGGTTACATTTTCTCTTCTTTTGTTACACGGCCTGGCCTGACTATCATACAACTGGGTTGCTCAAACAGCTGTAAGATTTCTGACTTGCACTTACATTTTTATGGAAGGACTCCAGCCCTTGCTCCAAGGTGAGTGAATTCTATTCACCTCTTCCCCACTTTAGGATCCAGGCAGTCTGTCTCCCAAACCATCAGCATTTCATGCTGACTACTTTTAAAGCCAGGAATAAACCTTCATACCCCTTTCCATTTGTTTTTCCAATTCAGGTAGTGTCACAGTAGTACTCCCATAATCAAGCCCTGCTAAATCTTAAAAGAAAAAAAAATCAAGAACTCAGAAAAAATGAGAGTCAAAGGGTAATGGTTTTTGTTGGCATTTCTACCATCATGGCAAAGCCAATACCTTGCATAAATATTTCTATATCTATAGCATTTAGCACAGTGCTTTGCTTACAGCAGAGGCTTACTGAATACTTATTGAATCAAACTGAATAGTGGCTCAGTGGGTTGGAGGAGGAGAGTGATAAGAGCGAGAGAAAATGGAACAAGGAGAATATAATGGTCTTTTGGAGACCTGCAGTTCTCACTTTTTGTTTAGAAACAAGAACTTTTTTTTAAAATTAACTCTAGCATCAAAGTTTCCCTCTTAGAACCATGGAACAAGCACAGTACTAAAATAGACCACAGTAACCCAATTGAAAAGCAAATTTTTAAGAGACTATTTAAGAGAGCAAAGAGAGGTGCATCTAGAATTTAGACCATAAACTCCATGGAGAATTGGACTCAATCCTAGATTTGATGGACAAATCTAATGATCTCTGTCTCTGGAACAAGAGTTTAACTCTAATTCTTTTCACCTTTTTCCCAACCACATAAGTACTCCCCACTCCCCCACACTCCCCTTCAAAACAAAAGGCACTTGAAATACTTTTTGAAAATAGTCCTTTTCATATGTGTCATAGCAAAGCTACTGAGGTTCTGCCAAGCCTATTGACTGATCCCTTGCCCCATTTTCTGGAATGAGTCTTAGTGTAGCATGAAAGAAAATTTTAAAGAAGTAAAAGAGAAAATTAATCCCAAGGGATTTTTGAGTGAAAGAGCACTAACCATTGGAAATAACAATGGATCCTATTGTTGAATTCAATTAGAAAAACGAAAAATTCAAAATGCAGATCGAAAATATTTATCCTAGGGGGATTTTAACATGATAGGATGCTTTATGAATTTGGTATATTTCAAGTTATTTTACAGCAAGATTTCAAAACATTATAAAGGTATTGTTTTCTAATCCAAAAATACTTCACGGATCTGCATTTTCCCCTCTGATGTGACTATTTCTTCCACCTGTTGTAGAAGACCACCTGTGATGCTAACTCACCACGGTGAGTTACTATGGCTGAAAATTCTATTAACTTGTGGCCAACCATCTGGTGATAAGCTTCTTTGTGCTAAGCTTGGCTGTCTTCAGGCCAGAAAAGCACAACCCACGTTCAAAGCCTTTCTAGCTTGGCACGACTTGCTGGAGATTGTATTTTGCTGCCATGACATTTGAGGACCCAAAGCTATCTCCTATTGGCCAAGATGATAAGAGTTCTGGGAAACTCAAATTACATGAGAAATGTTACTAGACTGCTTATGCTCTTGAATACAGCAATCTCACTACTAGGGTCATACCCAAAGGTGTATTGGAACAGATCTAATCTCCTTGCAGCAACTGTTAAGAGCCTGTTGTTAAATTTTCAGTATGAGCACCTAAATATCATGAATTAGCAAACACAAGTAAGTTTGATATATTGTTTTGTTAGTTGTTTAGACTTAAAAAAGTATCAATAATACAGATCAAACTTAAAAGTGTGCAGGCAATTTTTTTTTCCTTCTGGAGAGTCTGGTTGTCAATTATTTATTAGTACATCCCTGTATTTCTCTACAAACAGTGCTTGAATTCAGCAGGAATGCAGTAGGAGACTCATGGAACTATCATCACCAGACAGGAGACCTGATGACTGCAGGCTAATAATAATTTTGTTGTTATTGTTGTCTGATCATTTCAGTCATATACAACTCTTCATGACCCCATTTGGGGTTTTCTTAGCAAAGATATTGTACTTGTTTTCCATTTATTCTCCACCTCATTTTATAGATGAGAAACTGAGGCAAACAGCACTAAGTGTCTTGCCCAAGATCATACAGCTAGTAAGCACCAGAAGCTATATTTAAATTCATGTCCTCCTGACTCCAGAGTGGGCCTTTAATCCACTACAGTACCTAGCTGCCCTGATAACAATAATAACTGACATTTACATAGTGTTTTAAGGTTTACAAAGTATTTTAAATCCATTATCTCATTTGAGCCTCACAAAATCCTTAGGTCACAAAATCCCAACAAGTCACTAAGAAGTAGCCTGGTAGGCTGGAAAGAGTTACTGCTGCAGCATCAGAAAGCTTAATTTTTAGTCTAATAGTACACCTTTATACCTTCGTGACATTAAGAAAGTTGCTGAACAAATTATAGAATAAGAATGCATAAAAATTCAAGAAAATATGAGAAAGTTGTCATAAACTGATAAAATGGAAAAATAGACTGAAAAGAACAATACACATAATAATTAGAATAATGAATATGAAGGCAGCACTGGAAGACAGCAAAATTTAGTTGGAAAACAACAGTTAACCAAAGCTGGTTCCAGATAACTGACATGCTTTCCTTTCTGTTAAAACAGGGTAAGACCAACGATGTATGTGTAATCGGTCTCTATTATCATGATAGATAGTTTTGCTTAACTGCTATTTTAAGAGAAAATAACATTGATGGATAATAGGTAGGTTATTTATTAGGAAGTGATTATTTATCAAAGTAAATCGTATCATTTTTTAAAAGCAGAAAACCCAGGGTCACCATCCTATCAGAATGAGGCATGAGAAGAGGAAGTTAATGGAACAAACATCAAATACTGTCTCCAGATTTCCATTGGGAAATAGGAGTATAAGCACATTCAATTATTTGCTAAGGATTCTTCAGTGAATACTGGAAATAAAACATAAACTTCCCTTACATGGCAATGTTTCCTGCATCTAATGAATTGACCTTCACTAAAGTACTACTCTGATAAATCATCATAGAATGGAGCTGACCCTAAGTTCTCACAACTCACACTGAGCACAAAGTCTTTCGGTTCCTAGCAAACTTGACTAGCCCAGTGACAGACTTTGTCTCCTGTTTGAGACCCGCTCTAGTTACTGTTGGAGAGTCATGACCAGCATGTTGGTCACTGGGAGGGATTTAGAATGTTAGATCCTCAAGAGATGAAATAATAGATTCATATGATTGGAGCAAGAAGCAACAGAAGAGGAGTCTGACCTATTTTATGTGTGAAGAAACCAAGACAGGAACCAGTTAAGTGGCTTGCCCAGGTTCAAATACCTAGAAAGGCAGGATTTTCAATTCCTTACTACAAATTCATCATGCTATCTGTTGCACCAGGCTGCTAATGATAATTCCATTCTTCATATTTGTAACTTCAGCAGCTAGCACAATTGTTTTTTTCCACAAGAAGAGGGAGGAGAGGTTTTCCATTTTTTTTCCATAAGGCAAAGAAATTAGCCAAGTGTCAGTACCAAGCTTTTTTTTAAGATTAAGAAGCATCTTGAATTGAAAGAGGTAGAAGATGGAATTGAAGAGGTAGATGTGGAAAGTGAAAGGAGATCCAAACTGCCTCTAACTGTTAATTACACACACACACACACACACACACACACACACTATGAAGAAGTGTCAAGACTTTTTAACATTGTCAGTTGTTGGCAAGGCAGCAGGTGATCTGGGTGTGGAGGGAAGAGTGTGCAAAGAATGAACTTTGAATAGAGAAATTAGTGTTGGAAGTGGAGTCATTAATGGAAGGAGTCAGAGGAAAAAAGAATGACAGTGATAAGCCAGTAAGTTACTGATGTTTTCTGGTGCTGCTGGCCCCAGGTCCCCTTAGGCCCCACACATCATATCACAACATCAACATTTGAGGAGTACAATTAGGGTTGTTCCTTCTCTTTTCAAGAGTTCCAGGGTGAGAGGGCTATAAAAATGAGCCTGTTCTTTGACCCAGAAATACCACTTCCAGGGCTGTATCTCAAAGAGATCATAAAAATGGGAAAAGGACCCACATGTACAAAAATATTTATAGCAGCTTTTTTTTTTGTGGTGACCAAGAACTAGAAACTGAGGGGATGCCCATCAATTGGGTAATGGCTGAACAAGTTGTGGTATATGAATGTAATGGAAGACTATTGTGCTATAAAAAATGAGGAATAGGCAGACTTCAGAAAAACCTGGAAAGACTTGTATGAACTGATGCTAAGTGAAGTGAGCAGAACCAGGAGAACATTGTACACAGTAACAGCCACAGTGTGCGATAACTGACTTTGATAGACTCAGCTCTTCTCTGCAAAGCAAGGATCTAAAACAATCCCAAAAGACTCATTATGGGAAATGCCATCCACATCCAGAGAAAGAAATATGGAGCCCGAATGCAAATTGAAGCAGAATATTTTCCTTTTTTTTGTTTTGTTTTATGTTTTTCTTTCTCATGGTTAGCCCTATTCTTCTAATTCTTCTGCACAACATCACTAATGTGAAAATATGTTTAATAGGAATGTATATGTAGAGCCTATATCAGATTGCACTCCATCTTGGGGAGGGGGGTGGGAGGGAGGGGAAACCGATTTAAAACTTATGGAAGTGAACATTGAAAACTAAAAATAAATAAATTAACTTATTATAAAAGAAAAAAAATTCCAGGGTGGTGATTACTGAGGACTATGGGTGTTGTCTCTTACTTCTATTTCCAGCTTTACACATTAGAATGCTTTTAGCACTAGTATTGGCTGAGAGGATAAAGGAGAGAGAAGGAGAAATGGACAGAGCATCCAACTTGTCCCATGCCAATGCTGGGCCTGTTTTTGCAAAGATAGGAGCCTATTCTTCATAGTCTTGAAAAGACTTCTGAGAAATTCTCTTTCACAGGTAGTCATTAACTCATACAAAGAATAAAGTTGTCAGGATATGTTCATGGCCTGAATTTTTTATTTAACTCAACTATCCTGAGCCAGTAGTCTCTAGTCACAGGAGTTCTTAAACTTTTTTTGAGTTAAGAGCCATTTTGGCCATCTGGTGAAGCCCATTGAAACCCTCTCAGAATAGTAGTTTTGTTTGTGAATTCATAATGGAAGTAAATGCTAAATTTCAATTAGAGGTTAGTGAAAATCAGCCTGTAAACTCTTTAAGAGCAGAGACTGTCATTTACATTTATCTGTGTCCCTAGCATTTAACACTGTGTCTGGTACATAGTAGGGGCATAATTAAAGCTCGTTGACCAGCTGAAAATAAATCTGTGTTTTTCCCCCTATTCAAGTTCACAGACTCTTTAAAATCTATTCATGGATCCCTTGGTTCTCTGTGGACTCCAGGTTAAGAACTTGTATTCTGAAGCATGCTTAGGTGTAGTGAAAAGGTTTTTTATTGTTTGATACTTCATATATTTCTGTGTCTTGAATTTCTGAGAGGGGCTAATCAGCTTTTGCCGAGGGCAAGAAGAGTCTCTAGCACAATATCCTGGTTTGTAGTTCATCTGGATTCGCTGAAGGAAGCTAGGGGCTTCCTTACCATCTCCGTATTGATTTGAGGTTTCAGATCTCTATTAATCAGAACTGTAAATAGCAGTTTTGATACCTGGGGCAAGCAGCAGGAAATGTGCCCTCAAATAATCCCTGAAATTCATATGGAAACAATGTAAGTAATAAAGACAGATTCAGTTAATTGGGAGGGATAATTAGACATTGTGGTGACTTAGGGGATAGGAACTTGGTGTTGGAAGGGACCTCTGATGGCATCTCATCCAAGCCATGAAATTCACCATCTTATGTACTTGATATTCTACCAAAGAGACTTCGGAAAGGCTTTTTTCCCATTTAACCTGCAAAAGGGCAAGTAGAATTGAGTTTGCTATTCTTTCTTTGCACGGAGTGACAGGGAAGAGAAAGAGAGAAAGAGAGAGAGAGAGAGAGAGAGAGAGAGAGAGAGAGAGAGAGAGAGAGAGAGAGAGAGAGAGAATGGTCTTCCTGAAAAGGAGAGTGCAAATGGAAAACACTAGGGAGTGGGTTAGTCATTTTTTATGGGACAAAGGGAAAAAGAGTAAACAGGAGGCCCTACTGTAGCTTCCTGGAATCTAAATCTCCTATTCCTTAATCAAGGTCTGGGAGCAAGCCTCTTTCTCCTCCTTCCACTCCACTGGTGTATCAGGTTCATTACTTATATCTTCTAAATATCCCACCTTGAGACAAAGCTCTGGTGGTCCACATTAGTTACAGCTATACCAATAACCATTTTTGTTCTGGCTTCCCCAGTCTGACATGTATTTTCCTCATTAGAGAAAACACATAGAACTTAGGAGCTGACTCCAGGTCATCTAGTCTTTCAATATTTATTAAGCATTGACTTTATTCACAGGATTTTACTAAGCAAAGTTAGGAACTAAAGAAATCTCTTCAGACATATTGTACCAATACTAAAATAAGTACTTTCCCCACCTACTCCACTTCCTTTCCACTGGTTAATGATGTTTTGAACCATTGAAATGAAAGCTTGAATCTTTTTGAGGATTATTTCCTATCTACTTCCTGAAATGGTTGCCATGCAGATGAATATCAAAATTTTTTGACAAGTGCCCCATATTGATTCAATCTGTTTCTCACGAATTCTTTGATAGGGAATGGGGCAGATATTCTATCTGTCTGTCTGTCTATTTATCTATCTGTCTATCTATCTATCTATCTATCTATCTATCTATCTATCCATCCATCTGTCTGTCTCTCTCTACATATATATACACATCTATAGTATATAAAGATACATGTATACATTTCTGTGTGCATCTACATATCCACACATATTTATACATTCACAAGTACATGTGTATGACATATTTGTGTGAATATAGATATATCTAAATGTATCCACTGGTTCTTCCCTCCACTGCCTTAAAACATGTTCAGATCATCTCTATCCTTAAGAAAAAGTTGTCACTTTCCCTGCCATCCTCTCAGGCTATTATCCCCCCTTCCCATTTCATCTATTCACAAACTCCTTGAAAAAGTCATCTAGCTTTCCATGATATTTCTCCTGAAACTGATGACTCTCATTTGTTCAGTGCTATGTACATTTCTTTCAGCCCTCACCTCTCAGCTAGATGCCTTGGTAGATAGAGTGCTTGGCCTGGAGTCAGGAAGACCTGAGTTTAAATCCAATCTTAGACACTCACTGACTGTGTGACTGAGCAAGTCACTTAATCTGTGTTTACTTTAATCTACCAGGGAAGGAAATGGTGAACTACTCTAATATCTTTGCCAAGAAAACTCCATATGGGGTAATGAAGGGTTAGACATAGCTGGAAGACTGAACAACAAATTTGATAATAATTCTTCAACTAGAAGTCCAATTGTGAAATATATAAATGGTTCATGATTATGATCCCAGTTAGAGATAGAAAACTCTCTAACAACAGCCTAGGAAGTTGTGATCTTAGCCTTGTGCTAGGAAATATACCTCGTGTGATTCCCAGATAGTCTATCTTCTTCCTACTCTTTTTCTCAAAAAAAAAAAACATTCTTGGCAGAGTTTTGTGAGCCCATAGTGCCTGAAGCCTGTTTTTCCACCATGACTTCTATTTGTTTTTTTTAGTTTTAGTTTTATTTCTTTCTATTTTTTTATTTCTATTTTATTTATTTCTATTTTAGATGGAAATTTCTTAGTGATCTTACTATTGTTATTTCGACCTCATAGGTGTCTTGCTACTTCAATTACTTAATAAATATTAATTAAACGTCTACTTTACATGTCTACCATGTACTAATCATTGGGAATACAGAAAGAAGCAAAAGACAGTCCCTGCCCTCAACGAGGTCACAATCCAATGGGAGACACAATGAACAAACAACTATATGCAAAAAACTATATCTATATCTATATCTATATATATATATGATAAATAGGAAATAATTGAAAGAGGGAAGGCACTAGAATTAAGAAACGGAAAAGCCCTCCTCCTTTTATTTTTCTTTATTTTCCCTAAGGTAATTTATTTTGTTATTTGTGCTTTGCTTAATAGCTATATTTACCTTTCTTATGCTTCTGTTGTCTGCTGTGTTTGCATTGTCAATCAGTTTTCACTTTTGTTTCTTTGAAAAGATTTACCAATGTGGGTTCAAGTTTATGTATTCTGCTAATTATTTCTACTCTGTGGGTCATAAATTCTGCTTTCATGATTCTTATTTTTCTCTTAAACTCTTTGGGAACATTCTGATCTCTTGGGAAGATTATTCCATGCTCTCTTGGGAGTCTACAGAATCTTCTGACCCACAAGGTATTGGTTAAATTTCCTTTTTTTTGCAATATTTATTCAGAGATGTTTGGACTCATTTAGATGTACTTCTGATCACCTTATGTTTCAATATCTTCTCTGTTGACTTATCTGCTTGTGTCCAAGAATTTTAACTAAGTTTATTCCTCCTGAGACCTCTAATAATTTGTCTTTTTCCTTGCATTTCCCAATTGGTCATTTTCTGATTCCTTCCCCTTTAATGTTGGATTCCTTGAGTACCTCAAATTTATCTCAGCCTCTTTTCATTATACAATTCACTTTTCACTGGCCATCGTCCCTATCCCCAAGAGATTTCCTTGGGAAAAAATGAATGTTGAATGGTAATCCCCTTTCCTTCAGGCCTAGTCCAACCCTGCATATATGCTAGCCCCGGTCCATACACTCTGTTCTTTAGTTCTCATGCTCAGTACTTTCATATATCAACCCACAGCAGCCTCAGGCAGAACACATTACTATTTTCCCAACCTTTCACCTCCCATATGCTGGGGATGAGGGAGAGTTGACCAAGCTGAGTGCTACTGTTTGTTGCCCCCAAATGGTAGTAGGGGAAAGGGAAAGATGTGCTGACAGAAGGTCTTGTCTCATGACAACAGCTACAATTACTTTAACCCTTGCACAGAATTCTTTTTGGCGAGATGGGTGGATTAAGAGGTGGTAGAGACTGTGGTAAAAATTTAGTTTTCCATCATGTTGGTTAGGCAACAGTTATTTTAATTAATTTCTTTATGAAATTTACCATTTTATTCAGTTATGAATGTAAGCAACAACATATTATTCAGACAAAGCTCAATAGGTTTCACCAGACTGCCCAAGGAGTCCATAATAAAAAAAAAATTTAAGAATTCTCTCTCTAGATCTTTACTACTGGTATCTTCGAAGCCCTTCAGTTCCTAGCAAAGGGATTAATGCTAATTCCTTTTCTTTTCAAGAATGCTTGATCATGTGTTTCTTGAAAGTTCCTTTAAAGAATAACACCCTAAATCTATGGATATCACTTTTTATGGATTTACATACTTGTACTGAGTTAAAAAAAGTTACTTAAATGTCTGTATGTTTGAAAATTCTCAAGATGCCCATTGATGAGTATTTTAGAGTATTTAGGCTTTCCAGGATTTTCAGAGTACTTTGATAATGAAACCCAAAAAGGAGGTAAACTCTTTGTAAGGCCAAATACAACCAACAGTCAGACTGGTAGTCAACAAGTACTGTAAGGGAAAGTTAAAACAAAATTTTAAGATGGAATTCAAGAGGGCCTGACCCAGTCCATCACACAAAGCCTTTTATTCAAGGAAGTTTCCAGGCCCTTCTTACACATGGATCTGGTTGTTCGAGTCATTTAAAAAGTGTTCTTACCTAACAAAGCTAACTACTTCTAATCGGGTTGTTGTTATTGTTTGTCCTTTGTTTTTGAAGATGACCAATAACATCACAGGGTGATGTCTTGACTGGAACATATATTGAATTTAAGTGAAGCAGAGTTGCACTTTTGCAGTGTCACCTAAGTCCAGTGATAAGGCAAAAGTCAGGACAATTGCGATGGCTCAGGATGCCTTGGCATCTTTGATGTCTGATCATGCTCTAAGTACCCCACAGCATCTACTTCAGCTGTACTCATGGACGTTGGAACAAATTGTTCTCATCTGTCCATTCTGCCAGAAGAAGTCTTTACTTGCTTGGGGTAGACACCACACCTTAACTCACTGAAGGGTTTGAGGCCCATTGCTTACCATCAATGTGGTTTAGCCCATCTGCTGAGATGGTTTAATGAGGTTTGGTCACTATGTTTGCTACAACTCCTTGGGGCACAGGTAAGATCTGAATTCCAGGTGGACACTTGGTGGATGAACAACCATTAAAGGGGCATGGCAACCCCTCACACTAGAGGTGCTAGTACTTCCTGAACACCCCAATTGGGTGGGATAATTGGGTAGGATAATCAATGAAAATCTATCTTTATATCTCTTTGAAGCAAAATTATTTGGAATTCAACCAAACTAGCCTCCTATCATTCATTTACGTTTTAAAAAAATCCTTAGAGGTGCTGGCAGGTAAGTGGGGAAGAAAAAGAGTCCTCAAATACTTTCCCAGAAGTATAATGGTCTCCATAACATAATATTGTATTTATCTTTGATAAATAAATCCAGTCTTCCCTCAGAGGAAAAAATTCTCCTAAAAACCTAACAAAAATGGCATCAGAATGGAGACCAATTTTTGCTCAGTTTTATTTAATGTCAGTCTACTGTTTGACTTTTTTAAAACCCCAGCTTGATTGCTTTTATGCCTGTAATGTGTGTTAATTTCTGTTTTTTTAAATTGACATTATGTCAGAATATACAAACTATTTTTCCTGTTGCAGCATGAAGACCTATGGTAATTTAGTTTCTGAATATTCATATTTTCACCTTTGTGCAGTAATTTGTGATATTTAATCAGTCATGCTTGCTTATTTACTCCTCATTTCTAATACTTCTGTGTATGATAAGCAATATGCACACTATCTCTATGATACCCTTCCAGGTATAAGAGAGATGAAGGCAAGCCAATTTGTGTGTGTGTGTGTGTGTGTGTGTGTATGTGTGTGTGTGTGTGTGTGTGTGTTTGGCTTAGCTTATGGTAACCAAAGAAACCAAGGAATTACAAACAGAAAATCTATAGGAAAATGGCCCTCCAATGGTATACGTGTGATGTGCAGTCAGAATTCTCATCAAATGCATTTTTTATTGCTCAATTCTTTAATATAACACACACACAAACACAAACACACACCTGAGTTAATTTCACTGTTATTTCCTCTTAGCTACTCCATTTAATGATTAATGAATGTCCTTCTAATCCCTACTAAACCTCCTGCTGTTACCAGATATAGTGCATATCAGAATTATGAAGATCAAATCTCTCCTATACCCTGCTTGCTGCAAAAGGGGAAAGTAACCTGGTCACCCTCCTCACTTTTCCACATTTTACATAATATCATATGTGAACCTGGTAGAAGTGACTTGGCGCTCCCTGTAGTCATACTTCTATTTTGGTTAATTTATTCTTATTTTTAAAATATATTTTATTTCACTAAATAATTTCTCAATTACATGTATAAAAATTTTGAGTTCCAAATTCTTTCCCTGCCTCCCACCTCAACCTCACTTTTAAAGAAAGCAAGCAATATAAGATGGATTATACATATTAAGTCATGCAAAACGTGTTTCCATATTAGCCATATTGCAAACACACACACGCACACACACACACAATCTGTGCTGAGAGTTGAGTTCTCTCAATGGAGATGTATAGCATTTTTTATCATGAGTCCTTTGGGATTGTCTTGAATCATTGTCTTGACTAGCTAAGTCTTTCACAGTTGATCACCCTTATGATATTGATCTTACTGGCTACAATGTTCTCCTGGTTCTGCCCATTTCACTTTGCATATGTTCATCTAAGTCTTCCCAGAATTTTTCTGGAGCCATCCTGTTCATCATTTCTTATAGCACAGTAGTATTCCATCACAATTATATGCCACAACTTGTCCCGACATTTCTCAATTGATGGGCATCCCCTTAATTTCTAGTTCTTTGCTACCCCATAAAGAGCTGCTATAATATCTTTATATAAATAGGTTCTTTTCTCTTTTCTTTGATCCCTTTAGGATATAGACCTAGTAGTGGTATTACTAAGTCAAAGGTTATGCATCATTTTATGTCCCTTTTGTCACAGATTCCAGATTGTTCTCTAGAATGGTTGGACTAGTTCATAACTTCAATAACAGTGCATTATTAGTGTCCCAATTTTTCCATACACCCCCCCAGAATTTGTCATTTTCCTTTCCTGTCATGTTAGCTAAGGTATAAGGTATCTTTCTGTGAAACATATTTTGTAATTGTGATCACATAGTCTCTGGGTTTGTCTTGGCTGGTAGACTCCTATGTTACTGAGGTTAGTTTAAACAGTTGTTAGTATGAATTGATAAAATGCCTTTAATTGTATGCTATGATATCTATACATGCTTTTATTTCCCATGACTAGTTTGTGAAGTTGTATTTCCCCTTCCCCCACAAAATAAAAGGAATTTATGGCTTCAGAGTCTCAGAGTTAGGTGGGACATACCTGACCCCAGGAAAGTCATTAAATCTCTTTAGGCCTTAGTTTCGTATCTATAAAATGACTAGGTTCCATCAAAGTTCCATTCTACCTCTACTATGAGCCTTTGAATTAATAAACTGTTCTTTAGTAAGTCATGTTGATTATATGGTAATTGCCTACTTTTGAGATGTTCATTAATTATCTAAAATTTTTTTCCAGGAGTCTAAATCAAGCTGACTGGCCTAGATTACACTCTCTGCCCCTTTATAAAAAATCAAGACTTTTGTCCTTCTTCCATCCTGTAATAGCTCTGCCATTCTTCACGTTCTTTCAAAGATCACCATCAGTGGTTTAGCACTCACACCTGCCATCTCTTTTAGTATCCTAGGTTTTATCTGGTCTGGTCCTAGTGATTTGAATTCATCAACATCGTCTGGATGCTCTTTCACTGATTTATTATTTGCCTCAGATATTACTTTCCTATTGGTCAATTTTATTGATATTTTCCAGCTAAAAAAATAAATTATTCTTCATGCCAAGGGGAAAAAGAAGCAAAATTTAGACCAAGTTATACCTTCTATCTTTTGTCAATCTTCATTGTTCTATTCAGCTCAGATAAATGATACTATTCCTTCTTTGATTCTGATAAATATTTATATATGTGTATATATGTGTGATATGTATATATATATAATATGCCACATACCCATGCAAGCACATACATATGGGAATACCCCTATGTTTGTGTATATATGCATATGTGTGTGTGCATATGGTATACGTACATACATTTTTACATACACACTCATGCACACATATAACAGAAATATTCATTGTTATTGTGTTAAATGATGTGTAAAGATCCATCTAATAGATTGGGAGCTCCTCAGGTGCATCTTTTGCCTTTCTTTGTATCTCAATCACTTAGCACAGTGCCTAGAGCATAGTAGGTACTTAATAAATGCTTATTGACTAACTTGTTTACTGCTTATTCTGTTACCCCTTTATGAAGTGTGAAGGAGCTCTCCCTGATAGAATTAGGTTAGCTTGCAGATGGATAATACCAGTTTGGTCACAACCCTAATGGCCTTTAAAAAGAAAACTTGCCATCCCTGAGACAGAGCCAATGTAGGAAATGGTTTTACTCACTGAAACTCCTGTGCCTCTACCAAAGGCAATGGGATAGGAGTAGGCATGGATATTTCTCTCTCTTCCCCTTCCCACTGGCCATGGCATGTGGTACGGGGAGGCTAGCAGAGTACCAACCAAGGAGAAGAAAGACTTTAGCCGTGTCAGACAAGAATTGAATTTCAGTGAGAAAGCTCAAGGATCTCAGCTAAGCAGCATGCCCAGCGGAGATCCTGAAGAAGAACAACATGAGAAAATAAATATTTGAGAACTCTGTAGTGCAGTAGGTATGAGTTGCTTATCTGTAAGTGTTCCTTAAGTAAACGTGTTATTATTATCATTATTATTATTATTATTATTATTATTATTATTATTATTATTATATGTTGTGTATCCTCACTTTCCCCACTGATACTGTGTGTGTTTGTGGGAGGATGTGTCCCAGTTTTATAGGTTTTGTTCTTAGTTTACCATCTTAGTAAATACCTTTGCTTTGAACTCATTGTATCTACCATCTAATTATTAAAGTTAAGGGTACCATTAGGGGCTTATAAACTATACCTTTTGGATTATGGACCAAGAGAGAACCTTGTACCCTTGAACCTCCCCCTGCAAAACTATCAGTTCTGAATTGGGGTGCTATCCAGCATTGGTACTATATTACATTCTTTTCCTCAGACCATCCCCTCATCCTTTCCCCTCACCCTCTTGTAGAGGCACAAGGATCACAGTACACAACCTGCTTCCTACCGGGATTATGTCTCAGTGTTACCAAGTTTGCTTTTGTAAGGGCTTTCCAAGGGTACCACTACTACTTTGCTAGCTAATAATTGCCTTCCTCAAATCTCTTCACATTTCATAGAGATGAAATCAATAGAATTGGTTCAAGACCAACTCTTTCCTACCAAGAGAGGGAGAGAAAACACATAGAGAACCCTGGATAAGAAAAATTCCTCCACTGATTTCACAGCTACTGTGAAACTTAGAGTTTCCAAGAGTTAACTGGGGCACTGAGGTGTTAAGTGACTTTCCCAGGTCATACAGCTAGTATGGTAGCGTAGTGGGTAGAGTGCCAGGCCTAGAGTCAGGAAGATTCATTTTCATGAGTTCAAATGTGGCCTCAGACACTTAGTAGCTGTGTGACCCTGGGCAAGTCACTTAACTCTGTTTGCCTCAGTTTCTCATCTGTAAAATGAGCTGGAGAAGGAAATATCACTCTACTCCAGCATCTTTGCCAAGAAAACCCCAAATGGGGTCATGAAGAGTAGGACACAACTGAAACAACTGAACAGCAACAACAATGATATTTGTGGAACATTAATCCAAGTCTTCCTAATTCTTATTCCAACTCAGTATTCACTATTTTGCCTCTCTGCTTCTTTCTTCCCAATTTAGCTTAAAAGTTTACTTGCTTATATACCACGCACATACTTACATGTACCCTATTTTGTTATTCTTAGCAGCCTTCTCCATATTTAAGTCATTCTGAGTTTCAGATCTCCTCTCACTATTCTTATAGAACCATGCCGTACTTTGAATTCTTGTTATGTCTTCTGTCCTTGCTACCACATTTTAAATATACTTTTAAAACAAAACCAAATTGGTCCATAAGTTTCATGTCAATTTCAGGATGTTACCAACAAACTAAGAGCTATCCTATGGTAAGAGTTTCAATGATAATTTAGTTCAATCATTGTGATGAGTGCATCTTGATTACTAGAAACTGTCCATTTACATTCAAAGTATTTTCTTACTGTTATTTTGGTAGTTTACATGAAAAAAATGAATATGAAAGCTAGCTGCTTGAAAACTCCATTTTGCTCTTTGATTCTCATAATAACAAAATTTGCCTTTAACTACACGTAATTACTCAATTATTATGAATAACCTTCCTTAGGAAGATTTCAAATTTCTTCAAGGATAGAAAAAATGTTAATTAATATAGTTCTTAGGTATTGTAAGTAAATGCTATATCTTTAACTCTGAAATTCCTGTCTGGGGTCATAGCATTCTACCCTGACCCTTCTCTAACCTTATGCCTACTGTACCTACTTATCTTCCTCTCTCATGAACACCTCCAGTCTCTCCATTCCTCTCTATCCTATTTCTCAGGTCATTCAGCCCCTCCTGGCAACACTTACATCTCCCCCCAAACTGAACTCATGTTCCATTATTTGTTTTTTCTCTTAGGTTCATTCAAGGACCCCTTATTCCACGGACTTCCACAATAATGAGCTTTAGAAGGTCTGATCCTGGGCAGCTCTGACCATCTGCTTTCTCTGCTCTCTATCCATTCTTTGTGCTAGCCAGAATTTCTGAAAGTACTTCCTCTTGGGCAATAAAGTTTGTAATTTGATTGTCTATCAAAGCTGTAGATACAGCCAAAAGTTCCCTTTCATTAAGAGGCTATATTTAGCAGCCTCTGGGCAACAAAAGACCAGGTTCTATCCTGAAAAGACTGATTTGTATTGACACTGGTTCTTTTATATTATTTCAGGACCTCAATAGCAAATTAAGGGCTGTCCCATAGTTATTGTGTGGATGATAAATGCCATTACATTGATGTATTCTTAAACCCAAATTTAAAAATGTAATCGAGAGCAAATGGAAAAATCCATTGTTCATGAATTGGAGACTCAGGAGCACCACTATGGGCAATAACGCTGGGCATTTTTCTCTAATTTTATTTGGCTTAAACTTTTAAAATATGCTGAATGAAATAACTTTAAAAAGGAAAAGAAAAGAAAATATTATCTTGTCCCTAGACAGGAGGTTCATCAATCGACAGAAAGAAGCTACCACCACGTAGCACCAAATAATACTAGCTCCTTTATCCTGGGAAATAGTACTTCTCTAAGCCACAGGAAGGAAATCCAGGTGTATATTTACCACAAGTAGGCAACATCAGAAAACCACAGTAAAAGTAAATAGTGAAAAAAACTGAGAAGCACAATGTCTGGATTTGGGGAAATAGTTTTCAGTATGGACTATTATTTTATCAATCAACAGTCATTTATTAAATACCTATTATATGTCAAACACTGTGCTAGGAACCAGGTATATAATGATGAAAGTGAAACTACTCTCTAAATCTATAGGTCTCAGAGAAGGTATTTTCTTGTCTTGATAAAGGAAGTTTCTGTACAAAGGAATTCCCAATAACAATGAATAACGATGAAATTGTGGGTCCAGTTCCTATTCCCTGCTTAGCATTATGGAGGATCTTAAAATATGGAAAACATAACTAAGGCAGCAAGGTAGCACAATAGATAGAGTGCTAGACCTAAAGTCAGAAGGACCTGAGTTCAAATGTGGCCTCTTAGACATTTACTAGCTGTGTGACCCTGAGCAAGTTAACTTAATCTTTGTAGGCCTCAGTTTCTTCATCTGTAAGATGGAGATAATACTAGCATTTATCTTCCAGGGTCGTTTGGAGAATCAAATGGGATAATATATGTAAAGTGCTTTGTAAAACCTTAAAGTTCTATTATTATTGTGTTAATGGTTAATAATGTCCTTGGTTCTCTCTTTTTTCAACTTGCTTTTTTTAAAGTGGCAAGAACAAAGAGATATTCAGTTCTTTGAAATTAGGCAGTTTATACCTCCATTTGTGAAACAAATTCAAAACATTGAAAAGTCAAACCAATTAGTGAATTTGTAATTCTTTGAAATAAACTGTCCTTTTAAACTGAATGTACAAAACATGATTTTATGAGGAAATTAAGTTATACTTACTGAACTTAATTGTTCTTTAAACTAACAGAATGAAATAACTTGAATATATTAATTTTCCTCAACATTTTCCATTAAAAAAGGAAATCCACCAACTTTAAAGTGTCAAGAAATTTAACATCTCTAAATACAAAGCAAAGAAAGAAAGACAAGTGTATGTAATAGATATTTTATCATAGGGGAGGGCATGGGAGAAGCTGCATGCCCCCAGAAAGATGAATTATTTTTAATAGTAGTATTAACATATAATAGGATGAGATGACCTGTGTGGAAATGTGTGTGTGTGTGTGTGTGTGTGTGTGTGTGTGTGTGTACCACCTCTCTGGTTTCTACCAGCTCCAAATTCCTGTGACTATATGAGTACATTATCATAGTCAATAGCTCTTCACTATGCCCCCTGAATATTGCTTCATTTTAGTGATCCTTGCCTAACAATCACTGTTTCCATTAAAGCATAATGGGGACATTCTTTAGTCATTCAACACAGGGGAAAGGATTTTGAATTCCATTTTTCCACAAATGACATTTTTAGCTACAAATTTGTTTCTTGCTGATTACTAGACATGTCACTATTTCCTATTGCTAAAACACATGGATGGCAGCCCCAGAGGATGCCTGCAAACTGTTCTTGTAATAGATGAGTAATTTGAAACAAATATGAAATATAAATTTAACAATTTGTTTTATACTTTCCCACTTCAATTCAATTTAATTTACATTTTATTAAGCACCCAAAACATATGTACAATGTGCTGTGTCAATTAAACCTTTTATAAAAAGATTGCTGCATATATGTATTTGTAATTTGGGGAAGAATTTTGAAAAACAACTTTTCCCTCATTTTGGAGTTGACTATGTTCAAAGTATCATATTCATATGTTGCTGAAAGTCACAAAACAATGTGTTGAGTAGTCATAGTCTGAGAGGTAAACATTTTACAGGTGAGAAAACTGAGGTCTTGAAAAGTAAAATGACTTGCCTAAAGTCACACAGGATATGTCAGAGTCAGGATACGAACCTGTAACCTTTGGCTTGCAACCTGTGGCTCTAAACACACAGTTCTCTCCCACTGTACTACTCTGGATTCCTAAAAGAATTTGTTCAATGTATTAACAGAATGCAGGCATTTCATTCTTCATGGAATACATTTCAAAAATCTTCCTAGGAAAATGGAGAACATAAGAACTGGCAAAAAAGATTAAGAATTCAAATATTTCCCTAATTACTGCCATGTTCACTAAATACATTCATACATAAACAACAGATCAAAGCAGGTTGGTTTAGTATAGAAGCATAAAATAAATATCATTCATGCATTTAATTTTCTAATACAGTAAATAACACAACATTTATTCAAAGTCTAGTGGTAAATAATTATTTATACCCAGAGTACCAGTAAAAACAGAGTTAAGCACTGTCTCTACCCAGTGAGCACACAATCTAATTAGACCAATAGGTCTGATACCCACATTCAGACGAACAAGGCTCTTCCCCATGTTTCCAAACTGGGACAACAATGTGAAATTCTCCTAGCGACCATTTTGCTTTGGTACAAACTGAGTATCTACAAAATTTCAAATGACTCAAGAATTAACAGGAACTGACAGTAATTTTCAAAAGATACAGCTGATAGAGGCCCCATTCCATGTGCCAAAGGCTGAATTACCATTACCCAATTTTGCGTTTCTGTTCTATTCCTGTGGCCCCAATCACTTGCTTTAGTGGCCCCTCGTTGGCAGTAGTTCTGTTTTATGGGCTGCAACTTAATCTAATCAGATCTCCCCAACTTCACTGAGCCGGGTCAGTACTTCACTGGAAAATCTCCCAGAAAAGCTTTTATGTTATTATTCCACACTGATACTGGCTTTGTATTCAATAGATGCAAGGGACTAGAGATGTTACTATTAAATAGAACCATAGGTTATAGAGCTAGAATGGATTGTAGAGGTCATCTATCTCAACCCTGTGATGTATAAAAAGGCCAAGAGACATACCTTCTGGGTAATTTAATTATTCTATTAATAATGTCAGCATTTTAATAAAAGGATGGTCATTTGCCTATCTCTCTCTTAGACCAAAGACCATCATGGTGGCTGGCTCAAGCTTATATGTTCTTTGGGAAAAAGAGTGTTCAAAAGGATGGCAATCAACTCTGATTGGTTAACAATTAATGAAAGAATGAATCTTACAATGAGGGCTGTACCTGAACTCTGATTATGTCAACTACTCTGATTCTACCCCCCCCCAACCCCACCTTAGCAATCTGGTTGGTTGTTGTCCTTCATTCTTGAAGAAGACCAAGATGACATCACTATGCTTGAGTCAAGATTCAATGTACCTGACTGTGGCTGATCAGGCCAATAGGAGGTTGGAATGCTCTACCATAGGCACAAATAGTCTGAGTGAACATTTGGGGTGGATAATTCACACTTGTGCATCTTACATTTCCTTTGAGCTGTTTCTATTCTGCTTTGCTCATGGCGTGGTCTTGTGCCAATGTCTCCCATGTCACACGATCAATTCCAAAGTTCTTGAGAGAGACCTTGAGAGTGTCCTTGAATCCCTTCTTCTGACCACCATGTGAATGCTTGCCCTGCTTGAGTTCTCCATAAAATAGTCTTTTTGGTAAGTGCACGTTTTGCATTCTAACAACGTGGCCAGCCCATCGGCGTTGCACTCTCCAAAGCAGAATTTGAATGCCTGGCAGTTTAGCGTCTAGTACCTTATCCTGCCAGGTGATCTTCAGAATCTTCCTAAGACAATTCAAATGGAAGCAATTCAGTTTCCTGGCATGGTGCAGGTAAACCGTCCAGATTTCTTTATGCCCCACCCAAGCCTTAGCAGAACACAATGGCTGACCCACTTGGATGGCGGTCTAGATAGAGGAGAAAGTCAGCTCAACCTTCAGAGGCTGAGGTCTTGAAATAAAGATTAAGAAAAGGGGAAATCAGAATCTCCCCAAATCATTGGTTATTAATAATTATTTCTCTTGACTCCTTCATTATGTAGATGAGGAATCTAAAGCCCAAAGTGACTGGGTGATTTTACTATGGTCATACAATCAAGTAACCAGAATTGGAACAGTGATTCTAATTGAGTGATTCCCAAATCAGTGTTCTTTGTAGGCTCGTTGATCTAGGCTAGACAGAAGCTAAGAGGTAATTTCATCCAAATCCCTCATTTTACAGATAAAGAAATTGAAGCCCAGAAAGGGACAATAACTTGCCCAAGGTCACACAAGGAGTATTTAGAAGAGCTGAGATTCAGAACTGGGTGTGCCGATCCCAGATCTAACTATCTTCCAACTGTACTCCATTGCTTTTGTTTCTCTTCTATGAAGCTTTTGCCAGTTCTACGTGGAAACGTTGTGTAGAGACAAAAATCACACTCTTCTAAGGATCCACACACCCCTGTGTATAGTGTTTGGGGAAGGGGCTAAGAATTTTCTTGGTGCCCTACTGTGATTAGGCTAATTGGAGACAGTTGTCTAGGGGAAAAACAGTAAAACTAAAGCAGGAAGCTAAATTCTTGTCCAAAGTCTCAGTGGAGATTGGAAATGCATGTCATGATGTGGCTACCAAAAGTCTCATCTGTTCAAACCACAGGACCACTCTTCCAATGAGTGAAACCTCCAAAACAAAACCCCAATGTCAGATCATATGTATACTTCTCAGGGCCCTGGGGCTTAGTACCTACTTAGCAAAAGGGTGTAGGGACTTGGGCCTGGGGCTTTCTTGCTTCTTAAACAGGTCATCAAAGACTCTTGATTCAATCAAAGACTCTGGCTTGAAACAAAGGCAAGACTCATCAAAGGCACTTGATTACCTCAATGCTGAGAAGCATTCCAGAACAAAGGACAACAATAAGTCCCACTTTGCTTGCCATTACATTTGAAAGGCAAGACTCATCAAAGGTACCTGGCTGCCTTAGTGCTGAGAAGCACTCCTAAAGAAAAAGCAAAGGCAAAATGTCCCACCCCACTTGCTATCACAGTCCTCTCTGGGAGCACTTCATATTCCTACTGGCACTGGTGAACCAGATTCCCAGAGGATGGGTGGTTAATTCCCCAGGGTTCTAAGAGTGACCCTGAGGGTGATGGGGAATTTCTCATGCTGTTGTTGATGAGCTTCCTTCCAGTGATAACTTACTAGTTACCCATTACAGTTTCTTTTCTTTTAGTAAGAGTATTTACTAAGAAGTCAATGATAGTTACAGAAATATCCTCCCATACTGAGGACATACAAGGTCTATAATATCTACTTTGATCTTAGTGTGTCACAGCTTGCAAGGATACATTTCTGTTGGAAACTGCAATTCTGTAAAGATTGTTACTAGGTCCTATGATAACTGCTGTGGACCCCTGATTACCTGGGGGGCCTCTGGTGGCTCTACTAGTTCTCCCAACCTCACACGGTTGCTTGTGGGGAAGGGAGGAGAAAGAAATCTCAACCCCCTCTGCAATTGATTCACTCTCAGGAGCTATGCCACCACTAGCCTGGTTGGCTGTGGAATGCTCAGTCGTGAACTAATTTACTCCATTACACATAGGCCTAGAGACAGGCTTGATTCTTTTTACTGAGCATAATTCCTATCTGTATCAATCACAAAAACATATAATTACTTTCAAATTAAGGACTTCCCACCTAGTTTCACCTTTAATTGATAGATTCATTGATTCAATAATTTAGGCCTGTTTTGTTGACATTAGTTGGGCTGGGATAGAAAATTTCTCCCTTACTCGCATATGTTTATAGACCAATATTTTATACCATATACCACAATAATCTAAAAATAAATACCTAACTTTAATATTAAAAATCATTCCATTAAAATTAGAAGGAACTAGATCTAATATAGTTCATATCTACAGTTAGAGTTAATTATTAACCAGAAAGGGATAATGGTGATGACAGTAAAAAAACAAGATTATGCTGAGTGCTTGTAGTTGAAAAGCTTTTGCATGTTCAAAATTAATGAAACTACAGTAAGAATGGAAGTCATACAACTAGGAAAACAACTTTGTTGTCAAATATTTCTGATAAAGTTCTTTTATCCAAGACATATCAGGAACTCACAGAAATATATAAGATCAAAAACCATTCCTCAATAAATAAGTGGTCAAAGGATATGATCCAATAACTCTTAAAATGAAGAATTTCGACAATTAACAACCATATCAAAGAATGTTCCAAATCACTAAACATATAAGAAATACACATCAAAACAATGTTAAGTTTTATTTCGCACTTAGAGAAAACTGGTAAAAATGAAGAAATGTGGGAATAGTCAGTGATGGAGAGGACATGGAAGGATAGACACACTAATGTACTTATGCAGAGCTATTAATTGGTCCAATCATCATAGAAAGCAATTTGAAATTCTCTAAAGAAGAGGACTAAAATGTTCATACACTTTGGCCCAGAGATTACATTTGGTATTTATATATCCAAAGCAAAGCAATGATAAAAAAAAAAAGACCTCAGATGAACTCAAGTATTTAAAGCACTACTTTTGGTACTAGCAAAGAACAAGAAACAAAGTAAATCCTTATCAACTGAAGAATGGTTAAATAAGTTGTGGCATATTTGTGTAATATTTCTCTGAAATAACAAAGAATAAATATAATCAATACAGAGAACCATAGGAAGACTTATATGAACTGATGCAGAGTAAAGCAAGCAGTATCAGGAAAACAAAATATGCAATGACTATAGCAATACTGTAATGTAGAAAATGACAACAGTGTTGTGAAATTATAATGGCTAAGCTTGGGATGAAAGAGATAATATGAGTAGCTACTGCCGGTTCTTTTGTTGTTTTGTTTTATTTTATTTTGTTGTTGTTTTTAGGATGGGGAAACATTGTAAATAATGTCATACTTATTTTCAATGTGTTGGTTGGTTTTGCCAAAGTGGTTTTTTCTCATTTTAATTCTGTCAGAAAGGATGTTTCTCTTGAAGGGTGTCATGGGAAAGATGTATTAGGTAATAAAGGTGATATAAAAACAAAAGACATCAATTTATTTAACAAGACAAAAAAATTTTTGCTTCATTTAATTGAACCACCTAAAGCCAAAGAGACAGGTCACTAGAGAGAAAAGAATGCCTGAGAGATTTAAATGGCTTTGTCTGGCTTCACCTGGTGGTGCCTTCCTAGTTCATGTGCCAAGCACCTCCCTCCTTCTAAGATCCTGACATGGGGACTCAGATGGAAGCAGTATACTGTGATGGAAAGAGTGCTCATTTGGGAGTGAAAACATGTGCTTTCAAATTCCATTCTACTTACTAGCTGTACAATCTTAGATAAGTCATTTGAACTCACTGGACCACAGTTTCTCCATATACTAAATGAGAGAGTTGTACAAGATGATCCCCAAGGAAGAGTTTTGAACCTTTGGGTCTAAGGAACTCTAGCACATGATATGCCAAGCACTGGGACAAAAAGTTAAAACAAGGCTTGTGAGCATGCCTTCTAAAAAACCTCCTCTCTTTATTGGGTTGATGTTTCTTCACATTTAGAAAGCTATTGCTGCAGGTAGTGGAGAAAAGCCTTTTCTGTGGGAAGGCAGAGAACAGAATGCTTTATTTATTTTGTTTGTTTGTTTTTTGACATTGAATTTATGAATCAAAATAAAGCACAGTTCCCTACTATTACAGAAGAGAGAAGAATTTAAATTGAACTTAGGCAAGGAGAGAAAGATTTCAGCACAGGGATGACTTTCTTTGTGAGCAAGTTTATGCTGCTACATTTAGGGAATAGAAGATCCCTAAGATACAAACAAAATACCATGAATAACCAACAAAGCTGAATTTATAGCAAAAAAAGCATCAGGGGGGCTGTAGTGGCCACAATGGAACCAGTAAAATAGATTTTTTTTCTTAAAAGTCAGCTTCATATTGAAAGTGACAAATAGATCTGTGATGTCAAAGACCCTGCTGGTACCATTACTACTGAGGCCCATTGTAAATATTACTGTATCAAATGCAGATCTCCCTAATTTCAACTGAAAAATGGAGACTGTATAGAGAGCAGAAATGAATAATGACACTGATTAAAGGAAAGGAAAATGGGTCCTAAGAAGAAAGGCCTAAAGCATTTATACTATTCATTCTATCAAAAAAGAAAATAATGACAAAAACTGGTTTTGTACTATCATTCTAATGAGGGCAATGACAAATCATCCTGCCAGGCAAAACAGAGAAAGAACTAAAGGCAATCAATGGCTGTGTCTAAATAAAGATAACATTCCAACCACCTATAGGACTATGATTTATTTGATGGGGTTACTCTCTACAACAGTGCAGATTGAAAAATCCCATTGCTTGCTCATCCTGGGTGATTCTCATCACGTGCTCCCATAAATCCTACAAATTATAATAAGAACCAATATTTATTAAAAAAATTCAAAGCTGGCTCTAAATCACTGCATATTTGGATTTACATATATTAAAAATCTAATTTTTGAAACTTTTCAATTTTCATTCAAATGTTTGATGTTGTCCAGATACAGTCATGGAATCATCCATCTAGAATGGACATAGAGAGAGAAAGAGCATACCACTGCCAACAAAAATACATAAACCAGTCTCATCATTTGTAAAGACCTACAGAATAGTAGATTCCATAGCTTTGCCTGATAATCCATTGCAGCTCTATATTTTCGATCTGTTTCTGTTCCCACAAGTATAAAGGCAGAAACATTTTTTAACTACTCTGACCTCAGCTTTTCGTTGAACCAATTAGCCTTTTGTCGAGATGTTAGGATCTTCAGAGACCCAGAAATATCAATTACTTTGATCGCACCTCTTTGTAAGAGAACTGGCCTAACCATTGTAGGATTCTATTGTAGCATCTGATTAAAAGCAATAACAACTAGGAATTCTTTTTTTGTTGCTGTTATTTTTGTTTTTACTCTAAGACCTTGAAAAACAGCTTTTCATTGCCTTCATAATAATGCTTCAGATACTTAAAAACTGTTATTAAGTCCAATCCAATTCAACCAACAAGTATCTTCTAAGCATCTATTATGTTTCAGGCTCTGCTCTAGGCATTGTGGACATGAAGACAGAGTGAAACAGTCCTTATCTCCAAGCAATTTACAGATAGGTAGGTAGATAGATAGATAGATAGATAGATAGATAGATAGATAGATAGATAGATAGACAGATATTATATAGATAGATATAGATGTAGATATAGACATAGATGTAGATGTGGATGTAGATGTGGATGTGGATGTGGATGTGGATGTAGATGTAGATGTAGATGTAGATGTAGATTAGATATGGATATGGATATGGATGTAGATGTAGATGTAAATATAGATGTAGATATAGATATAGATATAGATATAGATATAGATATAGATATAGATATAGATATAGATATAGATATAGATATAGATATAGATATAGATATAGATATAGATAGATATCGATATATACACACTAGCACCCTTTTGAAAGTCAAGACAAGTGTTCAAAAGGTTTCTAAACACTAAATAATAAGGTTGGAGTTGGGAGGGCATAAAAGAGGGAGAGACAGAGAGAGATTCAGTGCACAGGAACTTCTCCTCCTCTTATAACATATATGAAGAAAGTAATCAGTACACAGGATTGTTTAAAAATGTGGACTCTATTTATCTCTGTCCAACAATCTAGTTACTACAGATGAGTTTGGCTTGGGGATTCAAAATAGATAAGGAATTAAAGGGTTGTTTTTTTTATTGTCCACATGGAGTTTCCAAATGAGGTGACTATACCTGAGGAATAATAAATTATTACTCTGAACACTGCTGCTTAGATGAAATGGTGACTAATTAGTAATATAGCATGTGTTTCCATAACACTTAGGCACCTTCTATGCGTGTTCAGTAATGTTTTAATGTAAGAGACTCTCCAAATGAAAATTAAACATATTCAAATTTTCAAATTATGTGGGAATTAAAAAACTAGTTTTAAAGGTGTCCGCATAGTGGGAGGAAATTAGGTTTTAATGAAACTGGAATTCATTTTGAAAGAGCTTTGAGGAAGAAAGTGTTCACCAGGAGAGAAACCATTTTTCAAGAGAAAACTGGAATATGTTCTTTTGTGTCCAAACAATTAACATTCCTTTAGTAAAAGCTTACTATGTGGCAAGCACTGAGCTGCATACTGGAAGTATGAATAAAAAGCAAAAACAGTTCTGGAGGATCACCAGGCCTTACCATTTTCCCTCTATATGCATGGACCTTGCCATTTTTTTCTGCTACTTCATCCTTAGGCCTTTTAGATGTTTCCACCCTAGCAACTGACCCCTTTTGTATATATTGATTCCTACAATTAAAGTGTAAGCTCTTTGAGATCAAAGATTGTCTCATTTTTTAAAAATGTTGTATCCTCATTAAGTAGAGTGCTTGGCACATAGTAGTAAATAAATGTTCTCTCGTTTATTCATTTATTTAGATTGATTATGAAAACACTACACCTTCTGTGAGACAAATGTAACAAATGTACGCTAATATCTAAACCAGGGAAGGAAAAAGCAAAGAAAGAGAACTATAGAACTATATAATTAACTATATAATTAATGGATATCAATTCAAAAAAATTAAAATACTGACAAGAAGACTACGGTAATTTATTCCCCCCAAATTATTCACTACAACTGCCAGAATTATATAAGAGTTGTAAGAATGTTTTGATATTAGGAAAGGATGGTCATAATTAATCATATTAAAACCAAAGTCATCCCAAATCACATAAATATCTCAGTATATACAGAAAAAGTTTTTTTTGACAATGTACTACTCTCATTTATGCATTCTTTCATTCATGTATATAGGCAGGTACATACAAGATACAGATACAGAGTACATAGAAAATAACCTTACAGGTGGAGGCACTCAAAGCTGGGAGGACTAGTAAAGGCCTTCTGTTTTTCCAGAACAAAAGACTGGATAGCTCCATTGCCTTCTACCCTGGTTATATAAAACATGTAGTAGTGTGTTGAATTCTGTATGTGATGGTTAGGAGAGACAGTTTATGAGCTAGCGTGAGGGTATGAGAATGGTGAGGGACTTATAACTTTGCTACACTAGGATTGGTTCAAAAAACTAGAGAGGGTTAGCATGGAGTAGAGAAGATATAGGGTGGTTGGTATAGGCAAGTAGTGATATTGAGCACAGTGGATTCTCGATATTAAGTGACTTCTGAGGCCATGCTGTCCAAACCATACAAAACCTAACCATGAATTCTCATTACAGCATAGCCCCAAATAGTTTTCTAGCCTTTGCCTGAAGAACTCCAGTGAGGGGAAATCTACAAATGTACGCAGCCTAGCCTGCCATTGAATAACTCTAATTATTATGGAGTTTTCCCCTGCATCAATACCGAAATTGTGCTTCTGGTACTTCAATCGATTGCTCTGAGATACGGCCTCTGAGATCATAGCAGCCCTGAAACTACTCAAAGAACGGCTATCATGCCCATCAATAGGTGTTCTGCAGGTTAAACATCCCTATCCTTTCCAGTCAATCCTTGTAACACACGAAGACTATGAAAAAGTTGTCTCAGAATTCAAAATGACCATTCTTCATCATAGATTACTCGTATTTTCACTGCACCACTTTAAAGACAAAGTTGATGTTTTCTTAGCTTATTAACTTTTCTTCAGTGAGACCTTTTTCAAAAGATTAGTAAAAATGACATGATCTCAAGTCTTTCACTGTGCTGATTGCCCTAATCTGAATACTGCCCAGTTTATCAATGTCCTCCCTAATATGTGATGGCCCAAACTGAACATAACCAAAGAAGCATGTCATCCATGGATTTATCTAAATCATCAGTAAACAAATAGCAAACACTACAGGACCAAAGATCCTGTGGATATCCACACTCAATTTGACATAATCAAGTCTCTGGGTCTGTTCACTCAAATAATTTTAAATCTTCTTAACTACAGGGTGTCCCTAAAGTCTGGACACATAGGCAATGTGGAGTTATTGCATCGAGTTCACGTGAATCTTGCAAAGCACATCAACCTTTGCATCACAAATGATGGAAATTATATTGAAGATGTTATTTGTTAATATTCTAATTAAATAAAATGTTGCTGAAAATTTCATTCATTTCTTGAAAATGTGCATTTTTGCCTATGCGTCCAGACTTTAGGAACACCCTGTACAATCATATAAACCACATCTCTTCATTCTGTCCACAAACATCAATGAATCAACAAATATTTCTGAGGTAATGCCAGATACTATAGGTTAGGCCCTGGGAATACAAATAAATGACATACTTTGTCAAATGCTGTACTAAAATCTAGGCAAACTAGTCTACCATTCTAGTAGCTATAAGTGTGCAGAGAGTGTGGATACCATTTGCCAACATATCCTGGGGTAACAATCCCTTTGGCCCTTACTGCAAGAGAAGCTAATAAATGACATGACAAGGATAGGTTAAAAAGAAAAAACAACCCTTGACTAAATTTCCCTGAGGGTAAAGGAAAGGCCCAATGAGAATGCTTCATCAGGTTGTGCTAGTAAAAGGGGCCCACATTCTCTATACTCCTAAATTAGCAACTATGTCAAAAAAAGGAAATGAGGTTACTCTGGTATGAAATGTTCTTGATGCAGTCGAGCTGGCTTCTTGTGATCCCTGCTTTCCTTTCTAGATGTTCACTAACCAGGAAGCAAAGACCACTTCTAAAATTCTATGCTGATTCAATTAAAAAGAGGGCTCCATCAGGAGACAGAGAATCTAGTTTAAAATCCTTGCTCTTCGATTACACCTTATGTGACCTTCAGCAAAACATTGAACTCCTTTAGGCCTCAGTTTCCTCATATGTAAAATGAAGGATTTGAATCAGATGACCACCAAAGTTTTGTTTTGTTTTCCAGCTCTAAGTCTATGGCTCAAAAATGAATTATGCTAGCTAGTGGCTGTAGATGTTGCCATGAACAAGTTCATATTTTTTCTTTATGTGTCAGCTTGGTATATTATAGACACTCAAAAGATTAACCTTTTCACTCAGACATACTCCAGCGGTATGCCAGTTTAAAGCCATTCTAATATATGAGCGTGAATATGTTTGTGTGTGTGTGTGTGTGTGTGTGTGTGTGTATTTCTGACGTTTAATTTATATTTCTACAATTGCATTCTACACAGACAATAAGAACACAAGGAGCAGGCTGAAGTCTTTTGTTAGGATCCTTTTAATTCTTATTTAATCAGTGCCTTATATAATTATAGCTACCAAGATTATTATTGATAAAAAATTTCAAAATGAAACTAGCATTATTAAGAATAATTTAACTGCTAATATTTCACAGAATATCAGGGTCAGGAGGGACTTCAAAATGCCTCTAAATACATAAATAATTAAGCAGCAGATAAAAAGGGATCTCCCTACAATATACCTAGGCATTTAGGTGGTACAGCGGATGGAGTGCCAGGCCTGAAGTCAAGAAGATTCCTCTTCATGAGTTCAAATCCAGTCTCAGACACTTACCAGTGATGTGACCCTGGGCAAGTCACTTAACCCTGATTGCCTCAGTTTCCTCATCTGTAAAATCAGCTGGAGAAGGAAATGGCAAACCACTCCAGTATCTTTGCCCAGAAAACCCCAGATGGGGTTACAGAGTCAGACATGATTGAAAAAGGATACAACAACAAGTGTATATGATACATAATAGATGCTTAATAAATGCTCATTGACTGATTGACTGGAAATTGATTGTAAAATATCAAATTAAGAAGTAAACATGAAAGATGCTTTCTTTGGAAAGAACAAGAATAAAATAGATAAACCAACAGCTCATTTGATTTACAATAAAAAAGAGAAAATTAAATTACTAGTTTCAAAAATGAAAAGGTCAAATTCACAACAAATTAAGTGAAGTAAATTATATTTTAGAAACCAATTTCTTAACTATTTTCCAATAAACCCAAGTTAAATAAAATAAGTGAATATTTACAAAAAATATAAAATATGTCAATAAATAGATTAAGAAATAGAAAATTTAAATCAACTGGTCTCAGGAAAATAAATTAAATAAGCCATAAATGAACTCCAAATTGGTGGGGGGAGTATGAGGTGGAAATGAGGAAGAGAGGATTCCAGTCATAGAGGACAGGCATTGAAAATTCCCAGAGTTGAGTATCCTGTGCCAGGGACAACTAGTGTCACTGAACCAAAGAGTATATAGGTGGTATGAGGGATAAAGATATTGGAAAGGTTGTTGGGGGGAGTGGGGAGGACGCAGATTATGAAGGGCTTTGGATGTTAAGGATTTTCTTTTTGACTCTAGAAGTGATAGAAAGCCACTAATATTTATTGA
>CM053627.1:66475714-66497138 GCA_028646595.1 Phalanger gymnotis | reverse complement strand
AGAAAGAAGGGGAAATATACAAGAGATATTATGAAGATAAGATCAACAAGACTTACTCTCATGGGATTTGGCTTAAGGAGGGGATAACATACACACTCAATTGGATGCTTACACTACAGGAAAGTAAAGGGGAATGGGATAGGAGGGGAGGATAATAGAAGGGAACACAGACTGGAGGAGGGGATAGTCAGAAGCAATAGTCAGACATGTAGAAGGAAAACCAAGGGAAAGTGTTTTTAGGAATTTTATCAGTGTCTTTTTTCAGGTTATCTATTTTGGCTTTAAGTTGGCTTCATCATTAGTTTCTTTTTAACTGTTTTCTAGCTGTTGATGTTTTTTTTTTTTTATGTTGTAGGCTGAATTGATTGATCGGTTCTTTCATTTGTTGCCAATAATGGTTAGAGACAAATATTTTCCTCTAAGGCCTGCTTCTACTGACAACCAAAAAGGTTAGTATGTTGTCTTATTGTTAATATTACAATAGTAAAATGATCTGTCACCTCTATGAGTTACTCTTTGACCCATCAATTGTTTAGGATTAAGTTCTTTAGTCTCCAGGTAATTTTAATCCTTTTTTCAATGGATTTTATTTAATATAATTTTATTGTTTTTGCAGTCAAATAATGTTTATTATTTCTGCTTTTCAAAATTTATGAAGTTTCATAACTTAATAGATAATTAATTTTGTGTCATCTCACCTGATTTGCATATATATGTATAATATATGTGTATATGTATATGACAAAGACAGAGAGAAAGAGAGAGAGAGAAAATTAATATATCAGTTGTGGATGACACAAAAATTAACCATGCACTAAGTTATAAAAACTTCACAAATGTGCATACATATGTAAATATAGTCATACACACACACACACACACACACAAATTCCCATTTAAAACTTGCCCAAAATCTATCATATCCAACTTTTCTAAAATTTTATTCAGGTCTCTTTCTTTTTTCTTGTTTATTTCTTGCTAAAATTTGTCTAGATCTGACATGGATTCAAAAAGATCCTCCACTACCATAGTTTTATTGTCTATTTCTAATTTTAGCTGGTTTACCTTTTCCTTCAAATATTTAGATGCCATTCCATTTGAATCATTTTAAATATTGAAATTAATTCATACATTTCATCGAAATGTAATCTGTTTATTTTTTATTCAAGTTGATTTTTGCTGTTGCCTTGTCTGTAATCAAGATTCCTATCCTTGCTTTTTTTGAGTTCAGCTGAGGATTTTGCTTTAACTTTGCATTTTGACTTGGTATGAAGTCTAATATTTTAGTATATTTCTTGCAAATAACATCTTTCTGGATTCTGCTTTCTAATTAATTATGCAATCTTTTTCTGTCTTATGGGTGAGTTTATCCCATTCACATTTGCTGTTGTAATAATTATTGTGCATTTCTATCTATCCTAGTCTCATATTTTCCCTTTCTATACAAAAAGAAGAGGTTTGTAGGACAGGAGTGTTCTTTTCTATAATATTCTATGCCTTATGCATCAGCTTCTGTTCCCTTGAATTCTTCCTAGCTGCTTACAGTACTCTTTCGCCTGTTACTTGGATACTTTGGATTTGGGCTATGGTGTTCTTAGAACATTTCCTTTTTTAGTAGGTGATTAGTAGACACTTCATGTTTTTGTTTTGACCTCTTGTTTCAGTAGGTCTGGGGTGTTTTCTTTCATAATTTTATAAAATAGGATGTCCAGGCTTTTTTTGGATGGTTTTTGGTTTGCTCAATGATTCTTAGGCTTTTAAAAACAATATGGCTTTAAGACAATTCAGTGATTCCTAAATTATCTCTCTTTGATCTGTTTTCAGGTGAGGTTTTTTAAAATAAAATTTCTTCTAATTTTTCCATCATTTAATTTTCTTAAAAATATTTGGCATCATGAATTCATTAACTTAGTCTGGATTCATCCTAATTTTCTAAGAGTCTGTTGCTTGGATAAGTGTTTACCGGTATATTTCTTGTGCTGAGCTGTTCATTCTCTTTTCACCTTTTTTATCCAAATCTCTCATTTTTTTCCCAATACTTTTTTCCAAAGCTCTTATTTCATTTATTTCATTTTCATAGTTTAAAAACAAAAACAAAACCCTCTTGCTTCATTTTTTTCTAGGAATTTTAATTGAGCTTAGGACCAAGCTGATGTTTTTTTGTTTTTGTTTTGTTTTGTGTTGTTTATCCTTGAGTCTTTGCTTTTAGATTCTTTGGAGTTATTCTCTTTTGCATTTGTGCTTTAGTATTCCTGGCATCCTAAAACCATCCCTGGTTTTAAGTTCTGTGTTCTTCAAGGCTCACAGATACTACACAGGCCAGGAAACAGCAGACTTTCAGTGAGCCCTATACAGTCAGGGGCATACTTTGATCTCTACCTTCCTGAGATTTCTAGTCTCCAGACCCCAGTTTGTGTGGAACCAAGTTAAAGTTAAAGACATGCCCATAGTGGACCTCCCATAAACAGGTGCTGAACCAAGCCCCTACAAGTTAGTTATGAGCTTCAGTAAGATCCGAAGGATCACAGTTGGCCTAGCCTTGTAGTGAGCCCATCACTGAGTACATAATCTGCAGTCCAGCCACTGCCTGACTTCCCTTGTTTTAAGCTTGGAAGCTGAAGTTGTTATTCAAATCGTAATACTCTTGTACCACAGTCCCAGCCATAGCTGTTTCTCTGTGGGTCAAATATGTGATCCTGGGCTAGAATATATCAACTATGATTTTTTTCCTTAGATTTTTCTGATCGCTATACAATCTCTGATCCATAGCAGGTGCTAAATAGATCTTTATTGACTGAATGACTGACTGGTGTTCTTAGATCTTTGTTGAGTAATTCTCAGGGTAACTGGGCTGTTAATACTTCTTCCTACTCTACCATATTGGTTAATCTCTCTATACTATCTCAATTAGTGGTTTATTAGTTCCTGTAGGTTCAATTTTTATCTCTGTGCATATTATTAACACATACATACATTTAAACACGTAAATGTACATACATACATACATGTGGTCTCTCTGTATACACACACACACATATGGCCTGGAGCCAAGATGACTTTTCTTCATGGGTTCAAACTCAGATACTCACTAACCAGGCAACCATGGGCAAGTCACTTAATCCTATTTGCTTCAATTTCCTCACCTGTAGAATGAACTAAAGAAGAAAATGGCAAACTGCCCCAGTATACCGGCAAAGAAAACCCCAAATGGGGGCATGAAGAATTGGACATGATTGAAGCAACTAAACAACAAAATATACATTCATGCACACATATATGTGTGTATACATATATGTGTATACATATGTACACGTTCGCATACAACCTGAGTTCCAGATTCTCATTATCAACTATCTATTGGTCATTTAAAACTGGTTGTGCCGTGAGCATCTCAAACTCAACATGTTCAACATGTTATCTTTTCCTCTAAACCCATCCTTCCCTCTTACTAATGATAGCGCTACTATTGTCCCAGTCACCCAAGTTCACAACAATAGTGTCGCACTTTACTCCTCACTCTCACTCACCCCATGTATCTAATCAGTTACCAAAACCTGTCATATTTCTACCCTCAAAACGTCTCTGGCGTACACTCCCTTCACTTTAACCACCTAGTCACTACCCTCACAATGTCTCTGGCATATATACTCCCTTCACTTCAACCACCTAGTCACTAACCTCTCATCTGCACTATTGCAATAGGCTTCTGATGGCATTCTCTGCCTCAACTCTGTGCCCACTCCAGTCCATCCTTCACATAGGTGTCAAAGTGACTTCCCTAAAGCACAGGATGGGGTGATACAGTATGCTTTCAGGTATTGAGGAGGATGGTTATACCTCTGTTTTTGTTATATCTTCAAAGTAAATATAACATTGGAAAAGCTGACGTGTGTTCATTGGTTAAATAGAATCAGCGTGTTAATTACTATAAATTAAAAGTAGAGGTAACAACGGAATAAGGACTCAAATAGATGGCATTGGTGGAAGGCACTTCAAAACCTCAGTGGTACCCAAGTACTATGGGGGAGAATGTGGGTAGCCTCACTCTGAGAGAGTGAGTTTAATGTTATACCTAAACATAGATAAAAAATAAGCCCTCATTTTTGAGTGACTTGCTAGAGGAGGGAAGGAAGGAAGGAAGGAAGGAAGGAAGGAAGGAAGGAAGGAAGGAAGGAAGGAAGGAAGGAAGGAAGGAAGGAAGGAAGGAAGGAAGGAAGGAAGGAAGGAAGGAAGGAAGGAAGGAAACTATAAGCAAAATACAGTTCCTGTTTTCAAAGATATCACATCCTAATGGGGAAAGACAAGATACAAACAGAAGCTGAGAAGAAGGTACCTGGCTAGGGGCATGATTTTGAAGTCTATGTCAGGACCACAACCAGGAGAATAAAGGCAGACCATCCTAGATCCTTCCACAAAATGGAAGATGTAGGAGGAAATCACCAAAGAAAGAAAAGGGATGGGTCTTGCAGAGGAATATTCCAGGCTAAGCAGGCCATAAGAGTTGTAGGCTATTTCAAAGCAAGGAGGTCCTAGGTGCTCAGAGAAGTTCCAGGATGAATTGGCAGAAGAGATGGAAGAATTTTAAAGTTCAGACAAGTGGACTGGAAGGATAATGGATCTGCAATCTCATCATTTTGGCTGCTCCTTCTAGCAGTTCAGACTACAATCCCACTGTGTTTATCTATCTTGTGTGACTATTGCCCATCACAAGAGGTCTAACCCGATCTGTTGGATGCCTCCGAAGATCACAATGGAACACTGAGATTTTTCACTTGCTACTTCTGGCTCTGGCCACATAAAAGCCTACAGAGTGGTAGTTTTTAGGCCTCGAGAAGAAATACATTCCCTATTCAGCATAAAGAGATGCTATTACTTACGTAAGTATTATGGATCACATCTCTTTGATGAATCAAGGTCCATGAGGTAAGTGATCTTAGTGTTTCATAGTAAGTGAAAAAGCCCTGTAATGTAAATTGTTTTTGCTCTTGCTATTTTGATCCACTAATTCTCACAGGAGTTGATAATGTGGCCCAACTTGACTAAAGTTTCTCTCTTTTCTTCTAGAGGGAAGTTTATAAAAGCAACTCTCAATTCACCTTCAGTTGGAGATAAAGGGAGAAATAAAAGATAGTGGTGAAGTCCATGAACTTTAATTGCCTGGAAGTCACATTCCTCGAGATTGCCTCAGTTCAAAGCATCCTGGGAAAGAAGCTGCCTTGAGCCTGCCATGGAGGAGGCCAGTTTTGAGCAAGAACACTGCTTGAAAGTGAAACATGTGAATGACCAGTTTTCCAAAATAGCTAAAAGGGTCTGATGAAAATGACACTACACACAAAAGCATGTGCGAAAGGATCAATAGTGTTTGTTGTCTGTTCCTTTAGAAGATTGTTTGAAAAGTGTCCTTCTCTAAAGATAAAAAGGTACTATGCCCAAGGAGAAATTGAGCTTAAAAGGTATCTTGGAACTATGACCTCAGTGTTGTCATGAAATGAATCATAAGAGGGATCTCTGGCTATTTAAAGGCTGTAGAAATAATACTAACAACTCACGTATCAGTTCCCAAAGTACTTTTTTTTTTCAAAACTGAGGCTCAGAGAAGTTTCAATGCTTTGCCCATGGTCATGCACATAATATCAAAGCTAGTATCTGAACTCGGTCCTCTTGACTCCCGTGCTAGCCACTATATCTTACCACTTCATGTTGCTAAAAGACAACATGCATTCTTTTACATAACCAGCTATACCGTATCTACTAGATTAACAAAACAACAATTCCAGTCACAAAAATCAGCTTATTAGTTTGGGCTCTCCTTATCTCTTATCTGGCCTGTTACAACAACCTGTTAATGGAACTACTACTAATCTCTCCCCTTTCAAATCCCTATACAACTGCCCGGATAATTTTCCTAAATCACGTCTAACCATATTGCCTGCTTCTGTAGTCATTGTTTCAAGGATGATGTACAAACTACCCAGCTTGGTATATAAAGTCTTTCAAGCTCCAGACTATATATATATTCAGGATTATTTCATATTAGAATCCTTTAAATTCACCAGGTTCCAACCAAATTGGCCTACCTGCTGCTCCCCTATCTCAAAGTTCTATCTCCTACCCATTTTTGCCTTTCCATAGGCTGTCTCTGATGTCTTTCCCATACATCTATTCCTCAGAGTTCTTGGCTTTTTTCAGATCTCTCTCAACTCATGAACCACATCTTAGGGGAAGGTGTCCCTGATCCTTCCAGTTGATGGTGAGCTGTCTCTCTCCTCAAATAAATGCACATATACACAATACATATATATGTATACATACATGGATATATGTACATAGTACATAATACACAAATATATGCATATATGCATATATATGCAGGCTTAGGGAGGATGGGGTGCCCTACGCCTCTCAGAGCCCCCAGTTCTGAATTCACACAAACAGAATTTAGTCCTGGAGGAATCTGGTTCAAAAGAGGAGAGTTAGGCTCTTGTATTCCCTTGTGGCTTATTATGCTTCTATCCTAGAGAACAACTTGGGGAGGGGGGCATAATTACTTAAACAAATAATATGTCTGGCTCATGTCTAGGTCCTCCATCCACAAAGTGGGGGCAGTTGCCAGGATACCTTATAGAAATATCCTTGATTATAATATAGATGGATTTAGGCCTCGATGTGCTGGGTGCTTTCCTCTAGGGCTTTTGATACTTTGTGAGTAATAGTTGAAATGACTTGGGCTTTGTGAGTAATAGTTGAGATGACTTATTATCCCTCACTTTTGCTGTGTGAGCAGTTCACCTTTCTCTGAGTAATGCATGATTTGATAGCGATTCTCACTTCAGTTCTTTATATATAGGTCATTGTTGAGAATGTAATGCAGCAAACTTGTACCCATTATGGGTCCCTCAATTGCCTTTTGGGTCACCTATGACTTTCACTTCTCGGAAATTATGTTATTACAGAATTCCTACCTGTTATTCACAAGCAACTAGGTGGCACGGTGGATAAAGCACTGAGCCTGGAGTCAGGAAAACTTCAGTTCAAACTGGCCTCAGATACTCACTAGTTATGTGACCTTGCTCAAGTCACTTAACCGTTGTTTGCCTCAGTTTCTCTTCTGTAAAATGGGGCTGATAAAAATAGCACCTTGTTTTGAGTGTCAAATGAAATATTTGTAAAGTACTTAGCACAGGGCCTGATACATAGTAGGCACTGCATAAATGAATGTCATTTGTCACTATTTTTATCTGTCCTGAATTACTAGATTTGAGATAAGTTTTGGTTCTGAGGAGGATGTAGCTAGCATTAAAAGCATGCCCAAATGCCCAAGTTTAATCCAGCTTGTTTTCCTCCGGCTGGTCACTTCTGGGCCCAACAATTTTGGGTCCATCTGCAGTGACTATCCCAGGTATAAGTGGTAACTCAGGGCACCAGCCTTCCAACTACATTTTATAGTCTAGACAATGGGTATTTTTTATGCATTTATCCATTCACGTGCAGAGACTTGATGCCATTAGTACAATATAGTTTGCTAAAGGGAATGTCTAGAGTTAGCACCTTGAAATCTATAGATAAGTACTCCCAGTATATTTTATCATCTGTGACAGTTGGCAAGAGCACTGTAAGCATATGCCTCCCTGCCTTATGCCCTGCCTGGCTTTAATAATCAGAGAGTCATTGAAATGAGTTATTTTTGTGGTTGCATTTATCAAGCAAACATATGACCTAATATTTATAAAAGTGTGTAAATGCAAAGAACTATATATACTTTGTGTCTTCATTATACAACTTCATCTATAAAAGAAAGAATGATCTAAGAAGATATCTTGTGCTGTTATCATTAAAACTGTTATGAGGCATTTTCAAAAAAAATAACCCTCATAAAAGAATCATTTTTCATTTTTGTGGCTATAGCAAAAGGAGAGTATGTGCTATAATGTGTAAAGCACTTCAATATTGATGTAATTCAGAACCTCCAGGGAAGAAAATAAAAGTGAAAGTTGTTATTTTCATATCTTTCTTGGTGACTAGAATGAATTAGCAAGTAGTTCAAGTTTTCCACTTATAAAAAGGACCCTTGGCCACTGTGGTACATAAAAAGAACCAACCTTTCTCCATAGGAAACCTTTCAAACTAGCAGAGAAAGGGCTCTAAGATATTTGATTTTTCTTTGTAATCACTAGCACCTATTGAAACTTGCATGCCCTAGGCAACAGTCCTTCCCATTGGGCAGCTCCTGTTTGCCCATACCAGGAAGGCTATCTAAAACCAAAGTAGGAGTTAGGTGGTCCCTCTCTTTGGACCAGTGTCCCAGTAGTATTGATTTACTCTAGGGTGGATTTGCACGCCTGCTCCCCATCTTGAGATGGTGTTTCCAGTCTCCTATACCATGTGTAATTTTTTTAAAAGTTTATTTACTTTGTTTTTATTTTATGATATATTTACTTGTTTCTATTAAAAACCCTTGAAAGTATTGGTATAAATGGATTTTTCCTTAAATTGATGAAAAGCCTTTATCTAAAACCATCAGCAAACATTTATTTGTAATGACGATAAGCTAGAAACTTTACCATATATCATTCTGCATCCTCATGCCCAGCTTGAAGCTTGAATCCAGAGCTAAGATTCTCTTATTGTTTGTACCTACATGGTTGCCTTGGGCATATGAATTTTGACCTAGCTTTCTACTCCAGTCCATACATCTTCATTAGGCCACTTTCTCTTCCCTTTGATCAGTTTGGACTTCTGGACTCTGACTTTCAGCCTATATACCCTCCTTGTGACCCCCTACAGCTTCTGTCTAAAGCTTCTGAAAGCTAACCATGACCCAACAACTCAGATGGCAAATTATGGTCAGGTCTTTCTTGGCAGCTAGTCTCCTTGTTAGTCTATAAGAATAATAGTGAAGTGTGCGCTTAAGTTCTTTAGACTCCTAGCAATGATTCTACTTATCTATCTATCTGTCTGTCTGTCTAATTATTTAATTTTGCTTCTCTCTTCAATGGATGCCTCTACCTCTTTTCCTCTCATTCCCTCCATAACTTTATGTGGTCTGGCTTCTGACCTCATCATTCAATTAAAACTGTTCTTTCCAAAGTGAAAAATGATGTCTTAATTACCTAATGTAACAACCTTTTCTAAATCCTAATCCTTCTTGATCTCTCAGAAGTCTTGTCAATCACCTTCCTCTTCATGCTCCCTTCTCTCTCAGCTTTTGCAACACTAACTCTTCTGGTTCTCCTCCTACCTATCTCACCATCACCTGTCAATCTCCTTTGCTGGATTGTTATCCTATTCATGCTCATTAACCTTGGTTGTCCATCAAAGCTCTCTCTTGGGCCCTCTTCAATTCTCCCTCTATGTCATTTAATTTGGTAATCTTATCAACTCCCATGAATTCAACCATTTGTGTAGATGCTCCTCAGATTTATTTTTTCCAGCCCTAACCTCTCCTGAACTCTGGTCTTATAAATCCAACTGTCCATTGGACATTTTGAACTGAATGTATCATAGGCACCCCAATTTCAACATGTCCAAACCTAAACTCATTTCTTTTCCTCTGATCTCTATTTCTGCTCTCCCTTTGAAAGACCAAATCCAAGGCTATAGCCCAGATATGTGAACTGGTCATGAACAAAACAGTTGTCATTTTGAATGTGATATTAAAGGCAAGGTGAGTACTGTTTGTTCTTGCTACTTTAAAGTAAATATTCCTTTGTAAAAGCTAATCTAAATGTCAAGTGATTAAATGGGACAGGGTGTGGGTGATCACTAAAATTGAGGGAACATACCAGTGGGGTATGTAGTCAATGGCAGAGAGCAAATACCTCCCAAACCCCTTGTCCCATAGTATTCTGGAGAAGGGGTGACCTATGCAGATCAGCATCTTCTCTGCAGCTTTTAGTCCTAAAGAATTACGTTGCTTTGATACAAATCTATGCGTATGTGTATATAATATATAATGTGAATACCAACACATATATGTATAATATACACATTAATATATCTATCTATAGCTATTATATATATATGTGTTTCTATATGTATGTATATATCTATATCTATATCTACATATCTACTTGATTTATTGTGTTTTCTCTCTTCAATAAACTTCTCAAGAGCAGGAAGACATATCCTTTTTATTCAGCACAATGTAATATTTAGTTGTGTTGGTAAGCAAAATGGGCTCCTTAGCACTTAGTTCAACAAGTGCCCTTGTAGAGTTTGGCTTTTGTTTGCTTTGAGTAATTCAGCTATTTCATTGAATCTTGCTAAGTGCTAAGCCCCAGGCCCAAACCCCTACTAGGTGTAAAACCCCAAGGTGGGGCTAACTCCAGGGAGGGCCTAGTTTACATGTCTGGGACAGCAGAGGCTTTTAGACCAAGTGGATTTAAGTCACTCTTTGTGGTGATTCTAGGTCACGTGGGTGAGTCGCACGTGTGTGTCACCCCTGACCCTGAAAAAGATATAAAACCAGGGGTTGGCCTTCTCCTCTCTGGAGCTCTTTGCTGCAGCAGCGGTGGCGATCATGACTCTGGGCCAGCCCTTGTTCTGACCTCCCAGGCTGAACATAGATGTTGGTAACTATGAATTGTATTGGGTCTGTCTCTTTGTAATTTGTTTAAGGGCTCTTGAGATGGTGTTGATGAGGACACTCCGGGCAGCTGTAGCTAGGGAGTCCTCCAGCTTGTAAACCTGGATGCTGAGACTTTGTTGAACTCTGGTAACTATGTATTGGGATTTGAATCAGACAAGGTCTGTCTGTTGATGTTTGTAATTTGCTTGTATTTTGCTCTGAAGTTCAGGGTGCTGGCTTTTTCCCCTGAACTAAGTGAATGATATTTGTGTGCTGAATTAAAGTAAGCTTGCCAATCCCTTCACCTTGCTCTCCTTATTAAGGCAAATCAAAAGAACTTGTGTTTTTGCGACGTGCTAGCAGCTTTCTGGGTGCTGGCTGTGGGTGGATCTCCCCCGCCCCACCCCACAGAAGCTGCTAGCCAGATTGTTAAAACATTAGTACAGTACTGAGCACACAATAGGCACTTAATAAATACTTGTTGATTAACTTAAAAGGAAAATGAAGGAAGGGAAGTGTTTGTTTTTGTCTGATTTATTCCCTCCTAGCACATATACAGCTTCCACTACAAACATCTTTTCATGCCCTTGGTAACAGCTATTGAAATAACACAGACCATAGTAAGGAACACCTAGACAATAGTAAAATATCAAACATCTGTAGTAAAAAGACAACATCTACCATTTTTGAAATGTTATCAATTGTATTTTTGCTGTCTTAGGAGTGAAACTGGGGCTGTGTTTTATCTTAAATGTCACATTTGGGAACTTCAAAGGACAGTTCTGTTTTATTGGAATTTTCTTCCCCGATACAATTTTTTTCCTTGTCTCTAAAAATCTGAAGACAGAAGTTTGCTTGAACATGAAAGTATAAAGAAAAAAATAAGACCTAAGAGAACTGAATTATTAATAGTTTCCCATGCTATCATCTTGTCACAGCCATAATGGATTGGTTTAATTAATTTTAATGAAACATGTTTAAGTTTGCAAGTAAAGTTTTTGTGAGTAAGAATAGTGGGCTAAAAGGGAAACTATAGAAATATGACACAGTTTTCACCCTCATGAAGCTCATAGTGTCATGGCTTAGAGAATCTGTAGCAACATTTTTTACAAATATTCAAGTAGACTATATAAAAAGAAATGTTTTGAACTTCTTGTAAGCAAGAATTTCTCTGAGTGGGAATTTTTCTTTTATTATTCCTGGGGAGTACACAGTTAAGCGAGATGCCCTAGTCACAATAGAGAGGCCTTGTTTTGAGTCCACTTCCCTTTACTGAGCTAAAGATGGATACTGTGAAGGAAGTAACTGAAATGATCCAAGTGAAAAGAGATCCACCATGAATATTTGACAATATGGCTGGTACTTGTCTTCCCCTCCCTAGCATATAGGGGTTCCAGATGAAGAGGAATCACAGAATTGCAGAAGCTCAGAGTTGAAATATCCTTCAGAGGAGTGGAATAGTAGGGGCAAAGTGCAATAGTGATGGGGGAAGAAGGGAGAAGACATGAAATATTCGCCATCATTCAAAAGCAATGCAGACGAAGCTCTATAATATTTGATAATTTAGTTTAGGCAGTATAGCTAATTTGGTTAGATGCCTTGATATCATCTGTCAAAAAGGTTGTTTCTTCCTGACTTTTTGAAAAGCAGTTCCTTTCATCTGGAATGTCCTTCCCCCAATTCCACTTGCTGAATTCCCACCCATACTTTAAGTCATATCCCAAAAGCCATCTCTTCTATGAAACCTTCCATCATCCTCATCATCAGAAGCATTTAACTCCCTGTGGCCCCACACATATCTCTTTCAGCCATTCAATTCAGCTTGACATTTTGTTTATTTTTGTTATTTTTATATGTTTCTGGTCTTCAATTAGAAAGATGATAGAACTAAAACTGAAAAGACACCCAGAAGATAAATGCTCTCAAGATTAAAATAAGAAAACTAAAGTCAGGAAGATTAAGTTATTTGCAAGGTCACACAGAACAGTGTATTAGATTATAAGCTTTTTGAGGGCAGGGACTCATTTTTTCATCCCTCCCTTAAAACAAAACATGGTGTTTTACACACAGGTGCTTAACAAATTTAGCTGAATTTGAACAAAACAGAATAGTTTAAAAACATAATTACTCTGTGTTTCCTTCACCTCTCCTGTCTCACACACTTCTTAACACATCTATTTTACTGTATTGTGTATGAAGTAGTACAATAAAGCTACAGTAAAGGCCCCAGGAGACCAATTTTAATATGTTTCAGATGAAAGCTATTCCATCAGGGATGGCATCACTGGGACAAATTATTAACAATTTTGCATTTCTCATTTGTATGGAAATATTAATTTCCTTTATGAAAATATAGATATAGTATCCATTATGTTAAAATCCTTGTCATTGTATTTATGAAATTTATGCCCTTATAAACGCAATCAATTTAAAATGAAAATTTCTAACTGTGAATTGGCCATTCAACTTTAGCTGGGCCTTCCTAATCCTTTCTCAGCTAGTAAGTGTCTGAGCTCAAATTTGAACCCAGGAAATTGTCTTCCTGACTTCAGGCGCAACACTATCCATTGTATCACCTTGCTTTTGCATCTTGCTTAGTAAATGTTTCATGTTTAATAATCAATAGTGTCAGTGGGACTAATTTGTGTAAATGGAAAGTACACAGATGGGGGCCTCAGGAGCTTCAGCCATTATAAATGAGCCATATAAATGAGTATTTCCCCCAATCAAGAAATAAGCATTTCAGCAAAAACATATTTGCCAGTAGAAATGTTTCTGCCAGTATTTTATTTATCACTGTGTGATAAAATACTGTTGAATATGTGATAAAATACCATTAAATAAAATACTATTAAATATTCTATTAAATATGTAGGGAAAGTCCACCTTTGGATGCCAATTTATAGTTTCTGGGACCTCCTTAAGTTACTGAAAATTGAAAGTAAAATTCTGGGTTTCTTCTTCTAGAAAATACACTGATTTATTTAAAATTCTGCCCCATCACCAGACGAGTTTCATTTTTTTTTGCCTTCTGTCTTATTATTTGGTGGCAGAAGGTTTATTTTACACATAATACCTCACACTCTTGCTCTAGAGGTCAAGAAAAAAATTGTTTTTTATTTGTTACCTATTAAGCTTAATTAAGCTAAATACTTAATGCTAGTGCCTTTCTCTGAAATTATCTCCAATATATTCTGAGTATATCTCATTTGTACATAATTGTTTGCATGCTTTCTCTCCCATTAGACTGTGAGTACCTTGAAAGTAGAGATTTTTTTTTCTTTTCTTGAGAGCAAGGATTGTATTTTTGCCTTATTTTGTATCACTAGCACAGCATAGAACCTGGCACATAGTAGGTGTTTAATAAATGCTTGTTGATTTGTTATAAAAATAAAGGTGAAGGATTAAGAGATCATAAATGAAAAAAAAAACTTGGGTTGGTTATCTTGGAGAAATGAGACTTAAGATAAACATTTTGATTATCCTCAAGAAACTGGAAAGGCTAACATGTGGAAAACAGATTGGAAAAGTCATTCAGGACTCTAGAAGGCTGCCTTCCAAGTCACGGTTGGAAGGTGCAAACAAGTCAGTTAAATTTGATATAAGGAAAAGTTTCTTGACAATTTTAAAAGCCAAAAGCTTTATGTGCTGCATTGGGGGTGAGTGGGTGGGGAGCGGATTAGCTATTACTTGAGGTCTTCACTTGGAAACGAGGTCACCAGTCTATTGGTCAGACTAACTGATCTCTGAATCCCTTCAAATTCTAAAAAAATGAAAGGATGAAGGAACATGGAGTCAGGAGGGAGGAGCAACTATTTAGGACGTTGGACTGATTGAAATATAACATCTGTGTATCTTAGGTATATGTAGCATTTTAGGGGAGAAAAAAAGTCCAAGTTTTCATAAATTTCAGGTGTCTGCAATGAAGTGGTTCATTTAATATGTATTAGTTGGCCAACAGACTGGGTTCAGGGGATTAGTAGTATGAAGAATGTTGCCAGAGAAATGTATATAACTGTACCAGAAAATGAGCTGGTGATGTAGGGAACAATTGAATAGTAGCCTTCATGCTCTACCATTATGCAAAAAACAGTGTTGGGAGACCTGGAAGAGCACTACAAATTGATTTCCTGTAGCTACTCTTGGAAGGATATGAACAAGAATTTTGTAGAAAAAGGCACAGATGTGTTACAATCTGAATCAATGGAGGGACTACCCCCCTTCAGTGAGATCAGCCATTCATTGTGGTATTGGAAAATTCTTTTTCATTCCACATTTTCTAAAGTATTCTATAGGTCGTTCCAAAGTCTTAGTGCAGTTTTAAGCTACTAAAGCTTAATGATCTGTATCACTAACAAAGACTTTTGCACAGGAAGCATCATAAAAGATGTAAAAAGCTCATGACTAGAAAAGGAAGTAGGCTAGTCATATAAGTGATAAATGGTCCACCTACTGCTTTGGTACCCAGCCAGTGTCATGAGACATCAAAGAAGGCCCCCAGAATTTGGGGCATATCTGCCATGAAAGATTTTTGGAAGGATTTGAATACAATCCAGAATGAGAAGACATTCATGGCTTGTCATCTGTGCCCCAAAAGTGACATTACAGATACACCAGTGTCAAAAATATCAAAGTAGCTCATTTTATAAGAAAATTTAAGAATTTAAAAGTAGGTTTCCTAAAATTCTTTACTTACCTCGACAAAGAGAAAGCAGGGGAAAATAGTATAGCTTCTACTAACGTGGTATTGGTGACTGGAAAACATTTTTTACCTGGGAGAAGAGAAAAATAAATAAATAAATAAACTCCTTGTGTGTTTGTATTCTTTCCTACACAAGACGCATCGCCCTGTGGGTGATTAATCAACACTTATTGAGTGACTAACATTGTATTTTTTTTCCAGGAACTCACATCCTATGTATTGGGTTACCAGCTGGAAAAATCAAGATCATTAATATCTTCCATTTATTGTGCACCTGGCAGACTTAAGGATCTATAATGCTGAAATCCCACCTGTGGTTTAGGAGGCCAGCTATCTGAGGAGGGGCCTGGCAGGAGAGAAAAGGCTTGCTGTGAAGGTATTGATTCTTAGACCCACCCCACTCCACATTTGCAATGGAACAGAACTCTATACTTAGTTCTCAGCCCCTCCTTCCTTCCCCTCCCCCGCACCTACTTGATTCTAGTCCATTGCCTTCTGATAATCCAAGTGTTGCTGCATCAGCAGATTTGGTGGACAAATAGACCATATTCCAGAGGTTATAGTAGCAACAGTTCTATGGATCCTGTTTGTCTTTGAGCCACTGGCATATAATAGAATCACAACATTTTACAGTTTGAAGGGGCTTTTCCCACAAGATCACAGATTCAGGGCTTGAAGTTTTCTCAGAAGCCATCTATTCCTTGGATTCTTAACTTTTCATGTGTCATGACTCCCTTTGGCAGTGTAGTGAATCCTATGGACCCCTTCTCAGAATAATGTTTTTAAATTCATAAAATAAACTACATAGGATTACAAAGGACATGAATAATATTAAAGTGCAGTTCTCAATTTTTTCAAATTCTCAGATCCTAGGTTAAGAACCCCTGTTTAATGCCAACTCTCTCATTTTACAGATGAGAAAACTGAGGCATGGGGAGGCAAGTGATTTGTCTAAGGTCATCCAGTGAGTAGCATAGGTAAAATTTGAACCTAGATTCTCTGACTCTGGTATCAGTGTTTTTTTCCTGTTTTGGGGGGTTATTAATTTTTCAAAAGTGGTTTTGAGATATGAGACCTTTATCTGAGAAACTGCTTAGAAATTTCCTCTGCCAATTTTCTGCTAAAATGTTCGTAGCAACTTTCTTTGTGGTGGAAAAAAACTGGAAATTGCAGAGATAGTCATCAATTTGGGAATGGCTGAATAAGTTGTGGTACATGGATGTAACAGAATACTACTGTGTTATAAGAAATGAGAACTCAATGATCTTTGAAAATCATAGGAAGATATGCACAGAATAATGAAGACTCAATTAAGCAGAACCAAGAAAACGTTATATGTAGTAACAGCAATATTGTTTTAAGAATGACTTTGAGTGGATGGGTCATTTTGATTATAATAAATATTCAAATTAACTATAAAGGACATAGAAAGATGTAGAAAGATGGTGTCTACATTCAGAGAAAGCACTAATAAATAGAAGAATATATAGAATAATTTTACATATATATTTGTGTATATTTGTGTCTGATGGTAGCCCTCTCTAGGGCCAGGGGTGGGGAAGGGAACAAAAAAAGGGAAAAAAAGAAATTTACAGGATAAATTAATTATATATTTAAAAGTAATAGCAAGTTATACAGAATAGATTTGCAGCTTCATGTGAAATTGTCTTATTTTAGATTATACTATGTTATGGAAATGCTATGTTACAGGTTTTAAATTTTATTTTAAATAATTTTAATATTTTAAATATTTAATTTAATTATTATAATTATATTTATTTATATTAATATATTAATTTTTATGTTAATATATTATATAATTATTAGCTATTTAATTTAAAATATTTTAAATTATACTATGCTATGGACATTTATTCCGTAAATCAAAAATAAAATAAATTAAAAATATATTTTTGATAAGTATATTTCTTTGTAATCATATGTACTTTATTTTATGTATTTAAAAACAGTATTCTGAGAATAGGGTCCACAGGCTTCATAAGATTGCCAAAGAGGGGCATTACAGACACAGAAAGGTTTAGAACCCCTTTCTATATACCATGTTGCCTCTTTAGTCTATGCTTAGCCCAACCTTCATCTGAAATCACCTGGACAGGTCAGGAATCACATCTGTGTTTTCATGTCGCATGTCATGACGCATTTTTAATGTAGTTTCCAGATCATGTTGGTTTGGGGAGCCTTCAAGAAGTTGCTAGACAATTATGCTGGACTCCAGAAGTCAATAGATATGGTTTCTGGTCCTGTTCTGCTACAAGTTAGCTGTGGGTCTTTCAACAAAAAACAGCTAGTATTTAGATAGTGCTTTAAGGTTTGTGAAGCATTTTCTACGTTATTTCATTTGATCCTCACAACAACACTGTAGGGAAGCTGTCACTATTATCCTCATTTTATAGATGATGAAACCTAGGCTGAAAAAGGCTAAGTGACTCACCCAGGTAAGGAATTGTCTGAGGTAGGATTTGAACTCAGGTCTTCCCAACTCCAAGTCCAGAATTCTACCCACTGTGCCATCTAGTTTGGTTAACAAGTCTTAACTTCTCGACCTCAAAGCAGATGATATTATCTACTTTTACCTATTTCATGGGGAGGCAGCTAGGAGACTCAGTGGATAAAGAGCTGGGCCTGGAATCAGGAAGACCTGAGTTCAAATGTGGCCTCAGACACTTACCAGCTGTGTGTCCCTAAACAAGTCACTTCACCTCTGTTTGCTTTAATCCACTGGGGAAGGAAATAGCAAACCACTCCAGTATCAGTATCTTTGCTAAGAGAAACTCCCTGGATATCATTGGTGTACTATGGACCACAGGTTACTAAGAGTCAGATATGAATGAGCAACAACACCACCTGTTTCATGGAGTTATGAGATTATGTGAGAATGTATGTAAATGCCCAAAGAAATGTCAGCTGCTCCAGATAAGTGTAATGCAGTAAAAATATCTTCATTCTGAAATTGGCAATATATGAAGGTCCCTACATGAAAGGGAAGATAGCAGTTATTTCTGGGCTTCCTACAAGCAATTTAACCATGCTAAGTGTTTACATCCTAGAGTACTTTCCCTCCTACTATCAAATTGTAAGTGCTCAGGGAATGCTAATTAATGTTAATATCAACTTCAGCTAAACATAATTAGGAAGGTAAATCTGCTGCCACCCCTTAACCAAATAATGCATTCCAAAGACAATTCAGAGTGATTTGGGGAGTCATCCTGATTTGTATTTTCTGCATCAATGAAAAATATTACCAAGTTCAAACTTCAGTTCATACTATGTTTGTAGTACCCATCTTTTTAAAGAAAAAGTATATGGTAATCAGAAGAAAATTCTATCTTTCTGATACACAGTCATACATGCTATTCTTGCTTCTATTAACTGTCTACATTTTATTGCCTTTATATATTATTTTAATACATTAATTCCGAATTAATTGATTTATGTTAATTCTTCCATTTGGTCCTCTAGTGCGGCACAAAAATGAACTCATACTATAGAAGAAAATTACTGCATTAACTAGGGATGGCAAGTCCCACTGAGAAATTCCATGACTTTGGACTGCAGATATTAAGATCTTCAATAACAATAACCTTGTGTTCCCATCAGAATATGCTAGGGTACTGTCAGCCTGGGTAGAATTTCAGAGAATATCGTATCTTTATTCCCAATTCCCCAATTTCTTGTGATTTACTTGAATTTTTTATAACATTCCCCTGCCCTCATGTATTCAAAATGGGTAAACTTGAGGATGTAAAAAGAAATGTTTAATGCTGCTTATCCTAGCTTCAACCTTTGTTCCTAGATAACAGGCATATTTATTGGTTCTGCTGCAAGTAGAGTCAAGAGATCTGAAATTCAAGAAGAATTTTTTCAATATTTCAACAGCCATGAAATCCATCATCTTCTGAGTGGTAGAAATTAACCATCTCTGGAGGGGAGAAAAGAAGAAGGGTTTATTTGTGTCTTTTTATATAGAAGATATGCACATATCTGATCTTCCCATTCCTCTGCTCAAAAAATCTTCAGTAGCTCACTATCACCAATCAAATGAAGTTTAAACCACCTTTCCCAGGTATTCAAATTCCTCTACAATAAGGTGCTACCTTACCTTCTAGCTCTCTCACAGTACACTCATTGTATGTTCCAGCTAAGCAAGATGATTCTTTGCTAAAACAAAAATACATCCAAAGTTTTTCCACCTCCATGTCTTTGCTGCAACTTCTCTCTCTGAATAGAATGCTTTCCCTCTCTCTTGTTTTACCCACTGAATGAATTCCCAATCATCTTAAATGCCTCCTCTTCAACAAAGCCTCAGTACCACTACCTTCAGTAAAGAAAGACTTTCCTGTCTGGTCTCAGATGACATTTGATTAATTTTAATGTACTTAGCACATAAAATTGTGTTCTTTAGTTATTTAGGGATATACCCATCTGTAACAACAATGCTACTTGCTGCTACTGTGACTATATAAGGCCAGTAACACCTGCACACAGGAAGGCTATTAGCACAGGTTCTTTGATCTGCTTTTCTGAGGAAAGCAACTTTAAGGGGTTAACAATCTTACTTTAATTAATCATACATATATCATTCACTTAGTTCAGGGGGAAAAGCCAGCACCCTGAACTTCAGAGGAAACACAAACAGAAATTACAAGCAGAAATTATATAAACACAGCAAAATAACACAAATCAACAGATAGGCATCTAGGTGTCAGACCAAGATATTACATACATAGTTACAGAGAATTGCCAATATCTGGGTTTTTCAAAGCTGGGGGGGGGGCCTTCTTAACAGCTACTCAGAATCTCATGTGGTGAAATCACAAAACACTCTTACAATGATTGAGCCCCAAGCAAAATGTTAACCTCAGAGTATATATACACTGCTTCAGGGTCAGAGGGTATCACAACCATGTGACTCAAACGCATGTGACCTATGCCTTCCTGTGACTTAAGCAGGTCATCAAAGACTCCCGATTCAAAGACTCTTGATTGAAAGGAAAGATTGCCTTAGTGCTAAGAAGCACTCCAAAACAAAAGACAACAAAAAAGTCCCACTTTGCTTGACATTATATCATCCTTCTACCAGATGGTAAATTCTATGAAGGAATAGAAGGACCATGTCTTAGCTAACTTTATATGTCTCCTAATATTTAGCTATTAGCTTCTAGCATATGGTAGGTCCTTGATCAATGTTTGTTCATAGGTACAAAGTACATTACAATTTACACTGGTAAAGTAATTTAGAGATCAGTTTGTATGACCCCTTTATTTTATAGGTGAGGAAATACATACTCATAGAGCCTAAGAATTTTGCCCAGTCACAAAGGTATTGAGTAGGAGAGCTAGGATTTGACCCAAAGTATTCTAACTCATAGAAATGTCTTTCCTCTATAGTAGATTAAAGAGTGTGATAAGTATCATTTCCAATGACTCCAATAGAAGCCAAGGCTGCTATATGGTAATCTATTTTTCATATCTTTCATTGCTTAATCAAAATCTTGTATTGAGATATCACAAGTTTTGGAGTACATAACAAAGAAAACTCCGTCTCTCAATATAAGGGATATATAATTTTAAAAGATGAGTAGTTGGTTGACTCCAACACTACCTTCAGGGGAACAGGGGGGTACTGAATAATGTCGAGGATAGCCTCAGTCTAGAAATATCTTCTGTATCCCTTTAATTGTGTGACTTCAGTGTTATCTTCAATAAACCAACTAAAGGATGTCATTGTACTAATTAACCATTGAGAGAATGCAATACCTGCATTGCCCAATAGATGGAGTTCTACTTAAGCCGCTGGGCCGGATTTGTCACTTAATTCTGGTTCATATGAGTGAGTCAATCATCCTGCATTGTTTGCATCCTGGGCCATCTCCAGTCATCCTGATGAATATCTGGCCACTGGACCCAGATGGCTCTGGAGGGGAAAGTGAGGTTGGTGACCTTGCATAACCCTCCCTCACTCAAATCAAAGTCAAATGCAAGTCATGTCATCATTTTTCTAATGTCATGGTCCTCTTCGAGAATGAAAGACAAACACAACAACAACAACCAGATACTCAGCAAAAACATCCTTCCTAGCTTTTATTAGGTCTACTTCATCTCTGGTCAAGAATCTGTCATCCCTATAGTTTAAG
>CM053627.1:66447561-66475214 GCA_028646595.1 Phalanger gymnotis | reverse complement strand
CTCAACTCCATATTTCATGCCATGTTGCCTTTTCTCAGCTATCAATGCCACGTTCTTTCCACTAATAGTCTAAACTCCATCTATGGGATCCTCAGCTGTGATAGGACAGTTTTCATTTTATCTTCCCAGGATCCAGGATTCAATATTATGTCCCAGCTGACTTCATATCGTATAGTCTGGAGTATATTCTTCTCTCCCCACCCCCACCCCAGCTCCTCTTTATTTTTTGTCTTCTCCCATTAGAATGTGAACTCCTTGACAGCTCCTGCTTGTTTTGCTTGTCCCCAGAGCTCGTCTCAATATGTAGTATATAAAAAATGCTTACTAAAATCTCTCTCTCTCTCTCTCTCTCTCTCTCTCTCTCTCTCCATATATATATATATATATATACATACATATGTATGTGTATATATATGCATACACACACATATACATATATTATCTATCTATCTAGAGAATGAGTATACTCTGATCACATTAGGTTACTACACATAGAATTAAGAGAAAAGGAAACTCAACTAAACACTCCTGTAGGGGATACATTCCTCTCCATCCACCTCAGAACTTATATTCCTTTACCCTCTCAGTTCTTTAGGCTCGACGCAGGGGAAATCTCAGACACATACACTAACAGTACATGAAAAAAGGAATATGGTAAAGGCATTTGCTCTTATGATTGAAAGCCAGTATGTTGCAGTAGAAAGAGAACAGTCTTCAACAACCATAGGTATGTCACTTAATCTCTCTTGGCCTTAGTTTGCTCATTTCTAAAATGAGGGGGTTGGCTTAGATGTTGTGTAAGACCCTGTCATGTCCTAAGTCCATGATTCATTGTGACTGTGAGGATCAGGGGATTAAGGAGAAAAAGTAGCAAAGACACAGAGTGGTTTTAATTCCTTGTCTTTTGACTAATGGATTAGAAGTGAAATCACCTTTCCCAGCCCACTAGCACATTGAGATCAACCATGACTGGCATGAGATACACATTCTAGAACTTTTCTCATTGTAGTTCCCTGCTGCAATCTATACTCTAGTTTCAGAAACTCTCCTAGCTAAATTGGCTTCAAGACATCTTTTTAGCCTTACCTTTAAGGCGGTCTTAGTCCTGATGTCCATGATACTTCATGTGGTCTCCAGCTACTCCCCTTCTCTGCTCAAAATTGAAATTGTAAGAGTAGAAGATGGAGGGAAGGAATGGAAAAAACTGGATATTACGATGTACAGTTAGCCTATTCCGACTTCTACACTTTTGCAATGAAAATACTCATTCAAAGAGAATTCTCTAGGGCTACATTCAAATAATTCAAAGGGTAAATTAATTCAAAATAATTCAAAAGGGAAATTCTCCCAGGCTACATTCATTTGGGATGTGGTGGATAGGGCTTAATGGAAAGATTTTTAAAGAGTATTCTACTTATATCAAGTGCTGTGCTGGAGTAAGTTTAATCAGAGTAATGATATATACTTTGCCTATACTGTAAAAATGTAGCAACATAAAAAAATACAAAGAGATCCAAGAGTGATAAGAGAATATGGAAGCAAATAGAGTGTTTTTGTTACCAATTTATTAAAGATAATACACAATTTGAAAAGGAATTAGAAATAATTCAGAGATTATGATTTTATACATGGTCTCTTTTTTCATTCCTAATTTAAACAGCTTTTTTATGGTTGCTAAGTTTAGAATTTTTTTTTAAAAGAACACTGTATGATAAAGTTACATTGCAGAGGTTTTTTTTTTCCAAATAGTGTTTCAGATCAGCCAAAGGAGTATTATTTAGTTGAAATGCACTGAACTAAAATCAGAAGGAAATCTTTGAGTAAAAGAGTATGATGTTCTTTTCTTCATAAGAAACCTCTAAATTGTTTCTAATCCAAGACCATGAAGGCAGTTTTCATTAAATGTTCTTTCTGTAAATAAATGGTAAGACCATGTCGATGTGCTAAATACTTCATCCTAGGCATATCGTTTATCAAATATGCAATCAATCAACCAAAATTGACTAAGCTTCTACTACTTCTGGGAAAATAGTTTGTGAAATTAGATTGTGAAAGGTATTAAACACAAGCTAAGGAATTTGAATTTTATAATTAGAGGCAATAGAGAGCAAGTGATGTTGAATGAGAGTTTGACGTGCTCACAGCTATACTTAGAAAATTTATTTCAACAGCTTCATGGAGGATAGATTGGAAAGGTAGGAGACTAGACACAGGGAGATAAATGGTGTAAATATTATAATCATATAACTATGAGGTGATAGCAAGGTTTTGTATATGAAGAATTTTGTGAAGGTCAACTTAGTAACTTGGTAACTAATTGGATAAAAGGGGGAGGGGAGGAAAAGATAAAATGACTCCAGGGTGTGAGACTCGAATGCCTAAAAGGATGGTGGTGGAAAAGGGTGGGCTAAATGATCTCTAAGGTCTCTTTAAGATGGAAAGCTATGCATCTTTGATTCTATGATCCTTCAGAAGAAATAGGAGAGTTTGAAAGAGAGATGGTTATATGGGGTGAGGGGAAGGTGGGTTAGGAGCTCCATTTTGTCCATGTTGAGTTTGCAATCTTTATAAGACATCCAAGTTGTGGTGTTTAATAGGCATGCCACAATCAAGTCTCGACTTCAGAGAATGGCGAAGCCTTGATTTGGAAGTCAATCAATCAGTAAATAAATATTAATTATGCACTTAGTACGTGCCAGTCATTGTGCTAAGTACTGAGGATAGAGAGATTAAAAACAACCACCAAAAAAGAAAAAAAAACCAACAAGGAAAACCATTGCATGTGCCCTCAAGTAATTTATATTTTAGTGCAGGAGATTAAACAACTATGGACTTGGAGGACCTATACAGTGGAGAGGAAGGTAATCTGAAAGGAAAAGGCACTAGCCAATGGGAGGACTGGGGAAAAAATGGACTGCAAAAGGTGGGATTTGGGCTGAGTCAAGAAGGAAATCAGGGAAGCTAAGAAGCAGAGGAGTGGAAGATGGACTATAGTGTTTGAGGAACTACAAATAGGCCACTGTAGCTAAATCTTAGAGTGTTGGGAGGAAAGTGTAGTATAAGACAAGAAAGGAAGGAAAGAGACAGCTTACAAAAAGCTTTAAATATCAAGCAAAATAGATTATATTTGACTCTGGAGGTAATAGGGAGCCCTGGTGCTCACTGAGTAGTCTGGCAACGTGGTCAGACCTACACTTTGAAAAATCACCTTAGCCATCTGAATAGAGGTCAACACAGATTCACCAGATTTTAGAGCTGGACAAGACTAGATACCATGTATTCAAACCCATCTCTTGAAATGGTTACTTATCATAACATAAATATCAGCTGATCCAGCTTCCGCTTGAGACTTATAATGACCATATTTCGTCCCCACCTCCACCTCCACCTCCACCTCCTAAGGCAGTCCATTCCAGTTTTAAATAAATTTAACTATTAAAGAATTTGCCCTGTCATAAAACTCAAACTTGTTTCTTTGAAATTTCTATCTATTGTTATTAGTTTTAACCCCTGGTTCAAACTGAGAAAAACTCTTCATTTTTCCATGTGACATGTCTATTGAAAACTACTTTTTCTCACATTATTTTATTCCAAAGAGTTTACATTATTTTTATGGAGGAAATGAAAAATAATTTCATATAATTTTGTTAGGGAATTTTACCATCTGTGTTTATTAAGAGAAATCAATCTAATTCAACCAGAAATTCTGTCTTCTCCAAGTAGATACCCATCTAATTTTAAAACCGGTTTCTTCTGAGAGCTTTGGAGCCAATGATGTGCAAATCTTGGAAAATGAGTACAAGTCATGACAACTTCCTTGTTACATAACATGTGGTACTCAGATTGATGAATGTCTCACAGCATAGTTCACTTATTTTAAGATTTTCTCTTTTTTTAACAATTAGATATATTTGAATGGTAAAATTTGTCTTCCAGTATACCTATTTTGAGCTTATTTCATAAAAAAAGAGAGAAAAAATTCAATTCTGACTCAATCCAATTCCCTCCTATCTCTTCTGAATGTCATTCTATCCATCAATCTGTCTGTTTCTATCTCTTTCTCTATCTCTCTCCATCTGTCTCTTTTGCTGTCTCTGTGTTTGTCTCTTTGTCTCTGTCTCTGTCTCTCTATGTCTCTCTATCTCTCATCTTCTTCTTCCTCCTTCTCTACACTTTATTTCTCTTCTTCATTCCCCACTCCCCCAACATACTTAGGAATTAGTTTTGCTAAATTATATTTTTCCTCTTTTTTTAAAGTTTTGTTACGAGGAAAATAGCCTCTCTAAGACTCCCCTACCCCAATTTTCACTCACAGATTGAGTGCCCCAGGGGGCTTTGGCTACTCCCAGGTGTAATATCAATTAAGTTGGGACTCTTCTACAGTTTTAGAGTGCTAAATTAATTGTCTCTTTGATTGAGTCTTACTAGGTACTAAACCCCAGGTCCACACCCTTTTACTACTAGGTAGAAAGCCCCAGGCCCAAACCCCTAATTACTAGGTGCTAAGGCTATGTGGAAGTGAAGCCCTCAGGGTCCTAAAGGGAGTTGCCAATAGTAGGGGCCTAAGTTCTGGCCACTCAGATGACATTTGCTGACTATCCAAAGACTGGATAAAAAAAAAGAGAACAGAGCTATCTGCTTGGGGGCTCTCACTCTTACAGGAGAGTTGTTTGGAGACTCTGGGAAGCTGTAGTGAAGAGCCCTCCGGCTTGTGAACCCAGATGTTGATGCCTTCTTGGTAACTATGAATTGTATTCGGTCTGTTTATAATGTATCTTTGTAATTTGTTTGTATTTGCTCTGAAGTTCAGGGTACTGGCTTTCCCCCCTGAATTAAGTGAATGATATATGCATATGTTGGATTGAAGTAAGATTGTTAACCCCTTAATGCTACTTTCCTTAGTAAAGCAGATGAAAAGAAACTGTGCTGGCAGCATTCTTGTTGTTGGGCTTGTGTTGGTCTTTCACCCCCACAACAGCTGCTAGCCAAATTGTTGCAATACCAGGTTAAATGTATTCTGTGGGTCTGCATTCCTAAAACTATAGCTCATGAGGTCCCATTGGATCATTTACCTTTAAAAGTCAACTGGCTGGCACAATTAACTCAAAGAAAAGGAAGTAATTAAAATGAAAATATATAAGTAGTAGTAAAAAACATCCCCTACACAGAATCGGAAGATACCCTCCCACAAATATAGGCAGCAACAGTGGGATATAGAATATCCCACATATAGAACATTAGTAGGGAAACACACATAGGGAATACATGTGGTCCAGTCAAATCACACCTCCATTGATGTGAAGTACCCTCGTGCTCCTTCTCTTCTTGTGTTACACTCATCCTGTTCTCCCTATTAGTAGAGTGGCTCCACTGTACATGGTACCATGGCTGATTGTGAGAAGATGGGTTGAGGGAGAAATCCCCTCCCAAGAGACAGGGAGCTAGGTTCCCCTTCCAGAGGGGGCTTTCTTATCTACTGACACAGCTCACATTTCTCAGAACTGAATTCTGACTTAACAAATTCTTTAGAAATTATGCCGTGCTCTTTAAAGTCCTCTAGGGGTGTGGTTAATTCTCTCAGTAGCCAATGATCAGTAACTCATTAATATCTTGTTTTATTTTTTATTTTTAGTTTACGACACTCAGTTCCACAAGTTTTTGAGTCGCAAATTTTTTCCCTCTCCCTCTCATCACATCTCCTGCTAAGCCAGCATGTAATCCAATGTAGGTTCTACATAGACCTTCTCATTAAACTTATTTACACAATAGTCAAGCTGTAAAGAAGAATTATAACCAATGGAATGAATCATGAAAAAGAAGAAACAAAACCAAGAAAAGAAGGGAAAAAAAGAGAGCAAATAGTTTGCTTCAATCTGCATTCAGACTTCATAATTCTTTCTCTGGATGTGAATAGCTTTTTCTATCATGAGTCCTTTGGAGCTGTCTTTGAACCTTGTATGCTGAGAAGAGCCAAGTCTATTAAAGTTAGTCATTACAGAATCTGTGTGTCTGTAATCATGTACAATGTTCTCTTGGTTCTGCTCCCCTCGCTCAGCATCATATCATGTAATTCTTTCCAGGTTATTATGAAGTCCATATCTTCTGCATTTCTTATAGCACAATTGTATTCCATTACATTCATATACCACAACTTGTTTAGCCATTCCCCAACTGATGGGCATCCCCTTAATTTCCAATTCTTTGCCACCACAAAAAGAGGTGGTATACATATTTTTGTACACATGGGTCCTTTTCCCACTTGTGTGATCTCTTTGGGATACAGACCTAGAAGTGGTTTTGCTGGGTCAAAGAGTATGCATGTCTTTATAGCCCTTCGGGCACAGTAGCTCATTAATTTCATCAACCATGATGAAAGAATTTTATCCCTCATAAAGGACTAACATTTATAAAGACCTCTTTAACCATTAAGACCTTAATACCTTTTTGTCTCTGTTATCTTCCTCTTAAATTCTGTAATTTCTTTCTTTTGATTCTCAAAAAGGAGTAAAGAACTTGAGGTTGTTTGGGTTGTCTTGGTTATCAGGTAAAACCCATAAAGATATCATAAAATCTGTCCAGACTGATACCACCATATTTCAAGCAGTCCAGACAGATTTGCTAAAAGTTTTGTTTTTATTTTTTAAGTACATGAATGAGCTTCCACAGTATGGTCTAAGTGAGTCATTAGACATTAAGTACTCTAAAGAGGCAATGTCTATAACGATCCATTCAGGCGCCATTATAAAGAAGACATTTGTATATAAACGTTCAACTATGCAAAGTTATCTCAAAGAAAATGATCTGACATAAAGGAAACATATAAGAAAACTGTCTAATTATAGTCTGAAAATGAAAGAAAATAAAAAAGCCAATTGTTCTCTGTTGGGCCCTTAAAAATTCACAGGGTATTGAAATGTATCCCAGAGAAATCCCCTCAATGCAGTTTTCTCTCTGGGCTATTCAGCAAATATTGGTAATAAACTGGGTTCCCCAGAGGACAACTCTTTTGGGTTCAGGGTACTCTATGAAGCCACAGTTTTTAAACTATAATTCTGTAATCACCACTCTTATGTTTATCTATAATAGTGATCCAGAGAACACAAGCACATTAAATCAAAGGCATTTGCTGAAATGTTGTGGCATGAACACTATCCCACTTACAACTACATTACAGAATCAGTGAAAAGAGGGACCCTCAGGAAAGTAAGGCAACTTGCACCACCTGCCCTGCAGTGCCCTATGCTGGACATATTGCATATCACTATTGGAATTTTCCCCAGCTTTCCCCAGCTCAGTTTGACTCTGCAATCAGCCTCTGGGCCAGTTCTTTGCCGCTACAATGTTTTCTAACATGTTAATTACTCCATTGCAAGATGGTACTCACAAAAGCCAATTCAGAATAGGTAAAGAAATCTATCTTTCACATGCAAGTGATGAAAAATTCTCTCAAAGGCTGAGTACATCTCCCATAGCTAGCTCTTTTCTCTGCTGCCAGGGATTACATTCCTTAGAACTGTCTGACTTTCATTTACTAATGGAAGACTGTATCTTTTGGTCTCCTGGATAAGATGGAGATATAATGGACATGGTATACCTACGTGCTTTGCTATGATGATGGTCTGGCTCCTCTCCTGCTGTGGAGTGGACTTGGGTGGCCTTGATTATGCTTTTTTCTGGCCTCTTTGGGTGGTATTTTCTGCCTCTCTTGACTCATTTCCTCTCATAGTCTTCTTAGGTTTCTGGTATTTTCTTGGAGTCAGGACTAGAAGTTTATACCCCCTTCTCTTTGGTTTTCTTGGCTCCTCCACATTTTCAGATGAGGCTAATGTGAAAATTTGTTTTACTTGACTATGCACATTTTTATAAGGATTTTTTTTTGTAATTTGGTGAAGGGAGTTGAGAAGAGGGAGGCTAGAGATAAGGTTGCCAAAAAAAGGGAAAGAAAAAGAAAAATGATAATTGAAGCATTTAATTTTTTTAAAAAAATACACAGAAAATAACATAAGGAAGCCCAGAGAAAATTACAGAAGAACAGAGGATCTTTCAAAGTTACATAAAAGGAAAAGCAAGTTATACATAATGGAGACCAAGTTTCATAAATAATCCTATTTTTTGTCTTCTAGTTTGCATGTGGAAAAGCTCATATTATATGGTATTTCTTAAGAATAAAAAATGACAAAGAAGTTTTTCAAATGAATGCTTCTCCCTTTTTAAGGATCACTAAGGGCATGTTGATTCTTTATCTAGCCAGTGACTAGACACCCTTTAATCAAGTCTGTTGCAAGAACTTTTTCATGCCTAATAAAGGCATCAAATACTCACAAGATAAAGGAGAATGGATGGCTCAATTGAGAGAAAGAAAAGAGGGATATTCAGAAATAAATGCGATGTAAACACAAAAAGTATTTAATAAAAATAAAATATATTTTAAAAGAAAAGTCTCCCCAACCTAAAATAAAATAGATGCCTTCCCTTGGTGCTGCCACCCCTCCATGGTCTCTTCTTATTATCCTCTAATTCTCTGCTAAAATTTTAAAAAGCCAAGTTTTCATTTGTCTCTACTTCCTCACCATCTATGACTCAGTCTTCAAATCCCTATAATCTGGTTTCTAACCCCATAACTCAATCCAAACTGTTCTAAGGTTTATCTTTAATTACCAACTCTAATTGCCTTTTCTCAGTCTTCTTCCTTTTTGAGCTTCTTGCAGATTTAACTTCACCACTTCATGTTCTTTCCTCCTTCTAACTATTATGACACTGCTTCCTCCTGGTTCTTGATTCACATATCTAATTCAGCTTCTTCATAAGTTCATCTTTTCCTTCTGCCCTACAAGGATAGTTATACCCCAGAACTCTGTTCTCTTCTACCCATGTCTTCTATCAATGTATTTTCTCTTTAAGGTTTTTCTTTGGTGTTTTCATTAATTTCCATTAGTGTATCACCTATGCATGTGAACCATAAATTTTCTAAACATATCTCTCTATTGAGCTCAAATCTTATATTTCTGTCTACTATTATCGAGATTTTATGTAATTAAGAGAACTGGACACAGAGTCAGAGGACCTAGGGTTGAATCCTTAAGGGGTGGGGAATCTGCAGACTTGAGGCCATAAGCATGGAGATTAGATGACTCACTTGAGGGAGAGGGGAGAAACAGGGATATTCAGAAATAAATGCAATGTAAACACAAAAAGTATCTAATGAAAATAAAATATATTTTAAAAGAAAAGTCTCCCCAACCTAAAATAAAACAAAATAAATTCCTTCCCTTGGTCCTGCCACCCCTCCATTTTGTCTTATTATCCCTTTTCCTGCTAGTATTTTAAAAAGAAAAGTCTTCATTTGTCTCCATTTCCTTACCATCTACTATTCACTCCTCAAATCCCTATAATCTGGTTTCTAGGTCCTTGAGTGCAGCCTTTTGACTGAGTCCAAGTTCTACAGAACAAATCCTTTTATTAAGGGGATTTGTTCTATGAAGTTTGGATTCAGTCAAAGGGCCACACTTGAGGACCTGGGGACCACATGTGGCCTTAAGGCCACAAGTTCCTCAACCCTACATCATATTTCCTATGGAAGGTCCCTTAACTTCTTTGTGTCTCAGTTTCTTGACCTGTAAAAAAATTAAGAGATGGGACTACGTGACTCCTAGGCTCTTTTTCAGTTCTTTGACCCCCTTATTTGAGGTATTTGAGGAGAAACTGAATGATCATTTGTCAAATAGGTCATAGGGTCATTCTTTCAGGAATGGTCTAGAATAGAATTCAGCTGACATCTCTGCTGAAATCTTTTAACTCTGAAATTCCCTGTGGACAATCTCTACTTGGATGTTCTGTCAGCTCTTCAAATTCAACATGTACAAAACCAGACTATTCTTCTATGTTTATAAATTTTAGTAGACATAAAGCTAGGGGAGATAGATAGCATATTAACAACAGCAGAATCCCCCACCCTAAATATGTAGACAAGCTATAACAAAAGATAAATTTTATAAAATTTAATAAATATAAATATAAAGGCTTTAACAATTTGAAGTCTTATAACCATTTGCCTTATCATAGGATTGCAAATATAAAAGCAGAAGAGATCTTAGTTGTCATTTAATCGAACGCCTTAACTTTATAGATACCTAAAGAGAGACACCAAGTAAATCAAGGCTTGTTCAAGATCGAAAGGTTATAAGTGACAGAGGCACTTTGAACCCAAGACCTAAGACTCCAGATCTAATACTCTCCCCATTGTGTTTGTTTCTGTGTTTTCCATCATTACATGGTAAGATCCTTGAAGGGAAATTTTTGTTTTATGCCTTTGCATCCCTGGCCTCATACAATGCCTCACATTTGGAGACAGGGGTCCAGATCTGTGATTTAATTAGTATCATGAACCCCTAGCAAGGGAACTCCATATACTGGCACATTACTGCAAATGCTTTATGACTTAAAGAATTGTCAGGGAGCACTTAGATGGCAAGTGACTTGTCCAGGGTCACATAGCCAGGTTGGACTTTGTGTCTTTAAATTTGCCTCTCCATCTTTTATGATCTCATAAAGTTGACACAATAAATGTTTATTTAATTTTGTGGAATTGAATTGACTTATTATTGGAGAATTAATGGCATCGAGACAATAGAAAATAGGGTCATGAGGACACTTCTCCAATGCAAAATGTGCACCTGTGCTCCTCTTGAATGATAACATAAATTTAAAGTTAATAGAACTTAAAATTCCACACAAAAAATACTGGGCCCTGGGGTACAACTTAGTATCTTCTTAAATGGAATATGAGTAATTTGAGTGACAGCAAATTATAAAAAAGATGAGCCATGACTAATAACCCACTACATTTTCTTTATGACATTCTCTCTCACTTTAAATACAAGAGTCCATGTCTCAGTCCTTCTTTCTAACCTGTAGCAAGAGTGGGTCTGACCTTCCCCAGAGACCTTGTCCAAAAGATTTCTCATGCTTAATACTTTTCACTGTAGAAATGATTCTCCAGCCGGAAACCAGGAGCCCTGCAGAGGACATGCATGCTTCAGTGAAGGACAAGCTTTTCTAATAGCTTTCCTGCTATGATTGGATATGGGGATACAAATTTGGTGCCTCATTCAGGGCGCCTCATCGGGAAGAATAAATTGGTTGGTCATTAGAAAGAAAAGATTGATGGGACAAAAAAGAAGCCATCTTTTCCATTCCATTTTTGCCTTCTCCTCAAAAGTAAAATTGAATCTCTGTAATTGACAAATCAATATTCAAATAAAATATAATTACAAGTTGATGCTTCATATGATTTGAACATCCTACCTTGCATTCATATTAGCTTTATAATTTGTTAGTAAATTTTAGCCCCATTTTTCAGATGAGGACTCCACCCCAAACCCTAGATCAAAGCCTGGTCACAAAGCTCAAATACTCCTGGAGCATTTTATCAGAATATTTTCTTTGTTCTAATAACATTCTAATTTGTATTATACTTATCATTTTTGTACCTGTCACAACCCCCTATTAGACTGGAAACTTGAAGCCAAGGATGAAGAAGTAAGTATAATGAAATTAGAGCTGAATTCAGTTAGCTGATTTAACTTTATGCAATACTTCACCATAAATCCCTTGACCCTGTGTCCGATTGCTAATCATTCATTCCAAACCCCAGTCCTGGATTAATCCCATGATCCATCCACCTTCTCTACTCTTTTAGTACCGCTAAATTCCACTGGAAGAAGTCATAACCTTTTTGACTTGGTCCACCTCAATACCAGCTGTGTCCTCACTGCTATATACTAATGCTTTTACTCTTCCCTGAGTGACACTGTGTGATATTCTTTACAGTGGCCCTTTGAAACCTTTTCAGACCATGCCCTGCACCCCCCATCTCTTCTATCATTCTCAGGAAAAGACCTTATCTTGTATTTCACTGAAAAATAGATTTAATCTATTCTAAGCTCCCTCTCCTCCCAATCCCACACATAAATTGCCTCATCATCACATATCCCAATCCATTCCTCCTTTCTCCAGTACCTAAGTATGAGGTGGTCTTTTCTTTGCCAATGCTAACCCTTCTACCTGGACCCTTGGTCCCATCCTTTCCAGCTCCTCCAGGAGTTTATTCTTTGAATCATTCCTTTTATCTCCCTAGTTTTAACCCTCTCCTTATCCAACGGCTCCTTTCTAAGTGACCACAAATATTCCTAGACCACTCTTATCCTTATAAAAAATCTGCTTGAGCCTTGAATCCCTTAAATCCCCATTCTGTAAAATTATATTCCTTGGTTGCCTCCATTGTCCCACTCCTCACTCACTTCTTGACCCCTTTGAGTCTAGCTTCTGTGTACATTACACACCTGAAACTACCTTCTCTGAAGAAAGGAAAGAGAGTCCACAGGTGATTTTCTCTTTATTACAGTGGGCTTTTTTCAGTCTTTTTCCTTCTAGACCTTGCTGCAGCAGACTCTCTACTCCCTAGGGTTTTTTTGGACATGCTCTATCAAGTGCCTCTTCCTACCCTTCGTATGGATCATTCTCAGTCTCTCAGCAAGGTCGTAGCCTGTGTCCCCATCCTCCCCCGCCATTTATGAGTGCACCTCATGGCACTATCATAGGCCCTCTCCCCTTTTCTGTCTTCTTCCTTCTTTCTCCATTTTTGTCTTTTTCAGTCTGTCTCTCTGCCCCTCTGTCTCTATCTCTCTCAGGTTTCAGAGGGTTGTTGTGAGGTTCAAATGATAGAACTGTTTTCAAACTCGAAAGCACTATATAGATGATGATGACGATGTCATCTCACCCCTCTACATCACCATATACATTCCTGAATTTTCTCATCTATTACATGAGGATGATATTTACACTAATACCTCACAATGTCATTGTGGGGAAATAGAAACCACTTTGTAAACCTTAAAATCTTTTAGAAATATAACTTCTTGGGGGCAGCTAGGTGGTGCTATGGGTAGAGCACCAGCCCTGGAGTCAGGAGGACCTGAGTTCAAATCGGCCTCAGACACTTGACACATGTACTAGCTGTGTGACATTGCGCAAGTCACTTAACCCCAATTGCCCTGCCAAAAACAAAAAAATATTAAAAAAGAAATATAACTTCTTATTACTTTTCATCTCTGTATCCCAGAACCTAGCATGTAGGTAGATAGTAAAGGAATGTATATTAGATTAAATTTAAGAAACTGAGGCAGAGATTTGCCTAAGGCTAGTAGCAGAAACTAGCAGATATTAGAATCCATCTCAAAGCTTTACCTAGTCATACTTGGCCAAGGATTCAAGATATCCATCATTCAGTTGACAAAAAAATTATATTTAAGACGATTAACTGCCTTTCTCCATTGAACACAGACAAAAATCTAGCAGTCAGGATCCTTTTCCCCAAATTTACAAATGGCTCCACCTAAAGCTATTTTTTTCTTTTTATGTTGCCTCCAGTTCATTGACATTGTCTAAAAGTTTAGACTAGATGACCCCTAAGGTACTTGCCAACTTGAAGATTCTGTGAATTCATAGAATACTTTCTAATGCTGAAATTGTTTCATTTCAACAAAAGAAACATACTATAAGCTCCTCCCCCACCCCCTACTCCTCTGCAAGTATAGTTAAATTAAGTGAGATTGCATAATCAAAGCATGTGAATTCTTTGAATACCAACAGTTTCTCACAGATCTTTCAGGGAGCTCTAAAAAGCCAAAGAAAAACCTGTAGCAACTTCACTATGGTGGAATTTGGTGGTATATAGATTTAGGGAATGGCCAAGGCCTGCAGGTTTGGATTCGAAATGAGAGTCACTGCTAATATAAAATAATAATTTATATATTATATATATACATATATATAATATACACATATGCTTTTAAATTTTTAGAAAGAACATACATGTATATAAATGTATATATTACATATAGACACATATTCTACAAATATACATATGTTTATATGCATATATAAATATATGTATATGTATGTATAATTATAACATGTATGTATGTATAATTTTATCCTCAGAACAACCCTGTGAAGTAGGTATTATTATTATACCAACTTTGTAGGTGTTGGACCTTGAGACAGAGAGGTTAAATAATTTGACCAGGGTCACTTACCTAGTTCATGTTGAAGGCTATAAACTCAGGCCTTTTAATTCCATGCGCAAATCCAGTATTCCAAGATTTGGGGAACAACAGCTTAGACTTCTAAAATAAATGTCCTAAATTCATCTGATATCCTGAGTCAACTCAATTTATTCCTGATACTTTTCAAGTAATTACTGTGTTTTATAAAAACTTGAGTGAAGTGGAAGAAAAATCCATTTTAAAAAGAGACAGACCTCTGGCAGAAGAAAATTGAGAATCTCCCATTTCCCAGATTTACAAATTTGCATTGAATCTTTCCTTCCATAGAAATGGGGGTAGGAGGCAGGCACAGATTGGCTTCCTAGTCACAAAGAAAGGTCCCACTGAATAATTTTCCTGGCCCACTAAGCACACACACTGGGGTCTGTGTATTTTGCATCCAACACATTCAGACAGAGAGGAAAATTGTAGAGCAAGTGATGCGTGCCCAGCTGCTGCCTCAAGGAGATAGACAGCTGAACTTTAAGCAGCTGGGAAGACACATGTAAGAACTAATAGGTCAAAACCACACAAAGATAAATCTACCCCACTCCCACTCACCTCGCTCATTCACCCCATGAGAGCTCAGTAGTTTAGGGTTTCTCTTTGGTTGATTATTGACCCAAATAAAGCGTATAAAAGGTTTTCCTATTTTCCTTTCTAGAGATCACAAAATCAAAAGAAAAACTGGCATGATAAGGAGGAACAAAAGGAAAATGTTAACGGTTATCCTTTTTAACAACCATCCCACTATGCAGAAGATGGTTTCATCTTCCTGCTGGGATGCTTTGGATGTTCTAGTGAAAGAAAGACAGCTTTGCAAGAAATCTCCATTGGTTACAAGTAGATGTGAAACCATAAGAGAAAATACAGGCATGTTTTAATGGAAAAAAACAGCTGACAAGAGAATGTGCTTTTCCCCCTTTGTTATTTCTCATACCCACAATGAACAGATTCTTTCCTCCAGGTGTGGAGTATTGAGAATAGAGTCTAATGCTGACCCCCTGCTCTTTTGTAAAATGCAACAGGAGACCCATTAGAAAAGCTGGCTCTTTCTTAAGGCATAAACAATCCCAGCAATGTCTGCCATCCTGGATTGGAGATAATCACCTCACTACCTCCTTTGTTACCCAGATGACACTTTGCTTCTTTTCTTGACTTCATTCTTTTTTTCTGAGGCAACTTATTTTTTTTTCTACTTCACCATCCATTCCTATGGGCTCTTAACATTTAGGGGAATGATTCTGTTTGTAGGAACTGAGCGTGATGGGCATCTGGCTTCCCATTCTCACAGATTTACTGTTAAGCAAAATCAATCTAGTTGAGGATAAGCCTGTAGTCAGAGGGCAGGCTGGAATCTTGTCAAAGAGAATGATGGCCTCTTTTTCCCTGTCAGTCATTGGTGCCCAGGTTCCTCAAAGCTCACCTCTTCTCAGAAGTCTCCAGCCATTGATTTCAATTTGATCCATTTCAACAGCGCCTACTACGTTGAAAGCACTGTGCTAGGCGCAGAAGATGTAGAGACAATATAGAAAACAGATCTTTGCCTCCTAGGAGGTTACAGTCTATCTAATTGTCCCACAATACTTAGAAATGCAGCTTATACATCATGTCTGACCTACGCTCTTTAGGCAATTCAGCCAGTTGGTCAATAAGAATTTATTGAGTAACCGCAGAGTGCCAGGCACTACACTAAGTGTTTTGCAATGTTATGTCATTTGGTCCTCACAGGAACCTGGGGAGGTAGATGTTAGTATTATCCCCATTTTACAGATGAGGAAACTGAGGCAGACAGAAGGGACATTCAGGGTCACACAACTCAGAAGTGTCTGAGGGCAGATACGGACTCAGGTCTTGCTGACTTCAAGTTCAAGGCTCTATCCATTGTATCATTCTAGCTACTGCTAGACAGATTTTGGTCTGATTCTCCAGCTAGACTGTAAATTATAGAGGTCTAGACCTGTATTTTAGAACTTCTATCACTAAGTGGCTATGTGACCTTACGCAAATAATTTAATTTCTCTGGGACTCAGTTTCTTCAAATATAAAATGATGTGGCTGGACTAAATGACCTCTTAATTCTCTTCTAGTTTGAAAATACAATGATCCTAAGACTCTAAGACTATACGTTTCACTTGCAGTCCTATTTTGCCTATTGGAAGCAGCTAGGTGGCTCAGTGGATAGAGCACTGGGTCTAGAGTAAGGAAGATCTGAGTTCAAATCCAGCATCAGAGACTTACTTCTTGTCCCCCTGGATAAATCACTTAACCTCTGTTTGCCTTAATCTACTGGAGAAGGAAATTGCAAAGCAATACAGTACCTCTGTCAAGAAAACTTCACGGACAGTGTTGACATGCTATGGGCCGCAGTGTCACAAAGAGTCAGATGTGATGGAACAACAATGTTCCATTAACATTGGACAGTTGATTTAAATAGTTTATGTAATGCAAAAATAGCAGGAAAATAAATCCATTACTTGTCTATTCACCATTATGTAGAAAGGATATGTCAGGGATAAGGGATGTCATCAGAAAGATGTGTAAGTGTGTGTGTGTGTGTGTGTGTGTGTGTATAGAGAGAGAGGGAGGGAGAGAGGGAGAGAGAGAGAGAGAGAGAGAGAGAGAGAGAGAGAGACAGAGAGAGAGAGACAGAGAGAGAGAGACAGAGAGACAGAGAGAGAGAGACAGAGAGAGAGAGACAGAGAGAGAGAGAGTTATAAAGCAAGAACAAGGCATGACCAGTAGACAGAATGTGAGTTCCTCTGATATCTCTAAATCACCAAAAGAGACAGCATAATTCCCCAGCATATTGGGTCCATCTTTTCCAATATATTTGTGAGAAGATGAAGATAAGAGTCACCCATGATAGTCAAGCCTGGGTGGGCTGCATTGTACAACACCGGAGGGAATACTGAAATCTATAATCTAGCTAGCTGCCTATTGGCAGCTTGGTGGCATAGTTGATAGAGCACCAAGACTGGGGTCAGTAAGATTTGAGTTCAAATATGACCTCATAGACTTACTAGCTGTGTTACCTTGGGCAAGTCACTTAACCTCTGTTTACCTTAGTTTCCTCATCTGTAAAATGAAAATAACAATAACCCCTGTTTCCCAGGCTTATTTATAAAGATCAAATGATATAATCGTTGTAAAGTGCTTAACACAGTGCCTGGCACACAGTAATCACTATATAAATGTTAGTTATTGTTGGTGTTGTTATTATGTGTGATAATGAGATCACAGTTCCCTCTGAGTGTGTGTATATGTGTGTGTTTGTGTATACACATATGGGTGTATGTATGTATGTATGTATATATCACTGTCTAGCCGGGTGTCTAGGCATCACCAACTGTCCTGATCCATGCTATTAGGTTAGTCTTTATTGAAACACACAGAAATATGGGGCACTTAACTATCTCTGTACGGCCTTAAACAATAGCTGCTACTCTTCATGGCTCCTCAGGACCTGTTTTAATCTTAGAGATGGAAGGGGATCCTGGTAAATGTTTAACAAACAGATCTCCAAAAAATTGTAAACATGGAGCATTTTTAAGCTTAATCTATCTGCATTATTAATGTTTTCCCCATCACTTTCTTAGGTCTAATCAACAAAATAATCAAGCCCTGTTTTGTAGTGTTTGCCAATTTCCAAGTTGTAAATGCTCACTTTGGAAATTTAATAATCAGCTCTACTGCTTTAATTGACTCTAGCATACCTGTGTCTTAGGAAGCGTTGACTCTATTTAGAGCCTAGAAACCTGATTTGGGGGGACATTAGGCACCTAAACAGGGACTTTATGTCAAAGATCACCTGTGGAGGGGATTTGGCCCAAACTATATCTGGTTCAAGGAGTGTTAACCCATCACAGAGGTTTCTCCACAGTGAGATTGAGTTCTGGGCATCTTCCCAGGCTTAAGTGATATGCATGTGCCTGGGAGAGCTGTAATTCCTCTAGATATGGACCTATTTCTACAAAAAAATATGCACAATATACACATATACACATGTACATATTCAGTCATCATTATCTAGTCGTATCTGACTCTGTGACCTGGGTTTTCTTGGCAAAGATAGTGGAATGGTTTGCCATCTTCATCTCTACACAGCATATGCCTATGCATATTATTATTATTATGGCTACAGTAACTTGTGATTTTTTTTCTAAAGAAGTGAAGTAATAAAAATATGCTAATCATTCTCTGTAGACCTTTCAACTCAAGCATTTGTTATAATCAGTCTATATTATCAATGTTTTTAGACAGTTTGATAAGGGTGCTAATAGAAGTAATTACAATTGGTATTACATAATAATTTATGAGTACCAAGCATTTCCATATTGTTAATGGGATGGAGTGGAAATATCAACCAAGAGTTGGAGAAAGCAAGGTTTAAGTCCTGACTTATCACTTCCTACCAGTGAAATATGGATCAAATCAATTTACATCTCTGAGAGAGTTTCTTCATCTTTATAATGTGGACTATAATATTTGCATTATGTAACTTACAGGGCTGTATTGTGATTTATAATTGTGAGCTCTTATTTTTTTGTTCATAGGCTAAATAACCTTAGCCCTTCCCCCTCCACTACTGATGCTAATACTTTAACCATTTTTATTCCTGTTCTCTGATATTTGCCCAAATTGTCCAAGTGTACTTTACACCATGGACTTGAGACCGCTCTAGTCAAATTCTGGGCAGTTTCGAATTTAATAGGATTATTATCTTAAGGGTTTTCATTTGACACTCTCAGTAATGCTTTCCAACATAATTTTTGTGGCCTCATATTGAACCATAACTGTAATCTATAATGACACCTTAGATCTTTCTATGTCAGATTCACATGAGATATGTCATTTCTATATTGGCTTGATTAATTTTCTTCCCAGTGTGACCTCTTCCATTTACTCCCCTATAATTGCTTCCGGTTTTTTATGTTCAGTTTTTTTTTAAATTCTCTTTAAAATATAACTAAAAGCATTCTCTGGGAAGAGATGGAAATATAGTGCTAACAAGGTTACCTCTAGAGGTAAAGACAGAAATGAAAATGAGGCCACATATTGGTGGTTATATTGGATTTCATGTATTCTTTGGTCTATTTGTCACTATAATAGATTGCTGTTGACAGGATAAACCTGTCGTCTGCAGTTTCTTTTGATAAAAGCCAATTCGTATGCGTGCTGTAAATGTTGTGTGGGTAGGTTTCTCATCATGTTTTAACTTATAGCAATATAAGACTATCATCAGGTTGAAGGATATCTCCTCCTGGAGTCTCAGTACCTTGGCGGTTTTTATAAGGAGGACTTTCTCAATGAAAATTTGATAAACCAGACAGCTCTTTCTATACTTGGAAATACATGGTAATCAATTACATCTTCAAAGGCAGAGGACCATCACTGAAGTTCTGCCCGTCATCTCTTGGTGGAACAGAAGGGACCATCCATTTTCAAGGACTGATGTTAGCAGAGACCAAAGCTCTGATTGATCCTATTAGACTGGCAAGAATTAAAGGAGGAATCCAGCAACAGCCTTGCTTTGATTTCTAAAGACATGCCTACTTAGATTCACCATCAGGTTGGCTGTCGGATAGTGAGCTAATGTGGAAACTAAGAAGATCTGCCACCTCTAATAGATAATTTCATTATGATCTTGGGCATAAGTAATTTAATCTCTCAGTGCTCTAAGAAACTATTTTTAAGACTATAAATTATTTAAAAAAAACAGTGCTGGCCTGTATTCGTAGAAAGTTTTCTTTCCCAAGAATTTCCTATACTACTGAAATCACATTGTAGGCACAAAAAGACTTACACACATTTATATTCTCTTCAGTCGTTTTCCAGTAATGGGTGCCCCCATTTGGGCATTTCTTGGCAAACAGGAGTGGTTTGTCATCTCCTTCTTGGCACAGGAGTAGTTTGCCATCTCTTCATATTTGTATATGCTTATGTGTGTCATTCTTATTATGACTACAGTTCCTTATGATATTTTTTTTTAGAATTGAAGTAATAAGCCCATATTAATCATTCTCGGTAGACTTTTCAACTCAAGCATTTGTTAGGATCAGACTAGATTGTTGATGTTTTTGGACAGTTAAATAAGGATGCTAATTATAATTATTATTTGTCATATAATTGGTTATATAATAATTTGGTTATATAATAATTTATATAAAAATTCTATAATATATGTAATCACATTATATAATAATTTAGGAGTGCCCAGTGTTGCTATATACCTTGTCCCACTGGATCCCCATAACAATCCTGTTAGATAGACAATGTAAGCATTATTGTTATCACTTTAGAGATGAGAAAAGGGAGACTGGATGGAGTTAAGTAGGGTAATAGAAATATCACTGGACTTGGAATCAAAAGTGCTACATTCAAAGCCCAGATCTACCACCTCGAATTTGTGTGCCTTTAGTAAATCACCAATCTCTCTAGATCTGAATTTTCTCTTCTGTAAAATAAGGATGATCGCTCTCCAACTGGTTTTACAAGGTTATTTTGGAGACTACATTTTACATTTTGTAAAACATAATAGAAATATGAGTTATTTTTATTATCATTATTAAGTAACCTCAATAGAGTTAAGGAGCAAGTTTGTCTGGGGCTTAAACACTGATCCTTTAACTTCCAATCCAGTGCCCTTTCCACTGATTATGCACACAGATATGTGTGTGTTTCAATTTAATTTAATTCAGCAAATTACCATATAGGTATAACAATAACATTGTCATGAAACTTAGAAATACAAATACTAAAAAATGCATTGGGGCGGTGGAGGAGGAAATCAATGTCATCGCTTACAATAGATTAAGAGCTAAGTTTTTCATAGTTTATTGTAGCTGATCATCTCATAATGTTGCTGTTACTGTGTACAACAAAATGACATTTTATGTGTAGAAGAAGGCAGAACTTTCTGGGAAAGTATTTTTCCATCACTATTATTTGCTTATGTGATGCTTAGAATACATTCTCTCCCCTTACCAGTTGAAATCCTTCCCATCCTTCAAGATCTAAGTTCAAATGCAGTCAAAAGACATGGGTTTGAATTTTCGTGCTTCTACTTATTATTGCTGTGACCTTTGGGGCAAGATACAACCTCTCTAGTCTTCAGTTCCTTACTGATAAGACAAAGGAGCCAGAGTATATATATGCTTGCTAAATCCCATTCATCTCTAAATCTATGAGCTCATAACCATAGATGATGATAAAATAAATTAAAATCCTAATTTTAAATAAGCCTGTCTCTGCAGTTTATTTTGTGTGTTGTATGTCTTTCCTAATATCTCTGTGTATCATCAAACAGAGGGGCAGCGGAGAAGGAACAAGGCAACTCAATTTTTCATGTCCTCGAGAAACCCAGAAATCAGCCATGGAGACCAGAACAAAATTAACAGCAACATTTGTGTGTAATCGTTCCTATTTACATATTTCCAATAGAAAAGTCATGAGACTGTGCTGCTTAGTTATTGCTTCAGAATAACAGCATTGGGAAACAAGAATGGCCGTCTCTGTCTCATCTACATTCAGAATTGTATCCCTATTGTTCAGGGAGCTGTTTGCCAGAACCATTTTCAGCAGAGCTTCTTCCTGGAAAATTGTGATTAACATGATCTGCTGCTGCAGCTCCTTACTCAATTCAGTATGCTTTTATTTAGTGCCTGATGTATGCTAATTGCCTGCTGTGTCCCAAGCATTGTGTTTAACTTGTGAAAGATTACAAACTCCTGAATGAGGAATGTGTATTTATCCTAGATTCAATGGGGATCTATTGAAGATTGTAAAAAGGCAGAAGTTACATGATCAAACCTGCATTTTAGAAATATTAGCTCATCAGCTATGTAGAGGTTGGCATATGGTATGGGAGATACTAGAACCAAGAAGAACAATTAGTCAGCATTAATGAACTATGTACTATGTGCTAAGAACTAGAGATAAAAAGGGCAAAAACATTATCCCTGCTTTCAAGGAGATTGTGTTCTAATGGGAAAAACAACATGAAAATAATTATGTCCATGGAAGATACATAAAATGAAAATGGAAGGTAATCTCAGAGGAAGAGGGAAGAAAAGGTTCCTGAATAAAGTTAGATTTGAGCTGAATCTTAAAGGAAGGAAGCTGAGAGTCAGTGGTGAGGAGGGAGAGAATTCCAGACTTGTTAGACAAGTAGCACAAAGTCACAGTTTGCAGATGAAGGGGCCTGATTGTGAAGAATTTATTTCCCAGAGAATTTTCTATTTAATGCTAGAGATAATAGGGAGCTCTTTGGAATTTATTGGAAGGCTATATGTGAAATAGTCAAACCTGTGCTTAAGGAAAATCATGTTGGCAACAGAGTATAGGATGAACAGAAGTAGTTATTATAATAGTCCAGGTGAGAAAAGAGGAGAAGAGAGAAGAGTAATGGTAGTGGCAGTTTAGAGGTTTTGGGGAAGATTAATAGGAACAGAAATAGAAATGATATTGTCATTGTATGTATGCTATGTATGTATGCTATGCTATGGCCTATGCCACCAGGTGGGTTGGGGAGAGAGAAGAGGAGAATAAATAAAAGAAAAATTCACAAAACAGTCACAAGCCAGGCACTGAAGCATGGTAGAATAGAGATGGGGGCTTCAATTGGATCACTCTACTAAAATCAGAGCAAAAGAAATTTTCTTGACTTACTCTAATGATAATTTCATCTTTTAAAAAATTGAACAACCAAAACAAATCTTATTCAGGACCTGATTCTTACCTCAAAATACGAATTAGGGGGAAGTTGAGAGATGCCAATCGGTCTTAGAATTTGATCAAAGCATAGTCTGACAATACATATTCTAAATTTGGGGAGAATAAAATGTTCAAAGTACACAGAAGTAGAGCCTATGGACTGAAATTTGAGAGAGAAACTTAGCCAAGCAGGAATGGGAAATTCTAAAATATCAAATTCTGAAGGTGCCAAAAAAACTGACTCAAATGAAATAAAAGGAGGGCCAATTGTTGGGTTTTTTGCCTCTTTTTTTATTTAATATATTTAGTTTTCAGCGTTGATTTTCACAGGACTTTGAATTACAAATTTTCTCCCCATTTCTACCCCCCCCTCCAAGATGGCATATATTCTGGTTGCCCTGTTCCCCAGTCAGGCCTCCCTTCTGTCACCCCACACCCCTCCCATCCCTTTTTCCCTTCCTTTCTTGTAGGGCAAGATAAATTTCTATGTCCCATTGCCTGTGTATCTTATTTTCCAGTTGCATGCAAAAACTTTTTTGTTTTTGTTTTTGAACATCTGTTTTTTAAAACTTTGAGTTTCAAATTCTCTCCCCTCTTCCCTTCCTACCCACCCTCCCTAAGAAGTCAAGCAATTCAACATGGGCCACATTTGTATCATTAGGTATAACCCTTACACAATACTCATGTTGTGAAAGACTAACTATATTTTTCTTCTTCCCAAACGGATTATCCCCCTTTATTGACTTTTCTCCCTTGACCCTGTCCCTTTTTGAAAGTGTTTGTTTTTGATTACCTTCATCCCCATCTGCCCTCCCTTCTATCATCTCCCCTTTTTTATCTTCTTCCTCTTTCTTTCCTGTGGGGTATGATACCCAATTGAGTATGTCTGGTATTCCCTCTTCAGGTCAAATCTGATGAGGGCAAGATTCACTCATTCCCCCTCACCTGCCTTCTCTTCTCTTGCTACAGAACTACTTTTTCTTGCCACTTTTATGCGAGATAAATTACTCCATACTATCTCTCCCTCTCTCAATATATTCCTCTCTCATCCCTTATTCATCTTCAACTCACCCTGTGCCCACTCTCTCTCTGTATATATATACACACTGTATATATATATATATATATATATATACACACACACACACTGTATATATATATATACAATGTGTATATATATATACACACAGATACATATATACATACATACACACTCACATATACATATATATACGTAAACATATATATATATATGTATATACATACACATATACATACATGCATATTCCCTTCAGCTACCCTAATACTGAGGTCTCATGAATCATACACATCATCTTTCCATGTAGGAATATAAACAGAACAGTTCAACTTTAGTAAGTCCCTTGCAATTTCTTTTTCTTGTTCTTTTTCTTGATTACTTTTTCATGCTTTTCTTGATTCTTGTGTTTGAAAGCCAGATTTTCTATTCAGCTCTGGTCTTTTCACTGAGAAAACTTGAAAGTCCTCTATTTTAATGAAAGTCCATATTTTGCCTTGGAGCATGATACTCAGTTTTGCTGGGTAGGTGATTCTCGGTTTTAATCCTAGCTCCACTGACCTCCGGAATATCGTATTCCAAGCCCTTCGATCTCTTAATGTAGAAGCTGCTAGATCTTGGGTTATTCTGATTGTGTTTCTACAATACTCAAATTTTTACTTTCTGGCTGCTTGCAGTATTTTCTCCTTGACCTGCAAATTCTGGAACTTGGCGACAATATTCCCAGGAGATTTCTTTTTGGGATCTATTGGAGGAGGCGATCTATGGATACTTTCAATTTCTATTTTGCCCTGTGGCCCAAGAATATCAGGGCAGTTCTCCTTGATAATTTCTTGAAAGATGATATCTAGGCTCTTTTTTTGATCATGGCTTTCAGGTAGTCCAATAATTTTTAAATTCTCTCTCCTGGATCTATTTTCCAGGTCAGTGGTTTTTCCAATGAGATATTTCACATCGTCTTCCATTTTTTCACTCTTTTGGTTCTGTTTTATAATATCTTGATTTCTCATCAAGTCACTAGCTTCCACTTGCTCCAATCTAATTTTTAAGGTAGTATTTTCTTCAGTGGTCTTTTGGACCTCCTTTTCCATTTGGCTAATTCTGCCTTTCAAGGCATTCTTCTCCTCATTGGCTTTTTGGAGCTCTTTTGCCATTTGAGTTACTCTATTTTTAAGGCGTTATTTTCTTCAGTATATTTTTCAGTATTTTTTTTTGGTCTCCTTTAGCAAGTCATTGACCTGTTTTTCATGGTTTTCTCTTATCCTTCTCATTTCTCTTCCCAATTTTTCCTCTACTTCTCTAACTTGCTTTTCTAAATCCTTTTTGAGCTCTTCCATGGCCTGAGACCAGTTTATGTTTTTCTTAGATGTTTTTGTTGTAGGCTCTATGACTTTGTTGACTTCTTCTGACTGAACGTTTTGGTCTTCTTTGTCACCAAAGAAGGATTCCAGAGTCTGAGACTGAATCTGGGTGCATTTTCGCTGCCTGGCCATGTTCCCAGCCAACTCACTTGACCCTTGAGTTTTTCAGTAGGGTATAACTGCTTGTAGACTAAAGAGTTCTATGCTCCAAGCTTGGGTGGATGCACTGCCACAGCAGCACTCCTTCTTCCCCAAGAACCCCAACCTGGACTGGACTTAGATCTTCAGCAGGCTTTTCACTCTTGCTCTGATCAGCCACTTAATTCCTCCCACCAGGTGAGCCTGGGGCCAGAAGCAACTGCAGCTGTAATTTTGTAGCTGCTCTACCTCCACTGCCCCTGAGGCAGTGGCTGAATGGCAAACTCCCTGTCCCCAGCAGCTTTGCCCACTAACTTTCTCTGTTGTCTTTGGTGCTTTGGGTTGAGAAGTCTGGTAATTGCTGCAGTTCACTGATTCAGGGCGCTAGGGCACGCTCCACCAGGCTCCTGGTCTGGTCTGTCTACACCACCCACGCTGGCGCTGCTCCGCTCGGCTCTGCTCCCCTCTCCTCCCAGCTCTGTGAGGGATAGACCTTACCCAGAGACTATCCAGGCTGTCCTGGGCTAGAGCCCTGCTTCCCTCTGCTACCCTGTGTGTTCTGCAGTTCTAGAATTGGTTCGGAGACAATTTTTATAGGTTTTTGAAGGGACTTGGCAGGGAGCTCACACTAGTCCCTGCTTTCCAGCCACCATCTTGGCTTTGCCCCCCCCCCTCCCAGGCCAATTGTTTAATGAGTCTGGTGGTGTGGATTCAAAGGGAAATTACTAATGAACTTAGGTTTTTAAAGACACATGTAGAAGATGGAGGGCAAGTAATGGAATGAATACTTAAAGCATGATGTGATGTTCTAGAAATAGTATTAAAATTACTGAAGCACAAAATGGGTAGAGGCTGAGGAAAACAAACATTTTTAAAAAATCTATTTGGAAAAAAAAGATGAGAATCAAAAGAGGAATTAGATGGTTCCACATTTAGATCATATGAAAATAATGGGCAACAGGCCTGCTTAATATTATTTTGTTTCTGTTTTCTCTGCCAAGAAAAATTATCTTTGGATTGTAAAGGGGAAATTTCTAATAAGACTTGGATTAAAAATATAAGTAGGGAAGCAAAAGAGCATTTCATTGCCCTCGATAAGCTCAAGTCACTCAAACCAGATATTCTATATCTCAGAATATTGAAATACCTGGTAGATTTGATAGCTGAATCACTGTCAGTGATTTTTAAAAAGTCATGGAGAATGGAAATGGCACAGCAGGAGAGTAAATGAATACTTTATATTTTAAAGGCAAAAGAATTAAGTCTTCAAATTATAGATGAACGAACTTGACTTTGATTCCTGCAAAAATTCTAAAATATATCATAAAGACACGTTTATTAAATATGTAGAAAAGGACGTGTTTCTCACAAAGATCCAATATGGTTTCACCCAGAACAGGAAATATGAGGCTATTTTTTTCTGTTAGGATTAATAGACTGTTAGGTTAAGATAATGCTGTAAATATACTGTAGATGAGCTTGGAACTTATTGAATACATATACCCCAAAAGCAGCGGGTTATGGTTCTCATTCAGACCAGAAGTTTGTCTCCACAGGTGTGACCCAAGGATTTATTCTTGTCCCTGTGCTGTTGAACCTTTAGAAAATAATAAAGGCATTGACATCTCCCCGCTCCAGATAATTCAAAGGTAGGTGCTAGCATCGATATCTTAGTTGTGAGAGATCAAAAAAAGACAGGCAGGTTAGAAAATTAAGTTGAGAGAGTAAAGAATAGGATTCTTTAGATTTAGATTTAGATTCTATCAGATTTATGGAAAAGAAAAGAATTCATGACCCAACAAGAAATAGAGAGCATTACAAAATGCAAAATGGATAATTTTGATTATGTTAAATTGAAATGAGATTTTTCTACAAAAAAAGCCAATGCAACAAAAATTAGGAGGGAAGCTGAAAATTGGGAGAAAATCTTTTCAACTAGTATCACTGATAAAGGCCTCATTTCTAAAATATACAGGGAACTGAGCCAAATATATAGGAATACAAGTCATTCCCCAATTGAGAAATGGTCAAAGGATATGAACAGACAGGTTTCAGAGGAAGAAATTAAAGATATCTATAGGCATATGAAAAAATGCTCCAAATCACTACTGATTAGAGAAATGCAAATCAAAACAACTCTTAGATACCATCTCTCTCCTGTCAGATTGGCTAAAATAACAAAACAGGAAAATGATAAATGCTGGAAAGGATGTGGGAAAATTGGAACATTGTTACATTGCTGGTGGAGTTATGAACTGATCCAGCCATCTTGGAGAGCAATTTGGAACTATGCCCAAA
>CM053627.1:66416755-66430480 GCA_028646595.1 Phalanger gymnotis | reverse complement strand
GGTGGAGCCCTGCTTCCCTCTGCCACTTTGTGGGTTCTGCAGCTCTAAAATTGGTTCAGAGCCATTGTTTTATAGGTTTTTGGAGGAACTTGGTGGGGAGCTCACACCAGTCACTGTTTCCCAGCCGCCATCTTGGCTCCGCCCCCCTAGCATACAAATTCTTAAAGGAGAAGTTAAGTACAGGAAGAAATAGACAGCAAAACTATACTAGTAGGGTGCCTCTATTGTCTCTTCTCAGAACTTGATAAATCCAAACAAAAATGAACAAAAAAGAAACTAAGGAGGTAAATAGAATATTAGAAAAGTTAGATATAACACACCTTTGGTATGATTTATATTTAAAGGGTGACACCATAAGCAAATAAGAAAAGCAAGGGTTAGTCTATTTGACAGATCTATGTGGAGGGGGAATATTCATGACCAAACAAGAAATAGAGAGCATTACAAAATTTAAAATATATCATTTTTATTATATTATATTAAATGTTTTTTTATAAACAAGACCAATTCAACTAAGACCCGAGGGAAAGCAGAAAAACAGGAAATAATATCAGATAAAGACTTTATTAAATAAACAGAGAACTAAGTCAAATTTATAACAATATAAGGCATTCCCCAATTGATAAAAGGTCAAAGGATATGAACAGGCAGTTTTCAGATTAAAAAATCAGTTATCTATAGGCATATGAAGAAGTACTTTAAGTCATTTTTTGATTAAAGAAATGCAAATTAAAACAACCTGAAGTACCTCCTCATACCTATCAGACTGGCCAGTATGACAGAAAAAGAAAATAATAAATGCTAGAGAAGAAATGGGATAATTGGGATACTAATGCACTGTTGATGGAGTTGTGAACTGATCCAACTATTGTAGAGAGCAATTTGGAATTATCACCAAAGGGCAACCAAATTATGCATACCCTTTGATCCAGCAATACCACTACTAGGTTTGTATCCCAAAGGGATCACAAAGAAGGGAAAAGGACCTATGTGTACCAAAATACTTATAGCAACCTTTTCTATGGTAGCAAAACATTGGAAATTGAGGAGATGTTCATCAATTGGGGAATGGCTGAACAAGCTGTGGTATGTGAATGTAATAGAATACTATTGTGCAATAAGAAATGATGAACAGTCACATTTCAGGAAAACCTGGAAAGACTTGTACAAACTGATGCAAAGTGAAATGAGCAGAACCAGGAAAACATTGTACACAGTATCAGCAGCATTATATGATTATCAACTATGAATGACTCAGTTCTCCTCAGCATCACAAAGATCTAAGACAAATACAAAGAACACATGGAGGAAAATGCTATCCATATCCAGATAAAGAACTGATGAACTCTGAATGTAGATTGAAGTTCATTTTTTCCACTTTATTCTTCCTCGTGTTTTTTTCCCCTTTTGATGTGTTTCATTTTTCACAACTGTTACTAATATGGAAATATTTTCACACGATAGCACATGTACAAACTATATCAAACTGCCTACCATTTTCAGAAGAGAGAAGAGGAGGGAGGGGGAGAAAAACTTGGAACTCAAGAACTTGTAAAAATAAATGATAAAAATTTTCTAAAATGCTATCTAATAAATAAATAAATAAGGCAGGAAAAGATCGTTTACATCTGCTATCTTTACCTCCTCACCTCTCACTCTCTTCTTAATTAGAGAATCTCACTCAGAAAAGATCTTGAAATAACTTCATTCAACCCATATTTTAAAAAAAGAATCCCTTCTCTAACTTACTTGACTAGTGGTCTTTCAGTTTTTGATCATCCCCTTCCTCTCTGCTTTCTACCCCCACCAATCTACCGAAACCGTTCATTAAAAGATTATTGATGATATTTTTATTGCTGTATAGGAAGCCTTTTTTTCACTCCTCATCTTCCCTGACCTCTTTGAGGCTGTTGACATTGTTAATTTACCCTTTCTTCTGTTGATTTCTACGTAAGTGCTTTCTCCTCGTTCTCTTCCCACCTGTCCAACTGATGCTTCTTAGTTCTTATTTCCTCATTTGTCATCCAACTTTTGACCTCCACACAGAGGGGTATCTTCCAAGGCTTTATTCTCTGACTTCTTCTCTACTTTCTTTACATTTTGCTCCTTAGTGATTTCATTTACTCTCATGGACTTAGCAATTATCTCCAGGTATATTTTGGAACTGTGTATCTTCATTTCTCCTGGTTTAGGTTCCCCTATTGGGATCTCCTTTCTATTCTTTTGATAAAGCAGCCCCAGAATAATTTGAATAACATAGCTGAGCTGCGCATTCTAAATCTATGATCATTTGCTGAATATATCAGTAATTCTACCTAAACCTATTCAGAGATTAAAGATAACTACTTGTAGGTTCAAGATTAAGTAGTTCCTCCAACCCTTGCTACCCTGGGAAACCATAAATCGATAGAGTAGGTCTTTGGATATAACAACCATGTTTGAAAGAAGGCCTAAGAGGAAGAATTGGAATATGCTATTCAGAGTTATAAAAGCTATCTTCCAAATTATCTCATATGCACAGGTTAGTGGCCTGGTGCCCTGGAAAAGATGATGACTGCCATCTACTGGAGTCATGCTAAACTGCAGATCGTGGCAAATGCCTTTGCTTCAGAAAGCAAATAAGGCACAGGCACAATTATGCACAATTTAGATACCAGAGGACTCTATATTTGATCCTTGAGGTACTGCAGAGAACTATGAGTAGAACATACCAAGCAGATGGGGATGAGCATCACCTTATGGAGAAGAGTTGAATTGTGGGAGTAGTAAAGCTGAAGTGAGGATTGCTAAAACTGACTGAAGTGAGGCAATGGATGGCAGGAAAGGTGAGGAGACTACTAGTGAGGTCTATAAAGGAGAAGAGAGCTACGGGAGTCAAGGAGCTTGAAGAATACCCCTCCATTTTCCTAATTTATTGGACTTGAAGTCAGGAAGACCTGAGTCTGAGTCCTACACCTGCTATTTATTAGTTGACAGAGCCTGAGCAAATCATTTAACCTCCCTGAGACTCAGTTCCTGAAGTTTTCTTTTATCTTATATAAAATAAAAATAACAACACATTTAGTATTCACCTGACAAGGTTATTAAAATATTTAAATGAGAACAAACAATGAAGAATGCTTTACAAATTTAAAGTACACTGAATGTAAGTCACTATTGTTATTGTTTTTAAAGAAAAATTGCAGCTTAGAAAGCAAGAAAAGGGACTTGGAGATGTAGAGGTGAATCTGAACACATCTAAATGTTTGAGGCTGGAAGTCATTCAGTCGGTCAATAAGCACTTATTAGGCACTTATGTGTCAGGCACTGGGCTGAGAGAGAGAGAGAGAGAGAGAGAGAGAGGAAGGAAGGAAGGAAAGAAGGAAGGAAGGAAGGAAGGAAGGAAGGAAGGAAGGAAGGAAGGAAGGAAGGAAGGAAGGAAGGAAGGAAGGAAGGAAGGAAGGAAGGAAAGAAGGAAGGAAGGAAGGAAGGAAAGAAGGAATAAAAGAAAGGAAAGAAAGACAGGAAAAAGAAAGAAGGAAGGAAAGAGAGAAAGAAAGAGAAAGGGAAGGAGAAGGAAGGGAAGAAGAAAAATGAAAAAGAAGAAGAAAAAGAAAGAAAGAAAAGAAGAAAGAAAGAAAGAGAAAAGGAAGGAAAGAAAGACAGGAAGAAAGAAAAGAAAGAATCAAGGAAGGAAGGAGAGAGAGAGAAAGAAAGAAAGAGAGAGAGGGGATGAAGAGAGAGAAGGAGAAAGCAGGAGAGAGGGAGGGAAAAGGAAGGGAAAGATGGAGGAAAGGGGAGGGAAGGGAAGAAGGGAGGGAGGAAAGGAAAGAAAGAGACAGAGAGAGAAGGATGGAGAGAGGGAAGGATAAAGGAAGGGAGGGAGGGGGAAGGAAGGAAGGAAGGAAAGAAGGGAGGGAGGCAGACCAGCGCCTGCCTTAAGTATACTCCACGCTAATAAGGGAGACAATAATATAACCAACTAGGTAAATAAATAATATTTTCAGAGAAGATGAATGTAATCTGAAAGAGTGAGCCATTAAAAGTTAGAGGTACCAGGAGAGAAGAAGAGAAAACGGGATCTGAATTAAGTCCTGAAGGAAGCAGAGAAGATAAAAGGCTGAGGTGAAGGTTCAGAACATCACCAGCATAGGGCACAACCAATGGAAGATCACAGAGATATTTTGTGTTCTAGTTGTTGCAAATAGGCCACTGCAGCTAGATCATAGAGTATGTAGAAGGGAATTAGGGGTAAGATTTCTAGAAAGGTAGAGACTTGGTTACAAAGAGTTTTAAATGCCAGATGACTTTATAGGCGATCCTTGAGGTACTATAGTGCCAGCGGAACTTTTTGAAAACAGGAAGGAGGGGAAGGTGGCATGGTAAGAGGAGAATCCTGACTTGTTTCCAGAGGGTGGAGAGTGGAAGTCAGTGAACCAACAAGCATCTATAAAGCATTAATTAGGTACCAGGGCCTGTGCTAAGTGCTGGAGATACAGAGAAATGTAAAAACAAAGTCTCTGCTATTCAAGATGCTCACGTTCTAATGAGGAGACAACATGTAAACAACTACACAGATACAAAATATACACAGTATAAATAGAAAGTGATCTTAGGAAGGGAAAAGGAGAAAGGAAGGCTGCAGGAGCCTCATGCAGAAGAATGAGACTTGAGCTGAGTCTTAGAGAAAGCCAGAAAGTGAATATTGTGAGGGGAACAGAAGAATATGACATCAGATGAAAAGAAAGTAGGATAATTGAACATTTGAATTTATAGATATGAGGCTATCCATGAAATGGAGGGAACTATACCATCAGAGGAAGAAACAGCTGCTTGTCTTCCAAGGAATGATGCGTTGAATTCACAGTGCCACCAAATGAGAGATCATTGGGTAAGAATCAGATAGAGGAAACATTCACTGGTGGTTCAGGGCTCCCCGATGAATTACATTGAAGAAACTATTTATTGATCTAAAATAGAAAAAAGGTAGTAGTGAGAGAGGAATGTATTGTGAGTGAGGAGTTTGGGAAACAACAAAAACTTAGCAAAATTGGTCTTTCAGGAGAATTGAATTGCTATACCTCAAGATATTTCTTAAGCCTGCCCTGACCCACCTTAGCCAAGCTCTCTGTTCTCTAAAACCCCTGGTAGCACGGGCCATGAAAAGATCATGAGGATCAAGACAGTGGATGGAAAAGGAGAAAATGCGACCTTTCATCGTCCTGGTTGCCATCTTTTGGAAGCTCTCCCTCTTATTAATATCTTTCCTAAAAGTCATCATCAAAACTGAATGCAATACTCTAGATGCCATCTGATAAGGGATTATCACTTTATCATTCCTAGAAACTGAGAATCTCTTGCTGAAACCCAAGATTTCATTAGCTTTTTGGGCTGCCTAATCACCCTACTCACTCATATAGAGATTTCATGCCACCAAAATCCCCAGAAGACTTTTTAATTCCTTGACATCTAACCATGCCTCCCTGGCTTTGTACTTGTAATGTCGACACTTTTTTAATTAAATCTACTCCAATTCACTCTTGCCAAAGTAAACTTCCTAAAGCTCAAGTCTGAAAATGTTCATACCTCGGACCCAATAAACACCAATGGCTCCCTATTATTTCTAGGTTCAAGTATAAAATGTTTTTGCGGCTTTTAAAACCCATCTCATCCCCACCTTTTCAGTCTTCTCTTTATTTATCTCCATGTACTATACAATCCAGCAACATTAGCCTTCTTGTCCTTCTTTACATGGGATACTTCATCGCCTGACTGTCCCTTTTTACTGGTTATATGCCATGCCTGTAATGATTTCTCTAGTCAACTTCATTTCCTGTTTTCCTTGGCTTCCTTCAAGACTCAGCTCAAATGTCATCCTCTACAAGCAGCCATTCACAGTCCCCTTCTATCTTCCCACTACTAGTTTTTCCCTCCAAGATTACCTCCCAACTACATTGTGTATATCTCATCATTTGCATTTTGTCTCCTTTATTAAGGTATCTGCTACTTGAGAGTAGGGGCCATATTTTTTTGTATTTTCTTAGCAATCTCAACCTTAATATAGGGCTTGGCCCATAGTAGGCCCTTAATAGATACTCATTAGATGGACACTGAGGTCCCTTCCAGGACTAGGTCTATGCTCCTATAATATGGAATCCAGCTATTCCTTTCTACTCTGTGTCATATGAAAACCTGATAGGCACACCATCTATGCTTTTATCAAAATCCTTGACAGGGCAGAGCCAAGATGGCAGAGGAGAGAATCTCTCAGCTGAGCTGTCCCAACATTCCCCTCCAAACTACTTTAAAATAATGTCCCAAATAGAATTCTGAAGTGACAGAGCAAAAACAAAAAATCAAACAAAACCACAACAACAAAACCAAAACATTCTTCCAGACCAAAACAACTTAGGAGGTCAGAAAGAGAGGTCTCTGAATGAGTGTGGAGGCTGGTGCCCATGCAGATGAAACACTAGTGGCTGGACCAGGTACTGGTGCCAAAAGCAGCAGCAGCTTCAGGAGTTCTCAAGCCAGAGAGATAGTAAGAAGACTTGGCAGCTGGTCAGAAAAAGATTACAAGGAACTCCTGTGCTAGCACTGGATGCAGGACCAGATGTTGTATGGCAACTGCACTGCCTATACCCACATTAGGATCATAGTTCAAAAGCAGGGAGGAGCACTTTCAGTAAAGAGGGATCAGAAGCCCTGTGAGGGAGTACTGCTTTTGATCACAAGAGATAAGGAACCCCGAGGAATAGTTTCACTTCTAGTCCCAAGGGAGTTGAGACCCTAAAGAGAAGTATTGTTCGTTCAGGGGCCTTTCCTGGGAAGGAACAGAGTATAGACCAGGAGAACAGTGACCACACCCATCCCCAGATCAAACCACCTTGTAAAAACTTCCAAATCCCCAAAACTGGCTCTGAAAACAAAAGTGTAAAAAAGCCTGAAGACTGAGACAGTGCCCCTCCACCTCCCTCTATTGGGAACAGAGCCCAACTTTAACATAAAATCCAAAATCAGTACGTTGTGCTTTTGTGGCAGGCAAAATGAAGCTATTTTGTGTAAACCCTTCAAATTCTAAATACAATGCTTTCCCATTCACTATCCTTGTAGTCCTGGAAGTTAATGAGGGATTAAGATGAAACTTTAAATGTTGAGCACATTAAAGAGAATAAACAAGTAAATGTATTTTATGTGGACTTGGCTGTAATCACTTTGTTTTTTTTTTTTCCAACAATATAAGGGAACTTTTTTTGGTGGAACTGGGGACTAGAACAAGAAAGAACTGGAAAATTACATGCTTATATTAAGCAGATTCCAATCAGCTTACCACAATAAGTAAAGGCAATGGCTGGAATATGTCAATTTTCCAGAGGTTGTATCTAGCTAAATTCGGAAAAGCTTATCCCCAGTTGACTGTGGGGTGATGCACGTTTTGACCACTGCAACTCTAAAAATAACTTAACAAGTTATAGAAATATTGTGGTCAGTGTCCGTGAAGCCAGTACAAACAGCCAAGAATTCCTGGATGTTTGAAGTATTTAAGTATATTAGAATAATTTATGGTGGCAAGATTCAATTAACCCCAATTCAATTAAACAAACACTAATCACTTGCTGATTGTGGAGGGAAAGTGTGACTAAAGTCATAGAGTCAGGAAAACACAGGACCCCTATAAAGAGTATACCTGTGCAAGTGGCTAGGGAAATACAAAGTTTAAAAAGAGCAGGGTTCCTGTCCTAAAGAATCCAGTCTAGGGAGAGACATAAATGTATCATTCAGAGATGTAGATGCATAGACAAATAGCTATAATTCCAAATGATATATTTTAACTACATACAGTAAGAGAGGAGAAACAAATTGATGGTATCTAAGGAGGGGGAGAGAGATTGAGGCATAAATCACCATCCATGAAGAAGATTTCCTACAGGAATCAGCATTTGAATCACAGAATTACAGAGTTCAAAGACACCTCAGCAATCATTTTGTTTAACTTACATATGAGCAGAAATCCTCTTTCCAACAAGGGATCATTCAGGCTAAATTTATAGATTTCCGGTGATAGAAAACTCACTGAGCTAGGTTGTGAGGAGTAGGTAAAATTTTAACACATAGAGAAGAGGAAGAGAAAGGTCATCCAAAGCATAGGGGAAAATGTGACCACTGTCATAGAGGAAGGAAAACACAGGACATTCAGAGACTATGACAGTTCTCTCCGTGTGGCATTTAAAGATCTTCACAATGTGACTCCACCCTAGCTTTCCAGCTTTAGCATATATACATTACTCACCTTGATATATTCTACCATCTAAACTGAAATTGGCCCTTTTCCTGTTCTTCCCACAATATCCTATCTCCTATCCCCATGTCTTTACAGAGGCTGTCTTTCATTACTCATATGTGGAATTCACTCCTTCCTCATGTCCACAGTTTAGAATGCCTAGGATCCTTCAAAGCTCAGCTCAAATGCCATTTTCTGCATGAAATCTTTCTGAATTTCCCCCTTCCCCCCAGATGCTTGGGTTTCCTCCCAGAAATTACTTTGTATTTGTTTTCTATTTGCTTATATGCATACGAACACACAGTGATATATGGTTGCTTGTTCATTGATTGGTTTGAGTGTGGGGAACAAATAAAACAATGGTATAGAGAGGTTGGAGTTGGATAGATTGATTAGGAAGATCACTGAATGCCAAGCCAAGGAGTTTGAACTTGAATGGCAAAATGAAGACAGTAAGAGCTTTGAAGCAGTGAAAATGATAGTGATTGTTGGTAGAGAGAATCTAGAAAAAGAAGGAAAATGGAGGTTGAATATAAATCCTTGAGGAAATTTGGAAATGATTAATCAATCATATTCCTATCCCTCTCTACCTTTTTCCATGTTACTCTTCTCTTATATTTGTTGTTCAGTTGTGTCTGACTCTTTAGGACCCTATTTTGAGGTTTTCTTGGAAAAGATACTGGAGTAGTTTGCTGTTTCCTTTTCCAGCTCATTTTACAGGTGAGGAAACTGAGGCAAACAGGGTTAAGTGACTTGCTCAGGGCCACTTAGCTACTAAGTGTCTGGGGCCAGATTCAAACTCATATCTTCCTGATTCCATGCCTGGTGTTCTATCTACTGTGCCACCTAGCTGCCCCACTCTCCTCTACACTCTATGATTAATTCAACTACACTGGCCTACTTGCTATTCCTGACATCTCAGAGTCCATCTCCCAAAACACTGCACTTGCATTGGCTGTCCTTCACACTTGAATGTTCTCCCTCCTTATCTCTGACTCCTAGCTTCCCGTAACAGCAACCATACTGGCAGACCCAGGATGGCATACCCAGCTTCTTAGATCTGCTTTACTAGGTAAGATAGCTATTTAAAGGGTCAACAATCTTTAATTACATTCACTAGTTCAGAGGAAAAGTCATCACTCTGAACATCAGAGAATACAAACAGAGAAAATACACATAGAGAAATAAAAACCATCAGACAGGGCTTTATTGCCTGAACCAAAGCGATATTGCTATACACTTTTCATACATCACTGGATGAAGAAAGCCTTTACCTCCAAGCAGTTAGGGAGCTCTGAACATAATGGCCACTCAGGGAATCACAAGGTCCTTCTCATAAAGGAGCCCCCAAAGCAAAACCTTACCTCAGAGCATATATACACTTCTCAGAGCCAGAGGGCATCACAACCCTCCTGACTCCATGCCCAATTAGAAATTAGCAAAAGGTGTGAGCCTTCTGTATTAGAGCTCAAGATGGGCTCTTAGCACTTATTCAACCAAGTGCCCTTGAAGAGTTTTGGCCTGTATCTCCTTAATTAAATTAGGTAACTAAGGTGGGTCTCCAGGTGGCACCCATGAAGGGAAGTCTGATTATATCTTGGCTTCCAAGTAGGCCCCAAACCCCTAGCTATTAGGTGCTAAATTGATGTGGGCATGAAGCCCTCAAGGTCCTAGGGGGAGGTGCTAACTCCAGAGCCAATAGTAAGAGCTTAAGGTGGCTCAGATGGCAGAGTGCATAAAAAGAGAAGACAGAGCTATTTGTTTAGGGCTCTCACTCTTGGTGGTGCATCAGTGTGGAGACTCTGGGCAGCTGTAGATAAGAGCCCTCCTGGATGTTCGGACTTTGTTAAACTCTGGTAACTATGAATTGAGATTTGAATCAGACAGGGTCTGTCTGCTGATGTTTGTAATTTGTCTGTATTTGCTCTGAAGTTCAGGGTGCTGTCTTTTTCCCCTAAACTGAGTGAATGATATTTGTATGCTGGATTAAAGTAAGATTGTTAACCCCTTAAGGTTGCTTTCCTTAGTAAAGCAGATCCAAAGAACCTGGGCTTGCAGCATTCTGTGAGCTGATTGTTGTTGGTTTTACACCACCACAGTAACTGCTAGCCAAATTGTTGCAACAAATGGCATAGTTGTGGCAGAATCTGCATTTTAAAAGGAAAGTATGGCATCTTGGGGTACTGGGTAATTGAATGCTTCCCAGTGTTTGGATTGCTCTTTGTACTTGGGGTGGCTATGGTTCTATGGAGCCCCACGAGCAACAAAAGCATGAAGGAAAACAGGCCGGTGGAAGTGGGGACAAGAGTAAGAGATAATCCCTCCTTCCCTCTCCTGACGGTACTAGCACTCCAAAAGAGACAGGCCAGAGCAAAGGCTGTGGGAAAAAAGCCCACGCTTGGGGGAGGGTTAGATGGCTGGAGAGAGGGCTTGAGCTGATAAGCCTGGCTCCAGAAGACTGTGCTGAAAGGGTGAATGTTTTGAGATCATATTGTATGTGGAGTTTTGAAACAGGAGCAGAGAACAGCCTTCCTACAGACTTGAGAGAAAAATCAGAGAATGGCCTTCCTGCAGATTTGGTGGGAGCAGCTGGTGAAACTTTAGAAAGGTGAGAGTGGTGAGCTGTCTTCCAGCTAACTTTGGTGAGGTAAGCCCAAAGGTGGGCAACCACCTACATCAGGATTTTGGCAAAAGCCAGGCATGGCCAGCTGGAGTTGAATGACCAGGAACCCAGGAGCTTGGAGTTCAGCCCTGGGGCAAGATGGAAACTTTGCAGCAAGGCACTGAGTGTGGCTTTTTGGTCCCTTCCACAGAGACCGCTTGAGACCCAAGAGGGAGGGGTGGATTTGTCCATGGTAGGGTGGGAGAAGTGCCATGGACCCCCAGGGACCCCACCCTGTTGGCTTTATTGCCTAACGACCCCTCAGGACTTGGAAGTGGCAACTGGAACAGCATGGGGAGAATAAACTCACAACAGAACTTTATTTGGAATCTTTCTTTGAGTTGGGACTTTGGGTGCCAAGGAGGAAGCCTGCAATGCAGTGTGTGTAAAAAAGACACATGCTCAAGAAGTACTTTATTTGCACACTGTATTAACTAAAGAAATTAACTTGTTTTGACCTGGGTGGATATTTGAATTGTAAACAAGAATTTTGGGAATGATTGATTGAAGAGATTAACTTGCTTTGTACTGTGTACTTACTTGTATTGTAAACAAGTATTTTGGGGGATCATACTGAATGAAATGTTTTGTTATAATTCCCTGATTGATTGAAGAGATTAACTTGCTTTGACCTAGGGGTGGACATTTGAATTGTAAACAAATATTTGGGAATGGCACTGAATATGTTTTGCTTTGTTGTGAATGATATGTTTTAGTTTCCTGCTTGATTGGATCACAATATGTAATGCTTCTTTTTGTTCCAGGATCCTTGGCCATTTAATTTAGGTTTTTGTTAGGCCATGGAACCTGGAAAGGGATGGAGTATATTGGGAATCAAGATGGGCTCTTAGTACTTATTCAACCAACTGCCCTTGAAGAGTTTGGCCTTTGTGTCCTTGATTAAATTAGGAGTTTTTGATGGCCTCATGTCTCAAGGGAAAACATGGGTTTGAGTAACATGTTTGTAACATCAGAGGCTTTTAGACCACATGGGTTTAAGTCGCATTTTTGTGATGATTTTAGGTCACGTGGATGAGTCTCCCATATGTGACTCTCCTTTGACCCTGAACAAGATATATAAAACCAGGAGTTGGCTTCTTTTTTCTGAGCTCTGAGCTGCAGCCGTAGTGATGCATGACTCTAAGCCAGCCATTGTCAAGCTCCCGGCTGAACTCAGATGTTGGTAAGTGTGAATTGTATTTGGTCTGTTTATAAATGTACGTTTGTAATTTTAAGAATATCTTCCATTCACAGTATACATATCTTGTATGTACATAGTTGCTTGCATGTTGTCTCCACCATTATAAAGTGAGATCCTTTTAATTAATGACTATGTTCTAGTTTGGTTTGATTTGCATTCCTAGACATCAGCACAGTGCCTGTCACATAGTGACTACAGTTATCGCTTCCACATCACTACTTTCCCCATCATGGTATTGATATATCGTGGGTTGGCATAAGAAATTAGATGGGAATTTGGGGGGAGTTTTGTGGAAGCCACAGTTAACACATGAAGGCCAGCAGATGACACAGAAAGTTTAGAAACTCAGAAATGCATAAAATATATGTTTAGCATTATATAATATCAACATATTTTATAATACCATAATAATTCAAACTTCTTCTCCAGTACAAAAAAATTTTACATGGATTTTCCACATCTCTGGGGCACCCCTTCCCTAACCTCCATGATGTGGAAGCGATACTTGATAAATGCTTATTGATTGACTGCTTTAATATCCATGGAGTTTCTAGATGCACTGTTCTAGATAGGATACAAAGACGAAAGTGAAATAAGGGGTGGGTTATGTAACCCACATATTGGGGGGAGTAAGTTTACATATTTGTTATACCTTTTGAAGTAAATATTTCTTTCTCAACGTTATTGTGACTATCAGTGGATAGTGGAACTTGAGTATAGAGGAGCACTCCCTATAATTGAGGGAATACCATTGGTGGGAGCTGGAGTCATTTGTGGAGAGCCTAGATAATTCCAATTATTCCCCTTTAAAGGGTAGCACAGGGCCCTTGGGGAGTGGTAAAATATGACATATCTGGCCTTTAGGCAGTAGGAATCAGGGTGGTCTGAATTGGGGGGGGCGGGGAAGGACTACCAACTAGTAGAATCCAGAAAGGCTTCATGTAGAAGGTGGCAATTAAGCTGAGGTTTGGAGGAAACTAGGAATTTCAAAAGGTAGAAGTGAGGAGGGAGGGTAGTTTAGGAATGGAGAACAGCCCAAGCAAATGCACTAGGACAGAAGTAAGAAGAAGTGTCAACAAACATTTACTAGGCACCTACTATATTCCAAGCACTGTGCTAAGTTCTGGAGCTAAAAAGAAAGGCAAAAGACAGTCTTGGCCAACCAGAACTTCACAATCTAATGGGAGAGGCAGCATGTACTAAATACAAGACACTTCAGGGTTTGTTAGAAAGGCAGAAAAAGAGTCAGGAACTCATGGTATTTCTGAAGCCAAGGTGTGATAAAGCATCCCAAAAGACTGAATTGTGCAAAATATAAAATCCTGCAGAAAGGCTAAGAATTGAAAAAAAAAAGCCTAGGATTTGGTGATTGGCAACCTCAGGGAGAGGAATTTCAGTTCAGGGGTTGGGATGGAAGACAGATACAAAAGACCAAACAAAGAACGGGTTATCAAAAACAGCATCCACTGAATATAGACAGATTTTTCAGGAATTTGACTGGAGGGGAGAAAGAGATGTTAATAGTAGTAGTAGTAGTTGTTGTTGTATGGGTAAAAGAGAGAGATAAACACATGTATATGTATATGTATATGTATATGTATA